>OZ026518.1:100152139-100784752 GCA_964019695.1 Loripinus fragilis
AAGGACCAGAACAAAACCCACACAAACAGTGGGAGAAAAAATAAACAATGGATCAACAACAACGTTACAGCAGAACTACCGCCTAAGAACCTGACATGATTTTCTTGGCAGAAACAAAGGCCTATAAGTAAGACTGGCTTAATATTGATGGGTACTCTTGTATCTCAAATTGTCGCTCAGAGAAGCTAAGTGGGCTAAGAGGAGAAGTAATAAAAATATGAAAAAAAGTAAAGTGGGCATTAAAATTATTGGCACTTCTCAAACTGATATGACATGGATGAAATTTGAAAGAATTTCTTTAAATTTATGAAATATTTATATATGTGAAATTGATGTTTCACCAACAGCTTCTGGGTACAATAAAAGAGCAGATATTGTCAAAATAGTATTTCAAAAGCTTGAATTGGACATATTTAACTGATTATAGTGTCATGATCCTGGGAAATAAAAATGATTATGTCTATTGCATTAAACTTGACTTTATGTCTCTTTCGCCAAGGACTTTCGGAACCTGAATTCTATGGTGACTTGGTGTATAAATTGGAGAAGATTGCTGGCTCTGAAATTTTTTTCAGCGCAGTTCATTAAAATAATTTCCCAATATAAAAAGATAGGCTATAACATTAAAGTATTGCAGCAGACTGCATGCTTGGTGATCAACCCAATCACGGTGGGCAGCTTTGCTTTCCTCTTTAATTGCACGCCGGTGGGTCGGACTTCAGACTCTATCACTGTTCCGACTTAAAGACTTATCTATTGATAAGATGGTAGGGGCCTGATGCTTTGGCTGTTGTCAGGCCCACCGGGGTTTACCTGTTGGATTTCATTTGCTCCTGTATTCAGTTTTATTTACTGTTGAGTCCTTATCTTTGCTTAGCCTCCTTTTTATATCTTGATTTATATATTTTAGGAGATGATACTTTGATAAGTTAGGGGTCTTTCATGCAATTCAAACATCTTTGTATCTTGATCCACATCTGAGCTAAGGGTGAGGTTGGTGCACCGTTAAACTGGTATAAGCCCTCTTGTAAAATATTTTTAATGACCGTTCCAAGGCGGAGCTTCTTTTGTGGATCATTTATGTTATTTCTGTCTAGTTCTAGTATGCTTTCATGCACATCTGTTTGTTGATGCCTTGTGGCCACCTGCTAGGAAAGGACTGACCTCTTGGCTCTCGTTTGTGATGTCTAATTGTGACGTTTTCTCTTTCCCATTGGTATCCTGTGTCAGGTGTGGTGCTTGATTGTATCTATTTCTGATCTTTGCCCTCTTTCTTACTTTTGTGAATATTATTCTAGGATTGTGCATAAGTACTTGGCGTTACTTCGCGCTACTGCAAAAAAATTACATGATGGGTTTGTAATATATATATATATATATATATATATATATATATATATATATATATATATATATATATATATATATATATATATATATATATATATATATATATATATATATATATATATATATATATATATATATATATATATATATAAACTATTAAATTCTGTACGTAATGGAGGAATACAGTAAAACCTGTGTCAAAACGGCCACTCTAAAAAAATGGTTTTCAAGACCAATTATCGCTTAATGCCGTTCAAACGTATTGCAGTATGCTCCAACATTCTGCAATATTTTCGGCCTTCATAAAGCTACCATTTATTATTAAAGATCTTTGCTTTGTCTATTTTTGAGAGGCCGTATCACACAGGTCTCACTGTGCCACTTAAATTCGGTCAATGATACATACTATGTATATTTATTTATAATACTGCTGAGTACATAACAGTATTTAAGAGATGCCATGTCCTCGAACATGTTAAGATCTTGCATTTGTGTGCTTCAAATTCCTGCACTTACATCGTTATATCCATAAGGCCATACAAATAAGGATAAACCATCAGTGCCAGAGGGCTAACGTAATATGCGTTCTTTATAAATATGTTAAAAAAGTTCAAAAAGTCAGTGAGTATGACCAGGAAATACCACAATGACGTACTGTAGACCAACCCACCACTCCATGGGGAAAAGCTACAGTATACTTACAATCAGAAGACACCAGGAAGACACATAAATTAAAGAAATCAGTTCTCATCAGTAAGTCTTTTTTGCTGGCTGGTTTGTTAACTTATTGTAAGAAAAAGGCCAAATCGTGTCTCGATAGAATGTTCGCTTGCTTCCCCTGAATGGTGAGGACAACGATTGTTTAGCTGAATTTACGCCATTTTTTGTAATAATTCTACAAATGTTCAGGACCATTATTGTTGTTTTTTGAAACCTGTAGGAATGACTGTTTTTTTTTGTTGTTTGTGCTACATCTAGACTCTGTACACTAGTCTGCTTATATGATGGTGTGCTTACTTATGCAAACAAGGCTGTATTTGATGATTTATTTGCAAGCTATAAATGGTTTACATTGTCGTTTGAGCAGTTTGAAGGAGTTTGATCCGACACAATCATATATCTAGTACAGCTTATTCATGTTGCATATCTTGGTGTCCAATGTGCCCTTGTTCTTACATCAGTTACTCCCTTAGAATGTATGGGAAACATATACATACAGCTCTGGACAAGGCGTCGGTTTTTTGGCTGTTTTTTCTATCTTTATTATTTCCATCGCAGTCAGCATACCGATCCTACCTGTCTCAGGAACCTTTTATTTGGAATAAAGAACTTCAAACTTTTTTTCTATCCCTGACTAAGATTACAAATTGCCAATAAGACCATATATTATATAACCCCGGTGCGTAGTATTCCATTGACATGGAGATTACTTGGCCCTGCCTACATGTCAGACGTAGTTGAATGTCACTAAAGTTTTTATATTGTCTCCCTTATTAGTAGAAGCAAAAGAAATGTAACTGTTTAGCGAAATCATTGTTTTATATATTTAGGTTTTTTCCCTTACAACGTAATGTTGCAATTTATAGCCGAGGGAAATCACTCTAAAAGCCCGTCGAAACATTTGAGGATTGAACATCGGGAGATCCATTTCAGTTGTTTTTTAGCCATTCGCTAGTCTGTTGCTTGCCAAATCACACAGCAATAGTCTTAGAAATTGACTGAAATGTGTTTGTCACACAAAATGAGGATGTTTTTGTGAGGAGCAAACGATTGATTATGAATGTGAGAGGAGATCAGAGAATTGGACAAGCCGCATGCGCCATGATAGGGAGAAAAAATACAGCTCAGAAGTAAATATTTGGCTGGTGTCTGATCTAGGTATAATAACATCGGATCAGCATTGTCAATTTTTATGTAGAATGCCGTAAATCTTCAAAACTCCCAAATTCCTCTGAACTAGACCAGGATGGATCAATTATTTGGTGAGTTTGATTTTCTACTCATAAATGTTATTGAAAAAGTAGTTCCAACAAAAATATCAACGCTAGCAGTGATGATATTAAAAACTGATATCATCACTCGTGAAATATTTTATTCCTCAAGATATGAAAACTATCTCACTGCGAAACAAAAGGATATATAATATACAGAATAGTAAACTGTGTTTCCGTGATATGAAAATTATGTCACTCAGGAATGGTGATGATTTTGGTAAACAACTCATCCTGCGGTCTCGTTGTTTACCGAATCACCACCATTCCTTCGTGACATAATTTTCATATCACGGAAGCACAGTTTACTATTCTCTATTTATTTTATACTTAGCAGCATAATCAATGCATACCAAAAACAAGAGGCTTTTAAACATTTCAGCAGACGAGAAAAACAGACGCCTTTTCTTGCGATTGGCGCTTTAAGAGTTAATGGTGAGTTTTGTTTATATTTGGCACATTGTTTGCTTATGGATCGCCGATATGACCTTGCAGTCTTTCATGTCTAGATACGTGTATGTAGTGCATTCAAATGACATGAAAAAACGTGATTATATTTACCTTTTCAGGCCATCATGTTTACAGTGTTACTCATTATCATACATGTGCAGTGTGATTCCTGTCATTCAAATGCATGAAAAAACGTGATTATAATTTACCTTTACTGACCATCATATTTGCAGTGTTACTCGTTATCATACAGTGTGACTCCTTTCATTATATTTTCAACTCTGGTTTTCGCTGCAACAGACCTTGTACAGAAAAGGCCTCGCACAGCCTTTATGAAGGAATGCCTACCGAAATAACCAAATACTAGTTTCAAAGAAAAAGATAGCTTTACCTCCGAGAAGGTAGTGGTTTCAGTCCTCGATTTATCTGATAAAAGATATTTCACATTGAACAAAAAAGGGTTAGTCAGTATAGTCAGAAAATAACACAATCACAAACTGCAGACAAACCCATGGCACCGCGAGGAAGAGCCACACAACAACCACGAGACACCAGGAAGACAAATCTAAGCAAAGCAACCAACTCTTTCTTCCCCATCAAGATGATTGCAAAACTAGAATGGACATTAAGTAACGTACTATAAAACATAGAACACGTCTTAATTAAAAATATTGTTTCTACATGTTATTCAACTTACTAGTGTCGTCCAATAAATAAAGGAATTTTCCTTATAATGTAATAGTTCGTACTATCTAAACATCGTAAATGTTAACCGTTAGGTCCTAACATAGCTGGCTGAGTATCCAACGACATATACAAAATAGAAATAATGGAAAGTGAAATCGCTTATTGCTTTGCAACGAAATAACGTTATTAAAGGTAACCTGTCCGGATGTCTAAAAATGGTTGCCATGGCTACTGGCATTTGAAGTTCCAAAAAGGGCCTGTTTTATAAACTGCAACATAAAGTATATATTCTGTAAAACTCATTGACTTCTTTTGACGAATGTCCAATTGGCAGTTACGTTTAGCATGATAAAGTCACATGAATGCAAAAAATGTGGCATTAGAAATGGCGGTAGTGGCCATGAATTGGCCCTTAAAAGATCGTTGGTTGGTATGCAATTTTTAATCACCCTTTAATTATAAAATATGTTCTATATTTTAAAACCGCGTCTATCTGTATGGCTCGCAATGCAAATCCCTTTTATATTTTATAGTGGAGGATGTTCATATTTGGAACAATTATTGTCTATAGCTGAGGTTTCGGATTGCCCAAGTGACCTTAGAGTCAAAGTTCAACTGAAAGACTTGTATCGCGACTTTGTCTGCATTTCAACCCTTAAAAGCCTTTTTCTTCTGCTGAAATGTTTAAGAAGTCTGAGCGATAAACAATGTAGATCCAGATCCGTCTGCTCATTCAGTCTTATCTGAGTCCACACTGTTTTCTTCTATACTTACATTAACCAATAATGTTTTTCAAATATGAGCAACAGACGACTTCAACAGACATCAAATTTCAGATGCAGTTTTGGCTGGCGCTTTACGGGTTAATGGTGGGTTTTATTCATATTTGGCACAGTGGTTGTTGGCTATAGTGTGTAGATGGCATCGCCGACATAACCTTAGAGCCAAAGGTCAAGGTCAATGAATCAGGGAGTTTGAAAATCATAACGCCATTGAACGGTGATAATATACCACCTCACCAGCGTAGTCATAATGCCGTCATAAGCCGCTTTTCTGAGGACGGAGTCCAACTATAATCTCTCTGAGGATGAAAATGGTGTTTTATTTATTTTGCTCTTCATTCTATATGTGACTGTTATATTTAGAGGATCTTACATGAGTGCTCATGTTTTATTGAATTTATTAAACGAGTTGGGGAAAAGAGATAAAATGCGAGGCTTGCCGAGCATTTTATCTCTTTTTCGCAACGAGTTTAATAAATTCAATAATACAAGAGCACGAATGTTAGATTCTATTTATCATATGACAAATTCTTTAAAATCTCATTTCTGGTGTAAAAACGTTATGATTTTGTCATCATGTAAGCAACGTTGTTATGGACGTAATAACGTTTCCCGTAAATCGATAAACCACTGGTGGTTTACAGATTTTATTACATGGCGTTATTTCACTCCCAGACGCGACGTCATATGATAATGTCTCTTCCGCTCTGTACCTGGTCGTACCCACATTGCTTTTATTCTAGCGTGTGTTTTATTTGTTGATTCGGCTGTATGTTAACTGTGCTTTGCGTTGTCTCGAGGTTAAAACACAATTTTATGCTCATGAAATTTGCATGCTCAAGAACGTCAAAAGGAAACCATTGGCATTTTAACTTTTATTAGTAGGATAAATACAGCATCGGCGAGTTATAATCAAAATAATCTTTATTTTTCAGCATATGGAATTGTATGAACAGTTGAAATGTCATGCTGAGTTCTGCTTAGCATGCAAAAGTGTGTGATATCGAGGGCTAGTTAAAATCACTCATATATGGTGGGTGCACAAGCTTGCACTAAATTACACATGTTTTTTTTCTGCGTCATCTTATTTACTTTTGCCATGGATGTTTCATGTGTGTGTGGTTCAGTTGTATTCATCAGATAATGTTTTATAACATACAAATGCATTAAAAAGGTGCAGATAAAAGGTACCTTGTGGTAGAGCAAAAACTAGCGAAAATTGACCGATAACCCCTCCCCATCAGTAAAATGGAAAATGATTGTATGAATGATGTGACAAGATGTTGAATTTTCTTGGATCGCCGGAATTACTTTTTCAAATAGGGGCAATCGTGTTAAAATTTGGCAAAAACTTCGTTTTTGGAAGTGAAATTGCGAATTTCTGAAATCCATTTAGAGCAACAAATACTTGACACCTGCAAAGAAAGACTGAAAAATGATTATTGAGTCTTTTATAAGCCTACTCTGAATTTATTATGGTGTCAAAACCGGAATTTTAATGTCTTGATTTTTGGGTGAAAATCGGTGTTTTTCATAAATTCAAACACGAATTTTTGTAATCTGGCTGATGAAGTTTTAAAATGTAGAGTTGTTATTTAACTCGTTTCAAATTTGATGCTGAATTATTCAACTTACATATATATCTGTCGTTTATACTTAAAAAGCCCACCAAAATATTTTCGTTTTTACCTCAAAATCCGGCATTTTGATATTCAGGTATATTTTGTGACATGCATGTATTGCTATTATTTGTATATCTGGACATTGCCATATAAAGAAAATGACGATTATATAGTAAACATTTCAAATGGGATCATCATTTATCATGTACTATGATATCATATCAAGAACTGGCATAATAAAAGAGGACCAAGTGACCATGATCGCTCACCTGAGTTTTGATTTAAACGTCTTATCTATAGGTATCTATTGAAAACTGGCCGCGCTCCTGATGACCTGCCTTGTGGTCCATGTTCGTTCCAAGAGTCATAATTGGAACATATTCAAATGGTGTCTACCAGCTGATGCTACATATCAAATATCAGGGCTCTAGGCCTGGTGGTTTCAGACAAGAAGATTTTTTTATGTTTTCACTATATGTAAGTCAATGTAAAAAAGAAAGCATGACTAGGAAATGTCACACTCACACACTGCATACAAACCCACGGCACCGTGAGGAAGAGTCAAAGAACAATAACAGCCTCATAAGCTCTGTGATCTCCAGAACGATGCCATTTTGACCACAGAACTATAATTTGAACAAACTTGGTAGATGCTAAATAGCAAATATTAAGCATTTTAATATCTGACAAGAATGTGTTTTAATATGTTCTCTCTATAAGCTATATATAAAACATTTATCCCCGAGGCGGCCCCATTTTCGGACACAGGGCCATAATTTTCAACAAACTTAGTAAGTCTACTAGATGATGCTACATGCCAAATATAGACTGTAGGCTCTGTGGTTTTAAAACTAGACTAATTTAAGTGTTCCATATTTAAGCCTATGTAAAACTTGTGAGCCCAGGGTGGGCCAGTTTTAGCACAAGGGCAATAATGTGTACAAACCTAGTAGAGGTATACTTGGTGATGCTACATAACAAATATTAATGCTCTATGCCTTGTGGTGTCAGGCAAGAAGATTTTCCCAATAGAATCCTATAGTGAACGTCTGAGCTCGCAGGCGTGTCCACTTAATAGTCCCTGTGCCCCAAATTGAATAAAATTGGTAGATGCGTGATGTTGCATACCAAATTTCTAGGCACTAGGCATTGTCGTTTCTGACAAGAAGATTTGTTTTATGTTTTCGCAATAAAAAAGTAAAGCAGAAGGCAAAATCCAGAAATCGATACAATCAAGTACCTCAACTGACCCAAGACAACATATGGGAAAGTAACAAAACACAAGAAAACACCACACACAAGAAAGCCAAGAGATCAGCCCTTTCCCAGCAGGTAATCACATGCCTATGTAAAATATGCCACCTCCAGGAATGTTCCATTTAAACCACAGGGCTATAATTTGAACAAGCTTGGTGGAGGTCTACTAGGTTATGCTACATACAAAATATTAAGACTTTAGGCATTGCTGTTTCAAACAAGAAGATTTTCATTTTGAAAATCTATTTTAGCCCATGTTACCTAGATATGCAATGGACTTAACTATTTGAACAATTATTCAAGAGGGTCATTTAAGAATCATTCCTGCAAAGTTTGGTTAAAATCTAGATAGTAGTTTAAGAGTAAATTGTGCCATCATAAAACCATAGACAGTCAGTGTCCCAAATATGATTATTTATACATCTCTACCAAAACAGAATGCGTATATGCAGAGTTCAAAGGTCTATATTTCGGTTAATGAGTGGTAATCAGCAGATTAACTGCTAAGGGAAAGGTTATTTCATGTCTAAGTCGGACTAAGGGGGCCCCAAGAGGGGACTTACTGCCTATATAGGTTCACTAAGATAAATATCTCTATTTTATCAGAAAATAACTAAGACCTTTAAGGACCTTTTTATTACACCATGCAGGGAATTTATGATCCACTATTTGATCTGCCTCGCATAGAACCTAGGAAAGTCATAAACACATTAATGATTAGTACCACTTTGAGGAATTAAATTGTAGGTTTTTAAGCAGCTTGACCTTGAACTTTGATACAAAGGTCATATCAGCAATCAGAAGCTATTATTGACAAAAGAACACCTCGGTCGTAGAAATGAAAGTGGAGTTCATGTTATGAGTCTTATTACAGATTTGGTGTTAATTTGACCTTGACCTTTAACCCCAAGATTATATTGATAATTTGAAATACACACCATAGGCAAATATGAACATCGAGGCATAAAGTTAAATGGCAAGTTTTTTGTAATAGCACTAACTTAGTTAACAGATTTAGGAGGAAACTTGGTGATGCATAAACTCCATACTGCTACTCCTACCCAAAGGCAAAATCTATATGTTTAATTAGCTGATGGATAAAAGACCATACTTGATTTGGAATGCGTTCAAATCGTACGCACTTACAATATGTGTAAAATGAAGACAATAGATTAAAATTAATGTAAGCATGGTACTAATTAATGATGTCAAAATGATAAATCAGGTACTTTCATTCTGTATTATATATGGGCAAGGATATGGTGAAAGGCAACTTATGGTCGCGATAATCAAAATCAGGCTAATGTTACATCTGCAAAGTATTACATGTTTAGGGCATTTTCTGAAAATTTGAAGTGATTATCTTCGATACTGGCGAAATGGATGTTAGAAACAACATATGTTATCAGGTTTGGAATGTGACGTCAAGAATGGCGTTAACCGTATGATGACGTTAGAGTGTTGATTTATATTCGTTGGTTGATTATTGCATGCTTAGCATAAGAATCTAGCAAATACAAAGTTTTCTCATGTCTTATACATGTGATAATGAAAATGATGATGAAGTTATATGAATTTATATCTTCTAGGTCGTATTATAGGCAATCAAAATGACCCACTTGTAGGTGTGGCGATCTGAATGTTCACATGGCAACAACCCTTAAAGAAAACTTAAAAAAAAGTAAAATCAGAAACGTTTGCTATTTTGATGGTATCAAAGTTTAAAAGCATTTTCATGGAAATGTAATGGCATGTAATATAATGTTATTTTAAATATTTTTCAAATGTCTCTTACGAAATAATTGCTTTGATGCCTTAAGGTCCCTTTAGTCAGATCCGCGTTCTTATGTATTACATTAAAATAGGCCTAACTGTTTTAATGCATAGCTTATTTGGTTAAATATACACCCCTACTGCTTTAAAATTTTGAAATTATTTACAGTTTTGCATTTCTTTTCACCCAGCCAAATTTTGCTTCTTTTAGATGCTATGTATGATTCTTTGAATGAGAGTGCCCTTCTCCAAGCCTAATAAAGAATCACTGCCCCTGTTATGAAAAGTAATTCCAGTGGTTTCATAATATACAGTTATAAAACTTTCCATTGATGATATCACAATCCTATTTTACAAGTAGGGAGAGGTTCCACTTCAACTGAGTGACTTATAATTTGCCGCATTTTTCCTCGATCAATAGATTAATTAGAGAAAATATTAAATATATATTCTTGCCAGAAAACAAATTGCTCCAAAGTTTTGATATTTGGTATGTAACATCACCTAGTGGTACTCTACAGAGTTTGCTAAAATTATGGTTATGTGATCAAAATGGCCTCATCTTGGATATCACTGAGTTTACATTGACTTATAAATTGAAACATACAAAATTTCCTGGTTTGAAACCACTAGGTCTATATTCCTGATATCACCCAGTGGACCATATTTAAAATTGCTCCAAAAGAGCTCTGGGGGACAAAAATGGCCCCACCAAGGGTTCACAAGGATTATGGTTAGTTTTAAATAGATACATATAGATTAGAAGTTTTTAACAAAAACTCAGGTGAGCGATCTATGGTCACTTGGCCCTCTTTTAGTGTGTGTCAATACTTGATATGATGTCACAGAACATGCTAAATGATGTTTCCATATGATAAATTTACTATATGTACGTCATTTTCATAATATGACAATGCCCTGATATCTATGAAATAGCAAAACATGCATTTCCAAAACTATACCTGAATATAAAAATGTCAGCTTTCAAGGCAAAAAAAGAAAATATTTTGGCAGGTTTTATAGGTAAACACGACAGGATATGTGTAAGTTGAATAATTCAGCATCAAATTTAAAACAAGATAAATAAAAACTATAAATTTTAAAAACTTTATCTGTCCGATTACAAAAAATTGGATTATTTTTTTTATAAAAATACTGATTTCCACCCAAAAATAAAAACATTTCATATCTGACTTTGACTTCATAATAAAGTCAGGTCAGGATTATATAAAACTCAATGATCATTTTTCAGTCTTTCTTTGCAGGTGTTGTGTATCTGTTGCTGCAAATGAATTTCAGAAATTCGCAATTTCACTGCTAAAAATGAAGTTTTTGCCAAATTTTAACACCACTGCCCCTCTTTGAAAAGGTAATTCCGGCGATCCAAGAAACTTCAACATCTTGCAATATCATTCATGCAATCTTTTTCCATTTTACAGATGGGGAGGGGTTCCTCCTTAAATAAGCGACTTTTTGGCAGTTTTTTGCTCTACCATTGGGTACGTAACCCCAAATGCTATTATTCATATCATCAGATGCAACTGTTCAAGGTGGGCAACTTCTTCAGATTCTGCTATACTTATGGGCCTCGACGCGAGAAAACCTGTCTTCGGGGGGGGGTTGACAAAGTGAGATTCAAACCAGCCTGCACAGCTACAGAAACTAGCTAGAAAATTTAAATTTCGCTTGTAGCAAGTATATATAAGTTACTTTCCAATAAGCGAACAATGAAGGCGCTGGTCAGACTGCGCGAATGTGCTGTCTGGTGTGCGCCTGTGTTGTTTGCAGCCCCCGAAGACATGTTTTCTCGCGACGTGCCCCCCCCCCCTTAAAAAAATAAAACATAATGATGATGATGATAAAAAGGGCATTTCTCACATAACTTTTCAAAGGGTTCTAAGGCAGTTTCTGTTGTTGCTTATTTGTTGTGTACTGTAACTCCCATTGT
Organism: Loripinus fragilis; assembly: GCA_964019695.1. NCBI lineage: Eukaryota > Metazoa > Mollusca > Bivalvia > Lucinida > Lucinidae > Loripinus > Loripinus fragilis. The sequence goes on from OZ026518.1 coordinate 100,164,000, forward strand.
GGGAGTCTGTAATTGTTCTATGTCTTTATGTCCATTCTGGTTTTGCAATCATCTTGATGAGGAAAAGAGAGCTGGTTGCGTGGCTTAGTTTGTCTTCCTAGTGTCTTGTGATTGTTGTGTAGCTCTTCCTCGCGGTGCCATGGGTTTATCTGCAGTTTGTGATTGTAGTATTTCCTGATCATACTCACTTACTATTTTAAACAACAAAACTTCAACTTTGACTGATGATTTTGTCCAAGATACTGTTTTTAGTCATGACACAAACATAGTTACTGTATTTTTAACTCAGACAACTACATCAATTTATATTTACATTCGCTGTGTAGTTGCCTTAGATGAAACTACCATTTCTAGCTGCTATCATTTCTGGATGCAAAACATTGAAATGGCATGTGATCTAGACCGCACCTCTAGGTGGAGTTACGTCAACGTCAGCGAATAGCTTTCTTTGTTTATCGAAGTTTACGTGACGTAATTCACGTATCCCTTGGACGTTTTGTTCATGCGTTTCGCTCCCTGGCTGTTCCAACACCTCAGTTACAAATCAAACATTTCATTTTATAAAGATAACTATTGGAGTTGGATGGAAGATAATTAAGTAGATTTGATTGATAATATAGAATGTAAATGTAAGGATTTAAAATTCATATTTAAGCTTGCACTGGATGATGAAAAACATTAGCTATTTTACTGTTTTCTAGGGGCATCACAGACATTAAAAACCTAATGTTTTTCATCATCCTGTGCAAGCTTTAAATATGAATTTCAATCCTTAAGAATTTGATTGTATATCATTGGACTTGTCAACAATCCAAACTTTTCTTAAGGCTGCTTGTTGAGCTGAAGGTCGATGGGTAGTACATTTGTAAAGATAAATGCAGATGATTTTGAAACTTTGCATGTGGGTTTTAGATAATAGCCAGCATACCATTTCAGCCAGCGAAACGCAATTCAAATGGCATTGCATTGCGGGCCGATGGTGAACTGCTTATTATACGCGGACTGGGCTGTTTGTTGATATTCACGTGTTTTGAATGTAATACTCAGATTAACGTCGGCATTTTAACTTAGTAATTTTAACATCCAATTACTATGGCATTATATGTTTTATAGGCTGCTTTTGACATGGTCTAAACTATGAGCGTGGGTTAGTTGATTTTCGAATAGATTTTGTCTATTTTGATTTATTTCGATCTTAGTCAAATTTCAGGTTTGAGAACGCCCACATTTATTATATCAAGGGGCTTAGCTTTCCTGTTTAATCTTTTCACTGACTTAATCGACTATAGTCGTCTACAGTGTCGTCTGCTGCTATTCAATGGAAGCCAAAATTGAAAAAATGTGGTCACCAGGACTTTCTCTGGTTGCCTGATGTTTTAATATAATCTGGTATGTAAACAAAATGATGCAACAAACAACATCGGTAGACGAGATTTCCAGCAGCAGGTCCCTGTTTATGGCGATTAAAGGGAATAAACAGATAATGTAGCTACTATTTTTCCATACTTATTTTCGCTTTCGTCCCCTAAAAAGACGCCATATATTCAGTCTGGGAAATTATGGTTATACATATGCGCAAACAAAAAAATCTTTCTATTTTTATTAAACTCCTACAACCTAATGCATTGACAATGCTTGTTCTAAGAGTAGTTACTTAAGTTGGTGAGTTGTTCAACTTTTCTACGAGTCAGTGGAGGGGGGGGGGGCTTAAAGTAGTTTTCCTGGCTAAACCTTCGCCATAGATTCTGCAGTTGTTGAAACCTATAACAGAATGCTCTTGCTTTTATACTGCATTGTAGGCAAAATTTTATTTTTGATGCAGCTTCTGATTGTTGAAGGCAATTACTAGCTCTTAAACATGTAGAAAATATGTAGGAAAAGTTGCTCCGGCTGCTGTAAGGCAGTAGTTCTGCTGCTGTGTATTCACTGTTGCTGCTCCCATTGTTTGTGGGGTTTTATGTGAGGTCCTTGTTTTGTTTTGCAGTACTCTGTGCCCTTTCTAGTTTTGCGATCATCTCGCTGGGGGAAGAGAGAGCTGGTTGCTTTACACTTGGTGTGTTCTGAATGTCCTGTCAGTGTTATCTTTCTTGACACTTCCTCACGGTGCTATGGGTTGGTCTGTAGTGTGTGATTGTGACATTTCCCGGTCTTACTCACTGACTGTTCTGAATGTCCTGTCGGTGTCACCTTTCTTTGACTCGTCCTCATGGGTTGGTCTGCAGTATGTGATTGTGGCATTATCTGGTCTAGTCATTTACTTTTATTTTGTATAAGCATATATAGTGCTTTCATCAGCCGAACAACTCCTACCACAGCTTACAAATTGTAGACATATTAAACTTATGCATGAAGGAGTTTTGTGTTAAAATACTGTTCAACAAAACAGCTATGAGATCTAAGACAATGAAGCTGGCTTGTTATGGAAATCTCCCTAAAAGTCATTTATGAAAAGTCAAATTTTCAAACTGTGAGTTTTGAAAAAAAATTTGTGACCATGAATTGGTATATAGTTTGTTATAGAGGGCCACTTGGTAGAATGGCTATTTCAGCTAAAAGTGTACACCTCTTTAAATATTGTATAAATAAATAAATAAAAAAATTAAATACATATAAATAATGACTTTTAGGGATGTATCATGCCTTAACAGGACAACTCCTTTTTCTTTTACAAAATGACAGTTATGAGATCTTGGACCATTTTTCCGATATAAGCTTTGATACGTTCAAAGAACTTTCAAATGCGATATACCTCACCAAATGTTGCAGATTACCAACTTAAAGTTCATTTGCACATATTTACTGAAACCTAGGTCTGCTGTTTTGAACCAAGTTTTTTTTTCACAGGCCCTAATTGAGCGGGGTTGTTGGGGTATCTAACAAGAATGGCTATTGACTATTTTTTTTCATTTGGTCTTTAGAAAACAGTGCATACCCTGATTAAATACCGCATCATGCGGCATTCTATCTGGGTCTTCACTGTTTGTCATAGTACCCGTTTATGTGGTTCCAGTTCTCGAATGGTTAACACAACTGATATATTCAAACAAAACACATGAGGATTAATCTGTTTTATTAAAACTACAAAAATAAACAACACACCAAACCAATGCTAACAGGACAGAAGGCATTGTGAGAAATGGGACCATTTGAACATATAGTGATATGGGCTAGCCCGTGAGATAACGATACTTATAGCATAATACATGTTTATATTCTGACCATGTATGCGCGACTACTCAGTAAAAGTAGATGCTTCTGAATGTTTATCTATCTTACATACCTGAAGCTAGTCTGAGCCCTCACTGGGTATGTATTTGACAAGGACTAAGATCGCATAGGCTAGCATATACATCATATAAATACGCTGTTTTAATAAAAGGGGTCAGTGTTAATTTCGAACAGTGAATAATTTTGGACATATCATGCCAAAGAAAAAATTCATGGATAAAAGAAAAATGAGAAAAAATAACGAATATGATTGGAGAAAAAAAGATGCTTAGAATTAAGAGAAAACTTATTGTAAAACAATTTTAGTAATTTAATGTTTCAATAAATAGAAATAGAAAAATGAGTTATATTTTTACTTGAGTCTCGTCACGAGATAACTTGATTTTGTTGCATGCGAACAACAAAAGCGAGAACAGCTTACGCATCTGCAGAGTCTGATCAGCACCTTCAATATTTGCCTTCTGGAAATAATAAAAGCAAAAATTGCTACTTGCTAAATTTCAATATTCTAGCTAGTCATGGTATATCAGCAGGCAAGGTTGAAATTTCACGGTCGCAAATCCAAATGCAGGTTTTCTAGCAACAAAGCCCACTAGTAATATAAATCATGTACTTTCTCCACCTCACCCACCAAACTCATATCTATTCGCTATCCAAAATTACTCATTAAAGCATATAACTAAACTGTATAATTCACATAGTCAGCTATTAATTTCTGAAGCTTTGCCTATTTTTGAGTATTTTTGTAAACTTGATACTCGGTACTCATCTTTCGATAGTGACAGACATAATCACACCTCTCGATGTCAGGATAAGCTCAAAAGGTTCTTATCTCACAATAAAAAAACATATGGGCCCCAAGCTGCCAGCACACAATCTTGGGCCACTATAGGCCCACCAGCGGTACGCCACTTAAATGGCGTTTCGCTGGTGGGCCAATTTTGGCCCATTTTTGTATGCTAACTGGGTATGGTCAAAAGATTCTTATCAACATATGGGAGGCCTCAAAATATTCTTATCTCCCAATATAAATACACATATGTTTGTCAAATGGACCATTCTGTTTTGTAGGCTTGGTTGAACTATTATTCATTGAACAAGTTTCTTGTTGCTATGACCATTACGAAGACAGACAGGGGTAGGTGTGTGAGACGTCATGTGCATTCAATTGGCCTATGTCTACTTTAAGGAACATTCAGGCCCTTCTTATAAATAGTCTTTTTTAATATGTAAACCTCCAATAGACAGAATAATTCATTCAGTCGCTGCAATTGACGGGGGTAGGGGGAGTCCCGACCCCCTGTCACACCCTCTGGATCCGCGCATGGTATTACATGTGACCCCTTGCTATGTGCAACGAACAATATAAAGTTAATTGAGCCTCGTCGTGAGAAAACATGTCCTCGAAGTTGCCGACAAAGTGAGATTCAAGCCAGTCTTTTCAGCTACAGAGACTAGCTAGAAAATTGAATGTTTGCTCTTAGCAAGTCTATATATGATACTTTGTAAGAAGCGAATAACAAAGTCGCTGATCAGACAGCGCGGATGCGCAGGCTTGTCTGCGCCTCTGTTTTCGCAAACCCCCGAAGACAGGTTTTGTCACGACCAAATTGCATCAAACTGATAGAATAATATATTAACCCTTATCCTGCCAATATTTTGTCCTAAAATTGTCATCTGTTTAATACGTCTGCTGCATATATAGAATACTTTTGCCTTGGAAGCAAACACTATCAGCTCGATCAGACTATCCCAGGAGAGATAGGAACAGTTTGATCTTGTCCCATATTGCTTGCGATATAGGCTAACATAGTGCATGCGCAGATGAGAGAGCAGATAGCAATTGTCGTGAATGGCGAGAAAAGGGTTAGCATACATCTAAATAGCATTTCCATATCAGCTGAATCAAGTATACTATCACTAAAGCTATAATAAAAGTAAAACTGAAAAATAATGATACTTTTAAGTCTTAACATCAAAATATATCGGGACGGATTAGAAAAAATAAATACAAAAAAACCTGTAACGTCATGTGAAAACCTATCAGAAAGTCAGCAATTGACTACTCCAGTGCCAGCTGCTGAAATGTAGTTTGATGAAGTCGTCTGCTAAGGTCTTTCGCCTAAACAGCAGATTGTTTTAAACTTATATGCAAACAGTTTAGACACGATCAGTGTGCTCCATGTGGAGGTATCTGATCATGGTCCACATAGCTTGTTACGGAAGCTTAAAAAAACACCAGCTATGGCAAAGCAACGGGAGTCCCAACCCGTAACAGATGGGACAGCTCATTATTAGGATAAACCCGATAATTTGTTGAATATTAATCTTGGCTAGTCCTCTTGGAACATTTCTCAATTAAACAATTACCCAGCACCGAATGTCAGTCTAGGCTGGTACTAATGAAAAAGTGTCAATTAAGAAATCACCCAGCACTGAATATCAGTCTAGGCTGTTACTGATGGAAAAGTACCCAATTAAGAAATCACCCAGCACTGAATATTAGTCTAGGCTGGAACTGATGTAAAAGTACCAATTAAGAAATCACCCAGCACTGAATATCAGTCTAGGCTGGAACTGATGTAAAAGTACCAATTAAGAAATCACCCAGCACTGAATATCAGTCAAGGCTGGAACTGATGTAAAAGTACCAATTAAGAAATCACCCAGCACTAAATATCAGTCTAGGCTGTTACTAATGGAAAAGTACCCAATTAAGAAATCACCCAGCACTGAATATTAGTCTAGGCTGGTACGGCTGGAAAGGTACCAATAAAGAAATCACCCAGCACTGAATATCAGTCTAGGCTGTTACTGATGGAAAAGTACCCAATTAAGAAATCACCCAGCACTGAATATTAGTCTAGGCTGGTACGGCTGGAAAGGTACCAATAAAGAAATCACCCAGCACTGAATATTAGTCTAGGCTGGAACTGATGTAAAAGTACCAATTAAGAAATCACCCAGCACTAAATATCAGTCTAGGCTGTTACTGATGGAAAAGTACCCAATTAAGAAATCACCCAGCACTGAATATTAGTCTAGGCTGGTACGGCTGGAAAGGTACCAATAAAGAAATCACCCAGCACTGAATATCAGTCTAGGCTGTTACTGATGGAAAAGTACCCAATTAAGAAATCACCCAGCACTGAATATTAGTCTAGGCTGGTACGGCTGGAAAGGTACCAATAAAGAAATCACCCAGCACTAAATATCAGTCTAGGCTGTTACTGATGGAAAAGTACCCAATTAAGAAATCACCCAGCACTGAATATTAGTCTAGGCTGGTACGGCTGGAAAGGTACCAATAAAGAAATCACCCAGCACTGAATATTAGTCTAGGCTGGTACGGCTGGAAAGGTAACCATATGAAATTTCACCCAGTACTGATTGACATGTAGATATTTGAAGCCAGACTTTGAGATTATAAAACTTTTTTATGTTCAACTCAATTAAGCTTGGACTCCATTCTGCTCATAAAATGTGAAATGCCAACCAGCGTTGGTATTCTAACATTTACAATCAAGCTTTTACTACATATGCGTTTTAAAAGCGAGAATCATCTTTAGTTTTTATTGTTTTAGTTTTTAAGAGCAGTTGAATTAACAAAAAGTTTTATACACTCGGGGCCTGACCTCCGCTACCCCATGTACAGGTATTACTCAGGTGCGCTATAGAGCTAGGAAGACTAGGATAATCACATGACGTTTCTGTCAGAAACTCAAAAACTCAATAAATCACTATTTACAAACTAAACTAAATTTAGCAACACATCTATAAAATAATGCTGAGTCAGAGATTTCTTTTTCCTTGCTAAAATAAAACTTCATCAGTCCGCTTTATTCTTGGATACGCTTCAAATGTCCTAAATATACCTTAAAAGTTATTTTTGAAATGCGGACTTGCGTTTCTGTAAACTCAAAGCATAAAATTGCCATATTTTACAAAGCAATGTGAGCTGTAACATCATTCTCTTAAATCCCTTATGTAAATGTTCCACACATTATATGAGCTGGGCACAGTCAAAGTTCAAGTTGGCATGGCTGCACGGCTAAGGCTTTGATCAGCCGGCACATCCACTCTGTCTGATTAGGGTCGTCACTGTCCGTATGAAGAATCATTGGGAAATGGACTACCCATAGAGTGCCTAGCAAAGACTCTGATCAGACTGCGCTTCCACGCAGTCTGATTTGAGTGTTCGCTAGGCGCATATACCAAGTTGTACACTTTGCTGCGCCCCGGCTCATATGAAAAGCTAGTGCCTGAGTTTGAAGATATTTAATCATGTTGTTAATATACGTGAACATAAACATGTTCTAAATTATCTTCACCTGTTCTAAAATTTAGATTCATATAATACATGTTGGAATTACGTACTTCAGCAGGATATTAAAAAACCTCTGTTTAACTCAAAAACAAAAATAGAAACGATAAATGAATGAAAATGTGAGCTGCGACATCATGCTTAAAGAAGCCCTAAACCCATTTATGTATAAATTCAATTTGAGGCTGTACTTTCGAACCAAAATAAATAATTATTTAGTCCGTTTCATCAGTAGATCTGAATAAAAACTGAGGTTAAAATGTTCTAAATAATCTGACTGCTCTCATGTTTTAGGTTAATTTATTGGAATGACCAAGGATTTAGACCAATATCAGACATTTTCCCTTATGCACGATTCCAGGGAACAAAAGTAATTCCACAAAGTCAGAAATACCATAGACTTCTATGTATTTTTACGTTTACAAGAACTAATTATAACATAGTATTATGCTTTTGGTGTCATTTGTAGGTTAAATGCATAAGGCAATACTCTTTTTATATTTTAACCAAATTTCATCGGTGCAGAAATTACAACAATTTTGACAGTTTTTGGACAACTTCACCATTGGTTTTGATGGAAAAGTTGCCTTTTTAATTTTTGCGAAAGTTTAACCTGTTGTATTTGATAAGTGGAAAGTTGAAACATCATCTAAATAGTACAGTACTTGCCTCTATTATTTAGCTTTACAGCAAATACAAGGTTCATGCCATTTACTCTTGATATCTCGCAATAAAGAGATTCTTGTAAACATGAAAAAGCATTACAGTCTAGTGAAAACTATTTTTGTGGAATTAATGTTGGTCCTTGTATGACGGTGCTTTGTTATTTTTATCCACAGCTGTTGCTGTCATTCTTATTAACAGTCAATTCATTAAATCAATATGCTTCTTGGCGCAAGTCAAAAGTTTGTGAATAAAATCTGAGCAGTTCAAGTATTTGAAACATACGATAGAGTGGGTCGTTACCGTATATTGAGTTGATTTTGAATAAAGTTGCAAATCTAAAATGTGAGTAAAGATTTGAGATTTTTCAAACAAAATTCAGATCTTAAGATAATAGACATAGAGCATAGCTTAAATTGCTTTCTTATTTCTCAACCAAAACATATGAGCCTTGCTATATGATTTCCAGCAATGTGGTATGTGCGACCAGCAAAGGCTCAGACCAGCCTGCGCATACGCGCAGTCTAATCAGAGCCTTTGCTAGTCGCTTGAATATTGTATGAGTGTTAAGCTACTGACCGAACATCATTTGGAGTTCCTAAGCTTAATAAGAGGCTACACAGGCTCGTCTGAGTCTACACTTGTCAAAATGCTTTATCGTTGGAAATCACATATCGCGGCTCAATTATGTTTCCACTGATTGATCAGATAATAATCACAATCTCAGGCTCAAACTGCCTTTATACCTAAGATGTCAAATACTACTCCTCAAATGAAATGTTCTCTGATTATGGGTATATGCTTATAGGGCTCCTTATACACGGCGCTGCTCACAAATGACAATGTATGGCATATTCGCAGGAAGATAAGGTCTAGATATCCATAACTGGATTTACTGTTAAAAGGTCCATAAATTCAACAGGGTATTTGCCCTCAAATTCAATACATAAAATGCATATCATACAGAAGACAAAAGAATTTAGAAATTTCATTTTCATCTGAAGTTGTTAATCCAAGATCATAGCGTGGAATGACCGGTGCACGATTATGCATTCACTGAAAAAAGCGGATAACTAAAAACTAATTTTCTTATTTCTTAACAAAATATGTTGTTGGTACTCAAATGAACTGCCCCAATGAGACAGTGTTTTTGAATATCCAGAACATATGTTAATACAAATGGGTGAGAAAATATAGTTTTACCTTCAAACCATTCCTTATCTGGATCCATGAAATTACACCTGCTATATGCACCATAGCTGTATCTGTTTGGAGGTATCAAAATGCACCAGTCTTTGATCTTTATACTCAGAAGCAATTAAAATGATACACTTTTTATTTCTGAAAACTGACTTAAGTCCATATGTTTCTGCCTTCGATTATGCTAATCGCCAAGTAAAACAGTTTCATGTTTTTAATCGAATAACAATGGAGTTATGGCCCTTTTTAAAATTCAAATGTCTACAAAATTTCTTTATAAAATTTTCGGTGAAAATCATGGTTTTTTGAATATCTTGTGAATTTTTATTTAACTTTAAAACTTTATGCAATGGCTGAAATCTCAATTTGAATTTCATTTTGTTCAAAATTACCTCCCTTGTCAAAAGTTTATAATAAATGCACAGTTTTCTAAGATTACAGCTTACCTCAAGATTCTTTATACAAATTTAATCTCGAATGTGGACAAACTGCTTATTTCACTCTGCATTATCTAGAGTAAAAATGAGAATTGGTCCTTTACTTAAGAAGAAATTAAGTTTTTTATCGAAATGTAAAGAAAGCATTAAGTTGTTGATGTTTTTGAAACGGAATGGGGTCAAAATTTAAGCGATAATTTATCTACTAATAATCAAGGAGATTCCATCAGTAGGGCCATGTTTTGTTCTAAAACGTTATTAGCAGATCTTACAGTTATTGAACGCTATTACATTTTTTGGGGATTTACCTTACGTCACTGTCATAAACGATTTGCTGAATAATAGCTTCCATTTTTAGGTAGACTTAGGATAAATGAGCTTCGAGCTTCCACTTATGTCTATATGTATGCATCAAAACTATAAAATATTCAAATTACAAGGACGAAATGTCAAGACGTTTGACACGTCAGTAGCAGAACCGAGCATGTTTTTGTTTTACTTTGCACATCCAATGATAACAGTTGTTTTCAAAGGGGGCTTAGATTTACAAGTGTTTATTTAATGCTTTCTTTACATTTCGATAAATAACTTAATTTCTTCTTAAGTCAAGGACCGATTCTGATTTTGACTCTAGATAATGCAGAGTGAAATATTCAGCTTTTGCCACAAAGAAGGAAAATTTGAGAGAGAAAAAGTTAAGTAGGTGTATCTTTTTGCCTCTGAGTATATTTGACAACTATTACCACGCATGATATAATTAACGCATACACATGGCGTGTACAGTGCTCTTTTACAGGCATTTTGTTCATCCAAAATGATCATTTTAACCACCACATATAGTAAAAGAATATTCTTAATTTGGATTTTGCAAAATGTTTGACACCTATTACATTTTAACAATATAAAACGTAGTGTTATTTTTGTCATTAAATGGATGTCCGAATTTTAGAACAATAAACATTCATTTTATGATATCAAACATGTCTTGGTTTATTTGTGGCAGAGAAAATTATCATTCGTGAACTACATAAATTGTATGAGCCGGGGCACAGAAAATGTATAATTTGGCATGTCCGCTGTATGAAGAATCCGGATCAGCCTGCGCAGCCCTTCAGTCTGAAACATGTAATAATCTTCATTGCCCATATAAACGAGCCTTGGTAGATTGGCTACCCATGGAGCGCCGAGCAGACACTGATTTGACAGGGCGGATACAGAGCCTGATCTGAGCACAGGAGCTTGAAGTTCGGTCCTTATATCACCTATATAGCCTCAAAACCAAAAGCCCACGGTGTCATTACGTAATGACATTGTGAGCTTTTGGTTTTGAGGCTATAGGGGTGATTTAAGGATCGAACTTCAAGCTCCTGTGATCTGAGTTCTCTATGGAGGCACATACCAAGTTGTACCTTTAATTATGCCCCAGCTCCTAACCCTCGTTCAGCCTGACCACATTTGTTCCAAAACACAGATTTTGATACTTATCGCATATATGTGGAGACACTCTTAACCCATATACCGTAGATTCGGAATTTTATTTTCGCGAATAGCATTAAAATATATTTTAGTGATGTGAAAAATTCGCGACTAAGGCAAGATTTACCTATATCAATAAACGACAGAGTGATTTTGCCATTTCGCGAGGGTTTTATTTTCACGAAACTTCGCATATGCGAAGTTTCGTGAAAATAGAGTCCTCGCGAAAATTTCCGAATTTACAGTAACCACTATCTAACAAGGGGAGATAGCTCTACAGGTTATGGTCTGAGTCTTCATATGCTACTTAGTGTATATGAGCTTCGAAGGCTATGCCTAGAATGTGAAGACTCTGGCGAGACGGCGAAGGCTGTTTATCAGCCTTACTGTCCTGCCAGCCAATAGTGACAGTGACTTCATGTTTTGATACAAAGGCATCAGGGACTTAGAATCGATAGGTCACTTTTGCATTAATCTTATCCTCAGGATAGGATTAATACACAAGTGACCTATCGATTCGCGTTAGCTCAAGTGGCGTGTACAAGTTATTGATTTACTTAGCAATTGTTAACAAAATATGATGTCAGTAGCTGTCACTCTTAATTGGCAGACAGTAGTTGCTCACCAATGTGATAAGACATTTGAAGTCAGGTCCTCATATCACTTCTATACTCAAAACCAAAACCTAACGATGCTATTACTACGTAGTAAGGACATCGTGAGCTTTTGATTTTGAGGCTTTACAGGTGATACGTATAAGGGTCAAACTTCAAACTCATGCGGTGATAAGTTGCAAATTCTCGTGTAAAGTCTTAACATTGTGTTCGCAAACCTGATTTGTGGCCATGTGGTTGAGCAGGCAAATTGATACTGGGCTTAAACAACTTAGATGATATGTTACAAAGTCTTTTCCATATTCGTCATGCATCGCAAAGAGGTGTCTAAAACGGTAAGTTGCCATAGGTATTTGAATTAACATAGCTTGAGCTATTAGTAGTTTGAGTTAAAAGAGTTTATCTGTAAGTTAAATGCAGCTTAAATTTTTGTGTTTTTTTTTCTTATCGAAGGAGGTACTGATATAAAAGAGACTCTGCTGAATGAGATATAAAATATGTTCTTCGACTTTTAAAAGTTTATACTTTGTCTTATCGGACTTGAGAGGTTCCAAACGTCAGCTGCATTTCGTTTTCGATGTCAGTTTTTTGACAGTTTTTTGACAATGTAAATGTGCAAGCATTTTTGTTGTTTAATCTATATGTATTCTGAGTTTGTTCTAAATAAAACATTTTTGTTTTACAACTAAAAGTGTAAATGATCTATCATGAAGTTTGTCAGGCATGGTCTTGGATGACGTTTGTCGGGCATGGTATGGGTCCAAACTGTTTGTGACTGTTAGAAGTGGACGACAAAATTCACCACTAGCTTGAAAAGCTACTATTCTAATATGTAGTAAGTTGTTTGTCCATTTTACACTAGGCAATATCATTGTAAGCATATCTATTTTAGACCAGTCCAAATACATATTGATCTAAATAATTCCTGATAAAAAGTAATAAATAAAGGATACTTTTCCGAGGCTTTCTTGTTTAAACCGCGAGGTATGCGTAGCCCACCGAGAGGTTTAAACAGAAAGCCGAGAAAAAATCCTTTATTTAGCTTGTAGTATGGCGCAGGCGCAAATAAACACGTGATACTGACAACTGAAGAAATTTACATTCGCTCCTCCCTGCATCCGGCCGAAGCTGTCAAATATATATATATATATATATATATATATATATATATATATATATATATATATATATATATATATATATATATACCTACGAGTTAATTGTCGCTATTTAGGATGTTCCCGCCTGCATCGCTGTTTGACTAAAATTGGAAGTTAGAGTACGGTTTTAAGCTCCCTCTTCGTCGTTATTCTAGGGTGTTTGATTTAAACATCCACAAAGATCAAAGAAAAAAGCATCGGCCATACTACAATCATTTTTGAGGGTTATATATGTTTGCGTATTTCTCCCTATAATTCTCACTACTGATTAATACGAAATAAAACCTCTAGTCCCGAGAATTTCGAATTCATGATATTGGAATTTAGCAGACAACAGCTCCACACCAACGGTTGAAATTGACCATTATTAGACACCTCTTTTTACATGACATGACAAAAATCAAATGTCTAAAATGTTCTTCCCACTTTTTACCTGGGTAATGTAAACCATGAATTTAATGGAAACGATCGTAAAGTACCATCAGTACTACGAGGGCGGTCAAGATTCCAAGGCCGTTCCCAGTAATGGCGCCAGCACCGCTACCGCAACTATCGCAAGACGCTGAGCAAGATCCTATGCACGCAACGCCGTAATCTGTTGCTTCATTGCTAGTAGCATCCGTGGCTTTGACGCCTATAATTTTTGCGCAGTCTGTCAGAGTCACTCCTGTCTTCACGCTGATTACCGCACCTGATATCTCGACATGAGCATCACTGGTTGCTGAAACGAGACAAGGTAAGATTGTGGATTTCTAAAACTGGACCTGACAGGTTTGGTCTGGACTAATCGAACTAGCGCATAAATAGCTCCCACCGGAGGTGGCTCCCTTGGGAGCAGTAACTGTTGACATCTAACTATAATTGCAAATAATATAGCTTCTAACATGGGGGGTGGGGTCGTGATACGTAAATATGCCCCATTTTGACAGCTAGATTTTTCTTTAGCCGATTAAAATATTTCAAGTACGAGGGATGATCAGAAAGTTCACGGAAAATAGTTGCCATTTCTACATCGCTTGATCAATAGAGCTGGATTACAGCACATAATACTGTTACACATATGAAGTTGATCGGTTACAACATGCATTATGTAAGTCGTCTACGTGCGTTACTATTGTCATCAAGGCAAACGGGCCCATTTTACGTTGCATTTTGACGTTTTACTACATAATAAATTAAATTTCAACGTTTTGTAAAATTTTGTTATGCTGTGATAGCCCATATTGCGTTCCATTCGTATTTAACGACATATTTACTTCTCTTCTATGCAAACTTTCAAAGATTTATATCCAACAGATGGTGTTCTAAATCAAAACGAATAAAAGTACTGTCAAAAGGCAAAACATTCAACTTCTATGAATCCATTGCCTGTTTTGGCATGTCAATTCGTTAAAATAAACTATTTTCACACTTCGAAAAACACCATTTTCAAGACAGTAGATCTAATATTGATAGTTTAGCCCGATATCATAAATTATTGTGATGAACACTGACAAGAAAATAAGTTTTTTTTATTTAAAATTTACAAAACTTTGAAAAATTGGCGGCCCTTTGAACTGAAACCTATTAATACGAATACATAGCGCAGCGGAACAACAAAAAACAACCTCCTATTATGTACAAAGAATGACGGAACATTATTTTCCGTTAAAATACTACATGTAATCAATTCAATCACAACTACGAGTTTTAGCCCAAGAAGCAACCCAGTGTTACATATGGGCCTGTTCCAGCGAAGTGACGTCACAGTGGCACATCGTGCTCATACGCCTGACGTCATATTTTTCAAATATCAATTTCAGTCCACTTTCTATGAATAGCAGTTTATACCTATGAATTTTCATTGCAATCGATAAAAGCAATGCTATATAATGGCACTTTTCTGCGAACTTTCTGATCTCCCCTCGTAATAGTGAAATAGAACCGCGTATATTACAACTAAGTAAGTTGTCAGTGAGTTTTTGAAGTAATGATAAAGTACATCTGGACGCTGGACATAATTTAGGCTGTGACGCGACAAAACATGTCGTCGGGGTTTCCGACAAGATGAGACTCAAACCAGCCATCTCAGCTATAGAGAGTAGCTAGAAAGTTTGACTTTAACTCGTAGCAAGTTTAGATTTAATTTGAATGATCAATATTCGTATGAATCAGACGTTAACTTGACTGTTTCATAACGTGATGTCACAAGGTAGCATACAGCACCCAGTGATATTTTGCAAATTCCATCTGATGCTTTTGGGTTATTTTTTTATTTACACTGTAGCGTGTACGGTACCAATACCAGTAATGCAGTATATTTTTTCTACTCAACAGTAATTGATAACGTCAATATTTTGAAAATAAACGTCAAATTAAAGCATCAGTGTACAGCTGATTTTGAGAAAAAAAAAAAGCATAAGTTACCCTTTTGTACACTCACAATTTTACATTGACTACTTACACTTGCAATCATATGGCGATTACGATTTAATGTAAAGATTTTGTTACGTGTTTGAGAACGTCTTCAAATTTTACTTTAAAGTTACTTGCACAATGCAGAAGAAACGCGATGCGCATCGTAATTTAACCAAAATCTGTCATTTGCAAATGACTTCGCCCCTTCAAACAAAACCGATTGAAATAAATAAAACATTGAAAGACTCAAAATGTTGAATTTTATCGCTAGACTACAGTAATCAGAGTGAGTGGGGTATAGCCGAATCTTTAAATGTGCAATAATTTGACCATAACGTACTGTCATTACATTTCAATTTGAATCGTTCAATAAAGACTGTGTAACGATCAAAGAAGTATAGGACAGAAGTCTGTTGAGTCAGTAAACAAAACTGAATAGTGTTAGTTTGCTGCTGAATTTGTGTCCTTCGAAATCTTCTACCCCTGCTTTATAAAAATGTTATTACAATACTTTTAATTAGTTTAACATCCATGAATTTTCTAAGGCACACTAAAAACGTATTAGACTTTAGTATGCAATGGAATTTATCTCTCTGTCATTTTTAGTCGTTGGTCAATAAATGATTTGGTCTAGGTGATGCGTTTTCAAAGTCCTTAAGTATTATGTTGATGCAAAATAACTTTGTCAGGACATCAGAAAGAAGTTTTCTGGATTCGCATATGATTTTATTTTAAATTCATAATTACCTGTTAGCCCATAAGTCACAGCAGCAGCCTCTGGATCTGTGGCAGCTATTGTCAATAGTGTAGTACCTGGAAATAGAGGAGCATTCGTTAAGTTCATAGAGAAACACACCAGAGAAATAGTTTTGTTTCCAAAAAACGTAACAGAACTAACCACAAGGTGAATGTTCAAAACGCAGCCCCCTTCTCTTACTGATTAGATATTAGTTTTGCTATTTATTGATGAGTAAATGAGTAAGCACATGGAATTTTGATACTTATTGTATTATCGTGCAACAAAGGCTGAAATGTGCATATATGCCAGGGCCTGATAGAGCATACGATTATTGCACTGCTTGTAACCATAAAGTACATGTATATTTGTGAGTGAAGACTCAGACCAACATTGAGACAATAAGATCTAGCTCCCCTGAATACATCTGCATGAGCGTTTAAGGGAGGTTTTTGTTCACATGCAATATCGTAGCCAGAACGCTGAAAAAGGTACTCTCATCAAAGGGCGACTATTGGATCAAGCAATTATTCTATTCTTTTGCGTCCCTTTTCAAAATGTGACTTTCTCTTAAAGGGAAGAATTTGCTTCTAGAGGGAGTAAATTCTTTACTTTAAGAGCAGTTTCTTATGTTATGGAAAATCCCTTTTACCACATTTGGTGACCTCCCTTGAATGTTACCATTTTAATATGCACGTGCATAATTGCGAAATGGGAGCTATTCGAAAGGTACAATAAGCTGGCATTTTAAATATTTTAATATGAATTGTGTGCAATTTAGTTAAATGTTTAATCATTACAAAAGCGGACATTTGGGTACTTGGCACAAAGATGTATAACATCTATTAAAAGAGGGCATGGTCACATTCACAAACCCCAGACCAACTTAAGGCACCTTGATGAAAAGACAACCAAAACAGACAACTACACGACAACATGGACAGAATCGAAATTAACCAACCAGCTCGAGAATTGTCAAACTAGAAAAAGACGCTTAGAATCACCACATAACAAGGACCAAACACAATACCCACTTACGCAATATAGTAACAATAAAGAACAACAGAAAAAATCCCGCCTGAAAACGGGAAGCAGTGGAGTCCACCTGGGCGAGAATGATGCTAAATATGTTTTACTCTCTCATTATTTGCCCTAGACTCTACTGTTGTTTAAACCCCTAAACTAATCTAGTGCACAAAGACGCTTCCTAGCGTATGCAATGTATCATCACAGTCAAGTCACATTAACTGATTTTTACCAGTCAAAGGAAAGAGTTCTAAACCATGTACATGTACAGCCAGATTTGTTTAAGATAATACTTTATTAGTATGAGTGGTGTTCACTTTTTGTAAATTGTGATAATAATGCCTACAGTTTGTTCTGTAGTTTTACTGAAATGTATAATAACTGTCGCCTATGTTCTATGAGCTGACGTGACAAACTCATGGGACGCAATGTACTCTAAAACAAGGATTCGTTCGCCTTCCTAATCGTCATTCAAGTTCGATATGCCAGTGAATATCATTACAGCATATCAACTATACCAGACGGTACGTAACGCAAAAACCTAAGATTAAAAACCAAGCCACGGCACCGCCAGGAAGAGATACAGGTTGAACAAAGACAGTCACAACACAAATGTATATCGCAGCCAGATGTCTCTCTTTCTCAGCAGGTTAACAGAACCAAACACCTTAGAACGGACAGCAGCCTAGGTCACCCCGGTTGGGTTGGGGGTCTTGAATGCAATTTGCTGGACCAATTGTAGCAATAGAGTAATTTTAGGTGGTTACAGTTTTGTAGAGAGACTGATTTCAGAAAAAAATGAATGAATCGTTTGGCTCCTGTGTTTAGTGATTTCATGGCTTTGATTGTCAAGAGTAATTATGGCCCCGTAGGATTGGTTTGTAAACGTTTTGAACGCAGCCATGAATCGTTGGTTTAAATGGTCGCAAGTGTATAGTTAAGTAAAGAAATAATCACAGAATGCAGACCAACCTAGGATACCGTTAAGAAGAGACAAAGAACAAGGACAGTCACAACACACCAAAATATAGCAACCGCCTGTCTCTCTTTCTTGGCAGGTTAACAGAATCAACGTCCTAAGAACAGACAGAAGCCTAGGCCATCAGGGGATTGTGGGTATTGAATGTATTTGTCTTGCCCAAAGGTCGTACAGAGATATTTTAGATGGCTACAGTTTTGTAGAGAATCTGAATTAGGAATAATGTATGAATAGTTTGGCTGCTGTGATAAATGATTCCATGCCATTGATTGTCAAACGTAATTATTGTCCAGCTGGATTAGTAGTAGACAGAAGTAGACAGTTCAGTAAAGAAGAAAAAAGATGAAAGGCTCATGAAAACAGCAAAAAAGTATAGTAACCGAAGCCTTGATATCGAATTCAAACCAATTGAACATTTCTAGGGATACCGGCGTCAGTAGTCGACGATATATTGTTAAAACAGCTGGCGAATGTACATGTCTCAAGAGGGAAAGGGCTGACCTCTTGGCTCTTGTTTGTGATGTTTATTCTGATTTTGTTACTTTCTGATTTGGTATCCTGGGTCAGGTGTGGTACTTGATATATTGTTTAAAACAGCTGGCGAATGTACATGACTCAAGAGGGAAAGGACTGACCTCTTGGCTCTTGTTT
Source organism: Loripinus fragilis (assembly GCA_964019695.1). NCBI lineage: Eukaryota > Metazoa > Mollusca > Bivalvia > Lucinida > Lucinidae > Loripinus > Loripinus fragilis. The sequence goes on from OZ026518.1 coordinate 100,182,891, forward strand.
GCGATGTTTATTCTGATTTTGTTACTTTCTGATTTGGTATCCTGGGTCAGGTGTGGTACTTGATTGCACCAATTCCTGATGCTTGATGTCTTTCTTACATTTATTAGATGTACTTACATATTGACCAATTTACTACTCTTTGGTTATCCAGGCTTAAACCATATTCAAGTAAGATGCTGCAAACTTATAAATTAAGGCACAAGCGTGTGTTTCCATTTCATTGCTTGTGTGAAAATATACTTACCAGCAGCAGCTGTAGCTAGTTTTACAGTGAGAGAAGAGAGTGTAAACACTGGTGCTTCATCTACGTTAGTGACTGATAAGGTAAAGGTCTGCGTACCACTATCAGGAGATCCAGCAGAATCTGTAGCACTGAAATAGATATAGAATATTCTATCAGCTACACTATTTATCTTGCATAATAACAACACAAATGCAAATCAGTCCAGTGTATTTCAGGTATAAAATTAAAAGGTCATTTCCCAATTATATCCCAATCTGGGCTATATTATAAGACCCATTCAGATTTTTTGGTTGTTTTCAAAGAAAATACTACATGGAATAATAACCCATTTATACCTAATGCAGTTCCCAACCCTACATGTATCAATTGGAACGAATCCATTCTGAATTTACGGGTTGGAGTATTGCTCAAATTTCTATTCCCAAAATGTTTATTTCAAAAATGTCTATTCCCATAATGTCTACTGTGCCAAAATATATATTCCCGTTATGTCTACTGTGCCAAAATGTCTATAAATAAAAAGTGTGAAAGTTTCATTCATTGCCAGTTAATTATCTAATCAATCACCAATTAACCCCTAGCCCTCTAGCAGGAAAATACTGCCTTCTGCTGATTATCTTTGCAAACAGATAGGACTCAGATCAAGCCTTAAGGATGCCAGCCCTGAACTGGGTCGAAACCGTTGGACAAACTGATACGATTCCTCTAATAATTTTTGAAAAGTTAATTTTGATAAAATATTGATAGATGACAAAAACACATTAAAAATCACCCAGAATGCAGGAAGTTAATGTAGTCTAATCAAGGACTTTCCTATTCTATCAAATTAGTGGAAAATGTCAACTTGATTTCAATCAGTATATTATTTGTGATCAGCTATAATCACACTTCAAATACATGCAGTCTAATCATGAACTAATTTCTTTAATTACCACTTCAAAATAATCATATGTTAATTGTTTGTTTGGCTGCGTTTCTTTGACTTCGCCGGGCGTAAGCCTGTTGTAGTGTATAACCAGCGGGGCACTCGATTGATTTGGAACACGTGGTGGCTGTTTCACCTCCTAACGGTTTGTAACACAAAGTAAGTACTGTTGCACCGTTTTTGCTCGATTGAAGCGGCTTACTACCAATCCCCGATCATGTGATCGGAGTAAGCCAGAGGCGCAGGCGAGGTAGCGGCGTATGCCGTTTTGGTGCTAAAGAAACACAGCCTTTGTCTGTTTTTAAATGCTTCAATAACCACCTAAAAATTACCATCTCAATCTTGGAATATTTAAAATGAACATAATAAATGAATAAATTTTTAAAACAAATTTATGTTGTTGATTAATTTATCTTTTATGTTCATTCATAAGCACAACAATAGAAATGAGGAAAATGTCTGAGATACAAAACATAAAATATTAAATGAATTGTCCTTGAAAGGCAATCAATGAATCTAGATCTATTTCCCAGTGAGTGCGTCAAGCAATGGACGAAGGACAGTGGCTAATCTAGCCGTTTGTGTCCACCTTTGATCTACAGCTGACAGTACACCGCAGGGGGCAATACAATCATTATGAATACACCGTGCTACTACTGTTGCAGAATAAATGTCTTTAATCCTCTTCAGGCCAATGGAATTTTCCATAAAGCTACGTACAATGACGCAAGGTTTGTTCATTGTATACATTGTGGAGTTATAATTTCCAAATGAAATGTATTTCTGTCTCTGAAGATTGCTTTGTCAAAGTAAACAGTGCATAACCTGATGAAATAAAATGTGCATCTAGTCTGTAAGGTGAACTGAGAAAGGGGGCTAATTAAGTAGTTGGTGGCACCTACTAGGCGCCAATGTTTCTATATATCATCTTAAAGCTGAAAGTATGCTTAATATGATGTTTTCAAACTGTAAACCTGCGTAGCTTTTTGTAAACATGCAAATAGAGAGGTATGATAAGCGAAAAGGTTTTCACATGTGTGTACAGCAATTTTAGGTAACCTCATGTATTTTCTTTTAAAATTTGTTAAATACCATTATGCTTGTAAATATATACACTAACTATTTAAAAACAATATAATACAATAGCTTTTTAGCAGCAGTTATTTTTTTGAAATCCTGATACCGTACCAAAATCTATGTACATAGCCTATCCAGCAAAAACAAATTTGTGTTAAAAGCTGACAAAGAGACACTAAGAGGGCTAAATTGCATCAATAACGAAATTTCATCCCTTTAGGTTTAAGACGATTTGGAAATTATCAACTTGAATAGCATTTTCCCTTTTTTTTATTCTTGTTCTTAAACAAAACGAACATGTATTTACCATTTTTGGAGGAAAAAACACATGCCTGACTCTCATTCAGTGAGTCAGAAGGACAAGTAATACACGGTGAGCAAGTGAGAACCCTGCCTCACTCTGAAAATCATTTTTCATGCTTCGTAATGGCCCAAGAAAAGCATGAATATACCTTAGTTTACAAAGCTCCTGTTTCAAACATGATAGAATGCAGACACTGAGTCATATAAAGCAATCTTTCAAAAGAAAAGAAAACGTTTCATCATTATCTCCCGACGAAATCGGAGGGATATAGTTTTGGGGTCGTCCGTCTGTCCACACTTTTTGCCCGTCCAGACCCATATCTCAGTACCTATTTGTCAGATTTAATCTATTATTGATATAAATGATTAGTACCATGGACTCTAATATTTCTATAAGTTACGACAATATCAACCCCTTAACACTTGAGTCATTCCCCTTGTCTTAGTATAGGCAAGTTTAATGCACAACCTATATTCACACTGGTCAATATAAACGCACCGGTGGTTGCTACAACGAGCTAGTTGTGGCAATTTTCCGCACTGGTGCAGGCTTAAAAGGTAAAAACAATATGCCTGTTGACTTTATGATTTATCTATAAGCTTGCATTTATTTTATTTGTGACGACAACTGGCGCACAGACCATCGGTATAATTGCAGCTTATGGCTCTGCCAAGCAATTGATGATTTAATTCATGGTTTGAACTAAAAATCCAAACCAGTTCTGGAGTTTTGCCGTGACAGGTGCTTTTTTCAAGAGTAACTGCCTAAACTGAGGGAAATCTGCATGACTTAGAGCAGCTGTTGTCATATTCCCATAAAATAACATCCTAAAACTATTACCACTTTGTTTTTTTTCTTGGTAAACTAGCAAATGTTATATTGAGGAATTTTATTACAACGCACTAGGAGCATTTTTAAAAGCATTGATGCAACGCACGGATTGTTGCACAGAAGTGCTGTGGTTGCTGTTGCAGACTCACCACAGCATTCGCTATTCACATAAACGTTACAAAATCGCCATTTGAACCAGCACATGATATTTCGATACTATGATGAAGGCTCAGGCGAGCCTGTGCAAACGTGCAGACTCCCAAAAGCCTTCGCTGCCAGCACAAGAGATCTTGATACTTATCGTTTGCCTGCGCATATGTAAAGACTCACCAGAGTATTCGTTGCTGACGTGAATAGCACACAAATCGCCATTTTAGGCAGCACAAGAGATTTTGTACAGTGACGAAGGCTAAGGTAAGCATGTGCAAATGTCCAGACTCGCCAGAGCTTTGGCTGCTTACACAAAATCGCCATTTGAGCCACCACATGAGAATTTTGAACTGTTACGAAGGCTCAGACTAGACCAAGCAAATGTGCAGCTACGCCAAAACCATCGCTGTTTGTATGAATGCCACCCAAAATATTACAATCACAAACTGCAGATAAACCCATAGCACCCAGAGGAATAGCCACACAACAATCACGAGACACCAGGAAGACAATCTAAGCAAAACAACCAGCTCTCTCTCTTCCCCATCAAGGTGATCGCAAAACAAGAATGGACATAAAGTAACAAGATATAGAACAATTACAGAATCCTATAATGAGAGTAAGAACTAACAACGAATCAACAACAACAGAACCACCGCCTTAGAACAGACAGCAGCCTAAGCCACTGGGGTGCTGAAATGCATTTTACTGGTACCAAATCTTCGCCCTAGATTCTGCTGTAACAGTTGTTGAAGCACAAAAAATGTTTAGCTCACATGAAGGCTTCTTAACTTTTGTAATGTATCATAACGGACAAACAATCTCATCAAATTAAAAGTTTTGGGGCCAATCTGAAAAATAGACAGATACACTATCAAAGTGCGAACAGGGCTAGCTCTGGAGCCTCTCTAGTGAGTCTGCAGATTTCCAGAGTCACGCTTGAGCCTTCATCAGTGTACAAAACCCACAAAATATATACTTATTGACTGTATGATTGCTTTATAAGCTCACGCGGTTTGCGATTTAATTCATGGTTTGACCCACAAATCCAAAACAGTTGTGGAGTTTGACAGTGACAGGTGCTTTTTTTCTATTGTGACTGCCTAACTTGAGGGAATTCTGCATGTCTAAGCACAACTGCAGCTATGTTATCATAGTCCCATTAAATAACATTCAAAAACAATTACTACTCTCTATTTTTGTCTATGCAGTCTTAGTCACAGTATTAAAATATCATGTGCTGGCTCAAATGGCGTTTTTTTAAACGTTTATGTGAATAGCGAATGCTGTGGTGAGGCTGCATCAGCAACCATGGTACAACTAGGCAACAATCAGTGCGTTGTATCAATGCGTCATAAAATGCTCCCAGTGCGTTGTAATAAAATTCCTCAATAAAACATTAGCTTGTTTACCAAGAAAAAAATACAAAGTGGTTTTCTTTTTTTGGATGTTATTACATGTAAATATGATAACAGCTGTGCTTAGACATACATGTCCCCCTCAATTTTGGCAGTTACACTAGAAAAAAGTACCAGCCATGGCAAAAATCCAGAACTGTGCTGGATTTGCCGTCCAAACCATGAATTAAATCACCAATTGCTTGGCAGAGCCATAAACTGCAATGTTACCGATGGTCTGTGCGCCAGGTGTCATCACAATTAAAATGGAATGCAAGCTTATGAATAAATCATAAAGTCAACATGTATAGATTTTTACCTTTAGGCCTGCACCAGTGTGGAAATTGCCACCACCAGCTCTTTGTAGCAGCAACCGGTGCTTTTACACTGACCAGTGTGATATTAGCTTTTGTGTGTAATTATCATCACATTTCCTCAAAGCTATTGTATTTCTCACTATAGACCATGATTGCCCAGTGCCAATAGATAAGCATGGCAGTGTCAAAATTTTACCCCACCCCCTGACTCAGCCTAAGGGTCAATGGTCCAATATTTAAATTTCGCAATAACTAAGGCAGTTGTTTATTTTTCGCTGAAATTTTGCATGCAGACAGAGGCGCAATTGATATGAAACATATCAAAAGGGATTTAAGTTTGACGGCCTGTGTCCAATCCCCTGGGTGGACCTAGGGGTAGGGTCTGAGGCAAAAATTAAACTTTTTCGGAATATGGTCAAGTTGCATATCAAATTAAAGTTGACGACATAGGCAATAACATTGTAGCAAATATGTTTGCCCACAGACACATCCTCGATCATCAGGGGTTGGGTCAAAAGGTCAAACCATATGTTTTTTCTGTAAACAGTCATGTTGCATATCAATTTAAAGAGATTTGAGCACAGAGCACCATGAAAGCAAATATGCTGTCCTTACACGCACCCTCGATCCCTGGGGTGGGGTCATAGTAGAGGATCAGGGTCCAGAAATGTCAAAAATAAGCATTTTGGTATGCCCTCTTTTTAGCGGAATTTTCACTTGTTTTATCTGATAGACATAGCATAGGCAGTATGAAACCGGATATTGCACTCAATATAAGTCTTGCGAACATACCTGCAACAGTGTGTTTATTACGTTACCCATCATTTTCTTGAAAACAAAAATATGTAATTAAGTCGTTTTAGGTAGTAGTTAAACTGCTTAAATGAACAAATCAGTTATTCATTCCGTAGAAACATGTTATTATCTACACATATTGACATTTGTTAAAGTTATTTTGGTCCATTATAATGTTAATTACATTACATTTTCAACTATACCCTTATATCAATTATATTTTGTTAAATAGTTCCCGTTGATTATATTATTAACAAATATTTTCGTATATGTTAACACGTATTTAAAGGGCCATTTACTGACTATTTCAAAACCGCAAACAGATATATTCTAACATAAATACTTTGTAAGTTACAATCTGTTTAATTAGATGACCATTAGTAAACGTTATATAAGTTTAGAACCTTTAAATTCTAAAATTAAGCAATAAAATCTTTTTGCTAGCTTTTAGACACCTTCTGCCTATTGTAGTTATATCACTCCACATTAGAGTAATACTTAACAACATTTCCGGTGTAAAATATCAGCTTAATGTCCAATTTCCAATAGGTCACGTATATAACAAAGTTAAAGAAAACAAATTTGCTTGATTGCTTAAACTATACATCACTGGGTAGTTTCTAGGTAGATTTTACCATTCCTCTTATTAGATGTTTTACACTTTTTATAACATTTTTTAATCGCAGTTAGGCAAGAAGTCAAAAGTAGAAACAACTCACTATTAGTACATGAACTAGAATAAGCAATAAAACAACTTATAGGGTCGTTTATGAATATTAGGTAACCAGCATAACGTAGGAAGCTTTCAATGATCCTCATCATCAAACAAACCTAACTTACCAGCCATAAGTCACCTATGCCTATCAACGACATACCTCTCATCCAGCAATTAATGCCCATAGGTTTTAACAAATATACGTTCTTGCTTAAGGGTGTTATTGTATCATTTTTCAAATGACCACAGCTTTTTAGTAGCCCTATTTACGTGTGCCAAAACGAACTTGCTATGGAATTCCTGGACCCTTTTCTTTAATTGTCTAGAAGTGATTTTAGGTTTAGGTGGAAGAATATCTAAATTATTACAATAAAATTAAATTTTACAATCAATAATTAAAAAAAAAATAGATTCAACATGTATTTAAAAGTTAGAATAAAAATAAAGCTCCAGACCTAGTGGCTTCAGAGTAGAGGATTGCGCGGCACCCAGGTGTGCACTATAATTACCCTGCCTCGTCCGTCCATTAGCAGTTAGCGAAAATACTCCTAACTCTCGAACCACATGGCATATTATAATAATTATTGAATTTCGCATACGTATGCATGCCAGCATTGTCACCGGCATGCAAAGTAAGAAAGAGGACAAAGATCAGGAATCGATATAATCAAGCACCACAACTGCTGCTTGCTGAGCATCAGTCTGGTAGGTTGTGTTTATCTAGTGAAAATGCGCGTAACTCTATAGCCAAATGGTATATTTGGATCATTTCTTGCATGCTTATTTTTTTTACTCTGTCCAGCCACTGCTTTTCAAAACGGTGGCGAGGATTTGCCAAGCATCATTTCAGCCAGTCAATGTGTTTTACTGAAAATGCTTTTGTACCTCGTGGTATGTTTTAATCAAATTTTGCATTTGAAGATTGTGTAGATACTTGTATGCAAAATTGTGACAAAGCTTCGTGGTCAGTTAGTAAAAAAGCTTAAAACTCTTGAACCACATGGTACACGTATTTAGTGATCAAATTTTGATCTATTTTTGGCTGATTATACATTTTATGCCTACATATACAGACTTACATTGTCTGGCCACCAGTATGAAAGAAATTACTAGTCACAGCCCCCGCTTCCCCCAAATTTGCACCTGCCCCCCCCCCCCCCCCACACACACACACAAATAATTCTGGAACAGCGCTAACAGTACAGATTGTTCAAGTATGCCCCTTTTATTACTTTCAACCGTGCCTGTAATGCTTATATTTTAACAATAAGGCACAACCCGCAGGTGCATACTATAATCGCTATGTGAATTCGTCTGTCTGTCCATGGTAAGTAAATGAAGATGCTCATATCTCTTGATCAACATTGGTCAACATTGCTTATTTTGATCCATTTATGTATAATTCTGCAGGAAATAACCAATTTGCTTTCATCCTCTTGCACTGAATACTTATTTATCTACGTTCATCACGGATCGTGCACATTATGGTCAGTTGATTTTTATGTCATCCCTACATAAGCCTGTAAAAACATGTGATCCACTGGATGGAACCTTTTTGGCCCCAGGATCATAATATCAACAAACGCGATAGACAACTACTAGGTGTTGCTGCATATCAACGTTTTTAGTCTAATGTTTGTGGACAGGAATATTTTTTTTGTATCCTTTATAAGTCTATGTAAAATGATATCCAGATTGTGGGCCATTTTGTCTGAACAAACTGGCAAGAGGTCAACCAGCTGATGCTACATTACCAAATATTAAGGCTCTAGTTCTAAGTGGCTTAAGACCAGATGATTTTTTACATTTTCCTTATACTCGTATAAGGCTATGTAAAACATTTGACCCCAGGGCGGAGGCATTATATGAACAATCTAGGAAGAGGTGCATTCGATGATGCTAAATACAAATGCCGAAAACCGTTATCCCGTATAGCAATCTTCCTTCAGCGGAACGATAGTTTTTGTTTGTTAGCGTTATCCCAAAATAATTTCTGTTGTTGAAACGAAAAAAATACTTATTTCATTTTTCAACTACATTTCTTTAAAAGAAACTACCACCGACCGTGAATTTTGATTATTATACCTCACGTAAATTCCCCATACAAAACTTCCATAGACGAACGACTGATATTTTATAATATCAACCGCTGCTACAGCGACGGCGAATACTGCTACATGTTTACCATAGCAGCGGGTGATATTATACAATTATTGACTTCAATGAGGTAGACATGAGGATTTATCTACCCGAAAAAGTGATAATTCACTGAGGCCGCTAGGCCTAGGTGAATATCACTTTTAAGGGTAGATAAATCCTCATGTCTACCGAAATTGAAGTCAATAACTGTTTTGTTATATGACTTTTCAACTTAGAATGAAAATTTTCTATTTTAACTTTTGTTGTTGCAGTCAACCTTCAACCTAAGGACTTTCTTACAAGATTTATCAATTGTCATTAAATATTTTAGTATTTGAAATGTAGGTTAATTCTCTGAATGTGGAATGTAAAAGTTAATAAAAAAACTTTTTTTTTACATTTTGTTTATTCAAACAAAGATAAATGAACAAACAAAACATTACAAAACAGTTGTTAAAGTTCATAAAATCCTTTAGTTTACCTGTTGGGATGTGAAACAGCAAATCATGTCAATTTCATGCAGCACATGCTAGTTATATACTCATCATGCTATTTTTAGCTCGCTAGAGGGTGATATTGCAGAAGTGTCAAAATTATTAACTTCTGGAAACTAGTTTGAGCTGGATTTCATCCTATATCACCTTCTGAGCCAGTTCAGACCAGTTTTCGGGTAGACATAGAGATTTATGAAGACAAATTGGGCCAATCAGGAGACAGGATTCTATCCAGTCATATAACAATATAAAATATCAGGGCGGTCACATGATGCGTAACGCCGATGCGCGTACGGTTAGTTCACGTCAGGAGACGTTCAACAGCAATGGCGGACATGAGGCATGATTTGGCCACTTTCAACTCCCAATAACTTCGTTCTTTATGGTCAGAAACATAAAGTGTGGGTACTCGTTTTCTTAGTTAGGACGAGAGGAACACGTTGAGAGCAGATTTGAGCCGATTTGGCGAAATTTTCTACTTTGCAACAAAACCGCGTCTTGTACAGTATCCCATTTAAATGACACTGCTTGGTATTCAATTTGACGTCATCGACTTCTTATGACGTATTTGTTTAACCGAACGGCATGATCAGCTCGAGCATTCAAACTGTTCAAAAGAAACATGCTTGTGAAAGATGTATTTTCATTCATGCATATAGAGAAGAGGCTGTGCATTATTTTCCCTTTGGAAAACCCCTCACCATGGTAGGCCTAAGACGGTAGAAAATAAAAGATCTAATGTTCGGTATAATAAAATAAGTATTACATTCCCTGATTGGGTGATAGACGAAAATATCATCCCTCGAAATATGATTATCAACCTCAGCTGCGCCTCGGTTGATAATCACATTCCTCGGGATGATATTTATGGCTATCAACCAATCAGGGAATGTAATATTTATATAATACCTATAGACTTACGTGATGGTGATTGTTAAATCATACGAAGCCGACACTAGAGTTGCGTCTTCATAGTCGATGGTGGCTCCTGTTGCTATTCTCAGTTTATCAGTGTTAGCGATCTCAACCCAGCTCGCAAGACCAGCGGGTACTACTGCAATGGTGTATGTATATGGAGCTGTTCCACCTGCAGCTACCACCTGTATTATTTCTGTTTCTGCTGCCGTGTTTTCAGCAACGCTTGCTGTAGCGGCAGACGAAAAAGTGAGTGCAGCATCTGTGAAAAAAAGAAAACACCTGTTACTGTAGTATAGCCCTTCAAATGAGACACTGTTTTTTGGCAATAGTATTTTATCAAATATGCGAACTTTAAATTCAGTTAGGAAAGTATATTTAAACCAAAAAAAAAATCAAAACATTTTTTTAAGTTTGAATACATTTTCATAAATCCTGTGATGGGATGGACTTTTAACATTCTTATTGTTTTATGCATCGTAATATTCCCTTCTAGGCCCTAGGGTGGAACGGATCACTTACAAGTAATGTATATTCTAACATAAAAGCAATTACACTATTGCTCCAGTAGTTTCAAGGTAGCTGCACATTGGTGTCTAGCCTGGCCAACGATATTTTAATTATGTCAAACTGTGTCACAAAGTTTGTGAAAGAGAAGAAAGGCAGGACTAGAAAGTTAACATATGCCCATACTGAGACAAAAATCTTCTTATTTGGAAGTCACTGACCTTTTCAATGATTGCGAGTGCTTACTGCCCTACCACCTTTCCATTATGCCTGACGTATTAAGCACATTAATATATAGACGGTAATAGTTAAAAAGTGTAAAATACTTCCGTTTGTATGTCGAATATAAATGCCAATCTTGCTGTGTGTGGGTTGGGGATTTTATCTGTATTTGCATAATTCATATCATTCTGCTTGTCTAATATTCATCACGGTACGCTCGCACATAGAGAGACACAGAAAGAAGAAGATAGGTAGACAGGCGGCTACAGACAAAATAATAGTGGTAGTAGCGCGTTAAATGCAAAAATAACCCATCATCCATTGGCCTAAATTGGCAGCTGGGATAGTCATTGTAAATCGTGTTATTTGTCTGCTTTTAAACCTTAAATGTACATTCTGTAGATGAGAAAATACTACAATCTCTGTTCTACGTGTATTGCACTGACAGTACAAAATGGGTACGGAAAAGGTATTTTCATGCCAACAAACACTAAGTTATTATTTCTACAAGGTATAAAAGCATTAAATTGAAATCATTCTCCAGCAGAATTAAATTCTAGTTAGGGTTTTGGCATTAATATGCTCATGCATACGTTCATCCTGATGTAACATTTATCTATTTTTAAAAAAAAAAAAAACCCAAAAAACCTGTGTCTCATTTGAAGAGCTACACTACAGTAATCAATTGTATGAATGTGGCAATAGCAATCTGTTGGCTATCGCATCCGCTAAATACGATAATTGCCATCTATCTAAGTTCCATCAATTTAAATGCCTCCTGCTAACAGTCTTCATCATGAACTTGTGGGACGTTGGGTTAGCCCTCAGACTCAATGACGGCCCTGACGTAAAGCTTTAATCCGCTGGTTGGTGCCTAATACTTGTCTTTGGCTGGGCCCACCGTGGCTTAACTTGAGAATTGTTTTAGCTATCTGTGCGTCATAAGCCATACCTTTGTTTCATCATAGTGTTTAATTTGATTTGATTGTTTCTCCGGGATGATGCATTGTATTAGTTAGGAAGCCTCCATGTGAGCTAAACAATTTTTGTGTGTTAAATTGCGTTCCAAACATCATACAAAGTGACAAAAGTTGAAAAGGTGGTAGTGCTTTTTAAAAGCTCCTAAAACGCTGATAACGTAAAATTGACGTTAAGAGAATAAAATAGGCTTTAGGTTGAACAAAGCATGCATGCTTTATTTGAATGCCCAGAAGATGTCAATGAAATAACAAAGAAACACACTAAAGCGGTTTCTGGTGAATTTTGCGCGATTTCTTTGTTCTTGCAATAAATGATTTTATGGATTATGTGACGTTTTGATAGCTGACGTCTGAAATTAGTTCATCTTTTCAAATAATCTCAGTTCATCTTAGTCTACCTATGTTCAACTTTACGCAATGGAAAGGCAAGCCTGCGTCGTACTACAAAAAATGACACACCCTAAGTGCCAGGTTTCTTTTGTAATTAAGTATATATTACCTTTTAGATATTATATATAAAGAAATCTGAATGAAGATGTTCTACTTTCACTTTTGTTGCTGAAGTCAACCTTCAACCTAAGGACTTTCTAACAAGTTTTATCAACTGTTATTAAAATATTTTAATGTAGTATTTTGCAATTTGAAATGTATATTAATTCTCTAAATGTGGAATGTTAAATTTAATCATGAAACTTTTTTTTACATTTTGTTTATTCAAACAAAGATAAATGAACAAACAAAACATAACAAAACAGTTGTTAAAATTCATGAAAGTCTTTAGTTTACCTGTTTGGATGTGAAACAGCAAATCATGTCAATTTCATGCAGCACATGTTAGTTTTATACTCATCATGCTATTTTAGCTCTCTAAGGGGTGATATTGCAGAAGTGTCAAAAATATTAACTTCTGGAAACTAGTTTGAGCTGGATTTCATCCTATATCACCTTCTGAGCCAGTTTAGACCAGTTTTGAGGTAGACATAGAGATTTATGAAGACAAATTGGGCCAATCAGGAGACAGGATTCTCTCCAGTCATATAACAATATATTTTATTGTAAATGCATCCCCTCCTTAACCGTTGGATATAGCAACTTCAAATTTTGCAGGTGCATAGGTGAAATGATGTAGTGGGTGCTTGGCAACATTTTGTGTAACCTTGGCCCGTTGGTAAAGGATAAAGAACCGCGTATGTGAGATAGGGTACGGTCGACAGCTGCTCTAGTTTAAGCTCACCTGAGCCTTTGGGTCATGGTGAGCTATTATGATCGTTATATGTCCGTCGTCCGTCGTCCGTCGTCAGTGGTCCGTCGTCCGCCGTCAACAATTGCTTCAAAGGACATCACCTCCTAAACTACTGGCTGGATTTTGACCAAATTTGTAAGGAATGATAGTTATATGACTTTCTTTTTAAATTGTTCAAATGGTTCTGGTCCATTGTATATCTAGGTCACACAGGCCAAAATAGATTTTCAAGATGAAAACTTTAAAACTCTTCTTCTCTGAAACCACAAAGCCTAGAGCTTTGATATTTGGTATGTATCATAACCTAATAGACCTCTACCAAGTTTGTTCAAATGATTCCCTTGGGACCAAAAATGGCCCCCCCGTGGGTCACATTTTTTACATAGGCTTATATAGGGAAACATGAGAAAATCTTCTTGTCTGAAACCTTAAGGCCTAGAGCTTTGATATTTCGCATGTAGCATCACCTAGTAGACCTCAACAAAGTTTGTTCAAATTATGCCCCTGGCGTCAAAAATGGTCCTGCCCCAGGGGTCACATGTTTTACAGTGGTTTATATCTGGAAGTACGTGGAAAAAATTTCTTGTCTGAAACCATAAGGCCTAGAGCCTTGATTATTGGTAAGTTGCATCATCTTGTAGACTTCTACCAAATTTGTTCAAATTATACCCCTGTGACCAAAAATGGCCCCGCCCTGGGGGTCACATATTTTACATTGGTTTATATAGGGAAAAACATGAATCTCCTTGTCTGAAACCATAAGGCCTAGCGCCTTGATATTTGGTATGTAGCATCACCTAGTGGTTCAAATTAAGCCCCTGGGGCCAAAAATGGCCCTGACGCGGGGGTCACACTGTTAACATAGGCTTATCTAGGGAGAAACATGAAAAATCGTCTTTTCTGAAACCAAGAGTCCTAAGGCTATGATATTGGGTATGAAGCATCACCTAGTAAACCTCTACCAAGTTTGTTCAAATTATATCCCTTGGGCCAAATTGACCCCGTCCCGGGTTCACATGTTTTACATAGGCCTATATATAGGGAAAAACATGAAAAAAGCATATGGCCTAGAGCCTTGATATTTAGTATGCATCATCTTGTGGACCTCTACCAAGTTTGTTCAAATTATACCCCGGGGCCAAAATGGGCCCGCGCCAGGTGTCGCCAGGGGCATGGTCAGCGTTCAACAGATACCTATACTAGGCCAAAAAAGAATCGCCGCTTATAAAGATTAAAAATATTGCGCGTTAAATGAGAGTTACAAAATTTCATCTGCTATCTATGTTTTGCCACTATTCCTGCCATACATTATTCCCATTGTTTTATTGGGCCCAGTCAACCCAAACCAGTGTACTGGCTGTCTTTTAATTTTCAAGTTTTACACGTGCACATTCATTTTATTTAGATTTACACATGTAATAACAACTGAAATAACAAGTCTAAAATCCGCGTTGCTTGATACCACTTTAAAAAATTAAAACTAAAAGTTACACATTGCTAATTTACGATCCCAAAACGGACACATGTTGAACGCGAAAAGGCGATAAGAATGTTACACGCTTCTGACAAATTGGAACAATGTCAGACCGTGCGCATTCATGACGTCATCGCCTAAAGACGCGACGTTAAGATCGATAAAAACGTAGGTTTTAACTGATGAATCAATTTCGTCTGGTGACGATGATAGCTAGGACAACCAAAGGAACTCATTATCCAAGAATCAGCGCTCAAACTGTGACACATCGTTTGCGAGAGATTGGTGAAAGACCCCCTTATACAATGTATGGTTTATTTGCGGCATTTCTTTTTTGGCCTAGTATATATGTAAGCTTTAAACAAAGCTAAGGTGAGCGCTTTAGGGTCACTTGACCCTCTTGTCTTGCATTATAATAATTACTTTGATTTACTCCTAGATTTTGGAAAGAAAACTGTATAATTTCTCTCTAACTAGTGAGAAATAGTCCTTTCAGACAAATGATGTTTTCTTTAACAAATTTAGGTGTAATTCAAAGTAAACATAAAAAAACAGAAAATAAACAAATCTGATGAAGATTGATTCAGTGTTTTTGGTAGTTTCTCTTCTTTATATTCATTGAGCGTTTGTGTCTAGGAACAAAACACGTCTACGGACAAGACATGTTTATATTCAAATACCGATAAATTCTTTCTGTTTTGAACAATCCTTGTAATTCATATTTGAACATAGTCTTTGCACCCACTTGTATGTCAAACATAAAGATCACTTTAATCTTTCAAAGCCTTCAATAAAATCAAAGGTGTCTGAAACTAGACAACTTTTGACCATTAACACAATAGGAACTGCAGGAAAAATGGCAAATGTATTTATATCCTTCCTGACATACTTTATGCTATACAAACTCATTAAATGGTTCGTTTTACTTCACAATGCACTAAACCAATTGTAATCTTAAACATATCTGCCTTGGTTTAAGGTGTTGTGCTACCTAGCACTAGTACTAAATTTGGAAAATATATCAGAAAGTTGACAGTTTTTTTTTGATGCCATTAAGCTTCTAGTTGATAAAGCTTGATAATTTAGCCTGCAAAACAAAGAAAACAGTCAATTTTGTATAGAAATTGATATTAAATTTGATCATTTAAAAAGAATTTGAGAAACGGTTGACGTGTAATTCTTTGTTGCAAAAAAAACTTTTCCAATGAAACAGTTTAACAGCACTTTTCAAGCATTTTGTTTTACTATTTTACGAGGGCTGTTCAAATATGAATGCAAGTAGCTTCATAACTTTCTTCACATATATGCTACGACAAAATGCCATACCTTTCTAGAAAGAACTATTTGTCGCCTTTAAAATGGCACCAAACATAAAGTAACACTCACTATATTTCTCGAGTTACAGAGCCTTATATTAAGGCCATTCCTCTATACTGAAGTTTTTCTGAAGCAAATGCAATGCACGCTTTGGTACTTGTGCGGATATAGTGTCATATCTTTGTAAGTTTTAGACAAAATGACATCAACTTTTAGATACAAGTTTAAGTAACAATCCGAAAGTTGCTTGCAGAATAAAGTTTATATAATTCTGTTTCAATCTCGAGTAAACAGGTACGTTTGTGACGTCATTAATTTTATGATAAACGTCATTTTGAGTTATCTATTGGTGATGTAATAATGAACATCGCTGTGTCGTTTTCTTTGCGTTTTGCTGAAAACATGCTAAATATGTCAAAAGGGAGTTTTCAAAACGCGCCGTCCTCTATTTACAGAGTAATCACATTTTATATGATTTTTTCAAGCATCTTCTGCCTCTTAATGACTTGTTTACATTAATTATAATATGTTCAATCTGTCTAGTGCTCAAGACCAGGTGAGTAATTTTATTGTAAATAATGCCTATATTGGTCAACCTTAAAGTTTACGTTCACATTTAGAATAAAGCCGCAATGTTATGACAAAAAATGAAGTATAAATTCTATAACCCCCTCACTTAAGGCATTTTTGACTCAATAAAAATGCTTTTCAGCGTTTAAAAATTACCAACTATCCATTAATAATTTGTAGCAAGAACTCAGAATGAGCAATCAACATATTGTCTTTGGGTTAAATCTAGTTTAAATGTTGCTTCGTGCATTTTGTTAGAGATGAGTTTAACTGAAAACTGAAAGGTGGTGTTTTGTTTACAATTTATTTGCAAACATAAACAGAAGTTAGTGAAAACTATTAGTTGTAATTTAACAAAACCATGTCGGATTTTCACAACTTTCACAGAATCATTATATAAGAATATGGGGATACTTCCTTAAAAATTTCAAGACATTTCACCTGCTTATCGAAGAATTATACGCTCGTCTATATCACTGGTATATGTGCGAAGCATTGAGTTTGTTAGTATACTAACATGACTCTCTTTCAATGGTCTATAGCTCGATAAGTATACTGAATTTTTCTTTAGGTCTGGTGCCAGTTTAAAAGTGACATATAGTCCTTTGTAGAAACGTTTACTTTTTTGTTGTAGCATATATGTGAAGAAAGTTATGAAGCTACTTGCATTCATATTTGAACATCCCTCGTATGCGCTGATTCTTGTTTGATTTGATTCTTTACGCCCCAGTCAATAATTTTTCAGATATGTCGGGAAGGGTAACCAGTACTTAGTAAGAATTTATGTCATGCTCAAGGACACAGTGCAGTGACGCTGGTATAGCTTAAACCCACAATCCCTTGGTCTTGAGTCAAGCACTCCACCACTTAGCCACTGCGCTCCCTTTATGACGCTCAGTGCTATTTGCCCTCTGGATATAGTCCCATAGCATCCCTGTTAAACAAAGTTAAAGTATCATTGCACACTTTTGTCTGCAATACAGAAGCATATAACAAGCTCAGTGTAAGAAAAAACTGCATACTGCTTCAAGTTGTGATTTAGTATCAGTCTAAAAACAAATAAAAACTAACAAGTCATGCATATTCTATCCTCTTGCGATATTACTTATTTTGTTTATCATTTTGAGATATAAAAAGAATATTATGTATGCTTAAAGAGTTTTATTTGCAACAGGTAACTTATGTCCTGACCATAGACATCTTGGCTAAATTTCAGAGACCATATATGAAATCCTATATCTTTATAGCTAGACGACTTAGAATAACAACCAAAAGCTCTCTGTGTTTGTTGTATGCTCTAGTTTTTCATTATGTATCATGTGAATAGAACTTTTCCTTCAAAAGAGATTTATAGCAACTGATAGGGGTCATTTGTTTGAGTTTGTATAGAATTTTGTAATTTCATGGGCAAAGAAAACATGAAAATGAACGTCAAAACATTTTTGCTACCACAATTTTCCATATGTTACGCCTTTTAAAACATAAGAAAATTTGAGTATGGATTTATTTAGAGTGAAAAAATTAACTCATATTATGATAGTATGGTGTCTTCTTTTTTCCTTACAACATCCTCTTTCAACCATAAATTTGCGAGTCAGTATTTTCGTTAATCTATAACACCAACTGGTTTAAAACAATATAAAGTATATGAAATGTGAAAATGCATGAAAAAAGTGGATTGAAAGAACTTTATTTTTGACCTCCAGTGAAACAAAAATTTGCTTCTGATTGTGGCTGAGCCGATAGTTCTAATTAAGGTCACTATACCGTGTGACCTGTTGATGCCAAACAAAAAGACCCAATCGCTGCAGCCAGGTTGTAAGAATTTAAACGGTAGACAACTGCCGAAAACTCACAAAATCTTTGTTAAATTGAAACATATGCAAATCGAAATTATTAATAACAAGGCAAATTCATCGAATTTTTATCACCGGCGAAGGGTTACTTTGGAAAACGGGTAAATCACAAAATATAAATCCCATTTCTCCAACCCCTAAGTTCACTTTGGGTATCATTCAGATCATTTCAAAAGCCTGTCAACTATTTTAGTGCCAAACTGCTTAGTTCATTAAAATACACTTAGCTGCACAACTTCAATAACTGACCCTTCAACCCAACCCAAGAGGTCAAGGGGTGTGTGTAAGGTCTAAAGTATTTGCTTGCATGTAAGTTTACACTTCTTTTCCTTTAATTTGATATGACCACTTTCAGAAATAAAGTACGTAAGGAGTACAGTGGCTCAGTTGGTAGAGCGTTTAGAGACAGGGGATTGAAGGGTTGCTAGTTTGAGACCCATCATATCTAGAGTCACAGTGTTGTGTCCTTGGGAAAGACACTTTAATCGTTGATTAATAATGGTTCAACCAAGGGAGACAAGAACTCGTTCCATCATGACTAAAATTTTCGATTTAGACGTTGGGAGATCACAAAATCAATTGTCAGATTTTTCTAGAGGATAGGGGTAGTAGGTTGCATTTTTGTAAAATTTCGTTGGCTTCTGGGGGACTACCGCCCCCTGCACCCTCTAATATATACATGTGTTATATCTATAGTTGCCACTTCATCTGTTCTCTATTTTATTTGTTGTATTTTTTCACCCTCAACATCTGATCTTTAATTGTATTACAATTTCATAAACACGTCTATATCATTTCCTTTCTGTATGACACCAATGGCACCTTTAAAATACAAAAAAAAAATCTGAGGGCCTTTGAAAGTCTAGCATGTGCAGCTCTTGCTCAGGTATAGATTGCTGGACTATTCTAGTGTGAGCAGCATTGCCATCTTAAAATGTCATTAAAGACAAGGTATTAACACTTGTCAAACATTATCTCTCTTGTAAGCGTTTTATATTGAAATGTTGAAACACACGGATCAGCCTATACAGTGTACTTAATTGATTGCATTGAAGTTAAACATGTATTTCATGTCAATGATAATACCGACAGACGAGATAATAAGCCTTAATTTACATGTATAATAATGTGATTATCAAACTGTGTTGAAGAGTGTATGTTGGGAAGGGGGTCAAATATTTATTTTTCAGCGGGAGCTGTCTATAATCGACTTTACTCTAAATTATCCACCAATCAAAAACAATCTTACATCTGCAAGTCTGCTATCTATGCTCATTGAAACGGACTATCTAAATTATCCACCAATCCGAAACAATCTTACATCTGCAAGTCTGCTATCTATGATCATTGAAATGGACTATAATTTGTTAGGTATGAAAGCCGGGACCGTGCCGCGCTGCCGCGCCAGAAATATATTTTTCCTTTTCCGAAGCACTAAGAGGTGTAATTCCGTATTTTTTTTTCGCTCTGTCATCTGCAAATAGTATTATTAACAATTGCCAATACAAAAATACATTATTTTTACCGAAATAATGATTTTAATGGCGATTTGACATGTGTCAGGGGTAGGAAAGCCCCTGCCGTGCCTTGCCACTTGCGTTAGTGGCAGTTTGCCAAATTTTTTAACAGTCGATTACTGGAACATTTGTCCTGGCTGCATTTTTACTAGAATCCTTGGCACGGATGATTCTTAGTGGGTGTTTTAGGCATGCAATGGAATATATTAATAATAATAACGCATACACTCAATTGGCCCTTTTTCATGCGTTGTTACAGCTGGACAATTAACTGGTCAGTTAAACTTGTTAACGGTCCGCTTGCATCATAATATAATCAAGGGACCATCATTAAATAAATAATATTCTATACTTTGATCAATAATAGAACCGAACACGCTCATCAAAGAATCTAATCTGATCAATTAGTGCCGAAAGAATTTGGAACAAGAAGTTTGTGAACTTCAATGAGCTCAACATTCATTTGTGTTACTCAGAATCTAGTATTTATTTATTTATTTATTTATTTATTTATTTATTTATTTATTTATTTATTTATTTATTTATTTATTTATTTAAGCATAGCTAATGCGCCGATGCGTCGGCTGGTCTGCGCCTTTGTTTTTTTGCAAACACCCACAACATTAGCAACGGTTTTTCGTCATATGTTTCACAGTGTCGGCCGAGACGAGTCTGCGCATATGCACAGTCTCGCCATAGCCTCTACTGCTGGTTTATACAAGATGATAATCTTTATACATTAACCACGTCGCTCATCTAATGAAACTAGAATATGGTTATATTACAAGATAGATAACGTTCGTTTATCATAAATTTGTTCACAGTGAAGGCTCAAACGAGCTTGCGCATACGCACAGTCTCGCCAGGGCCTTTACTGCTTGTTTACTGAATACGAGAGCATTTAATCAATGGAAATGACGCCTTTCCCGAAATTTAGAACAAAACTAAAACTTTGAAAACAAATTTATTTTCTGATTTTAGGGTGCGTCATCCATAGTGCAGTGGGATTCCCACAGCCTATAACATGCTTTGGGAAATACTACTGTGTTTATAGTCCATCCATGTATGATGTCATTGATGCCAGCAAACAAGACGATTAACTGCACTAATACAGGATTTTTTTTATTATTTAACTGAACTCTATTTTTTCTGAGTCCTATGTACCCTTCATGTCTTGTGATGTGATAGAAACCATGTTATATTGTATACAAACAATATACTGTAAAGGCTCTAGCGAGACTGCGCATATGTGCAAGCTCGTCTGAGTCTTAACTGTGAACTGACTAATGATGTACATGTACATGTATGACCATTGAACAGAACTGAGTTTTATTCGAAATCCTGTAGGCTATAGAGCTCGCAAGGAATACAATCTACATCTTTTGGAGAAGGCGTGCTTAATTTTCTAACTTGCATATCCACTACCTTCAGTAAACAAGCAGTAAAGGCTCTGGCGAGACTGTGCGTATGCGCATGGGCGGATTCAGAGGGGGGGACATGGGGTCCGGACCCAGACTATGCGTATGCGCATGGACGGATTCAGAGGGGGGGGGGACATGGGGTCTGGACCCCCCCTGAAAAATCACAAAACTATAGGGTTTTCTAGCAATACTGGTATGGATCTCCAGAAAAAATCACAAGGTTACCAAGCCAGCATTAAATGTTGGGCCATCATTGGTACGACAGTCTCTCCCTTCATCAACTAAGAGAAAAACAACAAAAAAAACGTTGCCAAAGTCGGACCCCCTCTGGCAAAACTTTCTAGATACGCGCAAAATGTGCAAACTAGTCTGAGCCTTCACTGAGATCTGACTTATGATGTACATGCATGATCATTGAACAGAACTGAGTTTTATTCGAACTTCTGTAGGCTATATAGCTCGCGAGGATACAATCTACATCTTTCGAGGAAGGTGTGCTTAATTTTCTAACTCTTCAATAAACAAGCAGTAAAGGCACTGGCGAGACTGTGCATATTCGCATGGGTGGATCCAGAGGGGGGAAAGGGAGTTCGGACCCCCCCCCCCCCCCCCCTGAAAAAACACAACACTATAGGGTTATAGCAATACTGGCTCGGATCCCCTGAAAAATCACAAGGTTACAAAGCCAGCATTCATTGTTGGGCCATCAACGGTACGACAGTGAAACTCCATTTTAATGGCGTTTGCTGGCGGGCCGATGTTGGTCCGCTTATGGTGGTATTTGGATCGTCTCTCCCCTCGTCAACTAAGAAAAAAACGTTGTCAAAGTCGGACCCCCTCTGGCAAAACTTTCTGGATTCGTGTAAGATGCGAGAACTCGTCTGAGGAGCCTTCACTGTGAACAAATTTATGATGTACGAACGTTATCTATCTTGTAAAAAACAATAGTCTAGCTAGTTTCATTAGATGAGCGACGTATTTAATATTTTATCATCTTGTATAAACCAGCAGTAGATGCTATGACGAGACTGTGCATATAGGTTTGATAGGATTCTGAGTAACACAAAGTAATGTCGCCTTATTGAAGTTCACAAACTTCTTTCTAGAAAATGATTAAGGAAGCGGAGCGTAGTGGCTCAGTGCTTGACTCGAGACCGAAGGGCCGCGGGTTCGAACCTCACCGGCGTCACATTTCAAGAAAATCGCAGCAGTTTTCTTTGGGTCCTGTTTAAAAGAATTCCATTCTGTCTGGAACTGCCTGTTCAGCATAATCACCTTTTGTTTGAAAGATGTTGGGGCTATTTATTTTGTAGTATCTGGCTCAGCCCTGGTTGCCCATTTCACCCGGTTGTGTCTAAAAGCTGTAACCGAACCGAATTCGGCCGAACCTACCAAACTTACCGAATGTTCACTTTTTAACCTATTGATTATAGTTATGTGATTTTCTTTATATCCCTTTAAGGCTTTGGCCAATATATCTGTATCCTTAAAAACCCTCCAGTGCCTTACTAAGAATAAAGGTGTCGTCGCGTTGTCTCATAAAGTGTCGCCGAATTGTCTCAAAATCTGTCGACGAGTTGTCTCAAAAAAACGTGTCGCCGTCGGCGACTTTCTGGTATATTTCGGTATGTTCTGCCACCAAGTTTATTTGAAGTAACTATAAATAGCCTAGGCATGTAGTTAAATACAACGATCTATGCCAGATTAATATCATTATTAATGAGACTACAACTGTATTATTTTCAAGTGCATACAATTTACTTATTTAGACAATGATCTCAAGAAATGTTGTATTTGTTAAACATATCAGGTGCTTTCATAGTTAGTGACTTCCAGTTACCATTTGTATTAAAAGTTTTTCCCACTTCACATTCTACTTTTAATCCCTATATTAAATATTAAACATGAAATATACAAAATATACCGTAACTCCAAACATTCTTAGTTATGAACTACTTATAATACTGCAATAGTGTAACAGGGGCTTTGAAACCTACGCAGCCAGATCAATGCTTAAACTTGCACTTCTCTTTTACAATGCAACTCCTCCACCAACTGACTTTCCAGACTAATTACAAATTTTCACCGTGTCCCTACAACAGGCTTACAATACACTGTATCCCTTTGATCTGCAAAAGACATCGTTCTCATGCTTTGAGTCAAACTTTCACGTTGGCAACCTTCAATTTTCATCTCATCCAATTAATCAACATCTAACACCAATCTATTGTGCATAAAATATCTTACAATTACAACAGGACTTTAAATGTATGTTCCGCTGAATATCTTTTTTAAAGATATTTCTTGTTCATCATGGTGTGTGTGTGTGTGGGGGGGGAGGGGTTGTGGGGTCAAAAGTTGAAAATTGAAATCGATTTTGGGAGGGGTGTAGGGGAGGAGGGGGGCAGAAAAAATAGCCAAATTTGTGAAAATTCCTCCAATCCCCACCCCCTACCCTGGCTGATAATTAATGACCGAATGACCGTTCCCTAACTTCAATGGGGTACACATGAATTTCAACTTATCTGACCAGAATTGTCTTACAAGGTATCGCCCGAACCCATCGATTGGGTCTTACTGGGCCCGGCAGTCAGAATATACCATGTCAAAGAGAGTTGTTGATAAATGAGGAGAATACTTTTTGTAAATGCCAATAATACTTGGACCAAAAATAATAACACTACTAAAAATAACAAAAAAGTAGGTTATTTTCCAAATAAGTCCAATCCGGTATTCTATGATTTTATTTACCTGACACAGGTGCATAATTTCACGGTTTTTGTAACGTCCTATTGATAGTAAAGTGGCTATGACACAGAGTTTACAACCAAAAGGTCGTGAGTTCAGAGTCCACGCGTCTTCTTGTTTTTTTTTTGTTTATTGTAGATGTACCACGAACTCTGAGTAATGTCCTGAGGATCATTATATGTGTAACGCGTAAAATGAGCTGATCTGTCTGGAGCATCTACGTGCGTCAAAATATTATATAGTATACGTAATAAAACGCCTGGATCCCCTATTTCTAGATCCGAATTTTCAATATTGTAAATAAAGTCGCGCTTCAAAGCGTTTTGTTTATCTATACTTGCATTTGTTATTGTTATTTTTGTAGGATCCTCACCACAAACGTTTTAGACTTCGAGGTAAAAAAGGTCTTGCTCCCCCCCCCCCCCTAGGGAATTTAGCAGACATATCCTATCTTGAAGAAAATTTCAAGCCGCATCTTTTAAGAGATGTTTGCACTCTGTGCTTCGGGGCGTTTGTCTCTGACAGCCTGTTACATATGTTACTGTAACAAACTAAGGAAAAAAATCAAAATGAAAGTTTGAGCTACAGAAAGAAGACATTAAACCATCTAATTATTCAAATTTCTGATGTAGTTTGCAAGCTAGATGCCTAAGCTACATAAAAGCAGCATTTTAAATAAAATTACAGCCTTCCATGGTGTTATATGCGTTACATAGATTAAATTTCCCTTTGAAAGTTGAAATCGTGACTAACATCATTTAATTTTACAGACGATTTGTGCATTTTTGCCAGTATTTTTAATCTTAGTTTACTAAAATACTTATTTGACTAATAGAAAAAAACAAATTTTGCTTCTCTATCTTAAATACATTGTTTTATATGAGCTATCAAACAACCCTACCCCCAATTTTAAGTTTCCAATTTTGGTATCTATTATTGAAGAAAAATATATGAAAATATTTGACACTCGTAGATATTTTACGTTTTTGGCACTGTCTTGCTAATGCAATAAAGAATCATACATTTGCAAGTTTGACATCAGGTTCAGAGCACTTATTAAAGTATGTAATGTATGTTACATGGCATAATAAATGAGCAAGGAAATTGGAAATAAAAGATGATAGTTCAGAAAAGATGCCATTTTTCACATGTTTTCCCATTAATCTCTAGCCTCTGGTGCCTTAGATTTAGTAATTACAGTCATTGCTGATAACAAGCCCATGGAATTGTGTTACCTATGTTACATATAATCTTTTTATCACATATTTCCTAATGCTTATAATATTAAAATGTATAGACAAAGAGATAGAAAATAACAGTTCTCATTTAAATGACACAATTTAATAAATATTCCTATTAAATGAAATTATTTAAAAACAATCTTTATTCAAGTCAACCTCACAATGTCTATCATTGTGTCTGCTTCTATGGCAAAATAATCACCCATTTCATCACAACCAGTAGAATCATGGCATAGTATTAGGACTGCAAACTGAGTACAATCCTGTTCCTCTCCACCCCTTAGGGAATTGTGCAGACATATCCTACCTTAAAGAACAATTCAATCTGCATCAAATAAAATAAATTTGCATTCTATTAACCGGGGGTGGGGGGGGGGTTAGCCTGTAATGGTATGATACTTATGTTACCATATCAATTTAAGAATCAATGTCTTGAAAGTCTGAAAAACAGAAGGAAGACATAAAACTATCTATTTATTTGAATTATTCATGTAGTTTGCAAGCTGAATACCTTTGATACATAAGAAATTGTTTTTTTAACAAATATACAGCTATCTATGGTGTTATATGTGTTACATTAATTAAGATTACTTTTTAAAATTGGTAATTGTAACAAACATCACTTATAAGCATTTCGTGTGATCCTTCTTTTTTGCCATCAAAAGACTTAATTTTCTTTGTATATGTGGTCAGTGCCAGCGTCAAACTAATTGACTCAGCTATAACTTGAATCCTTAGCAATCTTCAATAGCAGAAACAGCATGTCAGTGTCATTGGACCAAACACCTCATTAAATATGGGTTTAATGACATTTTACATTTATGCATACAATGGAGTATGACTCTGGTATATGTCTCTTCCTGTGAAGTGGCAAAAGCAATCTTACTGCAGCTGCCTCTGCATCCTTGCTAGTCAAATGATAACTTTGCTCTGATTTTGCAGAATCTATGTCTCTACCGTGTACCTCTAAGAATACTTTAAGATTTCTGACATTGTTCAAACAGAAATTTGATAGGCTGCTTTTTTGCATCATTTGCCATGGAACATATCCAGTCCTTTGGTGCTTAAGTCCTCAGGTCTTAGATCAATAGTATTTTGCTGCACCCAAAGAACTTTATAAGTTTTCTTCAGTTACAATGTTGACTCTTGATGGTTTTGGCAGACCGTCTGAAACAATTTCTGTTAGACCTTGACAGTTATCTGGTATATGAGAAAGAACATGAAGTTGGACATTGCCATCAATACTGTTTGCAGCTGGTTGTTGTTTTTTATGTCAGTACATTGAAGCAAGTCTTAAAATAATGTAAACCCTATGATGTCACAGGTTTTGCAGCCATATCATTAGCTGTTGCATTCAAAAGAGGGAAAGTGGACTATAGGTAGAATATGATAACCAGCAGTTCTATATTATGCTCTATTGAAGATTTATACAGAGTAAACAAGTTGATAAGGTGCCTCATTTCATGATCCATTGAAAACACTGAAATTGAAAACACTTGCCTCTGACTGTGTAATCAAAAAGGATGTCACGACAATTTCCTTGCTCATTTATTATGACAAGTTATATATGTTATGTCCTTTAATAAGCGCTCTAATCTTAGAAACTTAGTGAATCATTGAATTGAAAGGGTATAATTTGCGCTCTGTTCATCCTGCATTTCATTGCTTTACCTGCTGTGATACATCTAGTTCGTTTAACTGAAGGGAAAGAGTTACCTTGGTTTCAGCACTTCAGAAGTACTAAGGCTTCAAATAAGTTTTTGAATGCTTGGGGAAAGATAATAAGTGCAGAGACATTATTAGATGAAAAAATGTTTGTTGCATGTATTGAAAGGCTACATTTATATATGTTAATCAGCTAAGATATGATTCTTTATCACAGAAATACCAAGGTACATCAGTCCATGTACTCTTTGCTTTTAATGGCATAGTTTTCCTCCTTGTAAAGCTTTAGTCTTTCTCCTACTTGCATAGTATCACTTGAAACACATACTAAAAGATCCAACTATTAGGAATTCATATCAGTTTCCGAATGTTCCAAGCCATGAATGGCAAAATTGGAAAGTTGATAATGGCTCATCAATTTTAAGTGGATTTTGGTTGGTTGGTTTTGTTGCTTTACGTCCCAAGTCAACAACTATGGTCATTGCGGGACGGTCAGTTCACCTAACCACACTTTTTCCTGGGCAGGCTTGAACAAGCGGTTAACCAGTAATTCGTGCACATACTTTCGCTTGTAACTGACAACAACCCTTCTTGAATGAATCAGCGGAAGGGAGGAGAATGACCGTAGAAATCATTTCATGATCAATCTCCACGAAAGTATGGGACCGGACTGGGATCGAACTCGCGACTCCTGGATCTGCAGTCAGACACGCATCTGTAGCCAGAAACGTTACCGACTGCGCTATGCGGCCCGGCAATTTTAAGTGGACTGGTGGTAAAATTGTATAACAGTAAATGATTGAATATTGTGTGATGATTCTACTAGTTGCAAGGAGGCATGTGATAATAAATTCAAGAGGACTGGTGGTAAAATTGTATAACAGTAAATGATTGAATATTGTGTGATGATTCTACTAGTTGCAAGGAGGCATGTGATAATAAATTCAAGTGGACTGGTGGTAAAATTGTATAACAGTAAATGATTGAATATTGTGTGATGATTCTACTAGTTGCAAGGAGGCATGTGATAATAAATTCAAGTGGACTGGTGGTAAAATTGTATAACAGTAAATGATTGAATATTGTGTGATGATTCTACTAGTTGCAAGGAGGCATGTGATAATAAATTCAAGTGGACTGGTGGTAAAATTGTATAACAGTAAATGATTGAATATTGTGTGATGATTCTACTAGTTGCAAGGAGGCGTGTGATAATAATGATTACCCCAGAAGCAGACAACGACAAACGTTTAACATGAGTGTTAAATCGATGAGAAATAGTTTGGACCATTTAATTTATCGTATTTTCTTGTACAAATGTAAAACTATCTTTTCTATTTGTGGCTCTATATTTAGCATTATATGCACAGTATTATAGAAGTGAGTCCAAAAGGTCATTGATAACATCTGTAACAACAGTCCATGGGCTTGATAATCAGAAATGAATATAATTTCTAGTGTTTTGTCACCAAGACTTATAAGTACACATTAAGTGTCCTGATCTTAAACTTAATGACATCTTGCAGATATATGAGCAAGACAGATTAATAAAATTTAAAATATCCACACGCTGTAATCGCTTGCATGTGTTTTACTTAAACGGTAATAACAAACTTCACTTCTCTGTAAAACTGGGAGTAGGGCTGTGTATTAGTGTATTACCTCCTGTAAGACAATATATTTAAGATAGAAAAGCAAACTTGTTTTTTCCTATTCATCAATTGAGTATATGTTTATAAAATCTAATAAAACTGTTTGAAACAAAGTCATAGTAGTTGTTTAACGAAATGACGATAGCCACAATTATAGCTTTTAAATTATAATTAGGTTCATGTAACGCACATAACATCACAGTTAGCTGTATTAATGTTAAACAGCTTCCATATATGGTAAAGACATCCAGTATAAAGACTATAAGAATGTTAATTTATTAGATAATTTTAATGTCTTCTTTTGGTAGCTCAAGCATTCAAATTTCTTATTCTCAAATTAATATAGTAACATATGTAACAAGCTGTTACAGGCTAACGCCCTGACTTACAGAGTGCAAACATTTCTTATTAAATGCACCTTGAATGGTTACATAAGATGTAATATGTCTGCAGAATTCCAAAGGGGAATGAGATGGAGATGAGATGGCCCTTACTCAGCTTGATGTCAGAATACTGTTTGATGATTTTACTTATCACGCTAACATATGTAACGCTCTCTGATCTTTAAAACTTGGTGCCAACTAGCAGATCTATAAGTCTTTATCATAATAGCCAGCTTAAAATCTCTAAACAATGTAAAATATCCAACAGCTGTGAGTTTTTTTTTCAATTTTAGCTCAAACTTTCAAACTACATTTCCTTTATTTGATATAGTAACGCATGTAACACGCTGTTTCAGACTAACGCCCCAACGTAGAGAGTGCAAACATCCCTTATTCTATGCAGCTTGAGTTGTACTATAAGAAGGTATATGTCTGCAAAATTCCCACTAGGAGATTAAAACACTTTAGGCATATCTTACTTAAAGACAATGAGCTTGCCCATTTATTACATCAGGTAACATATGTTACAGCCTCTGATATTAAAAATTTTGCAACAAACTTGCAGATGTATGAGTCTTTTCATATAAGCAAATAAATCCCAAAGAATTTACTTTAGTTTTAATACCAAACATTTCACCTTAAAACTGGGTAGGGGTTGGGTTGTTTAATTGCTTATTCCAGAAAAAAAATTTAAGTTAGGGAAACAAACTTTAATTTTTCTGTTAGCCAATTGCATAAGCTAGTCAGACATGGTTAAAACATTTTGCAAAACACACAGAGAGATTGTGAATGTAAATGATGTTAGTCACACTTGCAAATTTTAATGGGTTATCTGATTTATGTAACGCATATGACACCTTAGGAAGCCACAATTTTGTTCAAATGGCTGTCATACATAGTTAAGATATCCAGTATGCAGACTATATGAATGATTTTAAAAAATGAATATTTTAATGTCTTCAATTTGTAGCCCAAACTTTCAATTTACTTTATCTTAATTTGATTAAGTAACGTATGTTACAGGCTCTTACAGACTAAAGCCCTAACGCACAGAGTGCAAACATGTCTTAAAAGACTCGGCTTTCAATTCTCTACAAGAAAGGATATGTCTGCAAAATTCCCTAGGGGGGGAGCAAACCCATTCTCAGCCATCCGTCTATTTACCGTACGCTCGATATGTGAAATTGAATCTCTGTGCTTTTGACATATTTTTAAAAGTAATCGCAGATATTTAAAACAATCTGCTTTGACTTAGTGCAAAGACTTGCTGCATACTTTTCTACAGACCTTTTCCCACTGAACTTAAGCTCAAACAACATGTATACTGAATACCTTTCAACCATATGTGTTGGCTTTAATATGGAACAATACTTTTACGTGAATCTTTGAGGACGTTTCAGACAGACTGGCTCATTTTAAACGTTACCCACCAACCATTTGAAATAGAATGATCCAAATGTCTTTATTTAGAAGTCGTAGTACATCTATAAAAATGAACATTAGCGAATCGAATAAAGGCACACACACACACACACACACACACACACACACACACACACACACACACACACACACACACACACACACACACACACACACACACACACACACACACACACACGGAATCGAACTCACGACCATTTGGTCGTAAACTCTGTACCACAACCAATTGACTAGTCAGTAGGGCGGTACAAAACGTTTCATTATCTGCATTACTATTTGCTAACTTCCTGTTCAACTTACAGAAGTCGACCGAGGGTGAAACTATATTGTGCATTAACCGTGAAATTATGGACCTGTGTTAGGTTAATAAAATAATAGATTACTGCTTTAATACCTTTTATTTACTTTTATATATTTTGATATTTAGTAGGGTTTTATATCAAGTCAAGACAGTGTGTCACATGCTAAAATGATTGCTGTCATTTGTAAACTGTTTGAGTGTCAGTCCCCATGAACAAATTTGTAGTGAACATCATATATACTTGGTTATCATTTTATACTGCTTATCATTTACTATTGGTCAGGGGATTTGTCATCTCCTCTGATGTGTATTTGAAGCCGCCGTGGTGTAGGGGATAAACCTATGTCTTGTAAACCAGGGGTCGCAGGTTCAATTCCCGGCTCCTCCATAAAACCACTTTCAGTGAGCCTTTGGGTGTTCCCGTCATAAAACCAACACACAAATCTTAAACCAAACCCAGGGGGGGGGGGATACTCACATTTTTTCTTCATACGGAGGCTCGGGCCCAGCATCTACCGTTCACCCCCAAAAAATATCAGGAATTTCAAGCACCCCAAAAATATTTACCAAATTAAGTAAGGGTGCAAAGATCAAGAATCGATACAATCAAGTACCACACCTGACCCAGTATACCAATTGGGAAAGTGGCAAACTCACAGATAGACACTACAAACAAAAGCCAAGAGGTCAGCCATTTCCCAGCAGGTGACCTCAAAGCACATATAAACAGATGCGCACAAAAACATAGCAAACACAAGACAGAACAAAAACATAAAAGATCCACAAAAGAACTACCGCCTTGGAACGGTCAGAAAAATATTTTACTGGAGGGCTTAAACCGTTTTAACGGCGCCAACCACACCCTTAATTCAGATGTGGATCAAGACAAATAGATATTGGGTTTGCATTGAAGACCCCTAACTTATCAATGCATCATCTCCTAAACATATAAATCAAGATATAACAAGGAGATAAAGCAAAGATAAGGACTCTATAGTTAATAAAACTGAATACCGTAACAAAAGAAATCCAACAGGTAAACCCCGGTAGGCCATACAAACAGCCAAAGCATCAGGCCCCACCATCTCATCAATAGATGAGTCTTTAAGTCAGAACCATCATAGAGTCTGAAGTCCGACCCATCAGCGTGCAATTAAAATGGAAAGCAAAGTTGCCAACCGTGATTGGGTTTACCACCAAGCATGCAGTCTGTTGCAATACATTAATGTTATAGCCATAGAAATCAGGTTCCGAAAGTCCTTGGCGCAAGAGAGATTGCAACCCCCCAAAATACCCCCCCCATTATGTACCTTGACCTTAAGAAAAGACCCTAAAATGCATAGAAATGACCCCTAAATATAATCCAATTTTGCGGTGACCCCAAAAAAATATCCACAAAATCTTCATACCCCAAAAAATATTCATTTTTCTTAAAACCCAAAATATAATGAAATTCAAAATTTTTAAACCCAAGAAATGACCCAAGCCTACGTATGTATGAAAATATCAGAGTACCCCCCCCCCCCCCCCCCCCCCCCAAGTTGAAACAGGAGAGCCACAAAAAAATTTTTTTGATGTATATTTTGTAAGACAATAGGATGACAATTTCAGTTAAGCAACCAGCTCTCTCTTCCTCAGCGAGGTGATTTCAAAACTGGAAAAGGACACCAAGCAATGCACTACATAACATGGACCAAACACAAAACTCCTGCAAACGATGGGAGCAACTATTAACAACGAATCAACAGCAGCAGAACCACAGCCTCAGACCGAATAGCAGCCTAAGCCACCGGGGATTAGAGGGTGGAGGCTTTAATCTATTTTACTTGCACCAAATCTTTGTCTAAGTTTGACTATACTCGTTAGAAAATTTTCCTGTGAAAGTAAAGTTGAAGGCAAGGATCAGGAATCAATACAATCAAGTACTACACCTGAACCGAGATACCATATGGGAAAGTGACAAAAACACATAAAAACATCACACACACGAGAGCCAAGAGGTTAGCCCTTTCCCAGCAGGTGACCACAAGGCTGCAAGGAACAGACAATACAGCATAACAAAGACAAACATGTAGTATGACTAACGAAACGAATACACAAAGGAAGCACTGCCTGGAACGGTCAGCAAAGAAATCTCTGGAGGGCTTACGGTCAGCAAAGAAATCACTGGAGGGCTTACGGTCAGCAAAAAATGACTGGAGGGCTTAAACATGTTTAAAGGTACCAACCTCACCCTTAGTTCTGATGTGGATCAAGACACATAGCTGTTTGGTTTGGATAAAAGATTCCTAAATTATCGATGCATCATCTCCTAGTACATACAAATCAAGATATAAAAAGGAGATAAAACAAAGATTAGGACCCAACAGTATGTACATCTGAAAATCTGATCAAACGGAATCCAGCAGTTAAACCCTGATGGGCCTGACAAAAGACACAACATTAGGCTCCAGCCCTCTCGTCTATAGTCTTAAAGTCGTAACCAACATTAAGTCTGAGGTCTGATCCACCGGCACGCAATTAAAGAGGAGAGCAAAGTTGTCAACTGTGATTAGGTCGACAACCAAGCATGCAGTCTGTCGCAATACATTACTGTTATAACCAGTCTTTTATATTGAGAAAATATTTTAATAAATTGCGCTGAATATTTTTAGTGCCAACAATTTTCTTCAATTTAAACACTAAGTCGCCATAAAACTCTGGCCCCAAAAGTTCATTGCGCAAGACAGATTTAAGTCTGACATGGAATTTAGATATCAAACAATAGTATTGGCATAACATTTAGAAAAAGCTCTGCGAAGTTTATGATACAAATAGCCTTGTTTAAGAAGATTCGGAGTTAAAAATTTAATGCGAGTATTGACAAATTTACAGGCAGTCTTGTAGATGGGAGTATAAGCCACACCAGGCGGTGCTTTTGTTGCTCCATTACAGAAGACGTATTACATTAGAATTGTATGTCCGCAAACCCAATATGACAGATATTGTCAATATTTTGAAACGTTATTTGTTCAAGATGGCAGAGCATTTAAAACACTTAAGGTTTGATCATTATTTGCCATCAATGTGTTTACTATATAACACATGCATCAACCAAAACTGCGCCATATTTACGAATGCAGAATGGATTTCTTTACATGAAAAAGGAAATCATGTGGCGTAAAATATGCACAGTTGCTTGCATTGTACCTTGAAAGGTCTGTTATTGAGGAATTAATATTTGAAGCGGTGACCCAAATATTTTTTGCCATTCCTTTGAAACTTCACTTAAATTTTCTAAATACTGCTATGAATAACAATGCACAACTTATTTCGGCCCAGACCCCCCCCCCCCCCAAAAAAAAAAAAAAAAAAAAAAAAATCCATAAAAAGGACGCTAGGCTTATATAGGTTAGCTCTGGGAGGAGAGTGGGTTTCGAATTGTTAATTGACTTTTTAGAAATATTTGTTTATGTTAGCTGTGCAATTTGTATTTGTCCCCATATTATTACATTTTCATGATACTTGATGCAAACCATCGTATTTGTGAACTGCAAAGACTAGTGCACGCAGATGATTTCCCATCTGCCAGTATCTTCCAGAAAGGTTGGCAAAGGGCGGGAGAGGAAGGTGAGTCAAATGACAGTGGGCTAAATAGGTCACTAGTAAATGCCCTTATTGATCAACAAATCATTGGATAAACAATTAAGACCTTCTTTGAATGAGTTGAAGATGTGCTTCATATTGATTTATACACAAAGCTGAATTTTGTATACTAGTCTGGCAGTAGGACGAGTTAGAACATGAACTAGGCATATCTTCAAAAGGCAGATGTGAAGCTTGTCTTTGGTTTAGAGCCTGGCGTGTTAAAACAGTTTGGAACCAGATCAGGACCGCCTAATCAGGGCTTACGTTTTTTGGTCGTGATCTGAGTCCAAACTGTTTGCAAATGTTATCAACAGACAAAAGGGATTTTCTGTGCAAAGTGAAGTGTTGTCCAATCCCATACACCTAAGCATTTGTACTAGATTCACCACTACTCTGGATATAGCTGTTATGCAAAGCAGTCATGGAAGGGCGTGTTTCGTCCAATATGTTTCCTTCCTTTAGTGCTAAAGTATTTTGCTGTTGTGGATGTCTGTGCAAATTACAAGTTTTGTCCAATCTGTTGGCATCATGATTTTTTTAGCCGCTCCGTTGACATTTTTCTGCATAAAGTGACATTTTATAATGGTTTGCGGGATCTGGGTCCGAATCAAATTTCGCATGCAAATTTGCAGAAATAATCAGGAAATATGAATGCAAATTCAAAGGAATGACAAGAACATATTTTGGTCACCGCTTTAAAAATTATCTGCACAATAACAGACCTTTCAATGGGCAGATGCAAGCAGCTATGTATGTTTTTCGCCATATTACTTGTTTTTATGTGGTTAAATCTATTCTGCATTCGCTAATATGGCTCGTTTGGCTTATACACGCGTCATATAGTCAAAACATTGGATAAAATGAAACACCTACACTTCCACAAAACGCTTTGAGGCGTGACTGTAGCGGTAAATGCATTGAGTTAATCGAGGGTCATTACTTAGAGGTCGTGGTAGAACTGTACCTTGTGTGTGTTGACAACTCCACCATCTTGGTTGGTCCGCTCCGCTTTCTAAAATGGCCGCTCCGGAGCTCGATCCAGACAGTAATACAACTTTTAGAAACTTGTTCAAAGACGTAAATAAAATATCGATCAAGTTTGAAATTTGGCAACATTAGAGTTGTGTGTCCGTGAGTGCTAAAATCATAATAATGTTCCAAGCATAGCCAATATTGTAACAGATTATCAGAAAAAACACAAATCTTGATCAAGTTCAAAATTGGGCAATATGGAACCGCTGACTATGGAGTTATCTGCCATACTCCTTGTTTGGACTTGTCCCAGGCATTGATGATTTATTCTTAATTTGAACTTTATTAAACATAAAGATAAACAGGGCAGCCATACAATCTTGATAAAAAAGCAAGTGAGTGAGACCAGAAAAGATCACAATCCCATACCGCAGACTAACACAAGGTACTCCGAGAAAGAGACAGAGAACAAAGACTGCCTTACGACAGCAAGAAACTAGTAATAATTCTTACAACTACTACACAACCAAACAAGGACCCAACATAAAAATACTCAATAGGAGCAATTACAAACAATGACTAAATATTAACAAAGTCGCCGCCTTAGAACGGAACCAGCCGAGGCCACTGCCCAGGGGGGGAGGGGGGTACTCTGATATTTTCATACATACGTAGGCTCTGTCCATTTTTTTGGGGTTCAAAATTTTGAATTTCCATATTTTTTTGGGGGTTTTCAGAAGAAAAAAAATGGGAGTGTGAAAATTTTGTGGATATGTTTTTGGGGTCATCACAAAATTGGACTATATTTAGAGGTCATTTCTATGCATTTTAAGGTCTTTTCTTAAGGTCAAGGTACAATATTGTGGATATTTATTTGGGTTGCTAAAATTTCAAATATTTTTTTGGGGTGCTTGACATTCCTGATATTTTTTGGGGGTGAAAGGCAGATGCTGGATCCGAGCCTACGTATGCAGAAAAAATGAGATTATCCCCCCACCTAGAGGCCACTGAAGGAGGGGGGGGGGCTTAAATATACTGTACAGTCTAAATCTTTGCCATAGATTTTGCTGTTGTAAAACACTAAAATTGTTTTTAGTAGGCATAGAGGTATCTTAACTTATGCAATGAATCATCAAAGATCGTGAATCAAATCAATTTAACGTATTATGACTAACCAAAGAAAAGGGCTAATAACTCACAGACAGTCAGAGCTAAAGAAAACCCCCCAAGTGGAGCCGCTGTGTGCCCAGCCAAAGACAAACATCAGACAACAACCTACGGATGCAGAATGTCGCATACTAGCCATGTTATATCCCACTTGAACCGCTGAACTATACAAGGGCGGATCCGATAATTTTCGACAAGGGGTGGGGGGATCTTCGTCCATATATAAACTGAAGTCTCTTTTGTCTTTTCTTTTATTTGAGTGGGTTCATTTACGGAGTTTCCCAGTTTTCCCTGGCATAAACAAGTGTTTATTACATGGAACACTGGGGAACTAAATTTTTACAGGAAAGTAAGTGTTTCCGGGGCGTGGAGATGTCCTAATTACTATTCCTATGTAAACTTAAAGCACAAGTGATTTTCCGGGGGTTGGGGTCACGACCCCCTGCCCCCATATCTGCATCGTGTTTGAACATTTTCCTCGGGGTCCGGCAAATGTTAATGCATGAAAAAACATGTGTGATTCTTATACTAAGCAATGGGGATTAAACTTCTTCCTAAGGGACACAACATCGCGCCGTCAGTCGGTTTCGAATGCGCGACCTCTTGGCCCCGTGTCCAGCCCTCTACCAATGAGCTACCATGATGGAGAAATAAACAAACACAACTAAAACTATGAATACCCCTTTTCTAGTGTTATGTGCTTAAAAAACTAGAATTCCGAGATTCGGTTGTGTCGGCTGCCATAAGGCAAAGGATCAGTCTCTATAAGGCCATTTTCATGGCTAAACCCGATTATTTTATATGTATTGACTGTCTTATGATACAATACCAGCTTGCTTGGTTCACTGCTTTTCACTGTAAGCACGATTTAATCAGGTGGGGTAATTCCATCCCATTAAAAGTATAGTTACAAATATGCTATTTTTCTGTTCCAAGTGCATGTTTCAAAATGGTGGTTGAAATTGGAAAAGTACAGTTCTGTACTTAAAAAAATGATAATATTGTTCTGAAATTCATACTTGAATAGAGTTTATATCTGCTCGTAAAATGTACCCCAAATTCACTATTTTTTGTTCTACGACTTTACGAAAAACCACAACTCGTTCACAGTTTTCAAGATTTTTTGAAAATATTTTGCTATTATTATTTTGATATAATAGTCATTGCAGGCATATGTCAGCTTTAATTTTGAGATCATTAATATGAGAGTTATCTCCCCACGAAATTTGATTTTGTCCGCTTTTGAATGTCAGCATGCATTTGTCATTCCATAGTACTCCAAACTCCATTTGGAAGTTAATTATACATTTTGATGCAAATATTTGTTGATTTTTGAAGGCGGGTAAAAATGTTTGCTACCATGTTGCTGCATGCGTAATTCCCTTTAATTTGATATGCAACATGACAATAATCTGAAAAAAAGTTGCCCCACCCTCTAAGTCCACACAGGGGGTTTGACCCGGGCCGTCGATCTAAAATCACGGTTGATATGTTTCATATTTATTGTACCTCTGTCTGCATGCAAAATGTCAGTAAAAATATAGATAACTGACTGAGTTATTGCGAAATTTAACCTTTGGTCCCACCTAAGTTGTCAGGGGGGATAAAAATGGAAGTTATCAGATATAATAGTTTTGGAGAAATGTGAAGTTTATTCCACAAAAAGCCAATATAGCTTTTGCATTAGCCTAAACCTAGGTCAAAAAGGCCATAACTCAGTCAAAAGTATGCGAATGACCTCCATTCGAACTTAACCTGTATTTTATGACTTTGACCTCTTGTAAAATATGAATGAAATTGTTACATCCCTTCAAAAGTTATTGATCGGAAACCATAATTTAACCAAAATCTAAGTAAAAAAGGGCCATAACTCAGTTAAAAGTGTGCGGATTACCCCCTTTTTCGAAATTGACCTGTATTTCATGGTGTTTGACCCCTCTGGAAGCAAATTATTTCCTTTAAGAAAGTTCTCATTTCGAAAAGAGACGCAATTGAAGAGAATCAATGCTTGACCCAGTAGTCTCCCTTCGATGTGCGTATCTTTCTCAGCGTTCTGGCTACGCGATTGCCAATTGAGCCTTTGCTGCTTGCATATATGCGATAAGTTCCGAAATCTCACGAGCTGGCACTACTGTATTTTCATTAATGGAGATTGAAATAAGAGAAGCTAATTTTCAACCGGAAAAGAACCAATGCAACCATTCTTATTATATTTAATTAATCATTGACTGCAGAATTTTAATCTATATTTATCAATTTAAAACATAGTTACAGAACCTAGTTTTAAATCCGTGGTAAACAAAGATAAACATTCGAAATATTTTTCAAAGCGACAGAATTTCTCCTTAATCGCGAAAATAACTATATAAAACATTAAACATAACTTAACATTTCAATGATTTTATCTGTTTAAATATGGTTCTAAAGTAATTTTCCGGTTTTAGGCTGTCAGTTTTCATTATAGGAAATGGTTTGTTTAAGGCAAAATATGGTTTAATCTGTTTCAGTTCGCCATTGTGGAACATCATTCAAGAAAACTATGCCTGGCATTCACTAACAGTGACATCAGATTAGCGTTATTCAGATAGCAAACAGTAAACAGTTGTGGTAATCATCAGTCATATCTTACATATCCAACCGGATATTTTCGACGACACTATTTGTCATTTTGGCCAGCTCACCAGGATTCGGTCACTCTTTAAACAACTTTAGATGACGAATCTTTAACCGGAGCCATAATCTACGTCCTTTTCTTGCGTGTGCGAGCAGTGAAAGCTCTGGCGAGACTTTGCAGATGTGGAGGCTTGCCGGAGCTTTCGATGTTCGTCTTTGCGATATGTATTAAACATCCGTTTGTTAATATGTGTATGGAGATAAAATTGACTCTTGTTTATTTCTGCAATAACTGTTATCTTATCTTTTTTCGAAATCATATCAATCAGAAATTTGTTTTCTACTGTTTAAACCTACTATTTAAGAAACATCATTGGCTTACCTGACTGGTGGACGATTCCTTGGAAGAACATAAAAACAATTGCCAGAAATTTAGTAGACGCCATCTTCGAAAGAGACCAAGTCTGATTGAAAGCTCGAGGGCCGTGCATGGAAATTTAACAACGTTAACAGCGCTTTCTGATTGGCGTAAAGCGTCATCGAATCATGTTCATCACTTCCTAGTAGTAAACAGCCAATCGGATCCAAGTGAAAGATGAATTCTATAGCATGCAATGCATATGCATAAATATAGGGCGGCTCTTTGTTGCAAGATATATGTTTAGATTTCACTGCTGAATATTGACACCATTGTATTGTCCTTATGCAAGTTACAATTGGTATCTGCCGTTTGTATTGGGTAAACAAATATGCATTCACGGTATCCTAGGTATTTTATTTCTTTCTTAATGTTCTTCTAGTTAATATCAACCGTAATGGAATGACGAAGCGTAATTTTAAACGAGTGCTGTCTGTACACAAACGCGCCATGTTTGTTTTATAAAATCTTGTATGGCAAATTGCGTACTATTTTACTCGTAATAGGCAACACACTACAACGCGAGTTTTACCGTTACGATCTGGTAAGGGTTCCCATGACAGTCGGGGATCAGATGGTTTCGGGGCCGCGGTCCTGGATCCTTAGTGAGAGATTACAGAGTACAGACCACACCACACGTGCCACACGCATGTTTTATTACGCAAAGTACATATTACGTGTTTCATTTAGTGTCTGGTCCTAACAGAAAATGAAACGTTGTTGAAAGTTACATAGAAGTTATAATAGACTGTCTAGATCTAACGCTGCGCTTGTTTGAACACCTGCTAGTAGTGATTCTACTTGAAAACGGACTGAATTAACATTAATATTTAAAAAGCTAGTGGGTCTGACAGAAAGAGGTTCAAATGGATAATGCAATTCTACAAATAACACTTAGGAGTCACGCTTGCATGCTATAACAAACGAAGCAAGCATATATACTATATTATTGTATCTGCATCCAAACAAGTGGTGGCATACCTACGCATCCACGCACTAAACTGTACGCATATCCGCCCTCTGCTCGAATACGCTAGTGAAATAACAGATGTAAACCGCTTGGACTCCTTGTTTTCTGAAACGGGCTGGGAAACCTTAGCTGAACGAAGAAGATCAAAAAAGCTAATAGTGATGTATGAGAATGTCTACAACGATGCACCCTCATACCTAATCGATCTACTTTTCAGTCGTGTTGAAAATGCCAGCAACTTCAGCTTAAGTTACAGAATAATTTACTAGATTATGCTAATATGAGGTATCATTTCACCTGTCTCACTGAGACTATGGAATAATCTCAAAGAACAATTAGGAATGCTCCAACCTTATCCCAGTTTAAACGAAGTCTCAGACAACTTCCAGCAAAGTCACATGCATTTCACATGAGAAAAAAAAGGACACTATATGTTATGTTGACCCAAATTAGGCATACTTGTAGTAGCCTTGCTTATCCTCAGTATACGGAGCAAAGAAACAGATTTATAGCCTCTCTCAATTTTCTTTCGAACCTTAAGATTGACATTCTAACACATGGAAGTTCTGAACTCCACACTGACACAAACACTACCATTAAAAGTTGCAGTACTGAAATACATTAAAGATACGCCGAGTTTCACATAGTATGTAAGTAAGAAAGGCGACAAAGATCAGGAATCGATGCAATCAAGTACCACACCTGGCCCAAGATACCACATGGGAAAGTGACAAAAACATAATTAAAAGTCACAAACAAGAGCCAAGAGGCCATCCCCTTCTCAGTAGGTGACCACAAGGCAGCAATGAACAGACGCGAAAGCATGAAAAACACAAAACATAAATAACACAAATGATCCACAAAAGAAGTACCGCCTTGGAACGGTCAGTAAAAATATTTCCCTGGAAGGCTTAAAGCAGTTTCACGGCGCCAACCTCGCCCTTAAATCTAATGTGGACTAGGACACATTTGGGAAAGTGACAAAACACAAGAATACAAAAAAAAACACACGACAGCCAAGAGGTCAACCCTTTCTCAGCCATTGACCACAAGGCTACAAGGAACAGACACGGCAGCATAACACACATCAACATGAAGCATAACTAACAAAAACGAACCACAAAAGAAGCAACGCCTTGGAACGGTCAGTGAAATATTCACTGGAGGGCTTAAAAACCTCACCCTTATCTCAGATATGGATTGACACATAGGTGTTTGGTTTGCATGAAAGATCCCTGACTTATCCATGCATCATCTCCTTGAACATATAAATCACACTCACCTCTGATAATAATCAAATTCTGATCGCCAGAGTAGATAGATAGATAGATAGATAGATAGATAGATAGATAGATAGATAGATAGATAGATAGATAGATATATAGATAGATAGATAGATAGATAGATAGATAGATAGCTAGCTAGCTAGATAGATAGATAGATAGATAGATAGATAGATAGATAGATAGATAGATAGATAGATAGATAGATAGATAGATAGATAGATAGATAGATAGATAGATGGATGGATGGATGGATGGAGGGAGGGATGAATGGATGGATGGATGGATGGATGGATGGATGATGGATAGATGGATGATGGATGGATAGATAGCATCTACAAATATTGGACAGACAGATAGATAGATAGATAGATACATAGATAGATAGATACATAGATAGATAGATAGATAGATACATAGCATCTACGAATATTGGCCAGACAAAAAAGAAGTGGTATGAACCTTCAAAACCTCCACATTGGCATGTAGGTTCTGGTACTCTGTTTTCCATGTACATGTGGGCATTTAGTGAGCTTAACTCAAGTCTTATATGAGTGCGGAGGATTTGACACATGCGTGTGCCTGTGATGTATTGTTTTGGTGGTTTATTGATGTCTCTATTGGGTCGAAATTTGAAGGAAGAAATGGATGGGGTTTGCATTGTATTTTCCGCCAAGCTATTCCACGCCCTTATCGTTGATTGAAAGAAAGAATTATAGTATAAGTTTGTGCACGCATGGAGAGTTTGTATGGAATCAGCGTTCCGTAGGTTATAGTTAGTTGTTTCTCGAATAATAACAGGGACAAGATCGCAAAGATAGTTAGGTGCCAGACCATTATTCATTTTGTAGAAAGTGATGAGTTTATGTTTAGTTCGTCTGTTCTGGAGTGATTCCCTCCCTATAAATAGTAAGTGGGTATGATCAGGAAATACCACAATCACAAACTGCAGACAAACCCGTTGAACCGCGAGGAAGAGCCACACATCAATCAAGAGACACCAGGAAGACAAACAAAGCAAAGCAACCAGCTCTCTGTTCCCCATCAAGTAACGCATGAACAATTCCAGAATTCCACAATGGGGGCAACAGTCAACTACGAATCACAACAACAGAACCACGGCTTTAGAATGGACAGCAGCCTAAGTCACTGGGGGCTTAAGGTTATGTTCCTGTAATACTGACCAATCGGAGGCATGTGGTCTGTAGACTGAGCTTACAGTTACAACTATACACCAATGTGATTGGATAGATTGATGAAACTGGTAAGTTGAGCTCTATTTCTTTAATAAATTAATATAGCCTCTGGTGGTGGCACATGGAAATATAGAATCAGAATTTCCTAGCTCTAGCATTCAATGAAATGTTTGTATTTTTCAACTGATACATGTATGCATGTCACACATTTATGACCATTTCTTTACTGAAAATAATGGTTACCCCCCTTTGACCAGCTGAGGTCAACCGGAGAGCAACGCAACGTATCGGTTTCTTTTTAAAATTTGAAAGATTACAGGGTGTTTTTTTTATATCTAATGGTGAGTAAGACCTGTTGAATAAGGATCTTTTCTCTGTATTGAGGTATATGGAAAATTAATTACAGGATCATAACCTTAAATGCATTTTACTTATGCAAAATCTTCGCCCTAGATTCCGCTGTTGCTGAAGCACAAAATGTTAAGCTCGCATGGAAGCTTTCTAACTAATGCACTTTATGATCATAGAGAAACATTCTCAGTCAGATAAAATAGTTTTTTCAATGCTACACAAATTGGTAGCACCGGTGATGACTCATGCGGCTTCTATGTGCACTATGTGCGCAGCATCAAGCTGTTTCTTGGATTCGACCGATGCGTTGTCCTATACTGAATCACAGTACTCTGATAGTGGTCAAACAAAATATATGTACATCTGTTCCAATGATTTGCTACTTAGTCTGGATTTTAGGACACGCGGTAAGTTAAGTCTTGACCAAGCCTTCGTGGTTATTGTTTGAATATGATTGGACCAGGTACATTTATTTGAGAAAGTTAAACCTAGGTGTTTGTGTGTGTCCATTTTTTGTTAGTACGATATTTTTAATGGGTAATGGTGGATGCTGTGGAGGGTTTGCTTTCCGTGAAAAGATCATTGATAATGATGCATTAGTATTAAAAGCAACTAACCATGCATCTGCCCAAGTACTTATAATATTTAAATCTATGTTTAGTGAGTGTGCAGCCCCGTTAGGAGATTCTACAATCAGGTACAAACTGATATCGTCAGCGAACAAGCAAATTAAGCAGCCTAAGTTTTGGACTATGTCATTTATATAGATAGGAAAAGTAATGGGCCTAGAATGAAACCCTGCGGGACGCCTGCTAGAACAGTTTATCCAATCGGAAACTTGACCAGAAAGGACAACACGCTGTTTACGCCCTGACAAGTAACTAGAAAACCAGCTATTTATTGTATCTGAACATCCTATGCCTCATAACTTGTGGAGGAGTCATCTATGCTATACACTGTCCAAAGCATTTCTATTCCCAAACCTCTTTACTTTACCACTGTCAACAGCTTTACAAAATGTATACTAAACTACTAAAGAAGCCTGACACAAACTGTGTGTCATTTATTTGGTAGTAAATGAATATGATGCACGCTTGTCTTTCCATTGCGTAAAGTGAACAAAGGTAGACTAAAAAGCGCTGGGATTATTTGAAAAGATGAACTAATTTCCGACGCCAGCTATTAAAAAGGTCACATAACCCATAGACTAATTTTTTTGCAAGAACAAAGATATCACTCAAAATTCACCAGAAACCGCTTAAGTGTGATTCTTTATTATTTCAATGACATACTCTGGGCATTCAAATATAGCATGCATGCATTGTTCAACCCAAAAGCCTATTTTCATTTTCTTAACGTCAATTTTACGTTATGAGCGTTTTATGAGCTTTTAAAAAGCACTGCCACTTTATCAACTTTTTTCATTTTGTCTGATGTTTGGAATGCATTTTGACAATGTT
Organism: Loripinus fragilis; assembly: GCA_964019695.1. Taxonomy (NCBI): domain Eukaryota; kingdom Metazoa; phylum Mollusca; class Bivalvia; order Lucinida; family Lucinidae; genus Loripinus; species Loripinus fragilis. The sequence continues at coordinate 100,227,791 of OZ026518.1, forward strand.
TCAGTCCTTTTGAACTCCGTAGCTGCCGTCCGCGCCCATTTAGCGACGTTAAGCGTTACAATTACATGCTGATATGTGTATTCTGCAAAGCTTGAAATTCCAACGCGATTAAAGAAAAGTGTTGCCAATTGGCACCATAACAAAGTAGACAACACACACTAACGGCGACATATGGTTATCCATATTTTACGTTGTTTCTTAATTGGCGTTAAGTTTGGTCTATTCCGCTTTTACCCTTAAACGTGACTCGAAACATAAGTTCTGATTCTTAAAAATGCATCCTCTTACAATGATTGGTTGACTCCAAGTCATTTCAGTTTCTAGAAAATTGGTTAAACAGCGGAAATTTTTTTGCCATTTAGAAAACGTCGAAAGCACAACTTAAAACCCCCATATCATACGCCACAGCAAGAAATTGCAAATTTTTAAAATGCACTTTTGTCTGTACTGGTATTGGCCTTGCACACATGAAAAAAGTTTTCAAAAAGATATCTAGACATACACTCCCGAGGCAAAAGTGAAAAACGGTATTTTGACGTCGTGACGTCTTGTTCTATATTTGATAAGATATTTTTCAGCTAATACTTTCTATTGTCTTGTTATTAAAATAAGCATATCGGTTTAGCTCTATAATTTGTTATTTACTAGTTTGAAGAAAGTAAAATATGATAGGTATGGAGTAATTAGTTATTAGTTGAAGCTGGAAAACCTCAAAACAAATGCTAAATATAGGAAAATCTAACTATGATTACCCCATGTCACCATAACGAATGTGCCGAGACCGATATTCAGAAGGCAAACATGCTAAATACTTATTTTGCTTCCCATGCTACATTAAACGACGATAATCGACCATTACCACAGTATGCACCAGTACAACACAGCCTCTTTTCCACCAGTATGACAATTCAAAATGTCAAGGAACTTCTCCGTAATCTTAATGTAATTAAAGCATGTTGCCCAGTGCAATCATCCTATCACGGCCCCTATTAATAATATAAAATCGCTCTTTAGAGCAAGGTTACTTTCCTGCATGCTAGAAATACCAATCTATATAAAACGCTAAATCAGCACTTTCAATTTTACAGACCCATTACGCCCTTAAGCTCTCTAAGCAAAGCCATGGAACGATTCGTCCATAATGATTTGTAAAATAACATTATAGAAACTGCAATCCTTACTCCATTTCAATCAGGAGTGGACTATTAGATAGACTGGGCCCAGTCGTCAATATTTTGGCAATATTTTCTTATGCTAATATTCTAAAAATAAGATAATAAAATGATAACACATCAAAGGTGTCGGTAGTCCGTAATTAATTTCTATTCATGTTTCTGGGATACCATATAGTAGATATAATTTGCATTTTAAAAGACAAAAAAAAACAATCTATTGCGATAGGAAGTAGATATTGACAAACATGTAGCGACTGTTCTGCGTCTTAGTTATTAATAAGGCCGTTTTCTGAAGTCAACGCGCAAAGGTATTTATGATGCAGCAAAACGGGGTATCGAGTTTGCGACAATAGATTGAAAGACCTCAAAACATAATATTGAACGGCTATGTAAGCTGCAAAAGCGCACTGCTCGTATAATATTAAGTGCAGATAACCTTTCAATGCATGCACTTAGGTTCGTCCTCAAGGAAAAATCGCCATAATAGTTACGTACAAAGCATTAAATAACCTTACACCCGAATACATAGCGAGGAGCAACGTTCGAATCTGTTCGTCACTTAATCTGATCCATACTCCATGTAGCTAGAACGTATAGGTTATAGTTGCTACCAAACACTACTCTATCCATAACCTAGCCCTAACCATCCAAACAATGTTTTCTTGTACCTTATTTCAAAGAATTATTTGTTCATGTACATTCACTTCATTCGAATATATTCTAAAGTCTAGCCCACAACAACTTTAATAACACTATTGTCACAATTCAGACTCGCAAATTACGATCAGCGGTAGATGCTCCCTATCAGTACCCGGATCAAGATGGATCATTTTCTGCTTCAGCGCATAAACTACGCACTCACTATCGAGTCAATTCAGAATTGTTTTTGGGGGTTGAGGCTTTATTTACGTCCCAGTCAAAAGCTATGGTCATGTCGAGACGGTCAGTGTACCTAACCACACTTTTACACTAGATAAATTTGACAGAGCAGTTAAACAGTGTTGTATGCACATAATTCTTGAATCATCAATCGCGTGAAGTCTGGGCGCAACTCCTTCAATATTCAATCAAATTTATGAACTAAATTTGATAGTCTATTAAATTAGTTTTTGGTCTTCTCTGTCCCCCCAAAAAAGGTTCATTATCTAAACATGGCCACCTCCCTCGTCGTTCATCGGTCGCCCAATTATCTGGAACCAATGAATTCATTAATACATGTACACCTAATGATGGTCTGCTAGATGCCAGATTACTGACCCCTTTTTCTGGTGGGATTACCTGCCGAATAGGAGAGTCCACTCACCTGATGCCTTAGATTACCAAGGGAGATCACCTCCCCTAATATATAGGCAATCTTTAGTTGGTTCCATGGGGATTACCCCTGGCCATATATTCAATCAATTTATCTTGGCCTATTTTGGGAAACTGAGAAGACTGTCAGGTGGCTGTCCCCAATGAAGATATACAGCTGTCGTTTTTGTTAGTGATAATCACGTGATCACTTGCAAATATTGTGATCGTTCGATGTTTTGTACATCGTACTGCATTAGAGTGGCATTCCAATGAATACTATCTCAGTCATTCATAGCCTTTGTAATGTTATTTGCTATGAATCCAAGTTAACATATATTTTGAGCACATACGTCATCCTCGCTCATTCTTTGGAATTAAGGTTTAGTATAAATTAACAATTTTATTTTTGATTGGAGATTATACGCAACCGTATTACGCACGGTGTACTTCGAACCATTGCTAGTACATCAAATCTCAGACTTACCATAGTGAAGGCTTCTGTTAGACGTGTTTCATAACAGTAAATCAGAGTAAATAATAGAATCATCTCGGGCAACAGTTTGTACGTGTATGATACTGTCCTGCCAGCCAAGAGTGACAGTGACGACATGTTTTGCTTACAACGTTATTAAGGACTTCCATTTCAACAGATTTAGCCGCTATTTCTATTGGCCTACTAATGTAATTATCAGATAGCGGTTAAGGGTGAGGCTGCTTTGCTTCTTGTTCTCAGAGCAATCAGTCGCTGTGTTGGGACGGGAAGCTAAACGCAGCCTACACCCCGACACCTCCAACTTTCATTTGTTCATTTAAGCTGAAGGTACCGTTGTCAACAATGCAAAGATTATTTCGATTCTACAATATACTCTAACGTACTGGCATGGTAATTTATCGAGGAGTGTTGCGATAAGTTAGATCCGTTAAATGTTACATGATTGTTTTATTATTCCTCTGATCATTTTGTTCTGTTATCATTTTGTAACATGTTGTATATTGTACTTGTCATGCTGTACATACATGGGTGTAGTCTCCATCTAGTCAAAGTCTTCTCTGTCCCCCCCCCAAAAAAAAAAAGGTTCATTATCTAAAAGGAGGGATCTAATCATGACAACCTTCCTCGTAGTTCATCGGTCGCCAATTATCTGGAACCAATGAACTCATTAATACACCCAAAGGTGATCTGCTAGATGCCAGATCAATGACATTTTTTACTGGTGGGATTACCTGCCGAACAGGGCAGTCCATTCACCTGGTGCCTTAGAGTACCACGGAGATCACCTCCCCTAATATATAGGCAATCTTTAGTTGGTTTCATGGGGATCATCCCTGGCTTTAGACTCGATCAATTTCTCTGGGCCTATTTGGGGAATGTGAGAAGACTGTCAGGAGGCTGTCCCCAACGAAGAGCACATGCGCCATCCTCGCTCATTCTTGGGAATTAAGGTTGGGTATAAAATCAGCAAAAGAGTATCTGTTCATTGAAATAACTTCGTTTGTATGGAGGGTCGCAAGGATGACTAGCTAGTGTTGCTTAACGCGCCACCCTCTTTTAATATTATTTAAATAAAAAAAATACTTTAGTTGGAAATGTATTGTATCACTTGAGTTAAGACACTCGGCAGTCGATGCAGGATGTACGTAGACTGACTGTCGATCGAAGATTACAACATTTGACCTTGTTATTGCTTGTAATTCCACTTGATACAGCGTACGATAAGTTAGTGTGTGTGTGTGTGTGGGGGGGGGGGGGGTTCTCAGTCTGTGTTTGTCTTTGTTTTGTTACGCATAACATTGCGTCCATTCTAGTTTTGCAATCATCTTGAAGAGGAAGAGAAAGCTGGTTGCTTTGCTTTTATTGTATTACAGATGTCTTATTACAGTAAATGTTCTGTGGTTCTTCCTCACGGTGCTGTGGATTGGCCTGCGTTGTATGATTGTGGTATTTCCTGATCATACTTACTTTTTTGGTCCCAAGTGTTTATCAGTGCTGTTGTCACTGTTGTTTTAGTTGGCATGTGTAATATTGATAGCCTCGTTCAATTGCATATAAAGGCATGAATATTGGCTTTACATGACGTTGGTATAGAAAAATGAAATCGCACATTTATTACATTTGATCAATTAAGCGCACATGCTCTTTTAAGCACGTACTGAGTATGTTATACTATCTGAATGCCTACTGTTAATTCGGAAATTTCTGCAAGAATTTATTTTCGCAAATGGCGTTAAAAGACATATTAAATGCGGCGTTAAAAATCGCTTCTAGGGCATGATCTACCTATCCGCATTTCGCGAGGATTTTTATTTTCACGAAACTTTGCTTCGCGAAAATAAAACCAGCGCGAAAAATTCCGAATTTACAGTTTGTTGCTGTCTATCCAATGTTGGTTATTCTAATTTCAGTGTGGATTCATTGAGGGGATTAAAAGCATGATAGATCCCGCCCAGCTTGCCTCGTCGAATGTCAGCTGATCTGTAGTGCCGCTAATTAGTTCAATTAATGTAAGTGACATCTCCTGAACAAATACGTGAATGTGTAATTTGATAGACCTTGTGAGGTCTTTTGTCTTTTTTTGCAGAGTAATATAAAATGCATGCATTAAAGAGTATAGTGCATTATTGCAATGCGAGCCACGTCATGAGAAAGTCCCACTTCCTGTCTTCTACATTTGCTAGGGAACATAGGTTAGCTAGAGTATTGAAAAGATGAACGTATCGAATATAGGTATTATACCATCTAGGAAGCGAATATTACGAGTACAATGTACGCTTTTTAGACGGCGTATTCGTGCAGTCTGATCTTCGTTATTGTTAACGGTAGTTTTATAATACTAGTGAGCTGCACCACAGGATTTAGATATTTATCAAGCGCATTTAATGAGCATCTGACATGCAGTCCCGTCGGAGTCGTCGTTGCTCGCAAATGAGTCATTCTACAAAATAGGAGGAATTCCAGTCCCTCGTCTAAATACTTGTATATATATATTTTTAAATTCAAATATCTTGTCCTTGAAAGATTGTTTTAATTAAAGTGATCGATTATCTAATATTTACGACAGTAACTGGGATACCTATTACAGGTGTTTATATATTTTTCTAAATGAATTAAGGGTTACCCCCCTTATATTTGCCTGTTGTCTCATCTCAAAATAATGAGGGTTCAACTTTAGTTTGACAAAAAAATGTTTGTATAAACAAGACAAAAAGAGGCGTGATATAAGTCTTCGTTAGAAATCTACCATTGGCAGAAACATCAAATATCCTTTGGTTTTTATTTTACGCTATGCCATGTTTGTTTTTGCATGTCTCACAGTTTGTGTCATCCCTATTACCGCAGTTGCATGTATAGCTTATACAGAGTTACTTCTCATTAAATGATATTTCACTGGGCTTCTGTGCGGTATAGTTGGCAATCCGAATCGAAAAAAGATGCATATTTTTGGTTTTGTTGGCATTTTTGAGTACATTTGTAAGACCACTTTTAACATAATGTTTAGCATGTGTACAAAGCCATAGGGGTGGATGCCAAGTCTGAATTTGCATATGAAGGCCAGAAATTAGGTCAAAGTTCATTGAGTGCAAAAATGAGAAAATATGTACTACTGTAAAACAACTTTATCTTTTTATATGTAAACATATTTCATTTCAAGCCAAATTTTGTATGCTTATAGTTATAAGTCTGAAACACATTGAGAAAATGTTTTTTATAACTAAATGTTCATATGTCTACTTTAAAATGGGGTCAAAGGTCATCAAGTGCAATAATCGGAGCATTTTTACAAACTGGGTTTCTTTTTTTCTCTGGTCCAACAACAAGATGTTTTTTAAACTCTAAAAAGGGTAGAAGTCTTTCAGAAGGCTTAAGTTAACATGTTGGTTATTAAAGGAACCTCTTTGGAAGCATCCCTTTATGGATTTTACAAAGACAAACATCGTAAGTTGTGTGCAATTCTGACGGAAATTCTCCCTCAATTCGGCTAAACTGATATATTTGGGCTTCTTTGAGAGTTTGCTGCACCTCTCAGAAAGTAAAACTATTTTCAGTTTGGGACATGTCTTGTGGCCTTTGAAATCCATAATTTAATAACTTTTCAGTGGTCATTTTTCTATAAATCACCTGTAATCTACGTTACCCTACTGACATTGAAAATAACAGTGCACACAATACAAGGCTAATATTGATTTATTTTAATAGTATTAGTGAAACAGTTTAAGCATTTAATGTTTAAACTAGACATAAAAATCAATTGCATACATCTGTGATATGTATTTCTGCTTGTCAGCGATACTTATGTTATATTTTATACTAAATTGCAGATAATGACTTCATAGATTACATGTATTAGAACAACCCATGATACCTGACCTGAAATATACATGATTTTGATCTATATTCTAATTGAAAATGTTCATTTTCATATATTTGAAGTTGTTTATAACTTTTAACTTGCAATGGAGTGAAATAAAGTAAATATTTATATATGCTAATTAGTAAGCAATTTGTACTGGCTCCAGCATTTAACGCATACAGTAGCTGCTTACAGATTCATTTTTCTATTATTTCCATTTCATTTGAATTGGCAAAATATCTATCATAATGAAATCAAATTATAACTATATTAACAACAATGGATCTTAAATTGCTGCACATATATTAATGAGGTAACGTAGGTAACAAAATGTGCCTTACATAAATTGATAAAGGTAGTAAATTGTTGTGAGGCTTATATAAAATTTTCTGCTCTCAACAATTCGCTTAAATATACTACACACATTTTATTCTATATAAGACTTAATTTAAAAGAGTGCTATGGGTTGGTCTGCAATATATGAATGTGGCATTTCCTGGTCTTACTCGATTACTTTTTTGTAATTTGCTTGGTACTTTTACATTCATATTGCAGTTTTCAGATTTCTACCAATGGTACACAACGATAAACATGCAACCTACATCATGATTTAAATATTGACTAAATATCAGTAATTTACTTAAAATAGCATAGCAATATTTCATACATCTAGTGGCAAGGCAGGAATTAAGGCAGGGGTAGTGTTGAGTGTCTTCTATAGCAGGTATAAAGTTTTGAAGATTGCAAATATAACATGGTAGTACAGAACCAGCAAGCTTTATGTCCAAATATAGGATGTTACATAGATCTAGTATTAAATATTTTCCTTGTATGCTGAATTCCTTTAATTTTCACTTTTTACTGTTGACAAATACATTATAAAATTAATTTATCATCTGTCTCCATTAAAATATTCTATGTTTTGTTGAACTAGATGTCATATCATATTGAAATGATGATTATCTTATTATATTCTGTAGCAATTCTGATAGAAACTATTCTGCTTGTTAATCATCCTAGACTAAGGTTGGTTGAGGTAAGGTTACCTGAGCCATGTAGCAGTCTTGTAAAACATCTGAACATATTTCATGGTAACATAAAAAACAAATCATTTGAACGCTAGTGATGCTTTATTTTAAAGATCAGTTGACTGTTTTATTCTTACACATAAAACAAAGACATGACTCCGAAAATTCACTAGTATGGTTTGCATCTCTGAAACTCACAGATTAAACTGAATGTTGAAAAAGTAGTGTCACACGCAGCAGATTTCTTTGCTATTCTTATTCACAAGGTAGTTTGTTTTTAGTTTTGTTTATGCACTATTTGATTTTGTTGAGTTTTTTGTTACCCTTGTACATGTTTTATATACACTGACCCAAAATGAAAACTTTACATAGTATTCAAAAGTATATATTTTGATGATAAATTAGGTTTCGGGGTTAATTTTTTCGGTCATCGAATTTTCAATGCCTTATCGATGTCTCTGAAAAAATTATTGGATGAAAATCAAAAATTGCATAATTTTTTATGAATAATTCAGTTGAGAGGGGTCAAAATGAAAATTTCTAAAAATAAGTATTCCAGTCACACAGATTTTGGAAACAAGAAATTACTGACTGCGTGCTTTAAGTGATGTTAAAAAGATCATCAGTAACCAGTGTGACCTACATTTTTACGAATGCTTAGCAGAATACGTCAACTCATTGAATTTACGTAACGTTGTATGAGCAAGTTAGGGATACGTATGTAATGCTAACAGAGGTGCATATTGGGGTCGGTTAGCGCATCCATTTGATGATTGGGCCTGACCATCGGACCCAATTCATCCTATACGTATTCTGTGGGGTTCATGACCGTGGATGAAGCAGGCCAAGGCAAGAGGTTGACGTTATTTTAGCTTGGAATTGTGTGGTTATTTACGTGTTGTGTGAGGCCTTGTATAGTTATGCTGGAAAATGCCAGGTCCGTTATTTCCCACGAAATGATTAATAATCTTATGTGCATGAACCCCGTAAGGACGAGCAATAATTGTTGCCGTTTAAAACGATTACGTGGGTGAGTTAACTTGTTAACGCGATAAGAACGTAACGTCGTCACACGTGCGCGACCAGGGCTTGCACGAACTCTGACATACCCAGTACTGTTGTACAGGTTCATAAGATAATGAATAGTCTGTTAAGAGCAACCAAAATGATGCGCGATATCATTTACCGTAGACACCGCCTTGAGCACGCCAAAAACCTGGTTTCTTTGATCTTTTGAAAGACGTACCGTCACCAAATGGAAGCGTTTTGTAACAATAAATTGTTTTTTATTGCCAGTACTCAGCTGCAAATGTTTTCTTGTCGGTTTTAAAGTTGTTTATGAACCGCCTGTTCCTCAGCACGTGCAAGGTAAGGATCACGTTTTTCAGGCGTTGACGCTTGAATAGACCTGCGATTTGAATAAAAATTGCATAATCGTTATCTGCGACGAAGTCTCGATAAGCATGCGTAAATCTTACAACGACATGTATACTTATAAAACAGTTATTCAAATAAATAAAGTGTAAAGTTTTCATTTTGGGTCAGTGTATGTCCTATGAAAAGTGAGTTATGGTCTGTTTGTTAGTTTTAAAAGGTTTACTAAATTAGACTTATTGTGATAGTCTTAAATATATATGCAAAACCATCGAAAATGTGAACAACATTGCTGACAACAGCTTGCAGAAAGCAATTTAAGCATACACTTGCTCACTCTTGTACCTATATCCTTGTAGATATTTGTGAAGACTAACACTGTTTGAGGACTGTCTTGTAAATAGTGAAAAGAAAGTAGTTCAGTTTTATTTCAAGAGTATTGTCATATTAAAACTACACATTTCGAGTATGTTACCAGTTACAAGTGCTGTCCAATCTGACATATTGCAGCTGTATCTACAAGCAGTAGATACCATTTATATTAGTCACCAACCTTATATGCACTCAATCCCTGTTTTAACAAAGGACCTCGGACAGTTTCCTATTTAATCTGCCCAAATTTTGACAGCCTGTTGCTAAGATAATGCATCTTTGACAACTATATTGTTGTGCTTAAATCAAACCCTGACATTTAGTGTACATAGCAAAATAAAAATATTTTGAAAATATTGCATGCTTATGTCAGGTCATTAGGGTATAGGGGGTGGGGGTATTTTTTGTGACCAAATTTTATTTCACAGAAAGTCAAAGTTTCGCAGGGTATTCACCTAATTACATGGAAATATAATGTTTGGGACATAAAACTTGCGACGAAAGTGATGCGTTTGCATAAAAGTTAGGTTTAAAAGACTTCATAGCTTCTTGTAAATAAGTATGCTGTCCATAACTTTTGACAATTACCTGTTGTGTATGAGTTCTGCTAGTTTGACATGTTCACTGAGGTGTATCATATCTTCATACTGTATAAAGTCATAGTCTAGATAAACACAATTTTTGAGCTTAGAATTATAGACATTATTTTAATAATCATATTTAACCTAAACTTTGGTGCTAAAAAGAACCGTCTCATTGCGACGGTTCTTTTGAGTACCCACAACATATGTTTTGGTTGAGAAATAAGACAATTAATTACTTGGTACGTAATCATAACTAAAGCCCTGGTGCATGCCATTGTAAATTGATATTTACCTACAGGCTTGTACAAAATAAGTTGCGGATAAGTTTTTTGAATACATTGTTTTTGAGCATTTTGACATCGTTCCCCCCCCCCCCCCCCCCCCGTGACCAATCATGCCGTTTTTATATGATGTGTGAAATGTTAAACTACAACAGTATGCAAAAGGATTAGTTTGGTCACAGGGGGAAAGCACTTTTTCTATTTTCTATATGTTGAATAGCAAAAACAGGGGTTTCAACCCATATTTTTAAATAGGTACTTGTCCAATGAGAAAAATACTTTTGCGGATATCTCGAGACTTGAACCTACTATCTTTTTGATGAAAAAACTATCGTTTTCTTTGAAACTTATTTCTGGCCATTTTTATGGGCAATCCTTCATTAAGACTGTCCGAGGTCCTTGTCATGGTTAACAGATAGATTCTACACTAGAACAGGCGATTTAACTACTAAGGATCTTATACACATCAAGCAAATCAGAGATGTTAAACGGATTGATCATGCTAGTAAATGTACATATTAGATAACCATTTCAGGACATATTTACTCTAAATACTAAGAAATGACCCTAAACTAATGGAAAACTATGAACACAATCAAATCATCAGGTGCTCTGATATGGTGAATACCCGTGTTCCTAAGAAGTCATGGGGAAATATAATTTGGAATAGGACTTGCATTGGCATTTTACAGTTAAAAAGAAAACATAAAGAAACACATGCCAATAACCTCATAGCATTTGTTCTCTATCATCATCGCAAAAAAATAATAAGCAAAATATGTTTAATAATGATACTTAGAATTTAATGTATCGACACTGAAACAATTACAATGTATAAAAATTTGCGCTGTGAAAGACAAAGATATATATTTTATGGTATCTTAAAATTTGAGGTTACCTTTAATATTATATCTATATTGCTTCTATATATGGATGAATACGTTTACACAAGCAGCCTAATTTCAAAGAAATGCTGCTTTTGAATCAATATTATTTCATTAATATGTGCAAATGAAAGGACATCCCTACATTAAATGTTAAAAGTTATATGGAGGATTACCCTTAATTTCAGGGCTATTTCCATGATATACCCCACAAAAAGTTAACAATGTTTGCACTGGATGGTCATTATTAGAATTGCACCTGTATATTAGCTGTATGTTATGTATGTAACCATCTGCTAACAGGCTGATGTGAAGACCAATGTGAGGATATATTCCTTCCAGTATATGGTATTTACGATATTCTATCAAAGTTTCAACACAACCGATGTTTTATAAAAGGAGGCTTGGTCTTTGTGCTTTCATGAAGCTTTGCTTAGTATGTGCAATTAGCAGGTAGTCACCCTATAAAAAGTGTTTTACAATTACTCATAGATGGGAACAAACACAACAAATGTGTGAATTTAGAAAAGAAATATTTTAGTCCTATAAGCATGAGATCATGGCCAAGTCCTTCATGAAAGCTGTAGCTAGTAACATATACCTTTGAGAAATGACTCAATTTCAGATGGTAAAATGTAACGTAAGTAACAATTTAAACACATCTTATGTATAAAAGAATAGATAATTGCATTAAATGACGTATTTATACAAAGCATTAAGCAAAAAAAAAATATTTCTTTTAAAATGAAATGGTTATTCTTAGTTATATTACATTTTATTTGATTTTATACAGTAACGTACTTTACATGCCTATTATGAATATTTGATCGCGGGAAACTTGGTAAATCATCGCTTTCCAAACACGATAGACACACACCTAGCAAGATAGCAGTTAAAAATTCTTCCATTTAGATAGAAGGGAACTTACAATTTGAATTTGCCCCTGTATAAATAAAATATTGCTACAATTTTCACCAATTTTGCACTTAAATGACCTTTGATCCAAACACACATCATGCCTTGATGATGCTGATTGTTTATATAGCATGGCTGTATTATCCAAAAGAGATTTTGCATTACTTTGAATCATAATTTTGGATAGCTAATTGATAAAAACGCTAAAATCTGACGTATATACAAGAAATTGCACTCACTTGACCTTTGACCTAATTCTGGGACTTTGGGGCGTTTCCAGACTTGGCATCCACCCCTATCCTTCTTAAAACACATCAAGATACACTTTGAGCATGGATGCCAAAATGTACTCAAAAATGCCAACAGAATTTTATTTTCAGGCTCTGAATGGCCAACTAGTACGGAGTGTCATTTTTCTAAATACGTTATAACTGTTTGAAAAAGAAGTTTGATTATATGTAAATATGAACCAATTAACTAAAGTAAGTAATGAGTCAGACAGGTAATCTGTCATCCATGTTACACATATTTCCAAAAGAATGTGTATGCTGCAAATAAATTAAAATCCAAATCTAAATAAGCAAGATGTGCCTCAATACTGTTGTATAAACATTTAAAAGTAGTGAGAATTTGCATATTTTTGTCATCCATGTAACTGTCATCCCTGTTACTCACCAAAATGCTCACAATTTAAATATGATAAGATATATAAAACATAAAAGGTGGTTGTGTTTGACCATTTACAATTCTTTCAAATAAGCTAATTTCAATAAACTGTACGTGTCTGTACAAAACAGTTTAAGTGTGCCCTTTGAATGATTTAATTCAACTTCATAAATAGTAAGTGAGTATGATCAGGAAATACCAAAATCACAAACCGCAGACAACCCCACGGCACCTCGAGGAAGAGCCGCCCAACCACCACGAGACACTAGGAAGACAAATTAAGCAAAGCAACCAGCCATTTAGGCTTCATTCATGGTCAAGGTCACACTTCAATGTTAAGGGAACTACTCTTCAATTTTGTGTCGCACAATATCTCCTGAACCCCTTGAACGATTAGCAATTAACTTCACTCAAATGTTCGTCTCATTCAGACAGTGTAAAAACCCATAAACCGGGTCTGCAGACTCAAGGTCAAGGTCACAGTTCAAGGTCATGGAACTCATCCTTGAAGTTTGTGTCTGTTAGTTATCTCCTGAACCCTTTGAAATATTTTAGTTAAACTACATCCAAATGCTCCTCCCCGTAAGACGGTGTGCTGAAGCAGTAACTCAGCCACCAAGACTCAAGGTCAAGGTCACATTTCAAGGTCACAGGATTTTATTAACCCTTCAACTTAGTGTCTTATCCATATCTCTTAAGCTCTTTAAATGATAAAAGTTAACACAAATTCACCCCTCAGAGAAACGTAATGCAGAACCAATGACTTAGTTACGCACAGTCAATGTCAAAGTCAACCTTCAATGTCATGGGAATCACCCTTCAATTTCGTGTCTGTGCCTTATCTCCTGAACCCTTTGAACGATTTTCATTGAACTTTGCTCAAATGATCCTCTCAGTGGGACGGTGTGCACAAGCCATGACACTCAGCTATGCTGACTAAAGGTTACACTTCGAGGTTGGATTCTGCAGCGGGGGATTTAGCTGTCCTTCAAACTGCTGTCTTGTTCAAATAATGTTCCTCGGGTCAAAAACGGTCCGCCCAAATTGAGTTCGCTTTACATACGTATATATTATACGGGGAAGATCAAAACATCTTTAACCACATAAAGTAAGTGAGTATGATCAGGAAAACCACAATCACACACTGCATACCAACCCATGGCACTGTGAGGAAGAGCCACAGACAATTTACAGTAATAAGACATCTGTAATACAATGAAAGCAGAGCAACCAGCTTTCTCTTCCTCTTCAAAATGATTGCAAATTTAGAAGTAATGCATAACAAAACAAAGACAAACACAAAACTCCCACAAACAATGGGAAGTATAAAAAAACCCAAAAAACAATAGATAAACAACAAGGCCTAGTTTCTTGAAATTTGATACGTAGCAGAAATTAGTTGACTTTTTCTAAGTTTGTTCAAATTGTGTCCATGGGAAACATTGTGTCCATGGCCACATAGTCCCGGTCACCAGCTGTAGTAAAAGTAAGTAAGGTTGCAAAGATCAGGAATCGATACAATCAAGTACCACACCTGACCCAGGATACCAATGGGAAAGTGACAAACTCACAGAAGACACCACAAACGAGAGCCAAGAGGTCAGCCCTTTCCCAGCAGGTGACCACGAAGCACATATAAACAGACGCGCACAAAACATAGCAAACACAAGACAGAACATAAACATAAAAGATCCACAAAAGAAGTACCGCCTTGGAACGGTCAGTAAAATATTTTACTGGAGGGCTTAAACCGGTTTAACGGCGCCAACCTCACCCTTAATTCAGATGTGGATCAAGACACATAGATATTTGGTTTGCATGAAAGACCCCTAACTTATCAATGCATCATCTCCTAAAACATATAAATCAAGATATAACAAGGAGATAAAGCAAGGATAAGGACTCAACAGTAAATTAAACTGAATACCGGAGCAAAAGAAATCCAATAGGTAAACCCTGGTGGGCCCGACAAACAGCCAAAGCATCAGGCCCCTACCATCTCATCAATAGATGTCGTATATATTGATAAGTCATATATATTGTTAAAAGGGTATTCTTTGGAAGCAAAGACTGCACCAAAGAACTGAAACTAGAGTGTGCATATATCCTGGGCCAGACTAGCTAGTTTCTGCCATTTAGGCTTCATCAGTGACCCTCTAAAAGTTTCAAAGGTTCACAATAAAACCCATGATCCCAAAGGACAAGAAAATAAAATCTACACTATAGTGAAGGGCAGGGAGACGTTCTATAGCCGCCACACAATCCAAGTCACCAGCTGTAGTGAAGTCAAATATGTTCTTAAAAGAGTATCCGTTGGAAGCAAAGGCTGTACCAAAGAACTGAAACTAGAGTGTGCATATTTCCTGGGCCAGACTAGCTAGTTTCTGTCATTTAGGCTTCATCAGTGACCCTCTGATAGTTTCAAAGTTCCACAATGAAACCCATGATCCCAAAGGACAAGAAAATAAAATCTACACTATAGTGAAGGACAGGGAGACGTTCTACCGCCGCCATACGGTCCCAGTCACCAGGTGTAGTGAAGTAAAATATAATCTTAAAAGGGTATCCTTTGGAAACAAAGACTGCCACAAAGAACTGAAACTAGAGTGTGCATATTTCCTGATTTCCTGGGCCAGACTAGCTAGTTTCTGCCATTTAGGCTTCATCGGTGACCCTCTTATAATTTCAAAGTTCCACAATGAAACCCATGATCCCTAGGGACAAGAAAATACAATCTACACTAAAATCTACAGTATAGTATAAACCTTAAAGTGATTATTTTCAGGAGGTTTCTTATTAAACATATGTTTTGGTCTCTGAGACACGTTTCTATTTCGCACCAAAACGCTATACAATCATTGACTATTGAGGCGTTGGACATGATGTGATGTCGACCTGGGAATACTAATATTGACCGAGGCGGAGCCGAGGTCAATATTGGTATTCTTTGGCCGACATCACATCATGCCCAATGCCTCAATAGTCAAAAATTGTTTTATTATAAAATTTCTTCAAACAAAAAAGCAACAACAACAGCAAAAACAAATCTTGGCCATGGACTATGTCCTGGACAGTCTTGATTTTTTACATGATGACCAACCGATTTTATTCAGTTAATGCAGAATTTGTTTTTGTAATAACAATTGCAGACAGAAAAGACCCACATTAAATGCCGCATAATGTGGAGTTTTATCATGGTCTACACTGTTTGCTAAGACAAAAATGATCTTCATAATAAACTGCATTTATGTTTAGCAAGTCCATCAATTCAGAAGGGAGAATCCATCAGCGCATTTAAGGGTTCTGCTGATTACTATATTCAACAGCAAAGTCTGAATTACATGTAAATAATGAAACACGAATCTTGTAAATTCCGTGCTGATGTCACTCACTGAATTGTATTCACAGCAAATCATGCAAGTTTCATGCTCAATGCGCTCCTGTTATCGAATGTTTCTATGAAGTCTATTTTTAGTAACTAATATTAAATGGGAAAAACCCACAGCCCATACGACATGTAATTATTTTGACTCGAGTGGATATGCATCTGGGTTAATCAGGAGTTGTTTATTTATAGATTATACAATAATGTTGACTATAAGTAGAATCAAAAAGTCACTTTGAGCATTTAACAGCTTATTCTATCCAAAGCATAATCCCCAGATTTTCGCTTCAAATTAGTAAGATTACACGTTGCTGTTCATACGTTATCTTAATATCCTTCAGTTTACCTGTTGCTCCTGTTAGTTAATATCATTCAAATTGTTTGAAATGTTTCTAAAGAGAACATTTGTGTTGTCATCCATGCTAATGGCATTCATGTTATCAGTCTACTTTGCCTGAATATGTTAGCTTATCCAATGTTCTTCTGTTGCAATTAATTTGCCATTTTGTACCTGCAGCTATTTATTGCAGAAAATAAAGATACTCGTCCCACTATTTCTGAAAATGGAGTTGATTGTTATTTGTCCTAAAACATGCTAATTATGTAAAATGATAAATAATTACTTATGTTATTAGTGGACTAGTACAAATAAGGATTGACTAACGACTAAGACTAAAGTTTATGACTAAGGAATGGTGGCGGGTTCAACTTATACTTAACAATATTTTAAAATACAACAAATTTGCTACATCGCCAGCTTCTGCTTGTGTTAATATGAGCCCAAACCTCAGTATCATTAGTTCCAGTGTATATCTTGAATAATTTTCATGTTTATTTGTAATTTTTGATTGAAACAAATATTAATGGAAACTAGATCCGCCTCGCTTAGAAAGTTATTCATGCGCATACAATGACGTATATTCACTGTTATGGATAGTTGTACTCGTCTAAAGTTACAAACATGCTCAAAATAAGAGAACGAAATAAGAGATAAACAATACAGCAGACTCTGTGGTCTAGTGGAAAGAACAGCTGACTCATATACGTGTGGTTGCTGGTTCGATTCCTACCTAACATATATATTTTTTAAATTTTTGTTTGTTTGTTTTTGGAGCTCTACGTCCGCGTCATATATTTTTTTCAAGTTTTTTTGTTTGTTTGTTTTTGGAGCTTTACCTCCGCGTCAACAAATTTTCAGTAATGTCGGGACGATTTCCTCTTTTCATAGGTTGAACCAGTAGTAAGCAGTGGATAACGTGTGTAATAGTGACTGCGCTGGCGGTGAGTCTCAAACTGGCATTAGCATTTCGATCCCCTGTCTAACGCTCAAGTGGGTTTTTTATTTTTTATTTGTTCTCTCACTGGGACTGTAGTATGTGCCAATGTACATGTAGTCCCAAAATAATGTTTTATATGATATTACATAATAGCATTATATAGTTTTAGAAACACTTTGGGATGTCGAAAAGACCTGATTTTCACCACACACTGGTGGGACCGCTGGTGCAATCTTCAATGTGCTTGGCTGCCAATTCAGAGACCCCGTTTTTGTAGAAATTCGTTCTAAAAATAGTTTCTATGGTCATCCTTTCCCCTCCGCTGTCTCAATTATAGCAACGAAATAGTGGGCACTCAATATTGATTAAGTATGGAACAGTGTAGATCGGTTAATCCATTTATGCCTAATGGGGTCTTCAATCCATTTAAACTGACTGGTTTGTCTGTAATTATAGGGTATTTAGTTTTGCTTTATCACTTTACAGAAATTGTTGTATCATTTAAGCAAACAGCGTAGACCTTATCAGACATTATTTCATTCACCATCTGCCTTGTGTCTATGTTGGATCTGCACTGTTTGTCAAATTCCTTTACATGGATGCTAGGCATTATTGGGCTTTTAAAATAACTGTTCAATTAATGTCGAAATGTCTTTTTTGTCTGCGTTGATGGTTTACTCATCAGTCAACAATCTTTCAGTCATATCGGGACGTTTCATAAATTTTTGGGTTAAACCAGTTCTAAGCAGACCATATAAAGTGTCTTCCTAAAGGACACAACACATTGGCCCTGTTGAGTCTCGAACAAGTGGCCATTCAGATACTACTCTTGGTTATATCAGCGATTTGCAGTTAAAACTATTCAACTTATGAGAAGTCCCTAGGGAAATATATACCAATTGACTCGGCCAAAACCCAGAGGTAGTGTATTCGAGCTTTAACAAACGTTTCCGCAATAACATCTTCAGCCAAAACCCCAAATCAAGCTGAAACCGTCCAAATATGCACTCGGGCGGCGACATCTATATGGACGGGAACCCCACTAGCTCTGACATGCACCCTCTTTGATAAATGATTGCCGGGCTGTTATAAAGGCAATAGAAATAAGGCTAGAGAGGCCTGTTTCTGTATTCCCTGCAGCTCTGAACAGCTGAGATCCCACTACACCAACACGACTCTGGCTGTACAAGAGCTCACATGCAGTCTTCCCCGCACCTTCACACCTTTCATCACTGCGTCTGTCAGACAGGGAGTCAAAACAGTCCTTGCACACCCGAAACCTGAGTCCAAACAGAACCTTATATACAATAGCCCTGGTATCCATTGGACAAGTCAAGTTTAATCGAAGGAAACCCATTGCACGCACCAACACAAACGCCGATACTATTTTTTATATGCCAGGCGAAGTGATGTAGTTGTAAATGCTTTTCGTTGATATGTTGGGTATGGAGATGCAAACAAACACATGAGTGCGTGTGTTTGTTGGTAGGGGAAGGGGAGGGGGTTGGGATTGAGAGCCCATACTTAGACTGACCTAAATAGTCGCTGAGAGTTATCGAAATATCGGTTATAGATTTCCTTTCGACTACGGTTATCTGGCTTCTTCAGTTTGTCAGATGCGGCTTTAAGCCAAGACACTGGCTCCATTTGACCTAAGCTGTTGACGGAAATTTACACACACACACACACACACACACGCGCACGCACGCAATCACGCCATCCGGTGTGAGGTCACTTAACTCTGGAAAGATTACCCTAAACATTGCATTAAAATGCAGTATGTTGTCGTGTAGCTGTCAGTGGTCTGTGTTTATTTCGCGGCGATGGTTAGCTTGTGGTCTATGATTGCATCATTTCCTGGTCATACTCACTTTTTTTGACCACACACATGACATTTCGAACACACCTTGCTCTCACGTTTCCTTTTGTAGAGTAGCTCTTCACTCACTTAATTGGTTTGAGTGTAGGAAGTGTTAATAAAACGACCAAATTATTCGCAGACATTAATATCCCTTTATCTACTATTGGCTCCTAAATCCGTATTTTGGCAAACAGTGCAGATCCAGATGCGCATTTGATCAGAGTCTACACTGTTTGCTAAGACAAAATCGATCGTCAGTGAAAGAATGCATTTTTTCCGAAAATATAACTTGTGGCCCCTCAATATATACAATTGGCCATCGTTTATTGCATTGAATTCCGCTAATATAACTCACTTCTGAATAATTATATTGCTATGAATCATTATATTGCTAAATAATCATTAAATATGGTATTTCATATATGGAACTTTTTTGAGCTATTGGAACTCTTTGCCCTACCCTAGGAGAAAAGTAACCGTGATAGTCGAGTTGTGTGCTGGCTTGTCACACACAGTAAAGCCGTACTTCTGTCAACACTCTTCTACTTTGGTAAATGATCGAAGCCGTTGTTTTGGGCAATCAGAGCGTTCGTGATCGCCGCCTTATTGGTTGAGCTGTAATAATTATAACAGAAAAGACAGGGTCTTCTTGAGTTACTTAATTTTGAATTAACCCAGAAGCCTTATGAGTAAGTTTGTCTTTCTATCCTATTTCGATTTAGCCGAGTTGTTCAGGAAGTCGATGTTTTCCATTCATAGAAACAAACCAACGAACCTGGATATTTGTCTGTAATTAAAGGCTCCGATAGACTGATCATATTGCTTATCACGGGGTGCAGCATATTGTGATTTAGAGGTCCACCGTTTTTCTTTTTTCATATCAAATTTGAATGAGTAGATGTTGTCATATATTTGACCTAATGCACGATGTGGAGACTGCTATGTTACATTACTAGTATATTGAAATCTCGACTGAATATGTGTGGTGCTCTAAAAACTTCAATATGCAGTTTTCTGTGCGTCTAATATATAGTTCAGACATACATCGATACATTTGTATTCTTTTTACCTATGTAATAAAGACCAAATAATCTACAAATCGGTAAGTAGTAAATATATAACAAGACCTATCCGAACAAATTTAATTTTAATACAATGAAAACAGTTGACTCCTAGCACACAAACGTTGCACCCCGTGTTACATCATGAGTACTAGTTGGTCTATCAGGAACGGACAAATGGTTTTGGAAAGGCAGATTTTCCTCCAGAAAGAAGGTAGATACTCTGTGCACCACGTTTTACATTACCCGACAGTACTTATAAAAGTTAAGACTCCAGCTCTCATTGGGGAGGTAAACTTAGGGTGCCTATCCATCGAACTGACATCGATAGAATTAATCTGTCATTTTAAAACAGGTCAATCATGCAGTCGCTCAAACTACTGTCGTGCCAACCAAGAGTGACAGTGACGTAATATTTTGTTTTCAATTGTTAAGTTCAACATTAATTTATACACTCCACTTGAGATAACGGGAATCGATAGAACACATGTGTATTAATCCTATCCTGCAGATAGGATTAATACACAAGTGATCCATCGGTTATTAGTTCCTGATAACTTTGTAAACAAAACATGACGTCACTGTCACTCTTGGCTGGCATGACAGTAACAGTGGATAGAGAACACTATCCTTTAATAATAGCTGTTCGTTAAAAACCCTATCAGTATGTATATAACGCCTAAAGCGGTCCAAATATTGTCCGTCATGAGGCTCAAACCCGTTATCACAAGCCTACGAGTCATGTTTGCTAGCCGCTACACTATAAAGGTTGTAGCACATAGCTTTCGCTTTTTTTGTGTTTAGACTCATTTTCCGCTTCATTACAATTAGTTACACAGTGTACACTATTATACACAGTGAGTTTGGTTGTTTTTAGTCATTAGTCGATAGTCGTTAGTTTCATCCTTGTTTGTACTAGTCTAGTAACAACTAAATTTTAATCGCAACACGTCTGTAAACTTGATGGTCTATAAATAAGCTTTAAATTAAAGTGTATAAAATGAAGAAGATTGTTGGCTGTAAGAATTTTTCTTGCCATAATTATAAATATTTGTTGCCAGCCATGACCAAACAGTCCAGGCCCAGATCAGGCTCCCCCATTAGGAGTAGCCGGTCTGGATTCGTACTACTATGTATTAACTGAGACCTAATGAGAAAATCAGAGAGGTTCACTTTAATTTGTTCTTGCCATAATTATAATTTATTGTAGCCAACCATGACCAGACAGTACAGACTCAGATCAGGCTCCCTCATTTGGAGTAGCCGGTCCGTAATTGTAATTCTATGGTATTTACTAGAGCCCTAATGAGACGATCAGAGATGTTCACTTTAGTTGTTGTTCTCGCCATAATTATAATTTATTGTTGCCAACCATGACCAGACAGTACAGGCCCAGATCAGGCTCCTCCATTTGGAGTAGCCTGGTCCTGACCTGTATTTCACTGGCTTTAACTAAAGCCCTTATGAGTAAATCAGAGATGTTCACGAAAAATTATTCTTGCCATGATTATAATTTATTGTTGCCAACCATGACCAGACAGTACAGGCCCTGACCAGGCTCCTCCATTAGGAGAAGCCTGGCCCTGACCTGTAGTTCACTGGCAGCAACTAAGAGTCTTTTTGAGTTTATCAGAGATGTTCACAAAAAATTATTCTTGCCATAATTATAATTAATTGTTGCCAACTATGACCAAACAGTACAGGCCCAAATCATATCCTCCATTAGGAGTAGCCTGGTCCAGGATTTGTACTTAACTGGCATTAACTAGAGCCCTTATGAGTAAAACAGAGATGTTCACTTTAAATTGTTCTTGCCATAAGTATAACGTATTGTGGCCAACCATGACCAGACAGTACAGGCCCGGATCAGGCTCATCCATTTGGAGTAGCCTGATCCAGATCAGTATTTCACTGGCAATAACTAGAGCCCTTATGAGTAAATCAGAGAGGTTCACTTAAAACTGTTCTTGCCATAATTCTAAATTATTGTTGCCAGCCATGACCAAACAGACCAAGCCCAGATCTGGCTTCTCCATTAGGAGTAGCCTGATCCAGATCTGTATTTCACTGGCAATAACTATAGCCTTTCTGAGTAAATCATAGAGGTTCACTTAAAACTGTTCTTGCCATAATTTATTGTTGCCAACCATGACAAAACAGTATAGGTCCAGAACAGGCTCCCCCATTAGGAGTAGCCTTATGATCCGGATCTGTACTTTACTGGCATCAAATAAGAGTCCCTACGAGTAAATCAGAGATGTTCATTTTAACTGTTATTGCCACAATTATAATTTATTGTTGCCAACCATGAGTCCTTTTGAGTTAATCAGAGATGTTCACGTAAAACTGTTCTTGCCATGATTATGATTTATTGTTGCCAACTATGGCCAAACAGTCCAGGCCCAGATCAGGCTTTCCCATTAGGAGTAGCTTGGTCCGGATTTTTACTTAACTGGCATTAACTAGAGCCCTTATGAGTAAATCAGAGATGTTAACTTTAAATTGTTCTTGCCGTATTATTAATTATTGGTGCCAACCATGACCAAACAGTCCAGGCCCAGATCAGGCTCTCCCATTAGGAGTAGCCTGGCTCAGATCTGTATTTCACTGGCATTTACTAGAGGCCTTATGATGTTCACATTAAATTATTCTTGCCATAATTATAATTTGTTGTTGCCAACCTAACTAAACAGTCCAGACCCAGATCAGGCTCCCCCGTTAGGAGTAGTCTGGTCAGGATATGTATTTAATGGCATTTACTGGAGCCCTTTTGAGGAAACCAGAGAAGTTTGATTTTTAAATTGTTCTTGCTATATATAATTTATTTGCACCAACTAGAGTAAATCAGTGATGTTTACCTAAAATTGTTCATGTCATAATTATAACTTGTTGTTGCAAACTATGGCCAAACAGTGCAAGCCCAGATCAGGCTCCCTCCATTAGGAGTAGTCTGATCAGGCTCCAATAATGCCATGCTACTACATGTAACAAATGACTATAGCAAACAAACTTTTCTGGCAATTTTGGCTGATAAGTTGTTCAGAGATTTTCATTCCATAAGTTGTTGTTTCCAACCATTCAACAAAAAGGTGCAGGCCCAGACCAAACAATTCATACAAGAAAAAGCTTGATTAGGATCTATGCTTTTGGTAAATATTATCCCAGACCCAGACAAGCAGTAGATATTGGTTATAAGCAAAACAATGCACTCTCCACACATTGTGGCCTAAATCCATTAAATATATATTTAACCCACCATAAGACACTCTGCACCAAGAATGGTCATAATGTCCCTTCTGAGTACAAGAGCTTGCTTCTTGACTATTTGCAAAATATACATAAAATAGAATTTAAGACTCCTGAGAACTCTACTTGTGTTTCGTTTCGACAAGATGGGATCCAGGGAGCATTAGGGAAGCAAATATTTCATTGAAAACTGTTGCTGGTTGACCTCTTAATTTCAAAAATAAGAGTAAGCTTGCAAT
This sequence comes from Loripinus fragilis, assembly GCA_964019695.1. NCBI lineage: Eukaryota > Metazoa > Mollusca > Bivalvia > Lucinida > Lucinidae > Loripinus > Loripinus fragilis. Next base: position 100,251,781 of record OZ026518.1, read on the forward strand.
TGTTGATGATACAAAGATATACTGATGAGCAAAAGAAGCGCTACATGCAAAATTTTCTATAAATTACTCAGAGGAAATAAAACTAGTGACGGCAGTTAAAATATTCGTGTATATTAGCAAACATGCCTGATAAACAAAAATCGATAAATTCAAATAGCCATATTATCCTGCTGTACTCAAGGGTATAGTCATTGTAAACTCATGTAGCTCGTGTATGTGAACCCTATTTATAACAAGACAAAATTCTATTGCAGCGTTACTTCTGCCCGTCAGTATATATGTCTAGATTTAGCGAAAGCTCTATTGTATTGTTTGATTGCATTGGTATGCTTAGTACTAAACTTATCTTGGATAAAAAGATTTTTGATACTTCTAACAATAAGTACCATAACGGCTGGATTTTTTTTCAAACGTTAATCTTCTGAACTAAATGCACAAGTAATTTCATACAAAAGTATATATCATGACTTAAACACAATGTGGATCCAGATCAGCTGGCTTCAGATAAAACAGTAGATCAGGATCCTCGTTGTCTTTCAACAACACAATAAACCCAATCCTTCTTATTAAAGACGATACCAACAGCTGAATGGGCACTTATAAGAGCATATGAGATTTGAGAGGTAAATATTGTAAATTAAAAATGAATTTACTATATGTAAAAGGAATAACTGTGTAAAATCTAAGAATATGTAGTTGTAGACTTCTAATGTGTCTACGCATTTTTTTGTTACATTTTTTATATTTTTCTCTATTTTGTATCAGCCATGCAGGGTGTGTCATTCCATCTTTTCAGTTAACTTGTGTGAATTTACAATTTCCTCAGATTTCCCAAGGACTGGGTGGAATTAAAAAAACACATTGATGTTTTCCAGTATATTAAAGATAAAAATTTTGATATCTGTTGTTTACAAGATACACATTTTACAGAGAGTCAAGTAATATACATAAGAAATAGATGGGACAGAAATTGCTATTTTAGCCCAGCCGCCCAAGCAAATGCAAGAGAAGTAGCAATTTTTTTTTGCAAACAATGTAGATTATAAAATACACACTGTTAAGCAAGATACTGAAGGAAATTACCTAATCTTAGACTTAAGTATATTCAATAAAAGATTAACTTAAACAACAGGCTTTGGGCCAAATAAAGATAACCCTGAATTTTTTAGAGATCTAATAAGCAATATACAAAGCTTAGAAAACGACATAATTTGCGGAGATTTTATTTTTGTATTAGACCCAGACTAAGATTATTTTAACTACAAACACGTAAACAATATTAAAGCCAGAGATAGCATACTCAAAATCATAGATGAAAATAACTCTTGATGCTTACAGAGAGTTATAACCCTCTACCAAGAGGTTTACATGGAGAAGAAAAAAACCTCTAAAACAAGCAAGGCTATCTTTTTTTATTAACAGAGAATTTAATCAGTACAGTAAAACAAACACAGATTGAAACAGGCTATAGGTCGCATCATTCTTTTTTTACCTTAGTGTTTGCAATTGATAATTTTAAACATGGTAAATCCTTATGGAAACACAATAATTTATTACTAAGGAATCCAGAATATCTTCAAACAATACGGTCAAAAATTTTGGATATTAAAACGCAATATTCCTTGCCAATTTATAATCTTATAAATCTTGAGTACATACCAGATAATGAAATACAAGTTTTGATGAATGGTCAATTGTTTTTAGAAACCCTTTTGATGGAAATAAGAGGAAAATCAATATCATATTCAAGTTACAATGAATAGAGCAGAACAAGAGTTAATTAAGAAAATTCAAGAAGAAGAAGATAATTTGGAAAATGAATCAGTCCCAAAACTAGAACAAATGAAACAGCAATTAAAGGAAATATGTGAAAATAAAATGCAATGAATTTTAATAAGGTTAAGAGCAAACATAATCGAAAATGGTGAAAAACCAACAAAGCTTTTTTGTAATTTGGAAACAAACAATTATACAAGTAAGTCAATTAATGTTCTAGAACTAGAAAATGGGGTTCTCATTACGAATCAAGAAGAAAGTTTTAAGGAAATGGCAAAATATTATGAACACTTGTACACAAGTAAAGACTATAATCTTTGGGATATTGATTTGGATACACATATGCTTAATACTACTATTCTAAAATTAGAACAACAAGAAGCCAATAATTTAGAGAAAATGTTAACAATATAAAAGCAGGTCAAACATTTAAACATATGAAAAATAATAAGAGCTCATGTACAAGTGGATTTTTAGCTGATTTTTTAAAGTTTTTTTGAAAGATTTGGGACATTTTGTTGTACGGGCAATAAATTATTGGTATAGGCAAGAGGAACTGTCTATTACACAAAAGCAGGATTTAATTATATGCACACCAAAAGAGAACAAACTCAGGCATTTTCTTAAAAACTGGCGTCCTATCACCCTTTTAAATACAGTATATAAAATAGCACCGGGTTCCACGCAAACAGAGTAAAAAAGGTCATGAATAAATTAATAAGTACTGATCAAACTGGATTTATTGAGGGTAGATATATAGTGAAAAATACAAGACTTCTGTATGATATAATGCAATACTCAGAAGAGCAATATATCCCTGGTTAATTGCTGCTAATTGATTTCAAAAAAGCTTTTGATTCCTTATCATGGAGGTTTATAAATAAAGTCCTGGGTTATTTTAACCTTGGCCCATCTATAAGAAAATGGGTTTCAACTTTTTATAAAAACTCACGTTCTGCAGTCACACAGTGTGAATTTTTATCAGCATATTTCATGCTTGGCCGTGGAGATCGCCAGGGTTATCCAATATCATCATATTTATTTGTACTATGTGCAGAAATTTTAGCTGCAAAAATTAGAAGTAATAAAAATATAAAAGGTGTCAAAATCAACAATACAGAAATAAAACTTTCACAATATGCTGATGATACATCAGCCTATCTAGATGGTTCACAAACATCACTGGAGAAACATTAAATGAGCTTGACATTTTTGCCAATATCTCCGGCCTTAAGACAAACTTTAGACTATTAGAGGGTCACTGATGAAAGTAAGTAAGGGTGCAAAGATCAGGAATCGATACAACCAAGTACCACACCTGTCCCAGGATACCAATGGGGAAGTGACAAACTCACAGCAGACACCGCAAACGAGAGCCCATAGGTCAACCCTATCCCAGCAGGTGACCACGAAGCACATATAAACAGACGCGCACAAAGACATAGCAAACACAGGACAGAACAAAAACATAAAAGATCCACATAAGAAGTACCGCCTTGGAACGGTCAGTAAAATGTTTTACTGGAGGGCTTAAACCGGTTTAACGGCGCCAAACTCACCCTTAATTCAGATGTGGATCAAGACACATAGATATTTGGTTTGCATGAAAGACCCCTTACTTATCAATGCATCATCTCTGAAAACATATAAATCAAGATATAACAAGGAGATAAAGCAAATATATGGACTCAACAGTAAATAAAACTGAATACCGGAGCAGAAGAAATCCAACAGGTAAACCCTGGTGGGCCCGACAAGAAGCCAAAGCATCAGGCCCCTACCATCTCATCAATAGATAAGTCTTGATTATATCAAAGATAAGGCTTGGGCTAGAATCAACATAATCAGGAGATTAAAGTATAAACTTGACCGCAAATCACTTGAATCCATATACATATCTTTTATAAGACCTCTATTAAAGTATGGCGACACTATCTGGGATAATTGAACTCAATATGAAAAATATGAACGTGATAAAATTCAAAATGAAGCAGCTAGGATAGCTACAGGAGCTACAAAACTCTGACCAATCTATACAAAGAAATAGGCTGGGAATCACTCTCTAAAAAAAGACGAAGCAACCATAAATTAACTCTTCTTTATAAAATGAGTAACCATTTCACACCTACCTATCTGTCTTCCCTTATACCAGCACAAGTTAGTTCTGCTTCTAGATACAATTTTCGAAATGCACAAAACTATCAAACAATACGAGCAAGAACAAATCAATACAGGGATTCCTTCTTACCATCAACTCTACATATCTGGAACAATTTACCACTTGAAGCAAGACAATCCAATACTCTAAACTCTTTCAAGCTCTTTCTAAAAAAAGACATCCTACCCATTCCTAGATATTACTATCATGGAAATAGAAAACCTCAAATACTTCACTCACGTTTAGAAACAGGATGCAGTGCACTTAATTTAGACTTATTTACTAAAAACATAACCGATTCACCATTATGTAGCTGTGGTAGTATTGAAAACTCTCAACATTACTTCTTCCACTGCAGAAACTATCAAGCAATCAGACATGAACTATTAAACAGTATATCTTTAATTCAAAACCCTTCCTTACATCTTTTACTTTATGGTGACCCAGTTTTGCCTGAAGAAAGTAACAGGAGTATATTTGACCACGTACACAACTATGTATTAAAGTCAAGGCGATTCTGATGCGATACTTATTTTTGATCTCCAAATGCCAAACTCACATCCAAATGATCCCGTCTTCCCTCATTAGTTTTTTTGTCTTAGTATTTTCATCAATTTACAAGTTCACATAGTATATTAAGTCATTTTCCATTCCGTATGTACGAACATAAAAATCAAACTTGCTTGACAGGTCAATGTTTGATCATATTGACTACAAATTGATATGATACAGTCCGCCTTTCATATCACCCATATGTATCACAGTGTACTCTATAATAGGAGAAGAACTCTATAAGCTTATGCTTTCGTTCTAATCCTAATTTCCTTATGAATTGTATATATCGTACTGTATAACTTGTTATCTGTTGGAAATAAAATATGTTTAAACTTAAGAGATAAGTCTTTAAGTCGGAACCATCATAGAGTCTGAAAGCCGACCCACCGGCATACAATTAAAGAGGAACGCAAAGTTGCCAGCCATGATTGGGTTGACTACCAAGCATGCAGTCTGTTGCAATACATTAATGTTATAGCCAATCTTTTTATAATGGGAAATTATTTTAATGAACTGCGCTGAAAAATTATTAGAACCAACAATCTTCTTCAATTTATACACCAAGTCACCATAGAAATCAGGTTCCAAAAGTCCTTGGCGCAAAAGAGATTTAAGTCCAACTTAGGATTTAGAAATCAAATCAGAGTATGTTTATAAAATTTTGAAAAAAATTTGCGAAGTTTATGATACCGATAGCCTTATTTAAGAAGTTTCTGAGTTAACAATTTATTGCCAGTGTTGAAGTCAGCAACATAGCTAGATGCTCTAGCAAAACGAATGAGTTGAGTGATATAGACTCCATAGGATGTAGAACAAGGAACATCACCATCTAAAAATGGGAAATTGACAATTTCAAAATCAAAGTCGTCACGTTTATCATAAATTTTGGTAGAAACAATATCATTAGACATTGACAAATGCAAGTCTAAAAATGCAGCTTCGGTATCAGAGGCATTGGCATTATTTAGTTTGAGCTCTGAAGGGTATATCTGACTTACCATATTGTCAAAATAAACATTATTAATATTTAAAACATCGTCCAAATATCTGGAAGTAGTGTTAAACGTATCAATAACATCAGCCTGCTTATCATCAGAAAGAGACATCATAAAGTCCCTCTCATAACAAAACAGGAATAAATCTGCAACCAGGGGAGCACAATTAGTTCCCATAGGAATCCCAACTACTTGTCTATAGAGCTTGGTGCCAAATCGAATAAAAATGTTGTCCAACAAAAAGGTCAGCGCATCACATTCATTTTGACACGACCATACATGATATTTTTTAGTTTTTTCTAAAGTAAAAATGCATTTCTGTCATTACATGCAAGGTAAGGAGAGCCTTCTCTCTGGAAGGTTCTTTCAATAAGATCAATAAGTTTATCTTTAATTAAATTATGAGGTAAAGTAGTATAAAGAGTAGAAAATCATAAGTAGACAAACTGGTCGCATTGAAATCTCAAGCTGTAAGTTTACATAAAATTTCACCTGAATTTTTGATAGACCAAAATAGGTTTTTACCGGATCTCTCATATACCTTTTCACAATATTTGGTTACATTTTTTTAACAGCTGTAAGACACGAGGTTAACAATTTAGAAAGTTCTGTTGTTGTACAAGAACTAGAATTAGCAATAAATCTTGCTTTATAGGTTTTTATGGAGTTTAGGTAACCAGTACAAGGTAGGAACTTTGTCTTGATTATCTTTAGCTTTGACACCAAAATGTAGGGCTGTATGACAACCATGCCCATCAACAATCACCCTCTCACTTAAAGAAGGCTGCAGTTTATAGGCACTAGTGTCAACAAGCTCACGCTTAGGAGTATTAATATAATACAATCGTCAAACAACTACAACATTGTTAGCAGCTTTATCTGCAGGAACCAAAACATAGTTCATATGAAAATCCTGGATACCTCGTTTAAGATGACAAAAAGAAGATTTAGGTTTAGGGGGCAAAATATGTGTATTACGAGAGTAAAATGAAATACGAGTATCAATAATTTAAAAAATGTTAATCTTCCATTCCTTCAAGGCATCAGGTTAAACATTTTCCCGTTTGCACCAACGATTACTTAAGTCATTTAAAGAAGCAGCGATCTCCCTACGACATTTAGAGAAATCAATATTAGGAGGAAATCTATATTTAGGACCTTTAGAAATATTATTGCGAACTCTAGAGTTAGGAATGACACTTAGGTTACCTGTAATAACATGCCCTGCAGAGGGATATAAATAACTAGAATTTTTACAATCTCAGGAGGCAGGAGTATTGGAATCTATATCTTAATCATTTACAATTTTATTAAAATTAAATATAGAAGACCTAATTGGTTTGTTATATTTATAACAAATGCTAGGAGTTTCAGAACTATTAAAGTAATTTGGAATAAATGAAATCACTGAAATATCCTTGAAGATACTATGTAAATCAATAAACTCAATACCTTTGTTAATGAATGGAATTTTGATAAAATGTCGTTTATGGTTGACCTCAGAATCGATATAATGACTAAGGAAAAGTTATACAAAACACCTTGTAAGGAGTGCTGCTTTATATAATTTGTTTGCTCTATCGTAAAGTTTATTAGCCTCTAACTCTAAATTGCGCAAAACTGAGATAGGCAAGGAACTTAAAAATGAAAATAAGCCATGCCGACCATGATTGGTTAAAGCCAAAGAAAGGTCCTTTAGAGAAGTATTTAAGCGTTTTTTCAGTACAAATTTTGCGCTTAATGTTGCCATTTGTATGTTTACCATGAGATCTACTTTTACGTTTTTTACATTTCAAAACAGAAAAATACATCAAAATCTGGCATTTTAGAAATGTTGCCTTCATGGTAGATATTATCATTAAAGCCTAAAGGAAAAGGTGATTGCAAAACTTTAATCCACTTAAGTTCAGTTTCATGTCTCTTTATATCTTTTAATCTAGTTGATGAATTTGGATCATATATATTTTTTTCAACTGGCTGAATTACAATTTTACTAGGTGAATGACCATTACTTTTGAAATGGCGATAAAGAAATGTGTCATTTTTTTTAGGCTTTTTCATTTAACGAAAGTGCTCACGAAACCTAGTCTTGAGGGATCGGCCAGTTTGTCCAACATATTGCATTCTACAGTTAGTTTCAGTTCAAGTTATAACAGAAATGAGACCAGATGAAGTTCAGTCCGAATCATTATTATTAACTATGGAAAATTGCCTACCATTTACAGATGATGTAATGGTAGTTTTAGTAAATAAATGTGTGCAACAGACACACCTCTTGGCATTGCACTTAGAAACATTAGGGTACATTCCACGTCTTTTGAATGCATTAAATGGTTTAGTATACTTCCTGATAATAGGTGACCCAAGAGGAGATAACCTAATGGTAGGAAGCATATACCGAAAATTGTTAACTGAACTAGGAATATAAACAGAGGACGCCGAACGTAAACTAATGGGAGATAAATGTAATTTTGTTATTTTCATTCTTATCATTAAAAGTTGTGTGGGTAAGTACCATCCCAAGACAAGCAATCTACACCGGTTATTAAAATGACAAGCCAGTATTATTATGAGTCCTTTAAAGCTAAGGAAGGCATAACAAATGCAAGCAATAATCCAAATGTCTAATGCAAGTCCACAGGTATATAGAAAGCAGAAGTTATACAACGGGGTATGAAAATCAGTCATCTAGTGATCTTAAATGCTGTACAAGACATAGAGGATATCCAGGGATAGGGATAATGGAAGGAGATTGTACACACAATCCTGAGGATTGGAAAAATAAGAGCATTAAATGAAAGTGCGGGGAGACTTTTTAGGGCCACCACGTAGCACAGACAAAACAACTCTGATAATCAAAGTAAGTAAGGATGCAAAGATCAGGAATCGATACAATCAAGTACCACACCTGACCCAGGATACCAATGGGAAAGTAACAAACTCACAGCAGACACCACAAACGAGAACTAAGAGGTCAGCCCTTTCCCAGCAGGTGACCACAAAGCACATATAAACAGACGCGCACGAAGAGATAGCAAACACAAGACAGAACAAAAACATAAAAGATCTACAAAAGAAGTACCGCATTGGAACGGTCAGTAAAATGTTTTACTGGAGGGCTTAAACCGGTTTAACGGCGCCAACCTCACCCTTAATTCAGATGTGGATCAAGACACATAGATAATTGGTTTGCATGAAAGACCCCTAACTTATCAATGCATCACCCCTAAAACTTATAATCAAGATATAACAAGGAGATAAAGCAAAGATAAGGACTCAACAGTAAATAAAGCTGTTTACCGGAGCAGAAGAAATCCAACAGGTAAACCCCGGTGGGCCCGACAAACAGCCAAAGCATCAGGCCCCTACCATCTCATCAATAGATAAGTCTTTCCCATTGGTATCCTGGGTCAGGTGTGGTGCTTGATTGTATCGATTCCTGATCTTTGAACCCTTACTAACTTAAAGTCGGAACCATCATAGAGTCTGAAGTCCGACCCACCGGCGACCAATTAAAGAGGAAAGCAAAGTTGCCAACCATGATTGGGTTGACTACCAGGCATGCAGTCTTTTGCAATACATTAATGTTATAGCCAATCTTTTTATAATGGGACATTATTTTAATGAACTGCGCTGAAAAAATTTAAGAACCAACAATCTTCTTCAATTTATACACCAAGTCATCATAGAATCAGGTTCCGAAAGTCATTGGCGCAAGAGAGATTTAAGTCCAACTTGGAATTTAGAAATCAAATCATAGTATCGTCTATAAAATTTTGAAAAAGTTTTGCGAAGTTTATGGTACCAATAGCCTTGTTTAAGAAGTTTCTGAGTAAACAATTTATTGCGAGTGTTGAAGTCAGCAAATTAGCTAGATGCTCTAGCAAAACGAATGAGTTGAGAGATATAGACTCCATAGGATGTAGAACGAGGAACAGCCTAAATGGCAGAAACTAGCTAGTCTGGCCCAGGAAATATGCACACTCTGATTTCAGTTCTTTGGTGCAGTCTTTGCTTCCAAAGGATAACCTTTTAAGAACATATTTGGTAAAACTCAAGTAGTTTAGATAGGGTCAAAAAAATATAGCACACACTCAATTGAATTCAGATGGAAACTATCATGGGTAAAGTCAGTTTAAACTATTAGGATTACTTTTGATGTGGATTTAACAAAACATAATCGGGATAAATGACGATAATAAGATACAAACCTTACAAATTGTATTAAACTGTGGCAAAGAAGAGCATTAGGGAAAATAACAATCATAAAATCACTTCTTCTGCCAAAAATTTCTTATCTTTTGATAGCCTTCCCCAAGCCTGGAATCACACTTTTACAAGAAATTAATACGCTATTTTATGACTTCCTGTGGAAAGGCAGAGCAAAAATAAAACAGTCTGTGTGGTGCTTAAACAATATTTTGAAGTAGGATTTGCATTTGAGCAGGCACTCAAAATAACTTGGATAAGAAGAATGTTGCATGATAGCAAATGGCAACTTTTTATAAAAAAAACAAGATATCTATGAACACGCTATTTTCCTGCAGATCAGATTATATAAAAAATATCATAACTAATGTTAAAATTGAATTTTGGAAGGTTGTGTTTAAAACCCTATTAAAACTGCAAACTGTGTTGGAGGTAGACAATGGAAATGGAAAAGCTGATCATATACCTATCTTTTATAATAAATTCCTTCATATTGCAAATGAAGGATCATTCATGGGGATATATCTATAAATCACCATATCAGCTAACAAAGTGCAGTTCCAAACATCAATTAATCATAGGATACTGCCGACCAACCACTTATTAAATAAGATGAATATTTCAGATAATCCCAAATGTACTTTTTGCGGAGAGGAAAATGAAACCATTCACATCTGCTCTTGAACTGTTCACACATAAAAGGATTCATTACAGAGTTAACAAAGCAGTTCCAATATAAATCAATTATATTAGACCTAAATGAAAAAAGGTTTATCTTAAAGTCTTTATCCAAACATTATGCAGGAAATAATACAGCTCTTAATGTTAATAGTCAAATACTATATATACATGTGCAGAAATAATATATGTGCAATGAATTTTAAAGTTTATGAATTATATGTAAAGACATTCCATCAAACATAAAGAGAGATTGCTTTAAGTGATAATAATATTGACAACTTTCCAAAAAATCAGTACCGATACCAATGGTTGATATTGTAATCCTGTTTAGTATTACTCAAATAAAGGTACAATCAAGAAATACACTAAAGCCTTTGAAAACAGTAATGGATCCCTATCATGTCTGATTTTCTGTTGGATCTAATCTGGATTCAAACTGTATTGACATTCACATTATGTAAACTCAATAATTTAGTGAATGATTTGGTTTTGTGAAAGAAAGGCATAGAAGTAAACCAATGTGCAAGTAGTTAAGAGCAAAAAATTTATACATGATTATCAGTATCAAATAATAAAAAAATATGAGAATAACGGTCCACACCCCTCATAATGGTTATTTATAGAACAAGCCAATCAAAAACGTTACTATGAAGGCAAGACTGATTACAATATATATATATATATATATATATATATATATATATATATATATATATATATATATATATATATATATATATATATATATATATATATATATATATATATATATATATTTTTTTTTCGTAACTATAAGTATACCATAATTACCATTGTACATATATATATAGAAAAAGTATAAGTGAGAATAAGCCGTAAATTACATCATTTTAATTCAACCGGTTTCACTACTACATAGATCTTCAGGAAGATGTAATAAAAAACCAGTGTAGCCATATATATATATATATATATTATATATATATATATATATATATATATATATATATATATATATATATATATATATATATATATATATATATATATATATATATCATGTCATTGTATGAAAGGAAGGATAATGAGCTAATTGCATGATCAAAAATCTTGGTATGCTACCCTGGGCTACCAAGGTTTAATTGTTACAGGGCAGTACTGAATAAACTAACAGACGGAAAAAATTCAGCGTAGTTCATTAAATAAATCTCCTATTATAAAAAGATTGGATATAACATTAATGTATTGCAACAGACTGCATGCTTGGTGGTCAGCCCAATCACGGTTGGCAACTTTGCTTGCCTCTTTAATTGCACGCCAGTGGGTCGAACTTCAGACTGTATGACGGTTCCAACTTGATGACATTTATTGATGAGATTGTAGGGGCCTACTGCTTTGGTTGTTTGTCGGGTCGACCGGGATTAACCTGTTGGATTTCTTTTGCTCCGGTATTCAGTTTTATTTATTTTTGAGTCCTTATCTTTGCTTTATCTCCTTTTTATATCTTGATTTTATATATTCTGGGAGATGATGCATTGATGAGCTAGGGGTCTTTCATGCAAGTAAGTAAGGGTGCAGAGATCAGGAATCGATACAATCAAGTACAGAACCTGACCAAGGATACAAATGGGAAAGTGACAAGCTCACAGTTGGACACCAACAACGAGAACCAAGAGGTCAGCCCTTTCCCAGCAGGTGACCACAAGGCACATATAAACAGACCTTCACAAAGGCATAGCTAAACCATATATATATGTGTCTTGATCCATATCTGAATTAAGGGTGAGACTGGCGCCGTGAAACCGGTTTAAGCCCTCCAGTAAAATATTTTATTGACCGTTCCAAAGCGGTACTTCTTTTGTGGATCTGTTTTTTCTGTCTTGTGTTTGTTATGCCTTTGTGCGCGTCTGTTTATTTGTGCCTTGTGGTCACCTACTGGGAAAAGGCTGACCTCTTGGCTCTCGTTTGTGGTGTATACCTGTGAGTTAATCACTATCCCATTGGTATCCTGGGTCAGGTGTGGTACTTGATTGTATCGATTTCTGATCTTTGCACCCTTACTTACTTTAAGTATGTAGACAGAAAATAGCTTCGATAATAATTCTTTTTACAAAATGGGTATATTGTTGTGGTAACAGGGATGACAATTTAAACCAGTGTAGCCATCAAAGTAAGCCAACACAAAATTTATTATGCGAATTCTCTAGTCTGGTTGACTGATTTATTGCTGTTTATTGTTCAGAGTTAAAATCAAGATACAAAAAATCAAAATTAGTTTGTTTTTTTTTGCAAAAATAATTAGCCAAAATTCCTTCATTATCGTAGAATGGTCATACAAACTATGGAAAAGGGTGCAGACAAAGACAAAAAAGACACTTCTTGCTGTTGCATGTACCTTTAAATTATGACTAAGCATATGCAAAATGTACCATTATATCATGAGCTGGGCTTATTGCAGAAAGGGCTTAGGTTCAATATAAAGCAGCTATACAAATATTTATTTTGTTTCGCAATGATTATTCATATGACAGCATCAATGGTCCGTTTAAACGCGCACTTTCAAAAAGGCCATGACGCTCTTTTTTTGCAGTAACACAGCGTTACACAATTTCTGCCAGCAGGTTTAGCAGAGAAAAAAACTTGGGAACACAATGCCAATAAAAAGTTAAAATGATTATAAGAAAGCCAATAAAATATAGACCTCGACGCAAGAAGAACATCTGACTTTGTTGCGTGCGAAGAAAGTCGCAGTCCAGTCTATGCATCCGTGCATTCTGAATAGTGATTAGTACCCTTTTTTCTATTCTGGAAGGCAATAATCTGTGTCATATTTGCACGAGAAAAATTTCAATCTTCTAGCTAGTCTCTGTGACTTTTGAGGCTGAAATGACAATCGGGAAAGTCCGCCACAATTTGAGAATAGAATCAAGCCTTGGGTGTACGTAAGGAGCATTACGCGTAGTTACTATATACGAAAAAAACTCCATTTTTTAGAAGGAACTTGCGTAAGGAAAATTAGTTCTGTAGAATGTGGGTTCAGCCATATTAAAATCCATTTTTCTGATTACCCGAAAAGTTTAGTCAGCAGAATAGCTATAGCGATATTTTATTGAAACCCCCCCCCCATAAACTTCATTAATAACCTTTTGTTTTGCTGCATTCACACGTGTTAGTGTTATGGCATGGTTTCTGTGACGTCAGCGCCACGTTATGTAACGTCAGCGTCATGTTATTGATGTACATCCGAGGTCTGATTCCACGAAATTCCACGGAATTGACCGAGGCAGTTCCGATTGGGTGAACTGAGTCTTACCTAGTCGCAAAATCCGGAGACAGGATTTCTCGCGACGAGGAGGCCCATGAACCACGATCAGTTTAATGTCTTAAGATTTGCATAAAGATCCCGTCTGATAAAATATTTCAATGGAAACGGAATATCCAAAATCAATTCTGGTATGATATGAACTTAAATGTTAATGAACAAGTTGCATGATTTATGGAAGGTTGTGTCTAGGCTTATAAAAGTGATGAGATTAAAAAAAAGATAACATAATTATTGTAGATATCGAATGGAGGCCATCTAACTTATGCAATGTATCATCATGGAAAACACTCTAATCAAATTAACACTCCATGATGAAACAAAGAAAAGGGCTCATGACTCACAGATAGTCAGAGCTAAAGAAAACCTCAAACTTAACCACAATGGGTGCAGCTACAGATAGTCATCAGGCAGCAACCCACAGATTAAAGCTTAACGTCAGAGCCTTCATAGAGTCTGAGGCCTAATCCACCGTCGTACAATTAAAGAGGAAACCATAGCTATAAACCGTGATTGGGTTCAAAACCAGGTATGCAGACTGTCGCATGACATCCAAGTTATATCCAACCTTTATATAACGTTTGATAATCTTTTTGAATTGATCACTTAAATTAGGTTTTCCAACAATTGGTTTGAATTTATAAACCAAATCACCATAAAATATAGGTTCTGATATGCCTTGTTGCAGAAGAGTTTTTAACCAAAAGTTGTATTTAACAATTAACTCGGAGTGTCTGTGGCCAATGGTTATATAAGACATCTGTTTGTGCCCCATTTGCAACAATTACACTGATGCTATAGCCATTAGCTACTTATACCAACAACCCAACTCTTTGACTCCATTAAAGTTTCCCCTGGACATAAGACAGGTGAATGGTTATAGAATTATAAAACTAAACCATACCAAAATAACAAATGAAAAAGATTTAAAAAAAAGTCAACAAGATAATAAATAATTTTCTAAAAATAGTTCACCATGAATAGAACTAGAAATATGTCAATATGACACAGATGCTTCCACCTAGGGCAGCTGCAGGAGAGAAAAAAAGAGTTTTCGTACAAGACTTACTTTAGGGATGACCAAACAAAGTTGCAGGGCATAAAAACGCTAACAAAAGTATTTTAAAGATTCCAGCAAAAGGATACTATGATGTGATATGTGGAAATATGGAAAACAAAATAAGAGTAAGTATGAAAGACGGCAACTTTACAGTAAAGACTCATAAACCAGTATATATTTTAACACAGATTTTAACCCTTTCTCTTCTGGCTCTTTTAAGACTGTGTAGATCTAGGTCAGGGGTCCAGAGTTCGATTCCTGTTTCTCATGTTTGTCGAATAAGACTCTTGGCTGTGACCCCATCTCAATATGACTTTAGCAGTTGGTGGGACATTAAACAATTGGATTAAGAGGTAGACTTCCTACATTCATTGAAAACTTCTTGCAGACCGCGCCATGCAAGTCCGAGTTGGCCCCTCTCTGTCTGACTATTACGACCAGGAGCAGGGTGTACCTCAAAGGGGTGTTTTGTCTACAACACGTTTTAGTATCAAAATTAATGATATTTTGAATGTTTAGGTAATATTACTGATTGCTCATTATACGTTGACGACTTCTGTATCTGTTATCGCTCAAAAAGCATGGCGACAATTGAACGTCAACTACAACAAAATTTGAATAAGATTGCAAATTGGGCAACAAGCAATGGCTTTAAGTTTTCCAAATCAAAAACACAGTGTGTACATTTCTGTCAGTTGCGCAAGCAACATGATGATCCGGTTTTACATTTATATGGATCACCTATTCCAGTTGTTGAGGAATCTAAATTCCTTGGCATTTTATTTGATATAAAACTCAGTTTTATACCCAATATTAAATATCTCAAAGCTTAATGTTTAAAAGCATGGAATCTTTTAAAAGTGCATTCCCATACTTCTTGGGGTGCAGACCGAACTACACTTCTCAAGCTGTATCGGTCTCTAGTCCCTTCAAAATTAGACTATGGCTGTATTATATATGGCTCTGCACGAAAATCATATCTTCAAATGCTTGATCCTATACATAACCAAAGACTTAGATTAGCTTTAGGGGCTTTTAGAACTTCTCCTGTTGCTAGTCTGTATGTGGAAGCAGATGAACCATCACTATACTCACGAAGAGGGAAACTCTCTTTACAATATGCTATAAGACTTGCTGCTTACCCGTCAAATCATGCTCATGAAGTTACATTCCCACCAAATTATGTTGATTTATATGAACAAAAACCTAAAGCTATTAAATCATTGGCATCAGAATTTCACCACTCTTAGAATCTGCCAATATCAAACCACAAAATATTGAAAAACATTTTACACCAAATATTCCAGCTTGGTGTATGAAACCACCTGAAATACTTTTTGATTTACATTCCGGAAAAAATCTGAATCAAATCCACACATATTAAAAGATGATTTCAGAAAAATGCAAAGTCGTTATAAGAATTACCAACAAATTTATACTGATGGGTCAAAGGAAGACTCAAAGGTTGGTTGTGCTGTTATATCAGACAACCATACCGGGCCGCGTAGCGCAGTCGGTAACGTGTCTGGCTACAGATGCGTGTCTGACTGCAGATCCAGGGGTCGCGAGTTCGATCCCGGCCCGGTACCATACTTTCGTGGAGATTGATCATGAAAAAATGTCTACGGTCATTCTCCTCCTTCCGCTGATTTATTCAAGAAGGGTTGTTGTCAGTTACAAGCGAAAGTATGCGCACAAATTACTGGTTAACCGCTTGCTAAAGCCTGCCCAGGAAAAAGTGTGGTTAAGTGAACTGACCGTCCCGCAATGACCATAGCTGTTGACATGGGACGTAAAGCAACAAAAACAAACAAACAAACAAAATCAGACAACCATAGTAATATGCAACGTATACGTGACGATTCATCAATTTTCACTGCTGAAGCCAAAGCAATTGATCTAGCTTTAGATTGCATTAGCACTTGTGATGCTAACAACAAATTTATTATATTTTCTGACTCGCTTTCTGTATTGAAAGCAATGCATCATACCAGTTCAAAGAATCCACAGATTCAGAAACTTTTAGAAAAATGTCATGAGCTTTTAGCTTATAAAGAAATTGTTCTCTGTTGGATTCCTAGTCATATAGGTATCCAAGGGAATGAGACGGTAGATAAGCAAGCAAAAACATCGCTTACATTAGAACCAACTTCTTTTAAGATTCCATTTGCTAATTTTAAGCCATCTATCAATAAATATATCTTGGAAGAATGGCAAACTTCATGGAATAACAGCATTGGAAATAAACTTCTTGACATAAAACCAACTATTGGTGAATACCAATCAGTTGTTCGAAACATAAGAAGAGAAGAAGTCGTTTAAGCTCGACTCGGCTTGGGTCATACAAGAGTCACGCATTCATACTTACTGCAAGGTGAAGAGCAGCCACAATGTGTTGGTTGCGACGCGCCATTCACTGTACGTCACTTCCTTTTGGAATGTGACGACTTTGCACAAGTAAGAAATAATTGCTTCCATGTTGACAACATGAAACAGTTATTTCAAGATATACATGTTGATAGTATTATGACATTTTTAAGACAAATAAATCTTTATAATAAAATATAATTGCTATTTTTTAAAAATCATGTTTTGTTTTACATTTGTATCAGACCATAATACAGATTCTTTAATGTTGTATTCTGTTCAGTTAAAGAACATGTACAGTTATCTGAATAGCTCTTTCAAAATTTTAGATATTGTACGTGGTCTCTCCTGTCAACAGTCGTATTGTAACTTATTGTCATTATACAAACTCATCATCATCATTCCTTTTATTTTTATCCTATAAATTTTTACTCTTTCCATCTTCATCGTGTTTAGTTTAATACTGTCTGACGCTAATGACCCACAAGGGTTGATGCGTCGTTAAGAACCAAACAAACAAACAAACATGTCATCGCGTACGTTTCTGTCCTATTTTCCTCAAAGTTGCCACGCTAGCTAAACAAAAACTAAAAAGGGCCAAAAGTATTCGTCGTTTCGTACAAGAGGTGTTCAAGATGTATTGAAGTATGTTTCTAGATGTATTTTCCCCCTTATTACAAGTGTACATATCTATTATAAATATTCATTGCGACTAAAGTACAATTGTCAAACATTACTAAATAGCTATGAGACGGTGTTTGAGCCTTAAATTGAAATCGCTTCTTTGAATGCCAGTCACGAACCTATTTGCCTTATGAAATAGTTGTCGGTTATGTCAGTTTTAATTTATGACACCATGATTATTGAAAAGTTTAGTACCCATTTGAGCCAGTCCTCATAACTTTCTATTATTTGTTTTGTCTGTGAATTTGTATAGACCCAATTAACGACATTTCAAGTCTGTACTTTTCTTTTCTTGTCAGAAATTAAATAATAAATGTATCCCAATGAACTTTGCATAACGTATAGTCAGTTATCTTACATCAGTTAATTTTGATCAACTATTGATCAACTAAGGACTTTCGGGGTGACTTGGTGTATAAATTGAAGAAGATTGTTGGCTCTAATGATTTTTTCAGCGCAGGTCATTAAAATAATTTCCCATTATAAAAAGATTGGCTATAACATTTATGTATTGCAACAGACTGCATGCTTGGTGGTCAACCCAATCACGGTTGGCAACTATGCTTTCCTCTTTAATCGCACGCCGGTGGGTCGGACTTCAGACTCTATGACGGTTGCGACATAAAGACTCATTTAATGAGATGGCAGGGACCGGATGCTTTGGCTGTTTGTCGGGCCCACCGGGGTTTACCTGTTGGTTTTCTTTTGCTCCGGTATTCAGTTTTATTTACTGTTGAGTCCTTATCTTTGCTTTATCTACTTTCTATATCTTGATTTATATGTTCTAGGAGATGATGCATTTATAAGTTAGGAGTCTTTCATGCAAACCAAACATCTATGTGTCTTTATCCACATCTGAACTAAGGGTGAGGTTGGTGTACCGTTAAACCGGTTTAAGCCCTCCAGTAAAATATTTTACTGACCGTTCAAAGGCGGTACTTCTTTTGTGGATCTTTTATGGGGTTTTTTCTGTCTTGTGTTTGCTATGCCTTTGTGCGCGTCTGTTTATATGTGCCTTGTGGTCACCTGCTGGGAAAGGGCTGACCTCTTGGCTTTCGTTTGTTTGTGGTGTCCAACTGTGAGTTTGCCACTTTCCCATTGGTATCCTGGGTAAGGTGTGTATCGATCATGGTCATTGCACCCTGACTTACTTTTTAAGTGGAAACCCGGATGAAATGCCCAAGAACGCGACAGGCACACTGTATCAAACCAGGTGCATGAATTCAATCAAGATATTTCGTATTGGCCCAGTTACCTTAGTCGTGTGAACACATTAAGGTCAACAAAACAGTTCATTTTGTGCATTCATCGACGGCAACCATCCGCGATGATTGCACTGAATGCAGTTACAGGTCCGAGGTCAGCGGCATAGGCCAGAGCCAAAGTGATTTCGTATTGGCCCAGTTACAGGTCCGAGGTCAGTGGCATTGGCCCGAGCCAAAATGATTTCACATTGGCCCAGTTACAGGTCCGAGGTCAGTGGCATTGGTCTGAGCCAAAATGATTTCGTATTGGCCCAGTTACAGGTCCGAGGTCAGTGGCATTGGCCCCAGTAAAATGATTTCGTATTGGCCCAGTTACAGGTCCGAGGTCAGGGGCGTTGGCCCGACCCAAAGTGATTTCGTATTGGCCAAGTTACAGGTCCGAGGTCAGCCGCAATGGCCAGAGCCAAATGATTTTGTATTGGCCCAGTCACAGGTCAGTGGCATTTGCCCGACCCAAAGTGATTTCGTATTGGCCCTGTTACAAGTCCGAAGTCAGCGGCATTGGCTCGAGCCTAAATGATTTCGTATTGGCCCTGTTACAGGTCCGAGGTCAGCTGCATTTGCCCGAGCCAAAATGATTTCGTTTTGGCCCATTTACAGGTCCGAGGTCAGCTGCATCAGTCTGTTGAATATAAGATGAGCTGTCCCGCCCTGAGTGTTTCTCGAAATATTTTGAAACATAAGCTATGAGAAATCTGTCTATACATTTTAAATGTTTTAAATATTTATTAGTAGACATCACTGTTCCTAACTAATATAATGCTTTAAAATGAATTCTATTACATTTACTTTTACACGTAAGTATTGTAAAATCGTGCAAGTCATGAGCATGATTAATGAAAATATTAACGGCATATTCATGCGTGCCAGTTTAACTTTGTTTATATACATTTAGCTATAATATGTAAGTGTATTTGGTTTTGTTGTAGTTGTAGTGTAAAACGGAAAAGCGAAACAGTCAGTGTGAACACGGACAGCCAATGGAGCAAACAGGAAGCTTGTTTTGCACGTGCGACTCAGGTGTGGTTCGCTGTCAATCACAACACCAGTGTCACTTCTGGCGAATGAATTCGATGTTCGAAGCGTAATACACGAGCAAGTGAGCTTGGCAGCTCTCAAACAAGTTTATGTCATTCATGAGGCTATGAAGGGTTGCAAAAAACTAAAGATTCATTAAAGGATGTAAATTTTTAAATAGTCACTTTTATTTGTTACCAATGTTTACTTTTTCCATTCAAATCATGTTCATATAATACCGTCTAACGCTAATGGACCACAAGGGTTGATGCCTTGTTAAGCATCAAACAATCAATCAATTATTCCCGGGGTACTGGAGTGACCATGAATGTTCTGACGTACATGTGGTAGCGAGGAGTGCCGATCCTGACCAAGCTGTTCCGTGAGAAGCGGTCTGATCAGTTTGTGCAATATGTGCCATTATGTCTGCATATTTTGGAGGCATTTCTATAAAATAGAGCCCCTCAATTGTACTCTAAGCTTTCATTACGGAATCTGTGTGTGGATGTGTCATGGTGGATAGTACGGCCCGGATCTGGCTGCTCCTAGAGAAGCAATCAGATCTGGGTCTTGTTTATATAAAATTTTGTTTTCAACCTTACCCGAGGTCTTGTGACTAAGTGTCCCTGTGTGGAATGCGCTGCCGACCAGTGTTGTGACTGCCCTGAGCCTGGACGCATTCAAGATCGCAGTCCAGTCTCTACCTGCCTACCAGGCCTAAATTTTAGGCTATGAACTGTACAGTGGCGTTATGCCATTTTATCAACCGTGCTTGTTCCACTACACACTCTACGTTGGTCGCACGGTTTTCGTCCTCATCCGTATATGCCTACCATTGGGCGTGGAAGAGTAAATCATTGAAGTGTTCTGTACCGTCTCTTCCTCACGGTGCCAGGGTTGTTCTGCAGTGTGTGATTGTGGTATGTCCTGATCATGCTTACCAACTTTCTTGTATGCATTTTTCGATGACAGGCCTTCTTAGTTTATCCTAAGTATCAATGCAGATGTGTCTAGTCGGATGAGGCAGGTCCTACTCTTGGTGTTCTTATTTGCCATTCTGACTGAATCATTTGTAGGCATTTCTGTAGGAAAGTGCATCTTGGTTTAACTGTTTGATTTCATTTGCCCCGGTACTCGGTTGAATGATCATCTTTGTTTTATCTTCTTTTTATATAGAGGATCTTACACGAGTGCTCATGTTTTTATTGAATTTATTAAACGAGTTGGGGAAAGGAGATAAAATACGAGGCTTGCAAAGCAGTTTATCTCTTTTTCACACCGAGTTTAATACATTCAATAATACAAGAGTACGAATGTTAGATTCTATTTATCATATGACATAAATATTACTTTGAAATCTCATATCTGCCGTAAAAACGTTATAATTTTGTCATTACACAACGTGCCGTGCTTAAATAGCCGAAAAAAACAGCGGGAACAACTCTCATTTGTTGTGTTCTGGTGTTCAAGAATAAAGGGGCTTAAACAGTTGCATAATTTATGCTAAAGGCTCCCTAGTGAAAGTATGTGTGTGTTCAAATTTAGGTCATTTATTGTTATGCATTATTGCCGACAGCCCCCGGGCTGCGGGGTCATTTAGCAGAGATTTTACAACAAATTTGGCCCCACAGTACAGGGCTTTTAGCAGGGCTTTGGAAATTAAAAAGTTAAAGGCCCCGCTATTCTCCAGCCGCAAGGGGACAGGCGATACAAATGACTGGTGCATAAGTCATGGCAGTTATTGTATGGCGGGGATGCAGACCCAGATCAGACTGCTTCGGGAGGAGCATGCTGCTCGGGGTCTGCGCTGTTTGTCATTAAGTGACTGTCACACCTTACCGGATAGCACTAACGGACGCGTAACGGACAGTAAAATTCTCTGTCCGTTCGTGTCCGTTCACATGCGTTTCTTGTCAGTTCCTCGTGCGGTGAATGCGTTCCGTGTAAGGTAATATCCGTTTTTACCGGTCTTATCCGTTGGCAAGTTTTCAACATGTTTAAAACTTCGAACGGATACCACCGGATGAAGATGTTCGGTGGATGCACGTTTCTTGTGCGTTAGTATGTGGTTTGTCCGGTCCTCGTGCGTCAGACATCCTGTAGGTATCCTGTATGTATCCGTTGATGTCCGTTCGACCTGGGTTGTGGAACGGTCAACCTCAGGACATGTAACGGTTAAAACGGCTCCATCCCCCCACCCCACCACCACCCAATAGGGGGGGGGGGGGGTCGGGCGAGGATACCCTCAATTTTTCTTGCTACGTAGACTTGGACCAAGCATCTACTGTTTACCTCACAAGAAAATCAGGCATCACCCCAAAGTCATTGAAAGGTTAGCAACCCCCGAAAATATTCCAATTCTGTATCTTCTTGACCTTAAGAAATAGCCTTAGAATGTTTAGAAATAAATCCCCAAAATAGTCTAGTTTTGCGATGGCCCCCTAAAAATATCCACAGTTTCATCATACCCAGATCCCCCCACACCCCCTACCCTCCCCCCCCCCCCCGCCAGAAGAAAAAAATCGTCTTTCTGAAACCCCCCTAAAACATTTCAATGCAAAATTTGAACCCTCTAAAATGGTCCGAGCCTACGTATATATGGAAGTATCAATGTACCCTCCCCCAACCCCCTAGGCTAACGCCCTCTTCCCCTGCCTTTTGCAGCTTTTTTGTCGACCTTCTTTGGCGGCATCATGAAGTTATGAACCAAATTTTTGCCTCAACTGACGAGAGATATACTATCCGTCACCTGACTGGTCAAGTGCGTTCTGTGATCGTTTAACGAACGTTTTGTCCGTTGCATATACGGTACATATTTGTTTTGTCCGTTATACAACCGTTACTCATACTGCAAAGTCCGTTAGTTGACCGTTCTTTGTCCGTTTCTTGTCCGTTACATATGCGATTTTCATGCGTTTTATGCGCTCCTTGCACGTTCCTGGAAGACCCTCGTCGCCACCGAGACGACTTTCATCACCGGATGAACACCGGATTAACATTTTTTGCATTTTTTCTGCGTTCGGCGTCCGTTACCATTATCCGTTCATAAGTGACAACACCATTACCACTGTGTGTTTTGATGGTATTTCTAATTGATAGAACCTGTCCTCGATTTTAAGGGTTTTCATAGTAATGATTTACCTGAGTGGAATGATTCGGGAGTGGTCTGATTGGGTTTTTCTCTGTTTGCACTCTGTCCGTAGCTTTTAGAGGCAATTTTCTCGATTATAGAAATTCTTAATCCTTTATCTCCTAGTGTCGTCTGCTGATAACCTTTGCAAACAGTTTAGATCCAGATCAGACCCGACGTTTTGTCGGGCCTGATCTGGATCCAAACTGTTTTACACTCTGATGATATTTCGAAAAAGTTGATTTTGAAAAAAAAACAGGCGACAAAACATGAAAAAAAAACCGAAGTAGGTAAAGAGTTAGTTCGAAATTTATGGTATTCTCAGTAATTATGGTATTGGGTGACAGAGGGTTAGTCCACTTTTAAATTGATATGCAGATGTTTATGTCGTGGTGTTTCAACCAGAAGAACAGATGGTTGGGCCCTCGCCAGAGTGCTCCTTGTAGCAACCTTCAACGTAGTCACTTACTATTTTAATGTCAAAGAGAGATAATCGCTGTAGTTGAATACTAAACATATGAGTATAGTGATTGTCCTTAGAGCCGTATTGTTAACCAACCTACGGCACAATTAGGAAGATCCACTGAACACCGACAGCCACAAGACACCAGGAAGACAATTCAGTAAAGTAAAGCAACCAGCTCTCTCTCTCTTCACCATCAAGAAGATTTCAAAACTAGAAAGAACACAAATTACTACATAACAAAACAAGGACCATAACAAAGCCCAAACAAACAGTGGGAGAAAAAATAAACAATGGATCAACAACAACGTTACAGCAGAACTACCGCCTTAGAACCTGACATGATGTTCTTGACAGAAACAAAGGCCTATAGTTTAGTTTAAACATGTTTTATTGCTAAATTTTATACAGCAATGGGATTGGGTCACAAGTTCTCACACCCTTGGTTACGACAATTCCCCTACAATTTAAACATACATAAAAGCTAATAAACATGGCTTTACATGTACAAATACATATGAATACATGTACAAATACATATGAATACTAAACAAATTGTAAATTATTTAAGTTAGAGCAAAATAAACGAAGAAAAATACACGTTTAATAAATAGATAAATAAAGAAATAAATAAATAAATAAATAACAGTTATTTGATAGGTAATTGAATATAAGATGAAAAAATAACAGTAATAATAAAAAATAATATATAAATATATATATATATAAAACTGCTATGATGAACCCCTTCAGTTTGAAATGTTAATAGTCAGGTCATCTGGTACAGGTTTCTAAGTATGTTTCGAAAAAGAGTCACAGAAGGTTATTGAAAGCGTTTTGAGGTATGTATATACCTATGCACAGCCCTGAACAAGACCACATTAACTTCAGTTATGTTCTGATTCGACTCTTCTCATACGAACATAAATCATTTATATTTTATTGCAGCGTTGTTTTACATTTCCTCTTTAAAATATAAAGATGCATCATTCACCTGTCAGTTTCTTCAGACCATTTAGCCTATCTTAACTGCGCATGCTCAGAAGTTCTTATTTGCAATCAAATAAAACTAACAAGAATATAGTATGTGCCAACAGCCAGCTGATCGACGTGTATTTAGTATATTTCATGACAAAAGAATAGCATATTTTTGTGTTTGTTATTCTGAAGCTCTGCTACAGCCATATTCTAAGTCCATCCGTCATAGTCTTGGCTTGCGATCCCCAAACAATGGAAGAACTTTAACAAGTTAAATCTGAAACGAACTGATATAATATCATATTCAAGTATTGTCTTCTAATCTTATAATTTTTTACAATTTTGAACAAATTGTTACTACTACAATTGAATTTTTAACATCCTGTGTAACTTTAAGGTTGAAATGCACTGATGCCATTACAATTAATCTGTAAACCTACGTAAGTTCTGAAAGAAATGCTTAGATGCTCTTGTTGAATAAAGCATAAAATGATTTAAATTTATTTATGAAATACTCCGAAAAAAAAAGCTACAATAAAACTCATAAACTCTGATGGTTCAAATAGAATATACATGTCATCTGTTAACAGAATAATCTAATTCGATTAGAAGCAGCCTACGCTAATGCATATATGTAAAATTATGCGTGATAATATTTCTATTGATAGACAAAACACTTTGAAGCGTGACAACGCTTGCAATATGAAACATAGTTCTCTTAAAATGTATGCCTTAAGTTGTTTCTCTTTTAACATGAAATATTTAACAAGAACAGATGTTCATGTCCAAGTGGGTTATTATATGGGCTCTGCAATAGAAATACCCAAAGTTCATTACTCAAAGGTCATGGTACATCTGTATGAAAAGCTTTGTGAGCATCTGCTTTCCCTAACCATGAGAATAATCATTTGTTTTACGTTTTATTTTATGATTCTTACCTTATTATTATAAGATAAAAGCGCAGATATATTAACCTTTAAGTGCATCTTCCTTAAATCTATACTTGCCAATCTGTATTTCTCCAGATATTCGCAAATTTCACCATCTGCTTGCCATCTCTACCACTTCTTTCATTCCTCTATCCTGAAATTCTTCCTGCCTCTAATGCATACCAATTCGACTATGATGTCCAGTCTTTTCAAACATCTAAAAGAACTAAATTCTTGTGATAAATATAGTTCATTCATACTTAACAACAATGGGAAATTCTAATCTATTCAATCCACCCCAATATTGTAAAATATCCCTAAATATATTCCTTGATGAACATGGTCACGATAAAACTGAAATAGCGCATTACATTAGTTCGTCAGAATATGCTTAAATAAAAGGAATAAATTTCTAAATTATAAAATTTTATATATTCATTTCTTGAAAGATCTTCTTTCATATTCCAATGATATTTGCAAATCAATTTTTTATAACTTGTAATGCCATGCGGCATAATGTAATTGAACATGCGGCATAAAATAATTGACCACTTAATGTATATATTATGCTTCTAATACTGTTGGCCAATGTTTCCAACATTATTCTTGAAACATATGTGCTTAAAAATAGAATCTGATGTGTATGCTACATCATAATTGTGGGTGGGTGGGTGGGGTGAAAGCACGTTTGAACGACCTGCTGGCTAAGGCTTCGATAATTCAATATTAACCTATCTTCTCTTTATACACCTGTCGTCACGTGCAATTAAAGTTTCACGTGGAAATTCATTTTTCAAATGAATACAACTCACGTGAAACTTAACTATTTAATGCTTTTTCAACTTAGACTTGATGTACCATAAAACCTCTTACAAGCGCCCATTCACACCTTTACCTTAAAACGCCGTGCAAACAAATATAAATTTCATTATGTTCTGATTCGACTCTTCTCATACGAACATAATCATTTATATTTTATTGCAGCGTTGTTTTACATTTCCTCTTTAAAATATAAAGAAGCATCATTCACCTGTCAGTTTCTTCAGACCATTTAGCCTATCTTAACTGCACATGCTCAGAAGTTCTTATTTGCAATCAAATAAAACTAACAAGAATATAGTATGTGCCAACAGCCAGCTGATCGACAATAAAGAACGGGCAACCAAAATGCTATTAACAACCATAAATGAAAATACAAATGTATTCTTTTATCATATTTGTTAGCACATTTCTGAGATAAAGCTCGTGTATGTACCTGTTTTTGAAGCTCTCTGCCTTCCATCTGCCTTGTTTTTGGATCAATCTCTCAGGAACTACGTTCCCTGCTGTTGTAGCTCCGCCTGATCTGAGGCTATGTAAGCCGAAACAGCCCTTAGGCAAACCACCTTTTCCAAATTTCCCAGCAAAATCTCTCTTGCTCTAGTGTATGACAGCTTCCTACTTTTATGGAGCTTACAACCAGAATTAGTTTTAACAACTAACTGAAAATTATAATTACTTTAATTATCATTAATAATAGCTAATTTCATATAAAACAAAAGATGAGTTTTTGGACACACTGTGATTCCTGTAGGGGATATGACTATCCATGCACCTTCCTTAAATTTATCAGTTTTGCTTTGCTGTTAAAAAATTCTAGTCTATCTGGAAAAATCCTGATAAATGATCGTATTAAATTAGCCAAATCAGAATATCTCAGGAATCCAAAATATCCTAACAAGCACATTAAGACGATTCTCAAATTAATAAGATTTTTACCATCTCTACCAAACATTAGTACAATTTTAGCAACATATGAGGAGTATAAGGTTCTTTTTTGATAACAGGCTTAGACAAAATTCCTTCAGCCTCTTCATTCATCCTTACAGTGCTTGACATAGAATAATTAAGCACCTCTGGCATCTTTTTAGCTAGATTGCTCATTCTGCATTGCCGAAAGATTTCGCCATGTCCATAAAATTCTGTGACCATTAGAGGTAAATCTTTTTTTTTTTTTAAACAGAAATCGTTTTTTTTTTAACCGAACCCCCTTCTCTTAGTCATCTAATTTCATGTAATTTTTATCAGGAATCACACTAATAACAATCTATGGAACTATATCTCCCAACAAAAGCACCAATCACATTCTTGTTCAATTGATCTCATGAACTTTGCTAAATAAGTCCATTTAAAGACAACTAGATGAAACCAAGAACACGTCACGCCCTTTCCTGATTTATCACAATGTTAGTCACAGCAGTTAAAATCTTTAAACATCATCTCAACAATTAATAAGCTCTAAACCCATTCTTGTTTCGTACAAATTTATAATTTTAATTTTATTGATCTCAAAACTGAGAATACTGAAACAACCAAGAAGCGTCACATACATTCTTAGTCTATCACCTTGTGAATCTCACCAAAGACTAACTATAAACTGCATCTCGCCAAACAAAAATCGCCAACCCCATTCTTTGTCTCTTATTAGTTCTTTAATGTATATCTTTGTAATCTCAAATCTGAGAATGCTAAAACAACCAAGAAGCGTCACGCCCATTCTCGATAAATCACTTTGGAACCAGCCCAAAGGCAATCTATAAACCTCATCTCGCCAAACAAGAAGCGCCAAGCCCATTCTTGTTTCCTATCAGTTCATAAAAGTTTATTTTAATAACCTCAAGTATGAGAATGCTCAAACAACCAAAAAGCGTCACACCCATTCTCGATTAATCATTTTTGGAATCTGACCAAAGACAATCTACATTGAATAAATCACATCAAAAAAAAACAAAAACAAAAAAACAAACAAACACCAAGCCCATTCTTGTTTCATAAAAGTTCTTAATTTCAAACCTTCGAATGCTAAAACAACCACGTCCGTACTTGATTAATCACTTTTGGAGTCTGACTAAAGACAATCTACATCGTATAAACCACATCTCGCCAAACTAGAAGCGCCGAGCACATTCTTGTTTCGTATTAGTTCTTAAAAGTTTATATCAGTTATTTCAAATCTTAGAATGCTAAAACAACCAAGAAGCGTCACACCCATTCTTTTTTAATCACTTTTGGAGTCTGACCAAATACGTCTCGCCAAACAAGAAACGCCAAGTCCATTATGGTTTCGCACAAATTCTTAAAAGTTTATTTTAGTAATCTCAAATCCGAGAATGACAAAACAACTAAGAAGAGTCACACTTAATCACTTTGGTGTCTAACCAAAGACAATCTTAAGTCCTAATCTCATCAAACAAGAAGCGGCAAGCCCATTCTTGTTTCGCATGAGATCTTAACAGTTTAATTTAATAACATCAAGTCTGAGTATGCTAAAACAACCAAGAAGCGTCTCAACCATTCTTGGTCAATTACTTTTTGGAGTCTGACCAAAGGCAATATACATTGTATAAACCACATCTCACCAAACAAGAAGCAACAAATATCCGTTCTTGTTTCGTATTAGTTCTTAAAAATTTATTTTAGTAATCTCAAAATTTTTAAATGCTAAAACAACCAAGAAGCCTCAAATCCATTCTTGGTTAATCCCTTTTGGAGTCTGACCAAAGACACTCTAAAATGCGTAGTAAACAACATCTCGCTGAGCAAGAATCAACAAGCCCATCCTTGTTTCGTACGAATTCTTAAAAGTTCATTTCAATAATCTCAAATCTAAGAATGCTAGAACAACCAAGAAGCGTCACACCCATTCTTGGTTAATCACTTATGGGGGTCTGACCAAAGACAATCTACCTTGCATAAACCACGTCTCGCCAAACAAGAAGCGCCATGCACATCCTTGTTTTGTACGAGTTCTTAAAAGTTCATTTTAATAGTCTCAAATCTGAGAATGCTTATACAAACCCATTCTTGGGGGATCACTTTTGGAGTCTGACCAAATTCTTCTCGCCAAACAAGAAGCGCCAAGCCCATTCTTTTTTCCTATGAGTTCTTAAAAGTTCAGTTTAATAATCTCAAATCTTAGAATGCTAAAACAACCAAGAAGCTTCACACCCATACTTGGTTAATCACTTTTGGAGTCAGATCAAAGTCTTCTCGCCGAACAAGAAGCACCAAGCCCATTCTTGTTTCGCACAAATTCTTAAAAGTTAATTTTAATAAACTCAAATATGAGAATGCTTAAAGAACCAAGAAGCGTCACACCCATTCCTGGTTTATAACTTTGGAGTCTGACTAAAGACAATCTACATTGTATAAACCTCATCTCGCCAAACAAGCAGCGCCCAGCATGTTCTTGTTTCGTGTTAGTTCTTAAAAGTTCATTTTAATAATCTCAAATCAGAGAATGCTAAAAATAACCAAGAAGCGTCACACCCATCCTTGGTTAATCACTTTTGGAGTCTGACCAAAGTCTTCTCGCCAAACAAGAAGCGCCAAGCCCATTCTTGTTTGGCACGAGTTCTTAGAAGTTCAGTTTTATAATCTCAAATCTGAGAATGCTAAAACAACCAAAAAGCGTCACACCCATTCCTGGTTAATCACTTTTGGAGTCTGACCAAAGTCTTCTCGCCAAACAAGAAGCGCCAAGCCCATTCTTGTTTCGCACGAGTTCTTACAAGTTCAGTTTTATAATCTCAAATCTGAGAATGTTAAAACAACCAAGAAGCGTCACACCCATTCTTGGTTAAACACTTTTGGAGTCTGTCCACAGACAATCTACATTGGATAAACCTCATCTCGCCAAACAAGAAGCGCCAAGCCCATCCTTGTTTCTTACGAGTTCTTAAAAGTTCATTTAAGTAATCTCAAATCTTAGAATGCTAAAACAACCAAGAAGCGTCACATCTATTCTTAGTTAATCACTTATGGGGGTCTGACCAAAGATAATCTACATTGCATAAACCACGTCTCGCCAAACAAGAAGCGCCAAGCCCATCCTTGTTACGTACGAGTTCTTAAAAGTTCACTTTAATTATCTCAAATCAGAGAATGCTAAAAATAACCAAGAAGCGTCACACCCATCCTTGGTTAATCACTTTTGGAGTCTGACCAAAGTCTTCTCGCCAAACAAGAAGCGCCAAGCCCATTCTTGTATCGCACGAGTTCTTAAAAGTTCAGTTTATGATCTCAAATCTAAGAATGCTAAAACAACCAAGAAGCGTCAAACCCATTCTTGGTTACTTACTTTTGGAGTCTGTCCACAGACAATCTACATTGGATAAACCTCATCTCGCCAAACAAGAAGCGCCAAGCCCATCCTCGTTTTGTACGAGTTCTTAAAAAGTCATTTTAATAATCACAAATCTAAGAATGCTAAAACAACCAAGAAGCGTCACACCCATTCTTGGTTAATCACTTTTGGAATCTGACCAAAGACAATCTACATTGTATAAACCTCATCTCGCCAAACAAGCAGCGCCCAGCATGTTCTTGTTTCGTGCTAGTTCTTAAAAGTTCATTTTAATAATCTCAAATCTGAGAATGCTAAAACAACCAAGAAGCGTCACACAAATTTCTTGGTTAATCACTTTTGGAGTCTGACCAAAGACAATCTACATTGTATGAACCATGTCTCGCCGAACAAGAAGCGCCAAGCCCATTCTTGTTTCATGTGAATTCGTAAATTTTATTTTAATAATCTCAAAATCGAGATTGCTAAAACAAGCAAGAAACTTCTCACTCTGTGATTGAATCGCGAAGACAATCTATGAACATCAACTATCCAAACAAGAAGCGCCAAGCCCATTCTAGTTTCGTATTAATTCATAAGTTTACTTTATTAATCTCAAACTAAGAATACTCAAACTAATAAGAAGCGTCTCACCCTCTCTAAGTATATAACATTGGGAATCTCACAAAAATCTAAATCCAAACGTGAGCGCTAAGATCAATCATGTTTAGTATAAATTCATTAGATTTTAAATTAATCGCCATAGTAGATTCAATCAAAAGACATCTCAACCTTTTCTTAGGTTAACTTATAGGGAATCACCCTAAAGATCGACTAGTTAAATGATGTCCCTCCAGACATAACGCGCCAAGCACATACTGTTTTATTACAAATAAATACGATTTTTTTTTTTTAAAACTAGCTTTTTTTTTTTTTTTTTTTTTTACCGAGATGCGGAACATTCACTCTAGATTGACAGCTTACTATGCAAACCAGCAAGTAATCCATATCCAAGCAATATGTGGACGAACCCATTCTTGTTAGAAGTCAAACTTTACTATTTTTGATCTTTTAGAAGCTCATCGCCCATTCTTGGGAAAAAGCGGAATTCAACAAGCCGTTGATCCACACTAACCAAGTCTAAAGTATATGCCGTTGCACGTCACTGTATAATATTAAACCTGCATATATTAGCAAATATTTGAACACTCCTAAGCGACTAAGGTGCAAAATACTCTTATTGCGTCGCTTAAGATTGTTTTTATGATAACTATGTTTTTTATGATAACTACTCCTGTTTTACACAATGGTAATCAAACTTAAATCAATGCATATGCTTAGTTCAACAAAGCATTTCACTTCTACTCGCAATAATTATTTGCTTTTAGGAACTAAATTGCCATTTATTCTCGAATAACTCAAGAGCTCAATGCATCCAGGAATCTCACCCTTTTTGGAGAATAATGTTCGTCATAATAGAAGTCAAACCCAAAACAATATATCTCACCGGACAAGAGGCGCCACACCATCTGTGAAGCATGCAAATTCAGAAAAGAACAATTTTATCTATTTATTTTAACATTCTCCGAAAGCTTGCTCTAAAGGTAGATAACCTTTTTCTTTGTATGCTTAAAATATTAAGAGTAGCCTCCCTTATACCAAAAATAATAATTTCTGACCTAAAATGCTCTAACGGCGCAAGTAAAACTTAACGTGTTATTAAACATAAGTACCATATTGTAAAACCTGTCATAGCCTCTATGCATCGGGCAGCAAGTACTTTACTTTTGAAACAGCTTGAACAAAAAAGAGCGGCCTTGATTAAAAATGTTTTGACCAGGTTGAAACTCTAAAATATCAAGTGAAATACCTAGTTTGACTTATCAGTACTTCGTCATGTTAAACGAATTCTCCTAGATCTGTATTGTACTGGTTATAAAAAGAATACTTATCATTTAGAGTCTTCTCTTAGTCCAAGTGGCCCTTTCAGCTTGCGAGGGGACCTCCAATGTCCGGGCTCTCCACATTGAAAAACGCCTGTCAGTTGTACCTCTTGTTGTAACAATGCTTGTATCCAGATAAATGTCCACAGGTGACCGAAAAAGTCACTCATCTATGAAAGCATGTTTGAACGATCTGCTGGCTAAGGCTTCGATAATTCAATATTAACCTATCTTCTCTTTATACACCTGTCGTCACGTGCAATTAAAGTTTCACGTGGAAATTCATTTTTCAAATGAATACAACTCACGTGAAACTTAACTATTTAATGCTTTTTCAACTTAGACTTGATGTACCATAAAACCTCTTACAAGCGCCCATTCGCACCTTTACCTTAAAACGCCATGCAAACAAATATAAATTTCATATTCCAGTTTTCATTGCCATTAAGGATCACATTGATATTTAGAGGTGAAAGCCTCTAACTGTATTATTAAAAACCTGTCTTTCAACAGTATATTTTCTGCACTGAAAGAAGTAGTGGTAGGCATCCTCTACCACGTCACACAAATCACTAAATGGATTATTACGAATATGATTTCTAAAAAGATCACCGTTTAGACCACTGCATTTATTTTGCAGCCTTGCAGGTAGGACAGACATATATCTATTTCTAACAGTAAAGTAGGGAGGAACATGTGCTATGCTAAGTTTTGAGAATATATGCTTTTTAAAGGTTGGCAATGTTGATATATCTTTTAAGTTATCATCAAGAGAATTCCATAGCCTAATGGCTGATGGATTACAAGATTTCTGTGAAATACTAGTTCGATTAACAGGTACAGATATGATTCTATTGTTTCTCAATGGGTAATCCGAAATTTCACTAACTAAAGGAGGAATTAAATCTTGTATATAAGAAGGCACCATACCACTATTTACATTATACATAAATGATCATTTATGTTGCTGCCTTCTTTGTGATAGAGTTGCCCAGCCACACTCTTTGTACAGGTTTTCCAATGATACTGACCTAGTCAACCCAGTAACAATTCGTGCTGCCTCATTTTGAATTTTTTGAAGTGTTTGTTAGTCTTCTTTAGAGCAGCCATCCCATACAACTGACGCATATTCAACAACTGGTAACATATAAGCCATATACATCTGGTTGAGGGCATTTCTACTAATAGAATATTTCAATTCACGCATTATTCTTAAAATTTTAGTTGCTGAAATGACAATATTTTCAACATGAGTATGCCACTGGCCATTACTACTTAATGTTACACCCAGATGTTTATGGCTATCTACAAAGCTAATTGCAATTTTATCAAAATAAGATGTGGTAATATATCTAGTTTTTTAAGAGTAAATAAAACAGCTTCTGTTTTTAGCGGATTAAAGGTCTATAAGTAAGACTGACTAAATATTGATGGGTACTCTTGTATCTCAAATTGTCGCTCAGAGCAGCTTAGTAGGCTAAGAGGAGAAGTAATAAAAATATAATAAAAAAAAAAATCGGGCATTAAAATTATTGGCACTTCTCAAACTGGTATGACATGGATGAAATTTGAAAGAATTTCTTTAAATTTATGAAATATTTATATATGTGATATTTATTTTGCACCACAATAAAAGAGCAGGTATTGTCAAAAGAGTATTTCAAAAGCTTGAATCGGACATATTTAACTGATTATAGTATCATGATCCTGGGAAATAATAATGATTATGTCAATTGCAATAAACTTGACTTTATGTCTCTTGCGCCAAGAATTTCGGAACCTAAATTCTATGGTGACTTGGTGTATAAATTGGAGAAGAATGTTGGCTCTGAAATGTTTTCAGCGCAGTTCATTAAAATATTTTCCCATTATAAAAAGATTAGCTATAACATTAAAGTATTGCAGCAGACTGCATGCTTGGTGGTCAACCCAATTACGGTGGGCAACTTTGCTTTCCTCTTTAATTGCACGCCAGTGGGTCGGACTTCAGACTCTATGATCCACATCTGAACTATGGGTGAGGTTGGTGCACCGTTAAACTGGTTTAAGCCCTCCAGTAAAATATTTCTACTGACCGTTCCAAGGCGGAGCTTCTTTTTTCGACCATTTATTTTATTTCTGTCTTGTTCTATTATGCTTTCATGCACATCTGTTTGTTGATGCCTTGTGGTCCCCTGCTAGAAAAGGGCTGACCTCTTGGCTCTCGTTTGTGATGTCTAATTGTGACGTTGTTACTTTCCAATTGGTATCCTGGGTCAGGTGTGGTGCTTGATTGTATCTATTTCTGATCTTTGCCCTCTTTCTTACTTTTATGTGTATTATTCTAGGATTGTGCGTAAGTACTTGGCGTTACTTCGCGCTACTGTTAAAAGATTACATGATGGGTTTGTAATATATATAAACCATTAAATTCTGTACGTAATGGAGGAATACAGTAAAACCTGTGTAAAAATGGCCACTCTAAAAAATGGTTTTCAAGACCAATTATCGCTTAATGCCGGTCAAACGTATTGCAGAATGCTCCAACATTCTGCAATTACTTTCGGCCTTCATTAAGCTACCATTTGTTATTAAGATCTTTGCTTTGTCTATTTTTGAGTGGCCGTTTTACACAGGCCTCACTGTGCCACTTAAATTCGGTTAATGATACATATAGTCCGTGCTCGTTAAGAGTAAAGTGACGAAACAGATTTACAGTAAGAAGTATGAAAAAAACCCTATATTTGTCCAATCAGGTGAATAAAGCACCATAACGTGACCAACTACGTACATGTATAATGCCTTCAATGTTTACCGTCGTGAGTTGGCTCCCGGTACCGTTAGTTTAACAGGTGACAGGGCCCAGGGCGACGACAGTAAACAGTGGGCTAACAGTAACTCTACTCTTATCGAGCACGGACTCTACTTTGTATATTTGCTTATAATACTGCTGAGTACATAACAGTATTTAAGAGATTTCATGCCCTCAAGCATGAGAAGACCTTGCATTCGTGTGCTTCAAATTCCTGCCATTACAGCGTTAACTCATATGGCAATACAAATAAGGATAAATTTCGTTGTAAAACCATCAGCGCCAGAGGGTTAACGTAATATGCGTTCTTTGTAAATATCTAAAAAGTTCAAAAAGTCAGTGAGTATGACCAGGAAATACCACAATGACGTACTGTAGACCAACCCACCACT
Organism: Loripinus fragilis; assembly: GCA_964019695.1. Taxonomy (NCBI): domain Eukaryota; kingdom Metazoa; phylum Mollusca; class Bivalvia; order Lucinida; family Lucinidae; genus Loripinus; species Loripinus fragilis. The sequence goes on from OZ026518.1 coordinate 100,287,579, forward strand.
CCATGGGGAAAAGCTACAGTATACTTACAGTCAGAAGACATCAGGAAGACAAATAAATTTAAGAGATCAGTTCTTTTCAGTAAGTCTTTTTTTTGCTTGCTAGTTTGTTAGCTTATGGTATGAAAAAGGCCAAATCGTGTCTCGATAGAATGTTCGCTTGTTTCCCCTGAATGGTGAGGACAACGATTGTTTAGCTGAATTTACGCCATTTCTTGAAATAATTCTACAAATGTTCAGGACCATTACTGGTGTTTTTTGAAACCTGTAGGAATGACTGTTTTTTTTTTGCTACATCTAGTCTGTGTACACTAGTCTGCTTATTTGATTGTGTGCTTACACATGCAAACAAAGACTGTATTTGATGATTTGCAAGCTATAAATGGTTTACATTGTCGTTTGAGCAGATTGAAGGAGTTTGATCCGACACAATCATATATCTAGTACAGCTTATTCATGTTGCATTATAATCCAGGTGTCGGATGTGCCCTTTTTCTTACAGCAGTTACTCCCTTAGAATGTATGGAAAACATATACATACAGCTCTAGACAAGGCGCCGGTTTTTTGGCTGTTTTTTCTATCTTTATTATTTCCATCACAGTCAGCATACAGATCCTACCTGTCTCTTGAACCTTTTACTGGAATGAAGAACTACGAACTTTTTCTTCTATCCCTGACTAAGATTACAAATTGCCAATAAGACCTTGGGGTCTAAATTCAAGGTCAAGTATACTTAACATCTATCTGTATGGCTCGTAATGTAAATCCCTTTTATGTTTAATAGTGGAAGGTGTTCATGTTTGATACAACTATTGGCTATAGTCTGTAGATGACGACTAAGGTTTCGGATCGCCCAAGTGACCTTGGAGTTAAAGTTCAACTGCCAAATGAAACCTCGCCTAACATTTTTATTGGTGGGTTTGTTCATGAAATTTGACACAGTGGTTGCTTATGGTTTGTAGATGACAACATGAAAAAACGTGATTATTATTACCTTTTCAGACCATCATATTAACAGTGTTACTCGTTATCATACAGTGTGACTCCTGTCATTAAATTTTCACTTCTGGTTTTCGCTGCAACAGACCTCGCACAGAAAAGACCTCGCACAGCCTTAATGAAGGAATGCCAACCAAAATAGCCAATTTATACTAGTTGCAAAGAAAATGATAGTTTTACCTCCCAGAAGGTAGTGGTTTCAGTCGTCGAATTATCTGATAAAAGATATTTCACATTGAACAAAAAAGGGTTAGTCAGTATGGTAAGAAAATAACACAATCACAAACTGCAGACAAACCCATGGCACCACGAGGAAGAGCCACACAACGACCACGAGACACCAGGAAGACAAAACTAAGCAAAGCAACCAGCTCTCTCTTCCCCATCAAGATAATTGCAAAACTATAATGGACATAAAGTAACGTACAACAAAACATAGAACACGTCTTAATTAAAAATATTGTTTCTACATGTTATTCAACTTACTAGTGTCGTCCAATAAATAAAGGAATTTTCCTTATAATGTAATATACTCAGAAGAAAAAGTTTAGTCAGTATTTATGTTTTCTCATAAAATCAACAATACTGCATATATCATTGTCAATTTTTTTACATGAGTTGTATTATCGTACCTTTACATTTACCTGTTCATTGCGTGACACGTACTGCCTCTATTAGACTGTATCAACCAAATTTCAAAATGCACGATGTGCACGTGCTGCGGTAAACTGGGAGGGTTATTTTCTCATATACTGTTAGATATTGAAAGCGAGTTGTTCCTATTGCATTAATCCGGAGAAAATTCAGTGCTAGCAAGCTTAATTTGCCGGTCAGGCTATCTACAAATTACAGAAATACCGCATTTTGACGTCTTGAAACAGGTACATGTGTTGCTGACGTAACACGCAGCTTTGGATGCAGTGAACAAACAATTTATCGAGTGCAAACACGTTTTCAACGGCCTGGCGGTAAAAATGACAAGCCTCCGTTGGGGACATTACGGATAAAGACGCCATTTGAAGTTCGAGTCATAGTGACGTCAACATGACGTAATCGTTTCATGGCCGCTTGGAAACTTCTTAAATTCCTCAGTCATGCAACAGATACAAGAATTTCCGTCTGTACTACCAGAAATCGTCTGAGGGGCGCTAGACTGATTTTTGAGTTATGAAATTTGAATTTTGATATTGACCACTTTGTGTATTTTTGAAGAAGAAAAAGGGTATATTTTCGAAATGTTTTATTGAAAATGTTCACATTTGTAAGACATTACATGAATTTTATTTTTAGTAAGGTTTTTGTCCATATTAAGACTGTCTTACAAAATTATTGCACACAGTGTCTGTACTGACTAAACTTTTTCTCCTGAGTATAGTTGGTACTATCTAAACATCATAAATTTAACCGTTAGGTCCTAACATAGCTGGCTGAGTATCCAACGGCATATACAAAATAAAAATAATGGAACGTGAAGTCGCTTATTGCTTTGCAACGAAATAACGTTATTAAAGGTAACCTGACCGGATTTCTAAAAATGGTTGCCACGGCTACTGGCATGTGAAGTTCCAAAAAGGGCCTGTTTTATAAACTGCAACATAAATTATCTATTTTGTAAAACTCATTGACTTCTTTTGAAAAATGTCCAATTGGCAGTTACGTTTAGCATGATAAAGTCACATGAATGCAAAAAATGTGGCACTAGAAATGGGGGTGATGAACATGAATTGGCCCTTAAAAGATCGTTGGTTGGTATGCAACTTTTAATCACCCTTTAATTGTAAAATATGTTCTATATTTTAAAGCCGCGTCTATCTGTATAGCTCGCAATGCAAATCTCTGTTATATTTTATGGTGGAGGGTGTTCATAATTGGAACAATTATTGTCTATGGCTAAGGTTTCGGATTGCCCAAGTGACCTTAGAGTCAAAGTTCAACTGTCGAATGAAAGACTTGTATCGCGACTGTCTACATTTCAACCCTTAAAAGCCTTTTTCTTCTGCTGAAATATTTAGGAAGTCTGAACGATAAACAATATGGATCCAGATCCGTCTGCTCATTCAGTCTTATCTGAGTCCACACGGTTTTCCTTCATACTTACATTAACCAATATTTTTTTTTCAAATAGACGACTTCAACAGACATCAAATTTCGGATGCAGTTTTTGGCTGGCGCTTTATGGGTTAATGGTGGGTTTTATCTATATTTGGCACAGTGGTTGTTGGCTATAGTGCGTAGATGGCATCGCCGACATAACCTTAGAGCCAAAGGTCAAGGTCAATGAATCAGAGAGTTTGTAAATCATAATGCCATTGAATGGTGATAATATACCACCTCGCCAGCGTAGTCATAATGCCGTCGCAAGCCGCTTTTCTGGGGACGGAGTCCAACTATAATCTCTCTGAGGATAAAGATGGTGTTTTATTCATTTTGCTCTTCTTTCTATATGTGACTGTTATATTGTCTCTTCCGCTCTGTACCTGGTCGTACCCACATGGTTTTTATTCTAGCGTGTATTTATTTGTTGATTCGGCTGTATGTTAACCGTGCTTTGCGTTGTCTCGAGGTTAAAACACAATTTTATGCTCATGAAATTTGCATGCTCAAGAATGTCAAAAGGAAACCATTGGCATTTTAACTTTTATTAGTAGGATAAATACAGCATCGGCGAGTTATAATCAAAATCATCTTTATTTTTCAGCATAATAATAATATGGAATTGTATGAACAGTTGAAATGTCATGCAGAGTTCTGCTTTGCATGAAAAAGTGTGTGATATCGAGGGCTAGTTAAAATCACTCATATGTGGTGGGTGCACAAGCTTGCACTAAATTACACATGTTTTCTCTGCGTCATCTTATTTAACATTCGTAGGCGTTTTGCCATGGATGTTTCATGTGTGTGTGGTTCAGTTGTATTCCTCAGATAATGTTTTATAACATACAAATGCATTTAAAAGGTGAAATTAAAAGGTACCTTGAGTATGCAACCCCACCTGCTATTATTCATATCATCAGATGCAACTGTTTTTAAAAGGTAGACAACTTCTTCAGAAACTGATATACATATGCAAATGGGCCTCGACACGAGAAAATATGTCTTCGGGGGGGGGGGGGGGGGTGGGGGTGGGGGGGGGTTGACAAAGTGAGATTCAAACCAGCCTGCACATCTACAGACACTAGCTAGAAAATTGAAATTTCGCTTGTAGCAAGTATACATAAGTTACTTTCCAATAAGCGAATAATAAAGGCGCTGATCAGACTGCGCGAATGCGCAGGCTGGTCAGCGCCTGTGTTGTTAGCAAACCCCCGAAGACAGGTTTTCTCGCGACGTGCCCCCCCCCCCCCCCCCCAAAAAAAAAAATAATGATGATGATAAAAAGGGCATTTCTCACATAACTTTTCAAAGGGTTCTTAGGCGGTGGTTCTGTTGTTGCTTATTTGTTGTGTATTGTAACTCCCATTGTTTGAGTCTGTAATTGTTCTATGTCTTTATGTCCATTCTGGTTTTGCAATCATCTTGATGGGGAAAAGAGACCTGGTTGCATGGATTAGTTTGTCTTCCTAGTGTCTTGTGATTGTTGTGTAGCTCTTCCTCGCGGTGCCATGTGTTTGTCTGCCGTTTGTGATTGTGGTTTTTCCTGATCATACTCACTTACTAATTTTAACAACAAAACTTCAACTTTGACTGATGATTTTGTCCAAGTTACTGTTTTTGGTCATGACACAAACATAGTTACTGTTTTTTTAACTTTGAAAACTACATCAAATTATATTTATATTCTCAGTGTAGTTGCCTTAGATGAAACTACCATTTCTAGCTGCTATCATTTCTGGATGCAAAACATTTAAATGGCATGTGATCTAGACCGCACCTCTAGGTGGAGTTACGTCAACGTCAGCGAATAGTTTTCTTTGTTTATCGAAGTTTGCGTGACGTCATTCACGTATCCCTTGGATGTTTTGTTCACGCGTTTTGCTCCCTGGCTGTTCCAACACCTCAGTTACAAATCAAACATTTCATTTTGTTTGTTTGTTTGATTTGATTCTTTACGTCCCATCAACAATCTTTCAGTTATATAGGGACGGTTTTTCCTGGGTTGAACCAGTACTAAGCTAGGATAAATGTGTCTTGCTCAAGGACCACAACGCAGTGAGGCCGGTGAGGCTCGAACTCACGACCCTTCGGTCTTGAGTCAAGCACTCTACCACTGAGCCACTGCGCTCCCTAAAAAAAACATTTCATTTTATAAAGATAACTATTGGAGTTGGATGGAAGATAATTAAGTAGATTTGATTGATAATATAGAATGTAAATGTAAGGTTTTAAATTCATATTTAAGCTTGCACTGGATGATGAAAAACATTAGCTACTTTAATGTTTTCTAGGGGCTTCACAGACATTAAAAACCTAATGTTTTTCATCATCCTTTATAAGCTTTAAATATGAATTTCAATCCTTAAGAATTTGATTGTATATCATTGGACTTGTCAGTTAGATGTCAACAATCCAAACTTTTATTAAGGCTGCTTGTTGAGCTGAAGGTGGATGGGTAGTACATTTGTTAAGATAAATGCAGATGATTTTGAAACTTTGCATGTGGGTTTTAGATAATAGCCAGCATACAATTTCAGCCAGCGAAACGCAATTCAATTGGCATTGCATTGTGGGCCGATGGTGAACTGCTTATTATACGCGGACTGGGCTGTTTGTTGATATTCACGTGTTTTGAATGTAATACTCAGATTAACGTCGGCATTTTAACTTAGTAATTTTAACATCCAATTACTATGGCATTATATGTTTTATAGGCTGCTTTTGACATGGTCTAAACTTTGAGCGTGGGTAAGTTGATTTTCGAATAGATTTTGTCTATTTTGATTTATTTCGATCTTAGTCAAATTTCAGGTTTGAGAACGCCCAAATTTATTATATCAAGGGGCTTAACTTTCCTGTTTAATCTTTTCACTGACTTAATCGACTATAGTCGTCTACAGTGTCGTCTGCTGCTATTCAATGGAAGCCAAAATTGAAAAAAATGTGGTCACCATGACTTCTCTGGTTGCCTGATGTTTTAATATAATCTGGTATGTAAACAAAATGATGCAACAAACAACATAGGTAGACGAGATTTCCAGCAGCAGGTCCCTGTTTATGGCGATTAAAGGGAATAAACAGATGATGTAGCTACTATTTTTCCATACTTAATTTCGTTTTCGTCCCCTAAAAAGACGCCATATATTCAGTCTGGGAAATTATGGTTAGCCATATGCGCAAACTAAAAATCTTTCTATTTTTATTAGACTTATACAACCAAATGCATTGACAATGCTTGTTCTAAGAGTAGATACTTAATTAGGTGAGTTGCCCAACTTTTCTACGAGTCAGTGGAGGGGGAGCTTAAATTAGTTTTCCTGGCCAAACCTTCGCCATAGATTCTGCAGTTGTTGAAACCTATAACATAATGCTCTTGCTTTTATACTGCATTGTAGGCAAACTTTTATTTTTGATGCAGCTTCTGATTGTTTAAGGCAATTACTAGCTCTTATAGCTCTTAAACATGTAGGAAATATGTAGGAAAAGTTGCTCCGGCTGCTGTAAGGCAGTAGTTCTGCTGTTGTGTATTCACTGTTGCTGCTCCCATTGTTTGTGGGGTTTTATGTGAGGTCCTTGTTTTGTTTTGCAGTACTCTGTGCCCTTTCTAGTTTTGCAATCATCTCGCTGGGGGAAGAGAGAGCTGGTTGCTTTACACTTGGTGTGTTCTGAATGTCCTGTCAGTGTTATCTTTCTTGACTCTACCTCACGGTGCTATGGGTTGGTCTGTAGTGTGTGATTGTGACATTTCCCGGTCTTACTCACTGACTGTTCTGAATGTCCTGTCGGTGTCACCTTTCTTTGACTCATCCTCATGGGTTGGTCTGCAGTATGTGATTGTGGCATTATCTGGTCTAGTCATTTACTTTTATTTTGTATAAGCATATATAGTGCTTTCATCAGCCGATCAACTCCTACCACAGCTCACAAATTGTAGACATATTAAACTTATGCATGAAGGAGTTTTGTGCGAAAATACTGTTCAACAAAACAGCTATAAGAACTAAGACAATGAAGCTGGCTTGTTATGGAAATCTCCCTAAAAGTCATTTATGAAAAGTCAAATTTTCAAACTGTGAGTTTTGAAATTTTTTTTGTGACAATGAATGGGTATATAGTTTTGTTATAGAGGGCCACTTGGTAGAATGGCTATTTCAGCTAAAAGTGTACACCTCTTTAAATATTGTATAAATAAATAAATAAAAAAAATTAAATACATATAAATAATGACTTTTAGGGATGTATCATGCCTTAACAGGACAACTCCTTTTTCTTTTACAAAATGACAGTTATGAGATCCTGGACCATTTTTCCGATATAAGCTTTGATACGTTCAAAGAACTTTCAAATGCGTTATACCTCACCAAATGTTGCAGATTACCAACCTAAAGTTCATTTGCAAATATTTACTGACCTAGGTCTGCTGTTTTGAACCATTTTTTTTTTCACAGGCCCTAATTGAGCGGGGTTGTGGGGGTATCTTATAGGAATGGTTAGTGACTTTTTTTTTCATTTGGTTTTTAGAAAAAAGTGCAAACCCTGATTAAATACCGCATCATGCGGCATTCCATCTCGGTCTTCACTGTTTGTCATAGTACCCGTTTATGTGGTTCCAGTTATCGAATGGTTAACGCAACTGATATATTCAAACAAAACACATGAGGATCAATCTGTTTTATTAAAACTACAAAAATAAACAACACACCAAACCAATGCTAACAGGACAGAAAGCATTGTGAGAAATGGGACCATTTGAGCATATAGTGATATGGGCTAGCCCGTGAGATAACGATACTTATAGCATAATACATGTTTATATTCTGACCATGTATGCGCGACTACTCAGTAAAAGTAGATGCTTCTGAATGTTTATCTATCTTACATACCTGAGGCTAGTCTGAGCCCTCACTGGGTATGCATTTGACAAGGACTAAGATCGCATAGGCTAGCATATACATCATATAAATACGCTGTTCTAATAAAAGGGGTCAGTGTTAATTTCGAACAGTGAATAATTTTTGACATATCATGCCAAAGAGAAAATTCATGGATACAAGAAAAATGAGAAAAAATAACTAATGATTGGAGAAAAATAGATGCTTAGAATTAAGAGAAAACTTATTGTAAAACAATTTTAGTAATTTAATGTTTCAATAAATAGAAATAGAAAAATGAGTTATATTTTTACTTGAGTCTCGTCACGAGATAACTTGATTTTGTTGCATGCGAACAACAAAAGCGAGAGCAGCTTACAAATCTGCAGAGTCTGATCAGCACCTTCGATATTTGCCTTCTGGAAATAATAAAAGCAAAAATTGCTACTTGCTAAATTTCAATATTCTAGCTAGACATGGTATATCAGCAGGCAAGGTTGAAATTTCACGGTTGCAAACCCAAATACAGGTTTTCTAGCAGCAAAGCCCACTAGTAATATAAATCATGTACTTTCTCCACCTCACCCACCAAACTCATATCTATTCGCTATCCAAATTTACCCATTAAAGCATATAACTAAACTGTATATTTCACATAGTCAGCTATTATTTTCTGAAGCTTTGCCTATTTTTGAGTATTTTTTGTAAACTTGAGACTCGGTACTCATCTTTCGATAGTGTCAGACATAATCACACCTCTCGATGTCAGGATATGCTCAAAAGGTTCTTATCTCACAATATAAAAAAAACATATGGGCCCCAAGCTGCCAGCATACAATCTTGGGCCACTATAGGCCCACCAGCGGTACGCCACTTAAATGGTGTTTCGCTGGTGGGCCAATTTTGGCCCATTTTTGTATGCTAACTGGGTATGGTCAAAAGATTCTTATCAACATATGGGCGGCCTCAAAATATTCTTATCTCCCAATTTAAATACACATATGTTTGTCAAATGGACCATTCTGTTTTGTAGGCTTGGTTGAACTATTATTCCTTGAACAAGTTTCTTGTTGCTATGACCATTACGAAGACAGACAGGGGTAGGTGTGCGAGACGTCATGTGCATTATATTGGCCTATGCCTACTTTAAGAAACGTTCAGGTCCTTCTTATAAATAGTCAATTTAATATGTAAACCGCCAATAGACAGAATAATTCATTTAGTCGCTGCAATTGACATTTATTGCTCAGGTTTCGTCTTACATAATAATAATGCAGAGGCGATCAGTGTGCAGTCTCGTCAAATATCTGTGACACACACACACACACACACACACACACACACACACACACACACACACACACACACGGTATTCAATATGTAATGCAACGGACAGTGTGTTAATGTTTGGAATTTCTTTAATATGTCATTCTAAAAGTTTGGTTACTGAACAAATTACCAAGGTCCTTTGCAATTTTACATCAAACCCGTTCAAGAGAGAGAGAGAGAGAGAGAGAGAGAGAGAGAGAGAGATATCTAAATTATTTCGTATGAACATGTTATCAGATTATGTACGGTGTCTCTTGATCAAAAAACGTCCACGTAAATACGTGTGACACCATGAAAACGTCACTGATTGAATAGTAATAATCCAACAGCCCGAATGTTTCTAAGCAGGTGAAAAAAAAAATACAATATGTGATGAAAACTTATATAAATTGGCTGTCTATAATACAACGTATATTCCTTATTCAGTAAAAAATGCTGATTTCTGACTTATAATTTGAGCTGCATTACATATTGATTACCCATCATATAGGGAAACAACTAGACATCTTGATCCACATGCTTAGATGTGTGTCAAGCTGCCTAAACCTTTGTATACTGGAAATACGTATGCGGGTATTTTTGCAAACAGTAAATACCCAGATGAAAAAGGTTACATTCGACAGGGTCTGCAATGTTTGCTTCATCATCAAGTGTTTTGCAAAGAATGCATGCGCGGATCCTGAAAGTTTTGTCAGAGGGGGTCCAAGTTTGACGTGTTTATTTTCTAAGTTGATGAATGGAGAGAGGATCAAAATAGCACTCATGATTGACCCGCAAGCAAAACGCCATTGGCGCTGGTGTGCCGATGATGGCCCAACATTAAATGCTGGCTTCATAGCTCTGTTGTTTTTAGGGGATCCGGACCAATATTGCTAAGAAACCCTATATTTTTGTGATTTTTCGGGGGTGGGGGTAGGAGGAGTCCCGACCCCCTGCCACACCCTCTGGATTCACGCATGGTATAACATGTGACCCCTTGCTATGTGCAAGGAGCCATATAAAGTTAATCGAGCCTCGTCGTGAGACAACCTGTCTTCGGGGTTGCCGACAAAGTGAGATTCAAGCCAGCCTGCTCAGCTACAGAGACTAGCTAGAAAATTGAAATTTTGCTCTTAGCAAGTCTATTAATGATACTTTGTAAGAAGCGAATAACAAAGGCGCTGATCAGACTGCGCGGATGCGCAGGCTGGTCTGCATCGGTGTTTTTCGCAAACCTATGAAGACAGGTTTTGTCACGTCGCGGCCCAATTGTATCAAACATTAACCCTTATCCTGCCAATATTTTGTCCTATTTTTTTTTTTTTAAATTGTCGTCTGTTTATTACGTCTGCTGTATATATAGAATACTTTTGCCATGGAAGCAAACACTATCAGCCCTGATCAGACAGTCCCTGGGGAGATAGGAGCAGTCTGATCTTGTCCCATATTGCTTCCGATATAGGCTAACAAAGTGCATGCGCGGATGAGAGAGCAGACAACAAATGTCGTGAAAGGCGGGAAAAGAGTTAGCATACATCTAAATAACATTTCCAAGTATACTATTACTACGGCTTATAATAAAGGTAAAACTGAAAAAATAATGATACTCTTATGTCTTAACATCAAAATATATATGGACGGATTAGAAAGAATAAATACAAAAAACTGTAACGTCATATGAAAACCTATTATAAATTCAGCAATCAACTACTCCAGTGCCAGCTGCTGAAATGTTGTTGATGATGTCGTCTGCAAACAGTTTAGACACGATCAGTCTGCTCCATGTGGAGATATCTGATCATGGTCCACAAAGCTTGTTACGGAAGCTTAAAAATCACTAGCTATGGCAAAGGCAATGGGAGTCCCCGCCCATAACAGATGGGGCAGCTCATAATTTGGAGAGGCCAAAGTACCAATTAAGAAATCACCCAGAACTGAATATCAGTCTAGGCTGGTACTGCTTAAAAAGCACCAATTAAGAAATCACCGAGAACTGAATATCAGTCTAGGCTGGAACTGCTGGAAAATTACCAATTAAGAAGTCACCCAGAACTGAATATCAGTCTAGGCTGGAACTGCTGGAAAAGTACCAATTAAGAAATCACCCAGAACTGAATATCAGTCTAGGCTGGAACTGCTGGAAAAGTACCAGTTAAGAAATCACACAGAACTGAATATCAGTCTAGGCTGGAACTGATGGAAAAGTACTAATTAAGAAATCACCCAGAACTGAATACCAGTCTAGGCTGGAACTGATGGAAAAGTACCAATAAAGAAATCACCCAGTACTGAATACCAGCCTAGGCTGGAACTGATGGAAAAGTACCAATTAAGAAATCACCCAGAACTGAATACCAGCCTAGGCTGGAACTGGTGGAAAAATATCCAATTAAGAAATCACCCAGTACTGAATACCAGTCTAGGCTGGAACTGATGGAAAAGTACCAATTAAGAAATCACCCAGTACTGAATACCAGCCTAGGCTGGAACTGATGGAAAAGTATCCGATTAAAATATCACACAGCACTGAATATTAGCCTAGACTGGTACTGCTTGAAAAATACCCAATTTAAAAATCATCCATCACTGAATCTTAGTCTAGGCTAGTACTGCCTGTTAATTATCCAACTAAGAAATCACCCAGCACTGAATATCAGTCTAGGCTGTTACTGCTGGAAAGGTAACCAAATTAAATTTCATCCAGCACTGAATGCCATTTTGATATTTGAAGCCAGACTTTGAGATTATAAAACCTTTTCATGTTCAACTCAATTAAGCATTCTGTTCATTAAGGTTGAAATGCCAACCATCGTTGGTATTCTAACATTTACAATCAAGCTTTTATTACATATGCGTTTTTAAGAGCAGGAAAACATCTTTAGTTTTCAGTGTTTTAGTTTTTAAGAGCAGTTGAATTAACAAAAAGTTTTATATACTCGGGGCCTGACCTCTGCTACCCCATGTAAAGGTAATACTCAGGTGCGCTATAGAGCTAGAAAGACTAGGATAATCACATGACGTTTCTGTCAGAAACTCAAAAACTAAATAAATCACTATTTACAAACTAAACTAAAATGAGCAAAACTTCTAAAAAATGATGCTGAGTCAGAGATTTTCTCCTTGCCAAAACTTTATCAGTCCACTTTATTCTTGGATATGCTTCAAATGTCCCAAATATACCTTCAAAGTTATTTTTCAAATGCGGAAACTAAAAAAACACAAATGCTATGTTTTACAAAGCAATGTGAGCTGTAACATCATTCTTTTATAATCCTAAACGCATGTTGCACACATTATATGAGCTGGGGCACAGTAAAATGTACAAGTTGGCATGGCTGCACGGCAGCCGGCACATCCACTCTGTCTGATCAGGGTCGTCACTGTCCGTATGAAGAATCATTGGGACCTTGACTACCCATAGAGTGCCTAGCGAAGACTCTGATCAGACTGCGCGGAAGCGCTGGCTGATCAGAGTCTTCGCTGGGCGCATATACCAAGTTGTACCTTTTGCTGCGCCCCTGCTCATATGAAAAGCTAGCGTCTGAGTTTGACGATATTTAATCATGTTGTTAATATGCGCAAACATAAATATGTTCTAAATTATCTCTCACATTCTAAAATGTAGAATCATATATTACATGTTGGAATTGCGTACTTCAGCAGGACATTAAAAACCTCTGTTACACTCAGCTAAAATAGAAATGATATATGAAATAAAATGTGAGCTGCGGCATCATGCTAAAGGAAGCCCTAAACCCATTTGTGTATAAATTCAATTTGGGGCAGTACTTTCTAACCAAAATAAATAATTATTCAGTCCGTTTCATCAGTAGATCTAAATAAAAACTGAGGTTAAAATGTTCTAAATAATCTGACTGCTCTCATGTTTAAGGTATATTTATTGGAATGACCAAGGATTTAGACCAATATCAGACGGTTTCCCTTGTGCACGATTCCAGGGACCAAAAGTAATTCCACAAAGTCAGAAATACCAAAGACTTCAATGTATTATCACGTTTGCAAGAACATTAATAGCATATCTTTATGCTTTTGGTGTCATTTGAAGGTTAAATACATAAGGTAATACCTTTTTTATATTTTCGTTAAATTTCATCAGTGCAGAGATTACAACAATTTTGACAATTTTTGGACAACTTCACCATTAATTTTAATAGAAAAGTTGCCTTTTTTAAAATTTTGTTAAAAGTTTAAACTGTTGTATTTGATAAGTGGAAAGTCGAAACATCATCTAAATAGTACAGTACATGCCTCTTTTATTTGGCTTTACAACAGATACAAGGTTTATGCCATTTACTCTTGATATCTCACAATAAAGAGATTCTTGTAAACATGAAAATGCATTACAGTCTAGTGGAAATCATGTTTCGCGGAATTACTTTTGGTCCTTGTATGACGGTGCTTTGTAAATGTTTATCCACAGCTGTTGCTCTCATTCTTATAAACAGTCAATTCATTAAGGCAATTGCTTTCTGGAGAAAGTCAAAAGTTTGTGAATAAAATCTGAGCAGTTCAAGAGTTTCAAACATACGATAGAGTGGGTCGTTACCGTATATTGAGTTGATTTTGAATAAAGTTGCAAATCTAAAATGTGAGTAAAAATTTGAGATTTTTCAAAAACAATTCAGATCTTTAGATAAGAGACATAGAGCATAGCTAAATTGCTTTCTTATTTCTCAACCAAAACATACGAGCCGTAACATGAGATTTCCAACAATGTGATATGTGCGACCAGCAAAGGCATACGCGCAGTCTGATCAGAACCTTTGCTAGTCGCTTGATTATTTTATGAGTGTTAAGCTACTGACCGAACATCGCTTGGAGTTTCTACGCTTAAATGGTGGTTGCACCGGCTCGTCTGAGTCTACACTTGTCAAAATGCCACATTGTTGGAAATCACATATCGTGGCTCAATTATGTTTATACTGACTGATCAGATAATAATCGCAATCTCAGGCTTAAACTGACTTTATACCTGTGGTGTCAAATACAAGTCTTCAAATGAAATGTTCTCTGATTATGGGTATATGCTTATAGGGCTTCTTATACACGGCGCTGCTCACAAATGACAATGAATGGCATATTTGCAGGAAAATGAGGTCTAGATATCCAATACTGGATCCACTGTAAGAAGGTCCATAAATTCAACAGGGTATTTGCCCTCAAATTCAATACATAGAATGCATATCATTCAGAGGACAAATGAATTTTGAAATTTCAGTTTCATCTGAAGTTGTTAATCCGCTGCGCATATGCGCCGACTGGTCTGTGCCTTTGCTCATCACAAACACCTCATTGTCGGAAGCTCAATTAAGTGATTAATAGCTGCTTGATTTGTCATACACATGTTTTTATTATTATTATCATTATTATTATTTTATTATTATTATTATTATTATTATTATTATTATTATTATTATTTTATCTAAAATTGGCAAAAATCTCATTTCCTTTTCTATGCGATATATGTTCGTTTGTGATATTGAGCCGACACATGAGATTTCCAATAATGTGATAGGTGCAACCTGCAAAGTCTCAGATCAGCCTGAGCATACGCGAGTCCCTTGAATGTACTTTGACTGTAAAGCTACTGACCGAACAGCATTTACAACTTTCTAAGCTCAACCCATTTAAGCCAAATGGAGTTTTCCACTGATATCAATTGGAACAGTCCATTTTTGTTTCAATAGATGTTGGGTGGTATTTTTCATTTTACTCATATTTTAGTAGCACAATCTGCAAGCGAATAGTGTAGACCCTGATCAGACGCCGCGTTCTGTGGCGTCTGGTCTTGATCTGCATTGTATGTCTACGTCCCACAAAAAGGACGCTAGGCTTTTATGGGTCTAAAGAAAGCTGCGCAGACTGGTCTGAGTCTACACTTGTCAAATTGCCACCTTGTTGGAGATCACATGTTATTGGTCAATTTCACTAATTGGTATGAATATAATTCGTCTGCATGACAATCAATCTGAGGTGTATTTTTGTTTGAAACTTTTAAATGGCGCGCTTTGCTCATTCGATAATAAGGCTACTGGGTTAATATATGTCATTTCGAATAGACAGCATGACAACGGTTAAAACTATTGCTATTGTCTTTCCAAACAGTTTGGACCCTGATCAGACGCGGCAGAGTGTGTGGCCTGCCCTTGGTCTAAAGTATTGAATATGTGTCTTGTCACGAGGACACTTGATTCGTCAGATGGTGATAACCAAGGAGTTTGGAGATTGATCAGGCTCGACAAAAGCCGAGGTTTATCTAGATCTAAACTATTTAATAAGAAAATACGTGTCAAATAAATAGGCCCAGTCGCGAGAAAACCTGTTTTGGTTGCATATTAATGCCATATTGTGATAACTTTTTCCATCAATTTGGACCCTGATCAAGGCTTGAGAAAATGCGGGGTCTGATCTTGATCCAAACTGTTCAATAATTCGGGATCTGTTACAGCACTCCGATTATAAAAAAAAATCATCATCTGAACGCATAGTCTAAGTCGCGACAAACTCCGATTTTGCTGCATGCGCGGAAAAGGAGAGATCGGCCTGCACATTAGTGCAGTCGTGACGTGTGCCATCTAACCAGTGACCTATATACGTCACTGATCTGGTTTAAGTCTGCACAGCTTGCAGAATTCAGATATTCATTTAAGCGCTTTTTTTCAAAGAGGCGCAAAGTACGGTTTTCTTTCTGCCTTAGATTTCCTTAATTTATTATTTCGGCTTTTCCAAATGTTGAATTAAAAATTCTTCAGAATTGGTCGATCTGTAGCTATAATCTGATAATGTTGAAAAAATGTACAAAAATTCATCCTCGATAAGAACACAGAGCAAAAATCGCTAAAGGCCACAGAGTCTCATCAGCTTTTTTCACACCTCAACACAGATGAACGACTCCCGCTGTGTCATGATGAGCTGACCACATCGTAAAACTACGGATTTTATCCCGAAGACACCCGCTAATCCCATTGCTGATAAAGACATCGATTTCGCTTCATTGGACAGGAACCATTGTTGGCTATGGCTGTTTGGAATAACTTAGTTTATTTCATACTTAACAGTGAAATCAATGCGTATCTAAAACAAATAAAAATGGTATTTTCACAGAGTGAAACGATATGATATTAATCACTAGTGATTGTTATCAGCCTATATTTTCACTAGTGATTGATATCACTTTTTTTGATTACCTTTGGACTTTTCCATTCACCTAATGCAGCTCACTTCGAAAGTTCAAACGCCTATAACTTTCTTATTTGTGATCAAAAACATCAATAGCGGGCAGGCATTTTCTTAGTTAGAACATGAGGAACATTTTGGTACCAAAATAATTCAGATTTGCTGAAATTTTTCGATTTCGCTTTTTCAGCACACCCCCCCCCCCCCGCTTCAGTGAGTGAGGCAATGCATGTGAGCTTTGTTACGTAACGTCATCAAACATTTTCGACGTTACTTGTAACATCACTTGTCCCACACTTTGAAGCTGAATAAATTTCTTTTTATCTGTAGGTTCCGATGACTATAGATTGATCAATGTTTTATGTCTCAAATACTCCTTTGTCTTCTTTCAAATTAGCGTGATTCGGCTTGAAGCATGGTTAATTGATTAACCGTAAATTAACCGTTAATCTTCTAATAAGTATGAAATAAGAAGAAAATTTACTTTTTTTTTCAGTAAATGCTAATAATATGTCATCTCGTGAGTTGAAAACATCGAAATTTTCACTCGTGCTGCGCACTTGTGAAAATTCTGATGTTTTCAACACAGTCCATGAATAAATTTTGTATTCACCTAAAAAAAGTAAATATCCTCATGTAGAAAAAGTGGCTCCGGCTGCTGGAAGGCAGTAATTCTGCTAATGTTTATTCATTGTTGCTGCTTATATTGTTTTTTTGTATAAGGTCCTTGTTTTGTTTTGCGGTACTCTGTGTCCTTTCTAGTTTTGTAATCATCTCGCTGGGGAAGAGAGAGCTGGTTGCTTTACATTTGGTATGTTCTGAATGTTATGTCGATGTCATCTTTCTTTGAATCTTCGCCATAGTGCTATGGGTTGGTCTGTAGTGTGTGATTGTGACATTTCCTGGCCATAGTCACTTACTTTTATTTTGTATAAGCATAGATGGTGCTTTCATACGCTGATCAATTCCTACCACAGCTTACGCAATGTAGACATATTAAACATATGCCTGGAATAGTCTTGTGCAAAAACACTGTTCTACAAAATGACAGCTATGAGATCTTAGACAATGGAGTTGTCCTGTTAAGGCGTGAAATCTTCCTAAAAGTAATTTGTGAAAAAGTCAAATTTTCAAACTGTTAGTTTTGAAATAATATTTTGTGACATTGAATGGGCATACATATAAATTATGACTTTTAGGGAGATTTCACGCCTTAACTAGACAACTCCTTTTCACTTTACAAAATGCCAGTTATAAGATCTTAGACAATTTCTCCGATATAAGCTTTGATACATTCAGAGAACTTTCAGATGTGATATTTTCTGTGCATTTTATATCACTAAATTCTTAAAGATCATTTGCACGGATTCTACTGAAACCTTGGTCTGCTGTTTTTAACCATTAGTTTTTTTCACTGGCCCTTATTGTGCGTGTGGGCGGTATCCAATAAGTATTGCTTATTGACTATTTTTTTCATTTAGTCTTTAGCAAGCAGTGCATACCCTGATTAAATACCGCATCATGCGGCATTTCATCTGGGTCTTCACTGTTTGTCATAGTACCCGTTAATGGGGTTCCAGTCGTCAAATGGTTAACGCAACTGATATATTCAAACAAAACACATGAGGATCAGTCTTTTTATTAATACAAAAATAAAAAAACCCACATCAAACTAAAGAAGAAACAGAAGGCATTGTGAAGAATGGGACCAATTGAGCACATACATGCATGCGTGGCTACTTATAATATATGCATATATATATATATATATATATATATATATAAAACATGCATTCGCGACTACTCAGTAAAAGTAGATGCTTCTGAATCTTTATCTACCTTCCATACCTTGTGCACGAGTTGTGAGGCTAGTCTTAGCCCGCACTGCATATATATCATGTATATTTGACAAGTATTTTTTTTTGTAAACTTGATACTCGGTACCCAGCTTTCGATAGTGACAGACAATGATAGCCTAGGTCAGTTCCTTCAATATCAGTTTACTTATCACGGCTCTCGATGTCAGCATATGCTCAAAAGGTTCTTATCTCCAACTATAAAAAAAATGGGCCATATACAGCAAGCATACAATCACGGGCCACTAGCACACCAGCGAAACGCCATTTTAATGGCGTTTCGCTGGTGGGCCGATAGTGGCCCATTTTTATATGCTTACTGGGTATGGTCAAAGAATTCTTATCAACATATTGGCGCGCTCAAAATATTCTTATCTCCCAATAGAAATAAACATATGTTTGTCAAATGGACCATTATGTCTTGTAGGTTTGGTTGAAATTTTATTCCTTGAACATGTTTCTTGTTGCTATGGCCAGAGAGTGTTAGGTGTGTGAGACGTCATGTGCATTTTATTGGCCTATGACTACTTTAAGGAACATTCAGGCCCTTCTTATAAATAGTCATTTTAATATGTTAACCTCCAATAGACAGAATAATTCACTGACATTCATTGCTCAGGTTTTGTCTAACATAATAATTATGTTTTCAGAAAAAAAAACAGAGGCGACCAGTGTGCAGTCTCGTCAAAAAATTGTGACACACACACACACACACACACACACACACACACACACACACACACACACACACACGATGGGTTTTCAATATTTAATGCAACTGGCAGTGTGTTAATGTTTGAAGACCTTAGAGTTTCATTCTTTGAAGTTTGGTTCCTGACAAAATTACCAAGGTCCTTTGCATTTTTATATCAAACGCGCGCGTTCAAGAGAGAGAGAGAGAGAGAGAGAGAGAGAGAGAGAGAGCGAAAGAGAGATTTCTAAACTTCTTCGTATGAACAGGTTATCTGTACGGGTCCTCTTGATCCAAAAAAACTTCCACGTAAAGACGTGTGACACCATGAAAATGTCACTGATTGACTAGTAATAATCCATGACGTCAATGTTTTTAAGCAGGTGAAATAAGTTACACAATTTGTGAAGAAAACTTATATAAATCTGAATTGGCTGTCAATAATACAACGTATATATCTTATTCTTTGAAATTGCTTATTTCTGACTGATAATTTGAGCTGCACTAAATATTGTCTACCCACCATATAGGAAAACAACTAGACATCTGGATCCACTGTCTAGCTGTGTGTCAAGCTGCCTAACCCTTTGTATACTGGAAATACGTATGCGTATATTTTTGCAAGCAGTGAAGACCCAGATGAAAAAGGTTACATTTCGACAGGGTCTGCAATGTTTGCATCATCATCAAGTCTTTCGCAAAGTATGCATGCGCGAATCCTGAAAGTTTCGTCAGAGGGGTCCATTTTTGATGTGTTTATTTTTTAAGTTGATGAGTGGATGGAGGATCAAAATAGCACTCATATTTGGCCCGCCAGCAAAACGCCATTTGCGCTGGTTTGCCGATTATGGCCCAACATTAAATGCTGGCTTCGTAGCTCTGTTGTTTTTAGGGGATCCGGACCAGTATTGCTAAGAAACCCTATATTTTGTGATTTTTCGGGGGTGGGGGGTAGGGGGAGTCCCGACCCCCTGCCACACCCTCTGAATCTGCGCATGGTATAACATGTGACCCCTTGCTATGTGCAAGGAGCCATATAAAGTTAATTGAGCCTCGTCGTGAGAAAACCTGTCTTCGGGGTTTCCAACAAAGTGAGATTCAAGCCAGCCTGCTCAGCTACAGAGACTAGCTAGAAAATTGAAATGTTGCTCTTAGCAAGTCTCTATATGATACTTTGTAAGAAGCGAATAAAAAAGGCGCTGATCAGACTGCGCAGATGTGCAGGCTGGTCTGCGCCTTTGTTGTTCGCAAACCCATGCAGACCGGTTTTGTCACGTCGCGGCCCAATTGTATCAAACATTAACCCTTATCCTGCCAATATTTTGTCCTAAAATTGTCGTCTGTTTATTACGTCTGCTGCATATATAGAATACTTTTACCATGGAAGCAAACACTATCAGCCCTGATCAGACTATCCCAGGAGAGATAGGAACAGTTGGATCTTGTCCCATATTGCTTGAGTATAGGCTACCATAGTGCATGCCTGGATGAGAGAGCCGACGGCAATTGTCGTGAATGGCGGGAAAAGAGTTAGCATACATCTAAATAACATTTGCATATCAGTTGGATCAAGAATGCTATCACTACTGCTATAATAAAAGTAAAACTGAAAAATAATGATACTCTTAAGTCTTAACATCAAAATATATCGGGACGGATTAGAAAAAAATAAATACAAAAAAAACAACCTGTAACGTCATGTGAAAACCTATCAGAAAGTCAGCAATTGACTACTCCAGTGCAAGCTGCTGAAATGTTGTTTGATGAAGTCGTCTGCTAAGGTCTTTCGCCTAAACAGCATATTGTTTTAAACTTACATGCAAACAGTTTAGACACGATCAATGTGCTCCATGTGGAGGTATCTGATCATGGTCCACATAGCTTGTTACGGAAGCCTAAAAAAACACCAGCTATGGCAAAGCAACGGGAGTCCCCACCCGTAACAGATGGGGCAGCTTATTATTAGGATAAACCCGATAATTTGTTGAATATTAATCTTGGCTAGTCCTCTTGGAACATTTCTCAATTAAACAATTACCCGGCACCGAATGTCAGTCTAGGCTGGTACTAATGAAAAAGTGTCAATTAAGAAATCACCCAGCACTGAATATCAGTCTAGGCTGTTACTGATGGAAAAGTACCCAATTAAGAAATCACCCAGCACTGAATATTAGTCTAGGCTGGTACTGATGGAAAAGTACCAATAAAGAAATCACCCAGCACTGAATATCAGTCTAGGCTGATACTGATGGAAATATACCCAATTAAGAAATCACCCAGCACTGAATATCAGTCTAGGCTGGAACTGATGTAAAAGTACCAATTAAGAAATCAACCAGCACTGAATATCAGTCTAGGCTGGAACTGATGTAAAAGTACCAATTAAGAAATCACCCAGCACTAAATATCAGTCTAGGCTGTTACTGATGGAAAAGTACCCAATTAAGAAATCACCCAGCACTGAATATTAGTCTAGGCTGGTACGTCTGGAAAGGTAACCATATGAAATTTCACCCAGTACTGATTGACATGTGGATATTTGAAGCCAGACTTTGAGATTATAAAACTTTTTTATGTTCAACTCAATTAAGCTTGGACTCCATTCTGCTCATAAAATGTGAAATGCCAACCAGCGTTGGTATTCTAACATTTACAATCAAGCTTTTACTACATATGCGTTTTAAAATCAGGAAACATCTTTAGTTTTCATTGGTTTAGTTTTAAGAGCAGTTGAATTAACAAAAGGGGCCTGACCTCCGCTACCCCATCTATAGGTAATACTCAGGTGCGCTAAAGAGCTAGAAAGACTAGGATATTCACATGACGTTTCTGTCAGAAACTCAAAAACTAAATAAATCACTATTTACAAACTAAACTAAAGTGAACAAAACATCTATAAAATAATGCTGAGTCAGAGATTTCTTTTTCCTTGCTAAAAACAACTTTATCAGTCCGCTTTATTCTTGGATACGCTTCAAATGTCCCAAATATACCTTAAAAGTTATTTTTGAAATGCGGACTTGCGTTTCTGTAAACTCAAAACACAAAAATGCCATGTTTTACATAGCATTGTGAGCTGTAACACCATTCTCTTAAATCCCTTATGTATATGTTCCACACATTATATGAGCTGGGGAACAGTCAAAGGTACAAGTTGGCATGGCTGCAGGGCGAAGGCTTTGATCAGCCGGCACATCCACTGAGTCTGATCAGAATCGTCACTGTCCGTATGAAGAATCATTGAGACCTTGACTACCCATAGAGTGCCTAGCAAAGACTCTGATCAGACTGCGCGGAAGCGCAGGCTGATTTGAGTCTTCGCTGGGCGCATATACTAAGTTGTAACTTTTACTGCGCCCCTGAAAAGCTAGCACCTGAATTTGACGATATTTAATCATGTTGTCAATATGCGCAAACATAAACATTTTCTAAATTATCTCTCACATTCTAGAATGTAGAATCATATATATCATGTTGGAATTACGTACTTCAGCAGGATATTAAAAACCTCTGTTAAACTAAAAAACAAAAATAGAAACGATACATGAAATAAAATGTGAGCTGCGGCATCATGCTTAAAGAAGCCCTAAACCCATTTGCGTATAAATTCAATTTGAGGCTGTACTTTCTAAACAAAATAAATAATTATTCAGTCCGTTTCATCAGTAGATCTGAATAAAAAACTGAGGTTAAAATGTTCTAAATAGTCTTCGCTGCTCTTCAGTTTTAGGTACATTCATTGGATTGACCAAGGATTTAGACCAAGATCAGACATGGTCCCTTGTGCACAATTCCAAGGACCAAAAGTAATTCCACAAAGTCAGAAATACCATAGACTTCTATGTTTTTTCATGTTTACAAGAACATTAATAACATATTATTATGCTTTTGGTGTCATATGTAGGTTAAAAACATAAGGCAATACTCTTTTTATAGTTTAATCAAATTTCATCGGTGCAGAAATTAAAACAATTTTGACAGTTTTTGGACAACTTCACCATTGGTTTTAATGGAAAAGTTGCCTTTTTAATTTTTGCGAAAGTTTAACCTGTTGTTTTTGAAAAGTGGAAAGTTGAAACATCATCTAAACAGTAAAGTACTTGCCTTTATTATTTAGCTTTACAACAGATACAAGGTTAATGCCATTTAATCTTGATATCTCACAATAAAAAGATTCTTGTAAACAAGAAAAGGCATTTGAGTCTATTGGAAATCATTTTTGTGGAATTAATTTTGGTCCTTGTGTGACGGTGCTTTGTTATTTTTATACACAGCTGTTGCTCTCATTCTTATTAACAGACAATTCATTAAACCAATATGCTTCTTGGCGCAAGTCAAAAGTTGGTGAATAAAATCTGAGCAGTTCAAGTATCTGAAACATACGATAGAGTGGGTCGTTACCGTATAGTGAGTTGATTTTGAATAAAGTTACAAATCTAAAATGTGAGTAATTTTTCAAACAAAATTCAGATCTTTAGATAAGAGACATAGAGCATAGCTTAAATTGCTTTCTTATTTCTCAACCAAAACATATGAGCCTTGCTATATGATTTCCAGCAATGTGGTATGTGCGACCAGCAAAGGCTCAGACCAGCCTGCGCATACGCGCAGGTTGGTCAGAGCCTTTGCTAGTCGCTTGAATATTCTGACTCTTAGGCTACTGACCCAACATCATTTGGAGTTTTAAGCTTAAATCGTGGTTGCAAAGACTCGTCTGAGTCTACACTTGTCAAAATGCGACATTGTCGGAAATCACATGTCGCGGCTCATTTATGTTTATACTGATTGATCAGATAATAATCGCAATCGCACGCCCAAACTGCCTATATACCTCTGATGTCAAATACTAATCCTCAAACGAAATGTTCTCTGAGTATGGGGATATGCTTATAGGGCTCCTTATACATGGCGCTGCTCACAAATGACAATGTTTGGCATATTCGCAGGAAGATAAGGTCTAGATATCCAATACTGGATTTACTGTTAAAAGGTCCATAAACTCAACAGGGTATTTGCCCTCAAATTCAATACATAGAATGCATATCATACAGAGGACAAAAGAATTTAGAAATTTCATTTTCATCTGAAGTCGTTAATCCCAGATCATAGCATGGAATGACCGGTGCACGATAATGCATTCACTGAAAGGAGCGGGTAACTAAAAACTATTTTTCTTATTTCTTAACAAAATATGTTGTTGGTACTCAAATGAACTGCCCCAATTAGACAGTGTTTTTGAATATCCAGAACATATGTCAATAGAGATGGATGAGAAAATATAGTTTTACCGTCAAACCATTCCTTATCTGGATCCATGAAATTACACCTGCTATATGCACAATAGCTGTATCTGTTAGGAGGTATCAAAATGCACCAGTCTTTGATCTTTATACTCAGAAGCAATTAAAATGATACACTTTTTTTATTTCTGAAAACTGACTTAAGTCCATATGTTTCTGCCTTCAATTATGCTAATCGCCAAGTTAAACAGCTCCATGTTTTTCATCGAATAACAATGGAGTTATGGTCCTTTTTAAAATTCAAATGTCTACAAAATTTCTTTATAAAATTTTCGGTGAGAATCATGTTTTTTGAATTTTGATTATCTTGTGAATTTTTATTTAACTTTAAAACTTTATGCAATGGCTGAAATCTCAATTTGAATTTCATTTTGTTCAAAATTACCTCCCTTGTCAAAAGTTTATAATAAATGCGCAGTTTTCTAAGATTTCAGCTTACCTCAAGATTCCTTATACAAATTTAATCTCGAATGTGGACAAACTGCTTATTAAATAAACACTTGTAAATCTAAGCCCCCTTTGAAAACAACTGTTATCATTGGATGGGCAAAGTAAAACAAAAACACGCTCGGTTCTGCTGCTGACGTGTCAAACGTCTTGACGTTTCGTCCTTGTAATTTGAATCTTTTATAGTTTTGATGCATACATATAGACATAAGTGGAAGCTCGAAGCTTATTTATCCTGAATCTACCTAAAAATGGACGCTATTATTCAGCAAATCGTTTATGACATTGACGTAAGGTAAATCCCCCAAAAATGTAATGACGTTCAATAACTGTAAGATCTGCTAATAACGTTTTAGTACAAAACATATTATGGCCCTACTACTGATGGAATGTCCTTGATTATTAGTAAATAAATTATCGCTTTAATTTTGACCCCATTCCGTTTCAAAAACATCGACAACTTAATGCTTTCTTTAAATGTCGATAAATAACTGAATTTCTTCTTATTATTAGTAAAGGACCAATTCTCATTTTGACTCTAGATAATGCAGAGTGAAATATTCAGCTATTGCCACAAAGAAGGAAAATTTGAGAGAGAAAAAGTTAAGTAGGTGTATCATTTTGCCTCTGAGTATATTTGACAACTATTACCACGCATGATATAATTAACGCATACACATGGCGTGTACAGTGCTCTTTTACAGGCATTTTGTTCATCCCAAATGATCATTTTAACCACCACAAATAGTGAAAAGAATATTTTTAATTTGGATTTTGCAAAATGTTTGACACCTATTACAGTTTAACAATATAAAAGGTAGTGTTATTTTTGTCATTAAATGGATGTCCGAATTTTAAAACAATAAACATTCATTTTATGATATCAAACATGTCTTGGTTTAACTGTGGCAGAGAAAATTATCATTCGTGAACTACATAGATTGTATGAGCCGGGGCACAGAAAATGTATAATTTGGCATGTCCACTGGACGAAGAATCCGGATCAGCCTGCGCAGCCCTTCAGTCTGAAACATATAATAGTCTTCATTTCCCATATAAACGAACCTTAGTACCTTGGCTACTCATGGAGCACATAGCAGAGACACTGATCAGACAGAGCAGATGCGCAGACTGATCTGAGTCCTCTTTGATGGGGAATATACCAAGTTACACCTTTAAATGTGCCCAGCTCCTTCAACCCTTTACTCTACAGGCTATTTGTAGATCATGACATCATTTTCTATTTAAAAATATTAAGGAACATGGAGCATTTGCTCCAAAAGAGCAAATGCTCCATTTTACATAATATTTTCAAATACATGATCTTTCAAAGGCGTCAAAAGGTGTAACATATATTATGAAGTAAAGGGTTAACATCGTATTTGTTCCCTATACACAGATGTTGGTACTTATCGCATATTCGTAGAGTCACTCTTAAATCACACAGCCACTATCTATCTAGTCAGGATAATGCTTCAGTTTATGGTCTGAGTCTTCATATGCTTACTCTGACGGGAATGCGAAGGCTCTGACGAACTTTTTCAGCCTTAGTTTATCGCCATTGTGATAAGTAGCAAAATCTCATGTACTGTCTTATTGGTGTTTATTCAAACCTGTTTCGTGGTCAAGTGATTGAGCAGGGAAAATGTTTCTTGGTTTAACAACTTCAATGATATGTTACAAAGTCTTCTTTTCGATTTTCGTCATGTAACTCAAAAGGGGTGTCTTAAACGGTATTTGAATAACTTCAGTTTAAGCTATCGGTAGTTTGAGTGAAAAATACTCTTCAAATCATATGGAACGCAAATTTGTTTATTTTTTCCTAGCCAGAGATATTCTGTCGGTACCAAAAAAGTCTACTTAAAAGGGTTTTGTATCAATGAGATTCAAAATGACAATACTAATTCCGATATGTCCACAATGCACTTCGACTTTTAAAAGCTTAGACTTATCAGGCTTTGAGTTTGCAAAATGTGGCTGCATTTTATTTTTCGAGGTCATTTTTTTTTGACATTGTAAATGTGTAAGTATAGATGTTGTAAGCTCCACATTACAGGTAATTTTGCATGTTTATTAAAATATAACCGTCCAGCCACCAAAGAGTAAAACAGTTTAGATCAAGACCATGTCTGACGTTTTGTCATGCCTGATGTGGGTCTGACCTGTTTCCGAATGTAATAACTAGACACCAAAAGTCACCACTATCTGTGAAAGAGTGCACAATGCGGAGGCCGTGTTTGCTATTTTTGAATCCCTTCAATTATCATCTTGAAGCCTTTTCTGATATATTAGTAATGGCCAGAAAACAGCATTTAGCATTTCTCGGGCATTACATATATATATGACACTATACTCATATGTTGGAAGCAAATTTTAAAAATGGTAAATTAAATTTCACCATTATTACACAAGGTCACAATATCCTTATAAACAAATCATATTTGACCGGTCCAAATAGTTGACACTTTGTACACCAACGCTTGAAATGTGTAACTGATTGACAACCCTTTTAACCTGACATGACGAAAACTTAATGTCTGAAAATATTTTCCCACTTTTTGCCTGGCTAATATATATATATATATATATATATATATATATATATATATATATATATATATATATATATATATATATATATATATATATATATATATATATATATATATATATATATAAGACATGAATTTAATGGAAACGTTCGTAAAGTACCATCAGGACTCCGAAGGCGGTCAAGACGCCAATGACGTTCCCGGCAACAGCTCCAGCACCACTACATCCATCGCAAGACTTATCACAGGCTCCTATACACACAGCGAAATAACTCTTCACCTCGTTATCAGGATCGGTGACTTTAACCCCTCCAAATTTGACGCAGTCAGCCAGTGTCTGTCCTGCCTTCACGGTGACCACCCCACCTGCACCTATTTCGACATGAGGATCTGTTCCAACTGAAAATGGACAAAATAAGAACTAACCCAATATTTTTAAAATAAGATCCCAAGTAAGTGATTTGCTGATTAAGAGCCCAGACCTGTAGATGTCTTTTCCATAGACCTCCATTATAGCTTTTACGTACGCTGTGGTCCCCACATATCTTAATTCACAATAAGTCTGCCATAGAATTACAGAATGGACCTAGTTAAATCAATAAAAAAGAATGACACACCCTGGTGACCGCCATATTTTAACACTTTTTGGCCCCTAAAGGTGGACACTCTACGTGAGAGGAAAATTTCATTGAAAAAAAACATACCAAAATGCAAGGTCCTATTTTCTAAGCCACACCAGTAAACTTAATCAATAAAAGCAGTGAGATGTGCAGCAAATATATATAGTCTGCCAAATTGACCATAGACTAATTAATTTTCGCCAAAATATTCGTGATATTCGTGCGTTTTCGTGAAGTACTCCGCCCTTGGTCACACTTTATGCTTTTTTTTTTTAAGTTACCATTATTCGTATATTTTACGTCATCTTGTGATGAGCTTTACACCTTTCATTTGTATTTAGCCGCTTTCGTATTCTTTATTCCCTAAGTTCACCACTCTTTTCTTGTCAGCTGATAACATTTGCAAATAGTTTGGACCATGTTCAGTACCAACAGAACGTCGGTTCTGATCTGGATACAGACCATTTGACACTCTGATAGTGTTCCTGTAAGAATATTTGAAAAAGTTAATTTTGATAAAAAGTCAACAGATGATAACAAAAGTCTCAAACATACTCAGCGTGCAAAGGATTAATCACATTAGGCTTATTGAAATTATTCACGGTGCTGTAATTGTTACATAAACACATGCCAAATTTAAATAAATATATCCAGATGTGCACAAATCAAGAATAAAGACAAAGCAACCAGCAAATCGAAAAATAACAACTGAAAAATAAATACTTAAATGCTACTGGACTCGAACCCACATCTTTTGAGTGATAGAAACACTAGACTATCCACTAGGCTCTCAGGGAATTGTGATTAATTACATTCAGATTAGTAATTGTACATCAATCTAAAGTGCACTTTTTACGAAGATTCACGAAGACTGAGTATAAGATCATTGAATATTTATATGTTTGGGGAATATTCATATGTCTGGGGTCAATTTTGACAAACAATACCTGTCTAATACATATTATGATTTCTTTCCCGTAACTTTATTAGTATTGCAATCATCTTGATGGGGAAGAGAGAGCTGATTGCTTTGCTTAATTTGTCTTCCTGGTGTCTCGTAATGGTTGAGCGGCTCTTCCTCGCAGTGCCACGGGGTTGTCTGCAGTTTGTGATTGTGGTATTTCCTGATCATACTCACTTACTATTTTTTTTATTATTTACCATACAACTTAAATAATGTGCTGAGCTGATCCAATCACTGTCCTTTTTACAATTACAGGTCTATGGCCTTAAAGCAAACCAATAGCCTCACATTGTTGCGTGTCTGTGAACGTTCGCATGTGCAATTTTACTGAAGTTATTATTGTGTCCATTCCAGCGCTTGTAGCAGCAAAATAAAGTTTGAGAGCTCCGCCAGTGATGCGTTATACGTCCGTTTGCTATGACTTTCAAACTTTGCATTCGTGTGCACGACACACATTCCTAACTAAATTCATAATCCTATTAAATTGCTTGAATGTGTCATGAATAACCACTGAGTTGAAGGAAAACAATCAAAGGTACCTAGCTCTTAAACAGTCGCCAAAACAAACAGTTATTATATTGGACATGTTATTCTGATCAAACACGCATTTCTATCAAGATAACCATACAAATTACTCTATGAGCTATGGTCTGTAAAAGAGTGTTTGGAAAATATGCTAAGGGTCATAACTTTGAAAACAATAACTCTTATGTGTGACAGGTCATCCTGACCTTATACACACCCTATAAAGTTGCACGGAGATATCCCTAATGGTTAATGAGTTGTTGAGTGTCATGTTTGAGAAAAATAATCTAAGGGGCATAATTTAGAAACAAATAAGAAAAGAACGCCCCAATCATTCGTTTGTGCGACACGTCATCTTGATATATTACACAGTCATATAACACTGCATGGAGATATCATATACGGTTATTGAGTTAGAGATTGTACAAAAATAGCATAAAAATAAAAGGGGTATAACTCTGAAAGAAAAAAAGGAGAGCAACCATTTGTGTACGCGACACGTTGTCTTGACCTTATACTCGCCCCTACGAATGGGCATGTTCGCGAGTTTGATCCCGGCTCAGTCCCATAGTTTCGTGGAGATTGATCATGAAATAATTATGGTCATTCTCCTCCCTTCCACTCAGTTACAAGCGAAAGTATGTGCACGAAGTAGTGGTTAACTGCTTGTTCAAGCTTGCCCAGGAAAAAGTGTGGTTAGGTGAACTGATTGTCCCGCCGTGACCTTAGCTGTTGATTTGGAAAGTAAAGCAACAAAACAAACAAAACGAAACAAAGTATCCCAAAACGTTTACTGAGTTATGGTGTGTACAAGAATCTTTGGAAAAAATAATCAAAGAGACAAAACTTGGAAGCTATGAAATAGGGAAAACCATTCATGCGCGCGACATATTGTCTTTACCTAATACACATTCCAATAAGAAAATGCAAAAGCATATCATGATTAGTAAAGAATGTAAATTGCACAAACTATGCATTGAACAATCGAAGGGCAATACCTCTGAAACAAAGAAACTGCAAACAAGCACCAATGTACGCGACACATCATCTTGACCTAATACTCATTCCTATAAAGCTGCATGAAGATATCCCAAACGGCTACTGACGTATAGGGTGTACAAGAATCTTTGGAAATAAACTAATCAAAGGGGCATAAAGTGGACGCTGTGAAAGAGGTGACGACCATTCTTAAGCACGACACATTGTTAAAGGTGTCATGAACAGTGAATTAATTATGGAGTGTACACGAATGTAAATTATACAAAATAAGCATAAACAATAATAAAAGGGTCATAACTCATAACGAAGAAACAGACAACACCTGTAATTGTACGCGAAGCATCGTTTGGACATGATACATATTCCTATAAAGGTGCTCAAAATATCTAAAATGGTTACTGAGTTATGCGGTGTACAAGAATGTTTAGAAAAATAAACAAAGGGGTATAACTGGGAAGCTAGGAAAGAAGGGAAAACTATTCTTGCGCGCGACACATTGGCTTTACCTGATACACATTCCAATAAAATTGCATGACAATATGATGAACAGAGAGTGATTAAATTTATGGAGTGTACAAGAATATAAATTACACAAAATAAACTTTTAAACAATCAAAGTGCCAGAAAACAACAATAATTATATGTGAGATGTTGTCTTGGCCTAATACACGTTTCTAGATATATTTAATTACTTTACTTATCAAAGGGAAATAACTCAGATTCTATGAAAGGGAGTGCAATCAATCTTAAGTTGTTACATTATCTTGACCTAATACACATTTCTATAATATAACATAAAGATTTCTCGAAGATTGTTTACGGAGTGATGGATGGCCACATACCATACTACTTCCGTTTTTAATTCAAAATGAGCATATAAAATCGGAGCTATTTATATAGAACCACGAATGAGCCAATAGCTGATACACGATTTCAGCAGTTTTGTTCAGCATGATTTATGACAGGAAAAAAAAACATTTGTGGGAGACACAGTTCACGTAAGAATCATTTCAATATATACTGACTGGCAAAAGAAACGCTGCATACTTCCTGATTTTGTAGTACTTCTGAAAAGCTAGAAACACGCTATATTGATAAGTTCAGCTAGTAGTCTAGAGCCCAGGTATTGTTTAGTCTCACATACCTATTTTATTTGTTTTGTCCTTTTTATTGTTGTATAATGAATTGTATATTATGCAAATTTTGAGGGCCTCGGGGAAGATTAGCCTAGCCAACCAAGCTACCCTCGTTAAATAAAGAAACCACTTACTTAGTCGTGTTATTGTTGCAGTTTATGCATGCCTTTGACGTAATGATGCCATTTGCTAAAAAGTGGTTTACAGCCACCCCTTCTCACAGGTAACCAGTATGATGGCTAAGCATTGCAGCAGGCTTAGTAAATGAGGAAAAGTTTGAAAAAAAAAACACTGTATCATGTTAACAACAATTTCAAGTACAGAAACTGACATTTCTGGATTTTTCATGCATTTCTCAAAATGGCGAGTGATAAATAGGTAATACTTAGCATGGTAATTGTTTGCAACATGTGTAAGCAATATCTGTCTTCTAATGTAAAATGGCGATATTTGTTTTGATGTTTTTGAAGACGTTTATATCAATCTTTATATATCATATGTCGAAACAAAATGAAGGCGATGCAAATCGGTGTCAAAATGAAAGATTCCTGATCTTTTTTATTTGACATTATTATTGTTCTCTTTTGGAATTCCATATCACGCGTAGGTCTTTTTGAATTTTCAATGTGTTGATTTCCACCGTTAGTGTTTTCGGCAG
Organism: Loripinus fragilis; assembly: GCA_964019695.1. Taxonomy (NCBI): domain Eukaryota; kingdom Metazoa; phylum Mollusca; class Bivalvia; order Lucinida; family Lucinidae; genus Loripinus; species Loripinus fragilis. The sequence goes on from OZ026518.1 coordinate 100,319,794, forward strand.
AATGTTTTGAGGTACAACACAAACATCTGATTAAAGTAAAAATATTCCATGTTAACATTTATTATTTTAAGCATAAACATTTGTATGACATGGGGTTGAATTGAGATGTAACATTTCTTTTGTCAGTCAGTATATTGTTCGTCAGTTTTTCTGACATTAAGGGGCTCAGTGAGTTTGCTTACAGAAACGTTGGTGTATGCGTATGTTCTTGTGTGCGTATGTATGTAGGGGGTGTATGTGGAGGAAATTGGTGTACAGCTTTATGGTGGGATGGATTGCAAAACTGATAATTACCTGTTAGCGCATAAGTCAACGTCGCGCCTGTATCCGCGTCTGTCGCACCTGTTGTCACTATAGTGTCTCCTGAAAGTAAGAGAATATAATTTATAATTATTTATTAAACCATAGGGCATTTTAAAGCTATTCATTGTTAAATCATTGAATGTTTTAGTTATATACTGTTGGGTCGCTGGATATTTAATGTACATTTATTATAGCTGTTGATTCATTGGAAATGATGTGATATCTACCGACGGTGTCAATATTGGCCCCATGTAAGGCGAGTATAGGGAGATTTGCGACCAGGTCAGATTAAAAACAGTCTGCTCACCTACAGAGACACGCTAGAATATATAAATTTGGTTTGTAGCAGGGTTAAGTTATTTTTCTTTCATGATAACGAACAACAAATGCACCAAACAGACTGTGCGGATGCGCCATTGTTATTTGCATGCATCAAAATCAGGGTTTCTCGCATCGTATTCATGGACCCAACAGTCTTTCGTCAATTGTTTTGCATAATTTACTAAACCGTTTTTAGCGAAACGTATACAAGAGGTGTTTCATTGTTATTTTAACAAATATGAAATTGTCGTTACTAATTTATTTCTCATTATATTTTGTATTAAGAACAACTTTGGGTATTTCTCATGCTCACCATTCCTGCGGCGGGAAACGGGGAAAGTTGTCTGGATCCCGTATTTCCAACCATTTACAAATTTGGATCATTACATCTTTCAGATACGTAAATGTCAGATGGATATTTTCGCATTTCTGGACAAAATAAAGTAACTAAAATGTGTCTGAAATATCTATTGACCCGTTATTATAAATGCTCGTGTCAGTACAAAATACTGAAAAATAGATCCGGCGAAACAAACAATATACACAATTTCCAAGTTCAGATACCGTGTAAGCGAATACGAATATGGCTGGTACTCGGATTGTACGTTCAATTATACGATTAATTTGGGTAAGCATGTCGGACTTTGGAACCAGCGGACCAGGGTCGATTCTTGGGTGGGCACCTATTATACATTATTTTTTCTTCTTTTTGCAGCTTTATAATGCTGAATTACTTCCTTCAAGTAATATGAATCGATAAAAATGACAAAAAGTACACTCATGGGACATGACGTTTTATAATGAATTATCCTCAAAATCTGTGGGAGTGGGCTAAATATTAATTGGTGACCCCCATTACCAACAATTGCCCTTAATTCATAACATAGGCCAGGCACACACAATCACAAGGAAAATAGCTCCACTCACTGGTTTGAAAGAGTAGTCAAAATCAAGTGTTTAAATTATTGCCCATGACCTTAAATCTTTTAGAAATTGTGCAAGTTTATTTGTTATCCCATGCTCTGACAAGATACTACATAATCTATTTTGGCAATTCATCGAAAATTGGAATATGTTTTTAGAATAAATCATGTATTCAAAAATCGGACGTTGAAAATCTTAAAATTTTTTTTTGAATTCATGGACTGTTATAATACCTTTCAGAAAAAAGGATAAAAATCTGGAGTCACCGAACTAATTCTCTTTCAGGAGGGCCAAATTGAACCCCACCCCCATAGGTTCCATGCGTAATTCAATATAAAAAGTTCAGATATGACCATTTCGGTCGTTTTGATGATGCCATTTTAGTATTTTGTTTGAAGCAATTTAGCATTAAAACGTTAAAAAAGAAAGAAAAAAACACACCGAAAATATGTGCACACCTGGGAATCGATCCTGGTCCTCTGGCTTCGAGGACATGTCGAGCGCCGCTCTAAATAACCTGACAAATAGTAGAGACACGGCCACTATCGTATTCGTAACCAGGGTAATTGTGTACGTCGTTTGATTTCGATTGAGATACATTTATCTGTCTTTAGTGCTGAGACGATCAGTTCTGATAAGATGTTGATAGATATTTCGGACACACCTTAATTACTTTATTTTGTCAAGAAAATGTCGCAACACCTATATGACATAAGAATATCGGAAAGCTGTGTTGATCCGAATGTGTTAATGGTCGAAAGACAGGACTCAAACAACTTTTCCCGATTCCAGACGCGGGAAAGGTGCGCATTGGAAATAGCCGCATATGTCTTTAAAATTTCTCAAAGTTATGGAGGGTACAAGGTTTTCCCTTTAAACTCCGTTTAACGATATCTGAGAAATGAAGCAAGGGAGACCACTCATGCTTACATATGATAACCCCCTTACCTGATCTATATATAACTACCATATACAATCAAAATATCTTAAAGGTTATGAAAGTTATGCAGCGAATAAGGTTACACCTTAAAAAGTCGTTCAAGGGAGATAGCGATAAAAAGAAGCGATGAAGAGCACTAATGCTTACACGCAACACATCGTCATAGCTACCAAATATAATCAAAATATCTCAAAGGGTATAAAATTAATGAAACTAAGAAGGTGCCGTGATTTATCTGCAGTTCGTGATTGTGGTATATCCTGATCACACTCCCTATTTATGAAGCGAAGTAGGATTCACCTTCAAAATTCGTTCAAGGCAGATAACTGAAAAATGAAGCATGGGAGCGTACCCATTCTTCGCGACACACTGGCTTGACTGCTTTTTTTGATCATTTATGTTATTTCTGTCTTGTTTTTGTTATGCTTTCGTGTGAGTCTGTTTATTGATGCCGTGTGGTCACATGCTGGGAAAGGGCTGACCTCTTGGCTCTCGTTTGTGATGTCTAATTGTGAATTTGTCACTTTCCCATTGATATCCTGGGTCTGGTGTGGTGCTTGATTGTATCAATTCCTGATCTTTGCCATCGTTTTTACTCTGATATATGTCTACCAAATATAATATCTCAATGGGTATAAGAGTTATGGAGTGAACAAATTTCCTCTTAAAATTATTCAAGGGCGCTAACTCAAAAATGATGCAATGACGAGCATTCATTTTTCTACGTGACATGCTTATTTGACCTTATATATATGCGTACTAAATACAATCGAAATACCTTAAAGGGTATCAAAGTTATGTTGTTAACAAGCTTTCGTCTACAAACGGATGGCTGAATAGATTGATGGGAAGGACACCCAGCTGGACAGATAGACATACGCCAGGCTGATCGTTATATCCTCAATCCTTATCGAGTCGTGAAATATACCGGTACAATGAAATACAAATCTGTTCAAACATACATGAAACAGGTCTAGTATTGATGCATACCAAGACGTGTTAAATACTTCCAACACTGGTAAATTTATATAGAAAAACATGCCCTATGCCAAAGGGACTATAGAATTCGATCATTTTTAAGTATTCGGCAAGCACATGGCAATTTATGAAAGCATTTAGGAATAGATTAGAGTACCCATAGGGATGATAGGCATTCGATCGGTACTTGAATCTCTTTCTAAATGCTAATACTTCCCAACCCCTAGGTTAATGTTTAATGACAATAGACAAGTGAATTTCGCCTTGATTGGCAGATGATCCCACCAGATAAAGACAAAAGGTAGATAACCTAACTTTGGAACAGGTAAGTCATTTTACTTAAAGTATTAGGGTAAGGTGATCCCAGCCCCTAGGCTGAATTTTAATGTCAAGAGGGCGATTGAATCTCGCATAATTTGGCAGGTGATTCCACAAAGTACAGTCAATAGGAAAGTAATCGTACATTCAAAGAGGTAAGTGACATACCTTTCACTTGGGGTTGGTGATCCCAACCCATAGTTTGATTATTTGTGAGCAATTTCGCCTAGTTGAACAGGTGATCCCGCTAGATATGGACATTAGGTAAGTGATATGTTACATACTAAGACCAAAAGTGGCCAGACCATTAATTCTAGAGACAAGGAGATTCAATAGTCTTTAATACACATAGCGAAAAGGCATATAGGTCATGTGGCACAGACAATACAGTCATATTAAGGTTGCTTCATCAAACATGCGCCATATGAAATTCGACTTCAACTGGCCTGATTTCTGAGAAAAATGTTTGCTTTTCAATAAGAAAAATACCCTGGCTGAAATGTTGAAGGTCAGTCCTTATTATGGAGTTGTCTTCAGCAGTTATAAAAGCGCCTTTTAAAGTTCTTTATATATAAATAGATTCAGAAAAAACATATGTTCATTTCGTACGGTATACTTCCACAAATCGCTTTGAGGCGTGACTGTAACGGTAAATGCATTGAATAAATCGAGGGTCATTACTTAGAGGTCGTGGTAGAAGTATAGATCAAGGTCAATCTATAACCACTAGTCAAACATACATTATAGAGCCACAACCAAAGTAATTCAGCATTATAGCGCTAAGAAATAAGAAAAAGAACAATTCATAATAGGTGCCCAGGATTCAACGCTGGTCCTCCAGTTCCATAGTTACCACTAAGCCACAAGGTCAGATCGTGCGCGGCTCAAGATAACTGTACATATTGCACAGACAATCCGAGTATCAGCCATTTTCGTACGCGCAAAGAGTGTAAAAACTTGGAAATTGTTTACATTGTTCGGTTTCCCTGAGATGATCAGTTCAGATGAAGGGTCAATAGAATGATATTTGGGACACACTTTAGTTACTTTGTTTTGTCAAGAAAACGTGGAAAATTCCATCTGACATAAGAGTTTCTGAAAACTGTATTGATCCTAATTCATAAATGGTCAAAACAGACATGACCCAGACAACGCACGAATGTTGCGCATGGTATTTTGCCGCATATGTCTTAAAGAGAAGTCTGTCTGGGTATGTTGGCCCAAGATTGTCTCTCTGGATATTTACTTTATAAGGTATTTAAGTATTAAAGCTGCATAGTCTGAAACTTTTGATATTCTAATTTTGCAAATAAAGTTTCTATTTTTCAAGAATACAGTAAAAATACTCAAATTCAAGCATACATTTTACCATTTTCATGAATTTTAACAATTATATCTATCAAAACAACAGCATTTATGTTAAAATCAACTGTCTAGAATTATTGGAGGGATCAAAATAATTCCTAGCAAGAGAAAAATCACCTGTTTTATTAGATAATTCACTGTTCCATGCAGCTTTCAGCTGTACTGAACATTTTTATTGTGAAAACATAACTTAATTCTATTTTTACAAATGATTCAAAAGATTTCTTTTTCAAAAAATGTTCATAGTTACAGATCTAGTCTCTTTAACATACGGTCCTAATACAAAAGTTAACCATCCATAATTTAAATTTACTGAACACATTCTAAAATTCAGATTAAAGATATCTGCTATAGTGTGATGTCAATCAATGCTTCTGGTGGAATTGCAAGCAGTGCAGACTCTGATCAGACAAAACTTTGTTATGAACAGTTTGATTTTGGTTTGCACTGTTTGCCAAAGATTGCTTGTCTAAACATTTAATCAGTGACACTAACTGTTACAAAGTGAATTACAAACTTTGCTGACCCTGATCAGACCGCTCTGTTAAGAGCAGTCCATTCTGGATCTGCATTGTTTGTACAATATTGTCTGTCCAAACTTTTACTGAATGTCACATAATTGCTAAATATAGCAAACCCTGACCAGACAGCTCTTCTGAGAGCAGTCTGATCTGGGTTTGCACAGTTTGCCCAATATTGCTCGTACCAATTTTAACTGAATATCACTCAATGATAAAAATCTGACTGCCAATAATGCAGACCCCTACCAGACCCCTCATTTAATAGAAGTCTGATCTGGGTCTGGACTGTTGGGCCAAGATGGCCCCTCCTGACATTTTCTCCCTGTCTCTTACATGTTAAAATAGCATTGCAAACACTGCCGACCCTGACCAGACCGCTCTTGAAAAGCGGCCTGATCGAAGATGGGACTCTGCGCCCAAGCTTGTTTGTAGACATTTGTTGAATGTCACCAACAGGTACAAATGTAAATGAAAATCATTGCAGTTCCTGACCAGACAGTTCATTTATGAGCAGTCCAATCTGGGTCTGGAATGATGGCCCAATATTAAATATACTATTGCCATTAAGTTAAGCATATTTTTATACGATCTCGATTTTCGAAGTAACGAAAAATAATTTGAGCTTTGGATTTTATTCGACATGTACACTTGTATTTTGGCTACCAAATTTGGATAAATTCGATTAGTTTCATTCACTACTGTCTATGAACGGGAAGCTTACGACACAGTACTGTCCAGGAGTTGATACGCAGGAATGAATTTCTTTTGCTGTTGAGTCATTAAATAGCCATAAAACATATGTTGGATAAATCTACAAAAAAGAAAGGGGGCAGAATGTGTAAAATTGGCATTGGGACCGCTGGTATGAAGCAGGATGACACTGCAAGGGTATTCAATGTGTATCAGAGTGTTGTAGGCAGACCTTTGAAGAACAAAGAGAACGTGGCAATATTACGAAAAGGAAACGGTCTACATTGATTCTTGCGTGCAAGGAATTGGTATTGAAGCATTATGGTACGTGGTGCATTATCTGACGACCACCTGATACAGTTAAAGGTGGTTACTGGGACTTTGAACGCTCAAAAGTACCAGGACGAAATCCTGGAATCTGGTGTTAGGTCAACCTTGGACTCGCTTGATGGCCAGAACATGGTGCTCCGAGATGATATTGCAAGACCTCACTGTACTGGCATCATTGAGGAATACAAAAGTCAACAGAACATCGCTAGTCTTCGACGGACGAGCTTGGTGCCGGACTTGAACCCTATCGAACACGTGTGGGACAAGCTGGGCTGAGGTGTTTGAAACCGGGAACCAGCCGTATCAAAACCATTGTGATTTTTGCTAGGCTCTACTGCATGAGTAGGACAGGCTTTCATGTCTTGAACGCATGTACCCAGTGAATTTAATGATGAAAATGTGTCAAGTTGTTATTCGACAGTGTGAAGGCTATACACAACATAAACCGGAAGTAGTGGATTAGTTTGAGCCATTTCGTGACTTTTTGCATCAGATCCTGAAAGTGGATGCTCCAAAGAGAAAGTTTTGAAGAAATTACAACTATCGCGGCCTTATTATAAAAGTTTTGCAGAATCTTGGCCTCCATGCTGTTTTCATTCAATTTTGTAAAATTTATGGGTATTTTTTGAAAGGTGTTTGCAGCCTATAAACAAGTCAGAGATTCCACGGCTTTTCTTTATCAAATTGCTGGTATTTTGCTTTTGTTGTCTACCACAATACATTTTTAGTATCTCTCAAAAGTTTCCGTTCTTACCGTTTCTAAAACCTAAGTAGTGTTATCAAATGGAATATGCTAAACTTTATGGCAGTAGTATATATAAACATTTACTCAATGTCCTTAGTCAGTAAAAGTGTAATTGCAAACATTTCATATCCCTGCCAGACAGCTTCTTTAAGGGCAGTCCATTCTGGGTCTGCCTGAACTGTTGTCCCCATTTTGTCTAAGCATTTAGTGCATGTCTTTTACCGGTACAAGCCAGTGTAATTGCAAACACTGCATAAACCTACCAGACAGATCATTTAAGAGCAGTCTGATCGGGGTCTGCATTGTCTGCCCAAGGTTGTCTGTCCGAACTTGTACTGGTTGCCACACGATGGTACGAATCTAATTACAAATATTGCAGACCCCAACCAGACAGCTTCTTAAAAGCAGTTCGATCTGGGTCTGGACTGTTGCCCACAGGTTGCCCAAAACCTAAACTTCTTCTTCAGAACCATATGGTCAACACACCCTGGCTTTGATACAACCTTATTTGAATTTCATTATCATGATTGTTTATCTGTTTGTTATACTAATATTCTTTCTATTATCTCTCTATTCTGTCTTCTTTTATCAGTTATACGGGATGAACGACTCTCTGTTTAGTAACAGAAGTACATTTTTGATATTCTTAAATGAGGGTCTAGATGGGGTATAATGATTAGTGAACAATGGCCTTTTTATAATGAATAGTGAATAATAAGCCAAGAAAATAATGAATAGTGAATAATGAGGGCCTAAAAATAATGAATAATCCTATTATTTTTAATGAATAGAAGAAAAAATAAATGAATAGTGAATAATCAGATTTTTATGAGTAATGAATAATGCAAAAAAATAAATAAAAAAATTTAATATCAATGCATTTGTTAAAGCCTATACATGTACTTATAAAACATTGACTCGGTTTGTTATTTAAAATTGCTCCCACTCTTTGTAATTGATTGATTCAACAATTTATAAAACCCAGTCAACTAAGACATAATTTAGCGACAATCCCATACAAAATGGCATCTGAAATAGAGATTGAAACAGAAAAGTCCCCAAAAAACTCAAGAAAAAGACACAAGAAGTTATCATGTGGTTCCTGCTATGCTCACATTCTATGATTCTAATCTCAAAACTGTGAAAGAGAGAAGTAGGTTCCAGGTTTTTAACTCAAGATATTCAGATTAGAAATCTACAACGTAAAAGGCAAAAATTATAAGATACAAAACTGGTTCAGTAAAACTTGGAAAGAGCTTCATTGGTGGGAACTTGTTTGGGAATTAAATTGTGAGATACTGTGGAATGCGGGTCATTTTGGTCCTGGGTTGATTTGTCTTGGGTTGTTTCATCCAATTTAGAGGCTGGGTCATTTCAGACTTGGTGGGTGGGTCATTTCAGACAATATTCAGAGTGAGTCATTTCGGTATTTGGTAGTTTGGCAAAAGTCTGAAAGTGATAATTATATGTGTATGCATTATTATATGTGTATGAATGGACAGATGGGCAGGTGTTAAGTTTTTTGAAAAAATCGGGCTGCAATGTAAAGAGGGCCCTTCCACGACTCAGGCTGAAACAACCCATGTCAAAATGCCCCAGGCGGGGCCAAAACGACCTGTTACCATAACAGTGTGACTGGGGGAAATCAAGAGAATTTATAGAGAAAACAACTCAAAAACATAGATTTCGGAGCAATTCAACAACATCTTCTGAGACAATTCCCCACAACATTTTTTAGATTTAGAATTAAAAATCATTTAAGTGTATGTGAATTAAATTGTCTCATAAAAATAATGTGGTGTCTGTGAGTTGACTCAAAATTTATCAGTGAAGTGTCTCATAAAGTGTTGGTGAGTTGCCTCATAATCTATTGATAAATTGTCTCAAAGAATGTGTCTATCTTATCTATATGTTCTCAGTCCGTTTTTGTTCAGCTGCAAAAATGTCTTTTTTCAGTAAGGGGGGGGGGAGGTTTACAAGTGGGACCTACTGTTTTGATTTGCTCCTGCTGTTTCTTAAAAATGCCCTACTACCCCTCCTTTTTACTCTAAAATGTCATTTACTTGTAAAAATCAAGAATGTTTTCCTCGCTCGCTCCGCTCACTCAAATTTAAGGAACTAACTAATTATTTTTTTGCAGGGATCACGCTGCAAAACATCATTTTTTTTAGTTTTAACCCCAAAGGGTTCTCTGTTTAGCTTGTACTATTGTCACAGCTATTATCCTGCTTATTTAGTGTGGAATTTATTTTCTAACTACTCATTGTGATAAATTTTGTACTTGGAAAAGCCTTACTATCCCTACTTTTTTTACACCAATGATCCCTACTTTTTCACTACTTTTCCCAAATTTTTATCGCTACTTTTCCCTACTTTTTTGTTGAAAGGCACTTGAAGCCTTGGGGGCTAAAGAGCAGGGGAGTCATATGCATTTCCATGTGGTTAGTAGGGGGTCGCCATTAAGTTTGGCTTCCCAGCAGATGGGTAATGCTTTAATTGTCCCTATAAAATCATTAAAAAAATTCTCGCTCGCTTGGTTTTTATCAATTAAACTCTTATCAGGCCACTTAATTTCGCAGTTTTCAAAAGTAATTCTGTTTTGGTGGTTTTATTGTTACAACTTTTATCATGCTAATTTTGATAGAAAATTGATTAATCAGGCTTTCAGATAGGCCCTACTTTTCCTTGTGTTCCCACATTTCCCTACTTTTTCTTTAAAATGTCCTACTGTCATTGCTTTTTCACTCTTAAATGTCTTCACTATAAAAGAAGTTTTTCCTCGGTCGCTTCGCTCACTCAAATCTTAAAACATTTAAACTATATTTTAAGCATTATTTTGACCAATCCCGCGTCCGTAGAAATATTGGTATTTTTAAGTTTATTTTAATGAATGAGTTTAATGTATAAAAATTGGTCTTATTTTAATGAATATCTCAAAATTTTAATGAGATGAATAATGGGCTAAATTTTTAATGATCAGTGAATACCAGACCCCCCATCCAGACCCTCTTAAATGGCTGAACTCAAATACTGTCGTTCAATGCTCAGGGCCTGGGTGGAGTAAAAACAGAAAGATGTTTTTAATTACTTACCAAACAAATTTTTTGACATTCAATGTCTTCGAGACACTCATTTTACATCAGACCAACCTGTGCAGAATATGGTCATGTTGCATATCAAAAATGTGAATGAAACATACAACAGCAATAATATTTTGCCCTTACACACACACCCTTTACACCTGGGTTGGGGTCAAAAGGTCATTGTTTCTTTTCTGAAAATAGACATATGCATATCAAAATAACTGGAATAAGGCTCAAAACCACATAATCAAATATTCTGCCCTTTAACACACATTGTGCTTCCCTGACCTTTTTGGTTGGGTAAAAAGGTCAGCCTTTAGAATTGTGCAGACACGTATATTTTGATAGCGGCTTAATAGGCCTTAGTTTTGATCTCAGTGATATGCAAGATGGACTAAGGTGTTGGAGAAATTCTGTCCTCGTGACAAGGATTCATGTGAGCGATCCAGGGCCTGAGGGCCCCCTTGTTTAGCATATATAGGTGTGGCAGTCATCTTGATCATGTGACGAGGACTATTAGAATAAACTTACATTCCTCCATCTTAAGGTATCTCTATATGAAATTTGAGTTGAATTGGCCTTGCAGTTTCAGAGGAGAAGATGTTTGAGAATGTTTGACGCACACTTGACAGACCGACATAGAAAAATGAAGGCCTGAGTTATGTTATTGGTATAGTCAGAATTTAAGTACAATGTATATTCGACCTTTAACCCTAAGGTCATATCAATATTCTGAGACAAAAGGCCTTTGTTGTTATCTGCACGTCACGGGCAATCATTGTGCCAATTGCGAACACATTCGGTCAAAAAGTTATAGAGATGATCGCATTTTGAACGGTAGAGAGATTTAAAGTATATGTGGCATTAACATTAGACTGCTATGCTATATCGTGATCTGAAACTTTTGAAACTTTTGTTACTATTTACACACGTGAAGCATCGTTGTGCTACTTATGAAAACCCTCCATCGAAAATTGAAAGAGTAATTAACATGACTAGATTTTAACATATGTTGAAATATTTGATCTTGACCTTTGAATCCAAGGTCATATCCGTAAGTCGAGACGTTCGTTGTAATTGAAACATCATGCACATTCATTGTCCCAAACATGAACACACTCGATCGAAAGATGTTCAGTGTTACCTGTATGAGCCTTAAGACAGATTTTAGTATATGTGACTTGACCTTTGATCCCAAGGTTATATCGATGATCGGAATATAATATTTTGCCATAAGCAATCAGTGTGCCAAATATGAACCGCAGTCAAAATTGAAGGATTTGCGTAAAACTTAACGGCAGATAGAGATGGATGGATGGACAGAAGCAAGGACAGACAAATGTGCAGAGTAATTGATTGGACCTATTGCTATATATCTGAATCTTTTCAAAAAAGCTGATATAACAACTGTTTTGGTGCTCATTGCAAGCGTCTAAAAATCTTCAATTTTTCAGAACCTAAGCAAATGTTTCTTGGAGAAGTGAAAAATGTGCTAAGGATTCTGCTTATCACAATTGCCTCAAACTAGCACCTATTTCAATCATATTTGGAGTACAATCTGGAGACTACTCTTAATTGGAGATGTTTTCGTGTGGAGCTAAAACTGTACTCACCAGCAGCAACCGTGGCCAACGCATTACTGAAACCATTAGCAGAAGAAAACACTGGAGAGGCTTCGTTAACGTCGGTGATTGTTAACACAAAATCCTGGTCAAGTATAGCAGAACCATCTGAAGCACTGAAACAAATTTAACGTTTTTAAAATTAACTGCTAAAAATTGACTTCTCTGTCACCAATGTTTCTCACTTTGTGATGACCAGATTTCAAATGCTATGTGTAAAAATATGGTTCAAAATCCAATACACACATATGCAAACTACTTTTAGGCATTAACACCAATGCTCTGTACCCCGGATACTTTTTTTTGTATAGGTTATATGGCGCTGGGTTCTGCATTTTCGCCATGGTTCCAGGCATAGCTTGCATATTTGATGAAATTGCCGGCTTCATAGCGAGACAGGAGACACCGAGAAATATCGAGCCAAGTCCTTTTCTGATCATCGGTCAACATTCGTGGACCCATCTTATCGAAACCTTTGACATACCTAAGATGTCGGTTAGGATTGATTGTTCTGCCCCAAAACTACCAGGGTGCACGACCTTGATATTTTCATCAAAGGTGCTATCTTTGTCCGTCATCCTCAACGCTCTCTTTCTCCCCCTCTTAAACTCTGCTGCCCATTTTTTTCACTGTGCTATAAGAAAGAAACTCCTTCTTAAGGATGCTCATGAAGTTTTCACAAATTTCCTTGGGAGTCATTCCTTTCTTACAAAAGTACTTGGTAACAGCTCTGATCTCAAGTTTATCCATATTGCAAATGTGTTGCACCTACCTCTCTTAAAAGTGATTTACACAAGCAAACAAGCATGGCCGCATGCTTTTTACACTTCCAATGTCCTTCAATTAGATCAAATGACAAAGAGTTTAAATTCAATGAATCTCACCGAAGCATACAGGTCGAGAACTTTTTGATCACACCTTGTATTGGCAATAGTATTTTCACAATCGCAATAGTTTCTAAATCTTTTAACCCTACTAGGGATTTCTCTTTAACTTGCTTGATTTATGCACAAAATGAAAGTTAGACCTCGGCTGACTGATATGGCTGCAAGAGCTAAACAGCATCTCCTCCTGAACCACCTGCCTGCATTTTTTTAAAAAAGAAAAAGAAATATTACTCAAAATATTGCTGCTAGTCGAGCTTGAAAAAAATAGGTTTTATCTTAAACATCAACTCTCAAAACATTTTTTTTCAAAACGTAACACAGAGAGATTATTTTATTAATTTGAAATGGTGGTTTTCTTCTTTGTCTGTTGTTTAAGGTTAGCTGTCGTCCTCATAATCTTCCCTGTCCTATCGTTCACATCAGTTAAGATTCTCTCTTCAAATTTGTGTGTCTAGATCAAGAATCGAACTCGCGACCCACCACAGCAGTCTATGGAAATCAGATACCTATTCCCCTCCCTGGCACTTGTGCTACGCAGACTGGCTCGACCAACAGTTTAAAAGGAGATTACGCTTGTCTCTCCATCCACCGCCAAATTTGATTGGTTACCCCTTCAAACGAACGCGCAATTAAAGCCCAGATAAGGCTGCAAACCAGCACACGGCTGTTCGTAAGTTATATGTCCGTCAAAATGAAGTTGCGAGGCTGTTGACGACATCGTCACCTGCATTTGTGCGTGTGTGCGTGTGAGTGTGTGCGCGCGCGTGTGTGTACAGGAGCTTGGATGTCTGTCCTTAAATCACCTATACTGACTGACAAAAGAAACGCTACATACTTCTTGATTTTGTAGCACTTATGAAAAGCTAAAAACACGCTATATTTATAAGTGAAGTTAGTAGTCTAGAGTCCAGGTAACATATAGCGTTGTTATTGTTTATGTCTGACGTTTGACGCAATGATGTCATTTGCTAAAAATGGTTGCATAGCCCACCTAACAGGTTACCATTGAGATGGTAAAACATTAGTGCAGGCTTAGTGTGTGGCGCAAAGTTTAAGAAAATCACTATATTAATACATGGAATTCTGCCAACTGGTGTCTACGACAATCTCAAAACTTACCGAAACTAACGTTTTTGGATTTTACATGTATACCTCAAAATGGCGAGGGATAAATGGATAATACTGTACATGTTAATTGTTTGCAACATGTGTATGCAATTTCTGTCTTGTACTGTCAAATGGCGACATTCGTTTTGATGTTATTGAAGACGTTAACGTCAAACATTAAACACCATCTGTACGATGGAATCAAAATGTCGGAAATGCAAACTTAAGTAAAAACTCACGATTCTTGATCATCTTTTTTGACATTATTATTATTCTATTCCGCAATACCATATAACGTGTATAGTCAGGGCCCTTAGAGACAAAAAATAGGTCCCGTGCGAATTGTGTGCCGATTTATGGTGACTTATATCAAAACCTTCAATGGAGTCTTACCTTTGATTTAAAGGTGGTCACCTATCTCAAATCCGCGTCTGAGGCTAGTTATGACGTCATAAATATGGCGACCATAATGAGAAACTGCTCGTTAATAAAAGCTATGGTTTGTGTTGGTTTGGTCATATTTATCCAACACGAACGCTTTTTTAACATAATATCAATTATTTTAGTCATATGATGGTTGCATCAATGCTTTACCTGACTTTGACAATGAATTATTTCTCGATAACTATATTTTGCATGCAAAATACCGTAGATTTCCTATAAAACCCAGCTTATCGGGCCACCTTAAGACTGCTGGCTGAGAATGTTATTGCTCCCCCTCTGGAATTTCGCAAACTTATCCTATCTAAAAGAGGATTTCAAACTACGTCTTTTAATAGATGTTGCAATATGTTCGCCGGGGCGTTAGTCTCTGACAGCCTGTTACATATGTTACCATAATAAATTTAGAAAAAAAAGAAAATTAAAATTTTGAGCTACAGAAAGAAGGCTAATTATTTAAATTACTCATATGGTCTGCATATTGACCACTTTAGCTACATATAAATTCATTTGGAGCAAAATTACAGCTTCCTGTGGTGTTATGTGCGTTACTTTAATTAGAATACCCTTTAAACTTGAAATTGTGACCAATATCATTTACTTTTTAGTTGATATGTGCATTTTCCAAAATGTTTTGATTACTTTATACTAACAAACTCATTTGGGTTAGAGAAAAACCAAAGTTTGCTTTTATACTTTAATTAAAGTGTCTTATACGAGCAATTATAAAAACAACCCAAAGGCTACACCCATTTTTAAGGAGCCGAATTTGGTAGGCATCATTTAAGTAAAAATATATGAAAACATTTGCTACTGTTGGATATCTTGCATTTTTGGGATTGTCTTGCTCATATTATAAAGAATTATAGATTTTGCGGGTTAAACAACAAGATTGAAGCACTTGTTAAAAGCTGTAACATATGTCACATGACATAATAAATGAGCAAGGACATTGACTTGATTTAAGAAATGATATTTCAGGAAAAATAATATATATTTCGCATGTTTTCCTAGCTGAAGTCTCTAGCCTCTGATGCCTAAATCTTAGGTATTGACGATTATTAAGCCCCTGTACCTTTGTTACAGATGTAATGAATATTTGTTTTCAATATTTCTTAATATGAATAATTCTAAAATAAAGAAACATCCTAGAGGAACATAGGAAATAATCTTTTCACTATTAAACAGCACAATTTAGTAAATGTCCCTTTCTAATGTAAATATTCTAAACCAATCCTTATCCAAGTCATATACATGAACAATATCGATTATTATTTCTGCTTCTCTGGTAAAATAATTGTCCTCCTCATATCATAGAAAACCAGAATAATCATCAAACAATATTTTGACTGCAAGCTGAGTAATAACCTGCTCCATCCCAAACCCTTTAAGACATAGACTATCCTATGTACCGATTCAAGGTGCATCGAATAGGAGATGTTTGCACACTGTAAGCATGGGTGTTAGCCTGTATCAGCTTGTTACATATGTTATTTTATCAATTTGAGAATAAGAAAATTGAAAGTTTGAGGTACAGAAAGAAGACATTAAAACTAGCTAATCAATGAACATTCTAATAGTCTGCAAATTACTGGATGTCTTTACTACATATGACAGCTGTTTAACATTAATGCGGCTACATGTTGTATTTTGTGCTTTACATGAACTTAATTATAATTTAAAAGTGGTAATTTTGGCTATCGTCATTTAGTTTAACGACTGCTCTGAGTTGGTTTCAAACCGTTTTAGATTAGGTTTAACAAATATATACTCAATTGACGAATACAAAACCAAAGTTTGCTTTTCTATCTTAAATTTTTGTCTTATGTGAGCTAATGCACAACCCTACCCCCAGTTTTGCAGAGGAGCTGAGAGATCTGCAGTATTTCAGCAGAATTGTGATTTAAGTTTCCTACATTCTGTTGCTGGTTTTGATTATTTTCCAGTATTTTCATCTCCAAATACTTATATCTATTGGAACATGGTGGTCATTGCTGAATATAGATAACTATTTTCAGCCAATGGCTAGCATGTTTCAATATATAGGGTATACACAGTGTATCTACCTCACTTGTTTAGCTTACGCTGGTGTGGGGACTTTGTCAGTTCTGCTATTATAATTCATTACCTATTAGTTAATGGTATCAGGTTAGCTTTTACAAATGGTGAGTGTGAATGAAAAAAAAAAAAAAAGAACAAAAATAATTGTAGATATAAAAGTTAACAATTTAATTAGCAAACAGGTTTGTGTCAGGTTAACTACCGTGTTTCAATAGTTCTCGTCCTTGCTTCTCCATTTTCCAGTATTTTCATCTCCAAATACTTATATCTATTGGAACATGGTGGTCATTGCTGAATATAGATAACTATTTTCATTTGGATTCAGATATTTCTTTAGCCGTATCAACAAGAATGCCTTATTGTCCAATTTTGACCTTTGAAGACGATTCTACTTAGTAGCATGCGAAAGATAAATCAGAATGTAATAGTTTTCTATTGCCCGTGCTATCGAAGTACAATGGGTAACTTGTAGAGGGGTTTATCCTTATTTCCATATCATGAACTACTAAGTAGACTCTTCTAACTTTTGATCCTTCAGTGGTCAAAATCGGACTACAATGAGTTTGGTTGATAGTGTGTGCAAATGATTATTACTACTATCTTTTATTTGGGTGTAGGATAAGCAGCTACAGATAAACCAAAAGTTTTGAAGCGTGACTCTATTTACAATATTAATATGTTGTTCTAGAAAAAAGGTTTTCAGGCATTTATTTACATTTACTATAAAAGCTTTGACATGCACATATGTTCTAGCCGGACTGGCTCATTTTACAAATTCTGCATCAATCGTTTGAAATAGAAAGACCCAAAGGTCATTGGTCAGAGGTCGTAGTATATATATATATAAGCATAAGATTTGTTTGTTTGATTTGATTCTTTACGTCCCATCAACAATCTTTCAGTTATATAGGGACGGGTTTTCCTGGGTTGAACCAGTACTAAGCTAGAATAAATGTGTCTTGCTCAAGGACCACAACGCAGTGACGCCGGTGAGGCTCGAATCCGCGGCCCTTTGGTCTCGAGTCAAGCACTCTACCACTGAGTCACTGCGCTCCCTGAATATAAGCATAAGAGATTATATTTACTCCGTTTATTTTTAAAAAACACTGTTTTTCATTAACTCCACTGTCTTTTTATTCGTAATTCGTGACGGCATTTACGTCCCACCCTCGAACTGACTTCACCCTAACTGAGTATATTTTGCATGTTACGATTTAAAAGGGTTTGCATTTAGTCATGATAAGGCTACCAGTTCATTAAAGGAATATTTCTAAGCGTTGGAAATTGACAAAATGCATATATATGTGGTATTTACATATTAGGCGTCATTTCAATGGCGTCATCTTTATGTTCTGACGCGAAGACAATATGGGCGACATGTTAATTTTAATTACTTACCCCCTAAGATTAAATTTGGTGCATTTCGACTGAAATTGGCACACAAAATGAACGAAAGTCCTGATCCCCATATACTACAATGGACTTACCGTTTAAATTGCACTGATACAATATACGCTATTTTGATGACGTCATAATGACGTCCAGACGTGAAACCCAGATGGGTGACCAGGTGATTTTCATTAGTTATCCCCTAAAGTTTGACTTGGTATAGGTCACCATAAATCGGCATCAAAGTCGCACGGGAGTCCCGATCGCCCCTGACTAGTATGTCTTTGTGAATTCTTAACAAAAAATAAGAAAAAACGACGTCAATTTTCAAAGTTTTGATTCCCACCATTAAAAATTTCTCGGACAGATCGTTTTGACGTTCACCACAAACATGTATTCACATTCATTACTTCATGTATAAAACATTTATGTAGCATGACCTGAAATAAAGACGCAGCGTTTCTTTTGTCAGTCAGTATATATAGACTCAAAACCAAAAGCTCACAGTGGAATTACGTAGTACATTAATCACAGTATATAATCACGTGACTTGCGGAAAGTGGGCTTATCGGATGTTGCAAAGGATTTTGATGGAAAAGCAATAAATTTTTAACGTTTTCAAGGTGAGTGCCCGCTATTGTTTTGTGTTTTCTGCATACCTGCGTAATTAAGGGGTACGTGCATTAAGGGGCAAATTTGGCCCCCTCAGGAGCCTAAAAGTTGCTTTTCACCTTTTTCACCCAATTGGTTTATTAGAAAAATGTTGTAAGTGTAAAATTCTGGCATTTATTTTACTTTTTCCGTTGTTATGGTAACAAAAATGGCCGAGAAATAGGCTTAAAATAGAGAAATTGTCATTTTGAGTCAAATTTAAGGCTTTTTCAGACCGATTTTTTAGGAATTAGATATCAGCACAAGCGAATACTAAAAAACCTTTCAATATATTGTGTGCCATGATAATTCTCACCCTCTGTTAAAATATCTTTTTGGTATTTGCTTGTGCTCTATGTTAATTTCTCTGTCAAATGTCTTAAATTTGCTCCAAAATGGTCGCTTTCTTATTTTCAGCCCATTTTGGCAGCCATTTTTGTTACCATAGCAATGGTAAAAATAGAGCCAATCCCAGAGTTTTACACTTTGGCTATTGTTCTAATAAACTAATAAGAATAAACTTGTGACAAGCAATTTTCATTTTTTGGCCGCATAGGGGGGGGCCAAAATAGCATCTTAATGCACGCCCCCTTTCCAAAAAGACAAATGTTCATTAAGAGCGTGATATGAACAGTGTTTGAACCAAAATAGAGATGTGAGAAAATATGTAGATGGTTCATAAAACATCAAATCGTAGCAGGTTATCATCGGCAACTTGGTAAAATAATCCCAATCTGCATCAAACGTTTGTTGTTTATTTGCGAAATAATGCAAAACCAAAGGATTATTTTCAGATTATATGTGAAGAAAAATCAATTCCCCTAAAGTTATGTAAACACAAACTTTGGGCCAAATCTTCCAAAAGTGTATTTTAACTCCAAAACTGGTATCATTGACCGCAATATCGATTTTGTACCCTATCAAGTACTGCTAAAGTAAATTTTTTGACTGACCGCAATACTGCCGCTGATGTGGGACTTGCTGGTCAGCTTTGTACCTATCGTGTACAAAAAATGATGAGAAAAAGTACTTTTTTCAGGCTGGGCAGTGCGCATCGCTATCATCGTTTAGGATAGAAAAAAAGCTATAATTTAGTATGATGTTTTTTTTTATAAAAAATTACTTACACGCTGTGATTATTTGGTTATATCACAAATCCATCACTATTTTTTGATATCAAAGAATAGAATTTTTTGATATCAAAAAATAGATTTTTTTGATATCAAAAAATAGATTTTTTGATATCATAAGATCGTTTCGGCATTTTAGTTCTTAAGAAAAATGATAGATCCCGCAATATTCATACACATGTGTGCTTTCATTCTTATCAGCGGGAAAAGCTAATCGCCATCTCTGGCGCTTTCGCTGCTCGCTTAAATGGCACACAAATCACCATGTGAGCCAGCCAGCACATTGGAGCAAAAGCTCAGACTGTGCAAATGCGACTCGCCAGCGCACTTGCAATTGCTGTCCGCATATGTGTCTCTCAAATCGCCATGGGGTCGTGGTACTTGTCGTGTTGTCGAGTGTCGAAGGCTCAGGCGAGCCTACGCAAATATGCTAACTCGACAGAGCCTTCACTGCTCGCATAAATGGCACGCAAATTGCGAGCACGAGATTTTGGTAACGTTGTAACATTGTCGAGTGACGAAGGCTAAGGCGACCCTGTGCAAATATTTTGATATCAATTTTGATATTACGAACCTATTTTGATATCACAAAATGCGCTTGATTTTGTAATATCATAAATTCGATTTTGTGATATCAAAAATCGAATTTGTGATTTAAAAAATCAAGCTCATTTTGTGATATCGAAAATCGATTTTGTGATACAAAAAATATGATATCAAATTACTGATTTTATAGTAAAACGGCACCTCATAGTGCAACGATATATGAACCGCGACATGAGATTTCCAACAATGTGGTATGTGCGACCAGCAAAGCCTCAGACCAGCCTGCGTATATGCACATTCTGATCAGACCCAGATCAGAGCCTTTGCTAGTCGCTTGAATATTAGATTTGAGTGTTAAGCTACTGAATGAACATCATTTGGAGTTTCTAAGCTCTCTGGGAAAGTATAATCGAATGCTAGACTTTTCGGTACGACTATCTGAGCAGTTTGATCCTAGTCTGACATGGTCGGAAACCCCGAAGACAGATTTCTCGCACGGAACCTATATATCAATCAGAATCGGGATGATCTGTAAGATCCACTTTGACCCCTTTAATTGGTTCTTTATTTGGGGCAGATCCAGGGGGGGGGGGGGGGGGGGGCAGGTGGTCCGCGCCCCCACCCCTGAAAAAATATAGGGTTTCTTTGCAATACCGGTCAGGATACCCTGAAAAATCACAAAGCTATCAAGCCAGCATTCAATCATGGGCCATCATCGGCCCGCCAGCAAAACGACGCCATTTCAATGCCGTTTTGCTGGCGGGCCGATGATGTTCCATTTATAGCGGTATTTGGATCCTCTATTGCCTCAGCATTAAAAAAAAAACGTTATCAAATTTGGACCCCTCCAGATCATCGCATGGGGCGTATTTCCTAATTATTCTAAATCAAAGAACACGCCGGACGACAAAGTGTGTTTAAAAAACATAATGTGAAATAACAATAATATTATGTCAAAGAAACGTAAAAATCGTGACTGCCTTAACTCGGACGATTGTTCCTAGCGTTTTTGAGCGAATATTCGTGACCAAAAAAGCTGAAATCTGAACCCAAACTCAGCAAAGAAAGCATTTAAAAACATACTCGAGAGGCGTTCAAGATTTTTTTTCCCCGGGGAGGTCTCGCAAACGCTACCAACGAGAGGGGGCCTCTTGTGCTCTCCCAAGTCACGATTTTTCGGCATTCGATAAGCTGCTGTGATTTAAAGAATCGATACACCGGACTTACCTAATTGTAATTGTAACTGTTCTGGGGTCCCCAGCAAGATTAGAATCCTCATAGTTCACTGTTTGTCCTGTTGCTATTCTCAATCTATCAGTGGTAACAATTTCAAACCAGGCCGATAGAGCTGCAGGGCTTGTTGACGCAATAATATAACCTGTCGCATCTGTAGCTACCAACTGTATTATTTCTGTTTCTGCTGCGATGTCTTCCGCAATAGTTCCTGTAGCAGATGACGTCCAAGCAAGTGCAGCATCTGTTGAATATAGATAGCAATTGTTTGAAACATGAACATGGTTTGGATAACATAAATATGGATAATGGATCCATAGGCTAAAATACATTGCTTTTAGCTTATATAAGAAAGGCCGAACACTTTTTTTAACAAGTTCAAAGTTCGACGAAGTACCTACTTCACGTCTATGAAGACCTTACTACGCTCTCATCGGTTTCTACATAGCTCCTGCTACGTCCTACAAGTTCGTACTTTGTGTTTGTTTGATTCTTTACGTCCCAGTCAACAATTATTCAGCTATATCGCAACGGGTCTCCGGGATGAACAAGTATTAAGCAAGGAGTAATGTGTTTTGCTCAAAGACACAATGCAGAGACGCTGGTGAGGCTCAAACCCGCAACCCCTCGGTCCCGAGTTAAGCACTCTATCACTGAGTCACTGCGCTCTCTTCAAGTTCTTACTGCGTCCATCCGATTGTTCAAGGACGTGGTAAGAACGTGACTGAGTGTGAAGAGGGTATTAACATGCTTATGATACGACCATGGTACGCCCATGCCACGTTGGAGATCACATTACGCTCTTAACAGGTTCTGTCGGTGCTTACCACGTCTATGTTCGTTCGTAGTATGTTCTCACTGCGTCTTTGTCACGTCCAGCGATTTGAGTATAAATACAAGATTTAATTTCTCAGACACGCATTTCTGTTTCAACAGTGATACTGTGTACACAATTTTGAATTATACTGCATTTTTCTTCTTCAAGAGCAGCAGGCGCTGCTTGACGAACAGATCGCTCTTTTGATGTATACGGAATAGAAAAAGATAATGATCGACTGCTGGCAGAATTGTAAATGAAAGATCAACAGTCCTTTTTCAATATCCCCTGAATGCCTCAGGATGCTCTGCCTTGTCCACGGCCTCTCTTCGGTTGCATATTTTAAAGGCGACGTTCACACGTTAAATTTTCAAGATTGAATGAGGTAAAGCAGCAATTGTCATACATGTACTATCTTTAAGGACTGGAAGGACGCAGTGAAAACGGGGTAAGCGCGTGATGCTATGGCAAGAACGTAGTTAAAACTTGTAGACCTGGGCCCGGAATTACAATGTATCCTTAAGTTAAGTGGACTTTTACGAACTTAACTCTAATATTTCTTAAAATTAAGATACTATCTTAAAAGTGCATTTATAATGCACCGTTTTTGTGTACCTAACTTAAGTATAAATAATCGTTAATTTGGCGGAAAGACTTACGAGGACATGCGAAAAATATAGAGTTCTAATGACTGTAAGCGAACCAAATGTTTCGCGCATACTGTCAATTAATCAGCGGACTCGAAAAATACCACAAAATATAGAAATTCCCTTTCATAAAAACCCTCCCCGCGAAGCAGAATTACTTGAGTTGATACTATTTTATTTCAGAAAAGAGTGTGGGCGTTATTTTAGAGGAGGCGGGTAGGGAGGGCAGGTGGTGGTGATCTGCGGGGGGGGGGGGGTCGTGGGGGAAAAAACACGAACTCGTACGCGATGATCATGTTTTGTGTGCGTGTGTGTGTCTGGGAGCAGTTTACATACATTTGGCTCGTTGAGGACTATTATGGTCTAACTACTGTTACCGCGTTGCTTATCCCATCCGTATAGCCTACCATTAATCATGCATGATCAGCTATCCAGTGAGAGTTAAGTTTTAATCCTTTTTTCTGAGCTATCACACGCGTGTATATTATATGCAGGCGAGTTGAGGTGGATTTGGCAGGTTATGTGGATCTTTGAGACATCTATGGCTGCTCGCCTATGCCATAAAGACCATACTTTTGCTGGCTTGGTTGTAATTTGCTCATACGAATGTTTGAATTTTAACACATTCACGCTTTTGTCATTTAAGGTAAACAGTATATCAGTAATTTGGAGACTTCGAGGGCTACGTAAATTCAGGCCCCTCGGAGTTTCATCCGAACTGAGCTGTATAACACTGATGCCATGCTTAACGCCACAAATATCTCTGCCAAAGTGGCACCCGGTAACCCATCTATTTCGCAGATGTCGAGCCATAAAGGCCTGTATCTTTTTTAAGTTTTAGTGACCCAGGTATGCATATTGTGATAATGACACTTTGATTTCAAAAAACCTATGATCGAAAAAGAATATAGCATGAAGACAGCCATGTGTACACAAGAGCTCTTACTGCCTGGTCGTACAAATATGTAAAATCTTCAGTGCCATCTTATATTTGACTCACTAGGGACACTTAATTTGATCACAACTGGTCACGAAAGCTCAGAATCTGTGTACTTTTCCGGCTTTTCTGGATAACCCAGTACACACAGATTGCTACTTTCTAAAGCAGTTTCGAATCTAGCAGCAAAAGTTCTCAAATCATATCACAGTAAACTAACACTACAATGTCTAAATTTTCTGATCATGGTATTTGCATCATTTAACTTTATTCATGCACAGTAGGCATTTAGGATCATTGACCAAGAAAATGGTTTGATGGATGCCCTCCATATTGCTGGGTAAATGCCAATCTATTTTCTGATTGGTAGCATTTCTTTCAACCAATCAGAACAGTGCAGTACCGCAGTAAATAGTGATGGTGGACTTCTATCAAAACATTTCTGGGTCAATGATAAACATGATAGGTTAGTCACAATTCATACAAATTGTTCTGATCCTATGATCAAGATGGCCATCATGCCCAGATAAAAAGGTATTAAAAACGTTAAAAATCTTCTACGGAACCAGAAGATCAATGACACTGTGACTCGATATGTAGCATTGGGGATGAGGGCTATACCAAGTCTGCACAAATTATTATTCTGGACTGACCTTAACCTACTTTATGGCATGTTCAAATTTGATTCTTAAATTGCATTATATGGGGGAAATCTAAAAATAATGACTTTTTTCAGAACTCATGCTAAAGAACCACTGTACTCTAGCAGCACCGTCGTCGCGGGTTGGTTGCAGTCGACGAGGGCACAGAATACCGATACAGCGCCGGGGTTATGCAATAAAGGTGATTATTTCCTTTAAAGAGGATGAAAGACATTTTTGTTTATGTTCTTGAATTTATGATTACATTAGATACGCATAGTTTTGTATATCGGGTGTTCTGGCCCAGTGATTGGGTCATTGATTGCTACATATTGCTTGAATTAAGACCCTAGACTACTGGTACAATACCCTCGACTACTTAAATTTTGCGTACATCTACCAAACGGTGTGCATCTCCGCAAATAATTAACAGAATACACGCAACACATTTTATTCATACACTTATTCTTATTCTTCATTATGTAATGCCAATTAACCATGACTAATGACTTATACCCCTATTCCACATAGGCCACGAATCGCCCGAATCGCAACGAATTGATTTTTTATTGATTCTGGGGGATTCGTGAGGTTTCATTAAAAAAAAAAATTTCCAATCGTGATGTTCTACGAGTCAGTCCCGATTCAGATACGATTTCGTTACGAATATTTGGGGGAATCGGCTCAATTCGGCTGGAATCGCGCAAGAATTCATTACGATTAGCAAAATAACATTAGATCATGCTGCACGAAAGTCAAGGAATCAATTACGCATCAGTTAAGAATATGCCGAATGTAGCACGAATTGGGCACGAATTGGGCACGAATTAACAAAAATCTGCGAAGATTCGCGAGATTTTCTCTCACAAAAGTTATAAAAAAGGCCCATCTATGGTTCCAAAATGAATGTTCCTCGTAAAGCAGCAGTAGAATCGATCCTGCAACTTGTGTGTTGAAAACGGCTTCTTATATAGCTAGAAGAAAACAACAACGTTAAAGTCGAAGGGCCCTGGCCCAGACTCTTTGACTTGGAAAAATATGGCAGTTCGCCATTGGCAAAATCACCAACCAGGAGCTACTGACTGATCCCAATTGTAAACCAGAATCTGCCAAATCTGTTTCAACTTCTAGGACTGGCTCACATGCGCGTGGCGGGGTAATTAATCTTAAGGAAAATCCTTCTACTATCTCTTCCTTGGTTTTATTGCTTGGCTTAATCTCCCGATTCCCCACGAATGAGCTAAGAGTAGCTACTATTGCCCCAAAACGCCTCCGAATCGATTACCATTCAGTTTCGATGTCTAAGAATGCCTTAGGAATTTGGTACAAATCACGCACGACTTTTCGAATCGGGGAATTCGTGGCCAAAGTTTTGAACAGTTTAAAACTTTTGAGCCGAATTCCCGGTAGACCTACGAATTGAAAGAACTGTCTACAAACTGTGCGAATCAGTTAAGATCTTCACGAACTGAGTACGATTCAGACACGAATCCAAATATTTGTCAATTCGTGGCAATTCGTGGGATTCGGGGCCTGTGTGGAATAGGGGTATTACATAGCGTACATGTACTCATTTCGGACACATAAATTCCGAATGGCAAGCCAGAATTCGGCTGATTATCAGATATTTAGCTAGTTTTCGAATTTAAAGGCGTCAATTGAGCCAGAAAGGACTACAATACATGCGTGATGAGTCCAAATGAAAAACAAAACCCACTTCCATATATGGTAAAAAAAATATGTTTCAATAAAAAGCATTAGTTGACCTTGACCTATTTTAATTTAATCAAGGAGATCAGGTAAGCGCATAGCACCTTCGGATCCTCTAGTTTGTGCATATGCTTAAGGAAGAGTATGTGTGGGGGTATACAGTTATGGAATACTCGTAGACTTCTAGATGTGGTGAGCCCTTCAACTTTATTGCTAAAAATCATACCTGATTGGCAGCGATACACATTTTTTTAAACACTTACTTCGCTTCTAACAATTCCTCTTATTTGTGATCGCCGCTTACAGTGTGGGAAAAAGCCTGTGGGTAATTCAGCACGGTATCACGGATGGTAAACCTAGGAACTACGACGAAATTGTGTTAACGTAATTTTGTTCCCAAGCCACATCCAGGACACGCCGTGGTAGTGTCCAGGCCGAAAATTGGCTAAAGAAAGGCTGGTGTCACTTTCATTTTTGTTTTATTTTACAACTAAGAACGAACAATGGTGAAATCCGACAATGTGGTTCCGTGTAAATATGTCTCGGAGTCCTCTCTAGCTCAAAATTTTGTTTGAAAAGTTATTTTCTTTCTTTAGATTCGTGTTTCCCCACTGAGCATCGGACCAACTTTCCAGACATGAAACTTTGGAGTTTTCAGTATTTACTTTTGGTAGGACTTGTCTTAACAGTTTTATTAGATAGATAGATAGATAGATAGATAGATAGATAGATAGATAGATAGATAGATAGATAGATAGATAGATAGATAGATAGATAGATAGATAGATACCCGACAACAAGGTACATATATTTTATTGCAACAAGATAATAACAGCATAGTATGAAAGCGTGTCGTCGGTGCTGTTGTCGCATTTCAGAATGTTTCGATGTTTAGTCAAGAGTTTATCTTTTCTAATTGGGACCACTAAATGCACCACGTCACAGGAGGCACAGTTTTTGGGTGTTTGTATTTTGACATGTCAAAGCCCAAGATGCCTTTAAGGTAGCAGATGTAATAAGTAAAGCATCTCAATGTTTTGGATTGAGTTGTTATGAATACTTATTTTCCATGTGGCTAAGAACAATAACGTTGTTCCGGCCGTGGGTCTGTCTACAGTTTGTGATTGTGGTACTTCCTAGTCATACTCACTTACTTTTGGATAATAATGATTAATTTTCATGAGTTTTGAACAGAGTTAGTACTTGATGCAAGCGAAAATTTCCTTTTTTCTACTATCTTAAGTGAAAATGATGAAAATGTAATGTAAAATTGTATATGCTTTGATGTATTATGATCTAGATTGAAACAAGTGCATTTAAATTTTCATAGTTTTTCACCTTAGTTATAGCCCTTCATTTAATGAAAATACAGTTTATTGAAAATATTTGGTGTGTGTGTGTGGGGGGGAGGAGGGTGGAATGATGCATGCATGCAGGGCTTTTATTGCATACGCGAACGAAGTTCCAGATCAGCTGTGCATCCATTTTGCTCGCTGTCTAGATAATCATATTGTTTTTTTTTATATTTATATCCGAAATAAGAAAGTCTCTAGCCATCATTCGTAACTGAGCAGGCTGGCTTTAATCAAACAGGTTCGAATACCCCGAAGCACGGTTTCTTCCTATTCTATACTTAAGGCCAAAAGTAACTTTACACTGTTATTATATATACCTTTTCTATGTACTGGTGAGTGGTATTTTAAATGTGTTTAATTCATATTAAAGTTCAATCAATTATTCATATGATCTTTTAAATTTCATGTTGTTGCTGTCATAAATGCAACTACAATGCCCTAATGAAAGAAGCAAGGGGACAAAATAAACTTTTCCAAAACGCATCACTTTTGATGTGTTACTGTAGCTTTGCAATTGGACAATTTTTAATTTTAAAGAACCAGTCTGAAAGACAGGCTATTGAATTGTTGTTTAAAGTTCAAATCAGCCTGGATCACCCTTCGAGTAACACAGATTAGAGTTGTGTTTTTACGTACATACCCCTTTTTATGAACTTTACAATGCTTTCAATGGAATTTCCCATAAGAAATTGCTTGCCGTTTCTCTTCCAAACCGATGGGAATTTTTATCAGATTATCTCGTCACATATTCAGGACAGAAGTCCCTACAAATCGCTGGTAAAAAAATCCTTATGCCATCTGAGATAAAGCTTTTAGCAGGGACAAAAATTTACTATTGTTTTAATTCAAAGGGAGATAATTTCAAAGTGAACCAACTTTAAAATGCTGCCAAAAACAAACTATACGTCAGAGACAGAATGTCTTGCAGTATTTTTAATGTGCAATCGATGGCCCTTAAAATAGTTCTAGGTTTTTATTTTGGATTTTGTTAGGAAATGCTGATTTTGTGCTTTTAATGAAAGCACAGATAATTTGAAAGAAGATTAATTTACTGAAGTTGTTTTTCGTGAATTAGGGCAGGGCGGGAACCAGCAACTCATTGCAATATTTAATTTGGTTAAACTCAAAAGCAGTAAAGATATACTCGATAGTTCAAAGTGTAAAGTTACTTTTGGCTTTAAGTATATATACTGAGTGTTCACGATTATCCTTCGTCATGTTTTTTTATTACTTCGTTAAAATAAGAAAAATGTATAGCTGACACGACCAAAACGCTGTCATGGTATTGTTGTTGACATGTACATTGCAAATGAGGTCGCGACAATATATTGGTTGCTCAGACTGGAAGGATGCACAGGCTGGTCCCAATCTTTGTCGACCACATGAGGTAATGGCAAGGCTCAATTTGCTTTATTCCCTGGTTCGTTGAATTTAGATTGTCACAGAAAAGTTACTCCCTGCTAACTTGGTACTGTACACGTGCAAGGAGTGAGAAGATTATGGAGAGTGTTTGTGTATATGTAGCCTTGACTGAGTTTTCGTTGCTGGCAGCAATTTAAGACAAGATTATGTCAAACGGTAGAGCATGCCTCTCCCGCTCATCACAAAAATACCTTAGTTTGGTGTTCACCAATTCACGTTATGCGGATGTGGTTGTGCAATGCTGGCAAAAAGGTATTGCCAAGACATTTCGATAAATTGAATTAAGAGTTAAAGTATCATTATGCATTTCAATATATTTTCAAGAAAGTTATTAAACTTTTGTCCATAAGTGGTTTAAATAGAGGATCTTACGTTAGTGCTCATGTTTTATTGAATTTATTAAACAAGTTGGGAAAAGAGCTAAAATTGGAGGCTTGCCGAGCATTTTATCTCTTTTTCCCAACGAGTTTAATAAATTCAATAATTCAAGAGCACGAATGTTAGATTCTATTTATCAAATGACAAATACTTAGAAATCTCATTTCTGGCGTAAATGTTATGATTTTGTCATCATGTACGCAACGTTGTTATGGACGTCATAACATTTCCCGCAAATCTGTAAACCACTAGTGGTTTATCACTTTTATTGCATGGCGTTATTTCACTCCCAGACGTGACGTCATATGATAAAACTAATACACGTATTTTACGGACATTTTATATTATTTTCACGAAAGGATTTTCATAGCGATGGCCTCACATGAAAACCAGGAAAATAACAATTGGCCCTGCTGCTCTTATGTACATGTAGAAGAGCAATACGGCAAAACCCAGCATGCTTTCAGTTTCGTTTAGCAAGTTCATATTTCCGATTGACGTCTTAAATTAATAGAGTCACAACTTAAACAATAGATTTACACTTTGAAGTTTCAGATTAATTTAAGATTAACATCTTGAAATTTCTGATAAAGATCTTTAGATTGATATACAGAAAATTCATATCAATACCATAAAAACTTTGATTGTTGCAGCTGAGCTGTTGATTTTTCAGTTGCTGCCATTTTAGTGGGGTTTCGACAATACGCTTTGTTTTGTGATATACTTTTTTCCCCATTTTTGGCTATCCTCGAGCTGAGATAAAAGAATACGAATTGCTTACCTTATCGAAGGCTGGCTTTTCTTGCTAACCAGATAAGAATATCTGAGATTTTACCCTGGCAACGTTTGTCATCACTCGGTAAGCCTCGTTATGCCAATCGATGATCCTCGGGGTGGAGTTTTCTATCCCAAACAAACTCATTATGGATTCTTTTATTATGTGTGTGTATTTGTTTGTCGGTGTCTTTTGTCTCTAGGATGGTCTGTGATAGATGAAATTCCTTCTTATTTTTGCTTGTTTTACAGCAAAGAGTATTGAAGTAAGGAGGCTATTGGGGCTTATGCCCTTGCATTGTACATGTGAAAATACGCTAGATATATTAGCACCAAACGACAGCTAATTAAATTGTACAAATGCTTGTCCGCATCTGAGTCATGCAATTTGCGTCGCTTCTCATTTTGATAAGCTCCACGGCATAAAATGTCTGTTTCTATTTCATGATCAAATGTTTAAGTTCACATGCTCAGCTTATAGATGTACCAGATTGTTTTAGTCCCCTACCATGCACAGCCCTTAGCCACCTACTCCTCAGGTCAAGGTCACAACTCTGCCTCCGTCTGTCTGTCAGTCCATCAGTCACGCTGTAATCTTGTATTTCGTGTCTGGGTCATATCTCATACAAGAGCAGGCCAAACTCATTATAACTCCACATGGTTATTTATTACCCATAATATGAAAATGTGTCAAGCACAACACTTAGCCATAAACTTCCAAGGTAACAGTAAAACATTTTACTCAAACATCGTCAGAAGCTGTTACACTCAGAATTTCGTGTCCACAAATATAGGCCAATTAAAATGCATTATAACTTTACATGATTACATGTATAACGCGTAGTATAGAAATACATCGCGCATAAAGCTTAGCTACCACCTCCCAATGACAAGGTCACTATTTTGACTCAAACTTGGTCAGGAGTAGGTTAGGCCAAATTCATAATAACTTTACATGGCTAATATCACATCACGGAAGTTTGTCGCGCACAATGCTTAACCATCAACTCTCAATGTTAAGGTCACACGTTTGCCTCAGACTTGACCACTGTTACACTCAGAATGTTGTGTCAGGGCCATAACTTATTTTCTTGTCCTTTGTGATCATAGGCTTCATTGTGGAACTTTGAAACTACTAGAGGGTCACTGATGACGCCTAAATGGCAGAAACTAGCTAGTCTGGCCCCGGAAACATACACACTCTGGTTTCAGTTCTTTGGTGCAGTCTTGCTTCCAAAGAATGCCCTTTTAAGAACATATTTAACTTCACTACAGCTGGTTACTGGGACTGTGTGGCGGCGGTAGAACGTCTCCCTGCCCTTCGCTATAGTGTAGATTTTATTTTCTTGTCCTCTGGGAACCAGGGGTTCATTGTGGAACTTTGAAACTATTAGAGGGTCACTGATGACGCCTAAATGGCAGAAACTAGCTAGTCTGGCCCGGGAAATATGCACACTCTGATTTCAGTTCTTTGGTGCAGTCTTTGCTTTTAAAGGATTCCCTTTTAGGAACATATTGAACTTCACTACAACTGGTGACTGGGACTGTATAGCGGCGGTACAACGTCTCCCTGCCCTTCACTATAGTGTAGATTTTATTTTCTTGTCCTTTGGGATCATGTGGTTCATTGTGGAACTTTGAAACTATTTAAGGGTCACTGATGACGCCTAAATGACAGAAACTAGCTAGTCTGGCCCAGGAAATATGCACACTCTGGTTTCAGTTCTTTTGTGCAGTCTTTGCTCCCAAAGTATACCCTTTTAAGAACATATTTACCTTATACATTTTATACTAAAGGACTTTGAAAATGCACCACCAAGATTAAATTCTTTATTTCACAAACCATGAGAATGTCAGCTGGATAATTATTATTGCATATCATAGTCTGACCAGCTTTTAGTGTGCCCTCGAAAATCCATGGTTTTAAATTTAGTTAAAGATATTGAAAAGTATCCGTTTTAAGACAGAAGTGGTTGAATTTGAAGGACACCAATTCAGGTGCAAGTTAACCCGCGTTAGTTTTGATTCCTGACACAACAGATATGCGTCCTGGGCTTCTTTCACGATTGCACATTCATTATTGAACGATTCAAAATGAATTGACAGTTCATTATGCTCAAATTAACATCCCTTTAAAGATACAGACATACATGTACCCCACCCACTCTGATTACTATAGTCTAGCAATACAATTCAACGTCTTGGGCCTTTCAAAGTTTCGATTTTATTTCATCTGGTTTTGATGGAAGAGGCTAAGGGCATAAGCGAAAAAACTACCACATTTGCGATACAGTTTTGGTATGCTAAAATAATTGGGCCATGCATATATATGTACCATGGCCATTTATGCCATGGTCATCTACCTTGTTTTATTTAGGTTTTATGTTTCGAGAGGATTAAGCCGATTGGGTAGACCATACTTTATTATATATAAATTATATAAGTATAAAGGAAGGCAAAGATCAGGAATTGCTGCAATGAAGTACCATACCTGAACGGGCACGCTAGTTTCGATACTAACAAAAACACTAGAAAACATATCAACAAGAGAGCCAAGATGTCAGCTCTTTCCCAGCAGGTGACCACAGAGCTGCAAGGAGCAGACAAGACAGCATAACAAAGATAAAATGAAACCTAAATAACAAAAATGTTTCACAAAATAATCATCGCTTTGGACCTGTCAGTAAAATTAATCAGTGGAGGGTTTAAACATGTTTAACTGTAACAACCTTACCATTAGCTATGGTGTGTTTCAAGACACATAGATATTTGGTTGGCATGAAAGATCACTTATCTATCGATGCATTATTTCCAAGTACATACGAATCAAGATATAAAAAGGAAATAAACTAAAGAAAAAGACTCATGATCAGGAAATACCGCAATCACATACTGCAGACCAGCTCATGACACTGTGAGAAAGAGCCATAGAACATTTATAGTAACAAAGTTCATTTTCAAATGTACGTCATCCTTAGTTCTCCACTGAGGATAAATGTTTGAAACTCTATGGCGGCAAATCCTTTGGCAATCGCCAAACAATACTTACGACTTGGTTTACTTTTTCTAAACACTCAAGCTACTTGCAAAATTATCTGAAAAGTTATGAACGCCAGTGTGACGTCGAACGTTGGTAACTGCAATTCTAAGTTTCATTTGCTCTGTTTTTGATTTGTTTGTCATGGTGTATGGCCAAATTTTAAATCTTTACCAGATTAATAATGAACCTGGGACAAATTGAAAATGGTGGGTTTCTTTTGTATTTCAGTATAGATACAAAAGTCAATTTATTCGAACTATACCCTAAAAATACAGAAGGCACTCGAACAGTTTCCTATTCAATATGCCCAAGTTATGAGAGCATATGACTACGATTATGTTTACTTGACAACTTTATGGGAGTCTGTTATTGTTCTATGTTTATTGTAAGTAAATTTATGTCCATTCTAGTACTGCAATCATCTTGATGGGGAAGAGAGAGCTGATTGCTTTGCTTAAGTTGTCTTCCTGGTGTCTCGTGATGGTTGAGCGGCTCTTCCTCGCGGTGCCACGGGGTTGTCTGCAGTTTGTGATTGTGGTATTTCCTGATCATACTCACTTATTATTTTTTATGTTTTGTATTTTAATTGAAACCCGACATTCTGTACACATAACAAAATGGGATATATTTTGAAAATATTGCACATAAATTCAAGGACCTTATTGTTTAGGGGATGGGGGGATATTTTTGTGACAACATTGTTTTTAGCAAAAGCCAAGTTCTGTGAGGTATTCATCTAAATACATGGAAATTTAATGTTTGCAGCATAAAACTGGGGATGAAAGTGTTGCGTTTGCATTACAATCGGGTGTAGAATATTTCTTTGTTTTTGGTAAATAAGTATGCTGTCCATGACTTGTGACTATTACCTGTAAATGTCTTACATGCAGATTATACCTGAGGTGAGTTCAACAATGCGAGCGCTTTCAAGCGCTTGCTGTACTGATGTCAGGCTTTACACATTACGAATAAAGATAGGTACCAATTAACGAGCACTCGGCGAGCTCTGGCATTATTGAACTCGCCTCTGTTCTGTTTATAGTTCAATCAGCCTGACCTGTTCATTGAGGTGTATCATTACTATATACTGTATACATACCATTGCAAATGGATATTAAGCTACAGGTTTTTACAAAATGAGTAGCTAATGAGCTTTTGTTTTGATTGTTTTTTTAGCATTTTGACAGTTCCCCCTTTGATCAAGCATGCCATTCTTATATGATGTGTGTAATGTAAAACTGCAACTGAATGCCAAATGATTAGCTTGGTCACTGGGGGTAAAGCACCTCAAAACACCCTTTTTCTATTTCCTGTATATGTTGAATAACATAGTTTTCAACCCATATTTTATAATCAACACTTGTCCAATTTGAAAAGCCTTTTTTGCAGATAATTCGAGGACTAAACCAACTACCTTTTCCACAGAAAAAATATCTGGTCATTGCTATGGACAATCCTGCGTTAAGACTGTCCGAGGGCCTTTAATAATTTATAAGAGAGTATAACTCAAACAGACCCATTTCAAAAATATTTCACGCATTTCGGAGTTCTTGTCAATTCGTATAAAAACGAACTGTTTGGTCGTTTTGTTCCTCAAAGCGACTCTATTTGAAATATAATCGAATAACTACAGATAATTTCCTACCAAAATATCGTTTGTAGACCACCAATAACTAAAAGCCTCCGACATCAGGACAACGTGTTTACCTGGGTGATACATATTTCATGTGTTATGCAAATCTATACTATCCTGCCAGCCAATAGTGACAGTGACTTCATGTTTTGTTTACAAAGTTATCAGGGACTTCGAATCGATAGCTCACTTGTTTATTAATCCTTTAATACACAAGTGATCTCTCGATTCGCGTAAGCTCAAGTGGAGTGTACAAGTTATTGTTTTACTTAACAGTTGTAAACAAAATATTTCGTCACTGTCACTTTTGGTTGGCATGACATTAGAACAGAACAGAATACGACATGTAACAGGTTCATATAAAAAATGGACACAACTTCACTAATCAAATCAGATGACGCAGCCTTTGTCGACAACATTGTCACATCATCAACAGTCGTTGTTGAAACTGTGATAGACACACAGAATACCCCAACCACATGCCTAGTGCAGATACACATAAGCGGCATCTTTCTGCAGATGGCGAGGATGAGATGTCCACCAAACAGGAGCCCAGTGTACAAAAGAGCAGGGATAATCAAGACCTCTTTGAACTGATGACTGCAGCTGAATTTGAAAAACGCAAAACCGTGTCTCACTTCAATGTCTATATATTTCAGTAGTACCAAAACATGTCTAACCGAAACATAATCTTTTTTTGTTTTAGGTTTTATGTCTCAGTCAATAGCTATGTCATGTTGAGATTGTGAGTTCACCTAACCACATTTTCTTCCTGGGCAAGCCCGACTAAGCATATAATTTCGTTTATAACTGACAACAACCCTTCTTGAATCAGCGGAAGGAGGAGGATGACCATGTAAATTATTCCATGATCAATCTCCACGAAAGTGTGGGACCGGGCGGGGATCGGACTTGCTACTGACTGCGCTATGGGGCCCGGGATTCTAAACTTACTATCATGTTGCCATCTTAGAAATTGCCTCACATATATCTGTATCTCCTATATTAAAGCATTAAGAACTTATTCTTGTGGCAGTAGATGTACTAAAATGTATTAAATTTGGAACCATATTGTCTTGGGGTTCAGACTTTTTTTTTAAAAAAAATCAACGCCTCACAGAATAGTGCTAGAATTTATTATATGTAACATAAAAGGAACCATTTACTTGGGGTCACCTGCTGGGAAAGTGCTGACCTTTTGGCTCTCGTTTGTGGTGTATAACTCTTAGTTTGTTGAAATGAATTTTGATAGAAACATAAAAAAAGTAAAAATACCTTGAGAACAGAAATCAATTATTTTTTTGATGGTTAACGCGATACAATGAGAATGACTTAAGCCATCGCCAAAATGTGAGGGGTTAAGTTGCCCCACCTTCTTCTCGGAAACACTACTGCACATAAAACCCATTAAATTCCGTTAAAAGTCTATAAAAATGCCATTAATAATCAAATTCCTGTTAAAATCATCCATTACTTTTCGTTTCTTAAAATTAATGGTTTTGTGTGTTTGGTCATTAATATTCATTATAATGGCCATTAATTCAGCGGTAACGGCCATTAAAGAGCAAGTAAAATCATTAATTTTTGATTAATTTACACCTTCTGTATTATTAATGACCATTAAAAGAGTAATGGTCCATTAATTTTCGTTTTGTGATGTTTTAATGCCCATGAATTTGCATTCTGTAATGGCCATTACAAAAAGTAATGACCATTAAAACCTTTCGTGTCTATTGATGACATTAAAAAGTAGTAAATTTGCATGTTTGATATTTTAATGGCCATTAAATATATAAATATGCAATTCATTAGCATTAGAAAGCAGTGAAATATCGGGAACCAATATTTATACGAAACAATGTGCCATTATTTAAGTGGTAATGGCCATTAATTTAATTCAAGAGCAAGTATGATCATTAAAATACCATTAATTTTTACCCTTGGTATGAAATAATGACCATTAAAATTTAATGGGCCATTATTTTCTGTTTTATGGTGATTTAATGCCCATGAATTTGCAGTATTAATGGCCATTACAAAAACTAATTGCCATGAAAACCCCATTACATGTCTAATAATGGCCATGAAAGATGTGTTCATGAATTTTAAATTACTGAAGTTGGGAGATCAATATTTTCATGGCCATTAATTTTTGGGACTGAACATCTTAACCCATTAATTTTCTAATAATGGCCATCAATTAAACGATCATCAGAGTATTTGATATTATCCATTATTTGTACACTCATGTAAAAGTTAGTTTTTAACAGTATCATTTTACAGCCTTCAAAACTTGCTGCACATTGCATCCATAGGTATGTTTGTGTAATGAAGAGCTCCACCATTCAGTGCTTGTAAATTAAAATCGCCACATTTCTTGTTTCATGAAGAAATTGCCTGTGTGATTAAACTGAAATTTCAGGAAGACAAAGAAAATTACCTCGAGAAATGCTGTAGGAAAATGAGTTTTAAAGGCAAACTCTATTAATTTCATCGAAAATCATAACATATCCTGGAGAAATGCTGGAGAAATTTCTTCAGCATTTATCCAGGAAATTTTAAAGCTTATCAAGGAGATTGTGGGCCTTTGTTACCTTTTCAGACACAAACCAATCTGCTCTCCTACCAAGCATAGCTAGAGCCTGGAAACAGGATTTAGCAACTGCAAGAATACATAGGATATAGGAAAATATGCATTTGGGAGCCATGACCATGCTTTATTGAAATAATGAAATCCGTGATACAGTGAGGGGAGTTTTAATGAGGTACACTGGTAATCAATTGGTAATCAATTTTAAACTTGAAGCACAAACATGTATTCTATGGATCTTGCATTTGTAGAAATTTTGTGCATAATTTAACATTCCAAACAGTTCTATAATTCTAAGTTATGTATGCTACCATACCCTGCTTTTCCATCAACAACATGTGTATTACTGCTTCTGAGTACAAGCACAATCACCATGGAAGCGGGAACCCGCGAGGTGCGAGTAGTATGGCGATTGAAATTTTCAGTCAGGCGTCTCATAAATTTAAGCACTACTTGGTTAGCAGGCTTCGACCACCATGCCTATAAGTCTGAACAAAGAAGAGAGTAATAAAAAGAGTTAGTGTATTTTTGAAGAAAATACTAAATCCAAAGCCATTAATTTAGCCTAAATGAGTTTTGAGCAGGATTTAATGGCCATTAAAGTTGCATCTAATGGATCTAATCTAATTTCATGCCAATTATTTATCCAAACTATTTATCAATGGCCATTAGTTTTGAATTAATATGGTTTTCTTTATATGTGACTGTGTCCTAAGAAGGATTCAACTTGGCCAATAACAATTACACTCAAAATTCATTTCCATGTAAAAGAATGCAACATTTCTCAATAGAATCAGAAAGAAAAAAAGACTTTATTCTAAACGCTCTTGATGAGGCTGCATTAAGACTGTTGGTGTGCCTAATGTGTAAAGCCATTTGATCATGTCTTAGACTTTACTTATTGGATATATGCTGTATCATTATCATCCCCTTTAACAAATTTCATAACATTCAAACTATGTTTTTATGTCACAAAACCGAATATCCAGATGAATTAAGTTTTCAAAACATACCAACAGGTAAATGCTATATGTAACAATGGGATAGAATTTGACAATTATAATAAGAAATACACAATTTAATGTTTGAAGATGTCTCTAAAATCGTGAAAATACCATACTTTATTTTTACAATTATCTTAATAAAAAAATTTGTTTTACTTTCTGACTGAGAAAAATGATCAAAACATGCAATAATTCTAATAAACACATTTAATGGCCATTAAAATCACTTAAACAAGAGTTGCAAATTAGAGTAGCTCCCCTTGAAAAATCTTATTTTTTCACAAAAGATTAATATGATATACAAAAATGATTTAAGACTTATATTTTTTCTGAAATATTATATTTATTAATTTATCAGAATTTCTGATCTCTATTATTAACATACAGCAAGGTTGTGCCCTAAATTTATCAAAATGTATATGTGTTGCATTCACCAATGGTAATTATATTTTCATCAATATATAGAAGGATTCAGAAATAAAAAGGTAACATTAACTTGTTAATTGGCCTGTTTATCTCTTAAGATGACAGGGGACTTAAACCAAAGTCCAGCAAGATTCTTGCTTGTCTTTCCTGCTTCTAAATGAGAAACAGGAAGCAGCACAAGAAATAGAATCTTGAAAACATTGCAGTGGGCATAAGAGAAAATTAATGACCATTAACATATTTTTATTAAAAAATTGTCATGCTTATCTAATGGCCATTAAATTATGCATTTAATGCCCATTAATATGCTGTTGATTTAAAAAAATGATGCCCATTATTTTCTATCCAATATACTGATGGGTAATTAATGCCCATAGATTTGTAGTTACATTTTCTGTTATAATGGCCATTAAAAATAAAAAGCCATTAATAATGGTTCTAATAATGGCCAAAATTTTCATGGCCATGAAAAATAGACCATATTAATGGGCATTAAAATTAACCATCAACAATTTTAATGGGAGGTTTTAATGGCCATTAATTTTCACACACTAAAAATAATGCTTAAATGATGCTCATTATTTTTTTCAATTAATGGTTTGAGTTAATGGTATTTTGACAGATTTTCAGTTTTGAAAGTGCATTTTACCATTAAAATTGACCATTAATAGGACCATTTTTAATAGGAAATTTTAATGGGGCCATTAATGGGATTTTAATGGGAGTTTATGCAGTAGTGAAAGTAGGGTAGTGTTATTAGGAATAATTGTCTTGAATATAGAACTAAACAAGCCACACGTTTTGCCAGACAAAATGATTTTTATGCATTGTTCGCTACAAAAAAGCAAAACATATACTCAATAGGCATTTTTCGTGTTCCTGTAGCGACACAATTTTTTGTAAAAATATAAAGAAAAATCGGGAAAAAGTCCAAGTTTTGAAAGTTTACCATTTCTCTATTAGTCAACATTTTCCGAATGTAAAGTTGAAAGTCATGCAAGCAGTGATCGCATAATATATTTTAATAAAAAATTAAATTGGCACCAAATCGTTAATTTGGCAAACCATGATCGTAAATAAGGTCCCCAATTTTCCTTCGTTTTTTTTTTTTTACAAATATTGTGCTTTAAATTTCAGCCAGTGTATAAGTCCTTCTCATCTTGAGCATGCGCTGCACGTGCACGCCAAGTTTTTTTTCGACAAAAATTAAACCATCAAGTAGCCGTTTAATTCTTTCACACAGTGCGCAGCTATCTAATCGGTATGTCCTAATCAATCAGCTACGTCGCCAGTAGTAAAGGCTTTGGTGATATGTCTCGTCAGATGCATATGTAATGCGTTGCAAATTATTTTGAGCTGGCTCAATTGTGTTTTTTATTATTATTTTAGATAGACACATATAAGTTTCAATATTAGTTTGGCTGTTCCATTGGAGTAACCAATCCTGAACTGAGTAGGTTTACGGAATTGTGTTTAGGAGCACCCGAAAGCTCATCCTCCAGTGGTTCTGATTTTAAACGTCTCAGAGGACAGTGTCACAGCTTATTAAGAAAGAGGGCAAATATCAGGAATCGATACAATCAAGTACCAAACCCGACCCAGGATACCACATGGGAAAGTGACAAACACAAAATTTAACATCACAAACGGGAGCCAAGAGGTCAACCCTTACCCAGCAGGTGACCACAAGGCAGCAATGACGGGACACGAAAGCACGCCAAACACAAGTAATATAAATGATCCACAAAAGAAATACCGCCTTGGAACGGTCAGTAAAATATTTATCTGGAGGGCTTAAATCGGTTTCATGGCGCCAAAATCACCATTAGTTCAGATGTGAATGAAGACACAGATATGTTTGGTTTGCATGAAAGACCCCTTACTTATCCATGCATAATCTCCTAGAACATATAAATCAGGATATATAAAAAGGAGATTAAGCAAAGATAAGGACTCAACAGTACATAGTACAAAAGAAATCCAACAGGTAAACCCTGGCGGGCCTGACAACAGCCAAAGCATCAGGCTCCTACCATCTCATCAAAAGATAAGTCTTTAAGTCGGAACCATCATAGAGTCCGAAGTCCGACCTACCGGCGTGTAAATAAGAGGAAGGCAAAGTCGCCAACCGTGATTGTGTTGACCACCAAGCATGCAGTCTGTTGCGGTACTTTAATATTATAGTCAATCTTTTAATGATAAGAAATTTAAAAAAAAAAAAAACTACGTTGAAAAATTATTAGAGCCAACAATCTTCTTCAACTTTTACACCAAGTCACCATAGAATTCAGGTTCCGAAAGTCCTTGGCGCAAGAGAGATTTAAGTCTAACTTAAAGTCTCATCCGAAAGACTGGGAGAGCCGGGATCGAACTCGGGACCCCTATGTTTATCACACCACGTTTGCTCCAATATGCAATTGCTATTTTAAAAGACGCATAAGTGATGATTTTTTTATTCTTATTTATATTGATTCAGTATTAATATCAGATGGATACATTTGTTTTTTTATTTATTTATCATTCTTTTTCATAGTTTCAGAACCTGATAAGTACTATGATAACTCGTTCATTTATAAAAAAAACAAACACGCTTAATGTTGTTCTTTTTAATTTTTCAAAGCAATAGCATTTCAGCGTACAGAAATTGCAAGCCTTACAAAAAACTAATCCATAATTGATGTATTCAATTCACTGATGTATTTACTTATATTAATTAAAAAACTATCTTATTAACGGCTGTAAATTATCATTTTTGGAAAACATATGGGACAATATCAGCTGTTATCGGTTTTAGCTGGCCGATTATCTCCCTTGAATATTGACCACTCCAGCAACTTACCTGTTGAAATCTGTGGCATCAATTACACAGAAAAGTATACAAACCTTTAAATAAATTATTAATAACTAACTTATTATTAAGTTGCCATTGTTTTATAAGTTATCACAAGAAAATTTAATGTTCTATCTTTACAATGATATAAACAAATATGAAATAACTTAATATTTAGTTTTGTCAAATTGTTTATCTTTTTAACTGGTAAAACCCCATTCATTTCTATGTAAATTGAATGAAAATGCTTAGGGTGAGCATTTTATGACCCCAAAATAATCATATTCTGACATTTTCTCGATGTTTTATAAGTTATAAATGGTATCTCTATCATCTAGCAATTTCAACCATATAAGTTTCATAAAAATAAAATAAATTTTAAGTCTGTCATTTTCATGTTGAAAATGGAGTTTTAGCGCCTTCTTGCCTAAGCGTTTAAAACGGCGGAGAAAAAGCCTAAGTCCTAATTGGATTGCGGGTCTATAATGCTCCCGCACTATTCGATATGCTTAGAGAATGTCGAGAAATCTAACGTCATTTTTAAAAGAAAGGGAAAATGTTAAAATTGATACCGACTTTAATTAAAGTTTCTTGTATCTTGTATCTTTTGCACAGCTGCTTGGGATACATGATTATGAAAAAAAAATAATCATAAATTTTGTAATACGTTAGAAGTAAAATACCACTGACCGTGACAAATCGCCGAAATAAAAAACATTTTATTACAAGTTGCTTCAATTTATTTTTATTTCTTTACTTTAAATATAACAATTATTATTATTATTATCATTATTATTATTATTATTATTATTATCATTATTATTATTAACACCTATCGTTTGCAAAAGAAATTAATTTGAAGACTTCATCTGGCATAATATTTGTACTTCATTCTCACACCGGATAGGCGGCATTCGAAAACGTTAATACTATCGGCGGCATACGTTAATACTATCGGCGAACATAGATCAGAATAGTTAGAAAAGGAGTTTTCGATTGCTATTTGTCGCCAGACTGGTTACAAATGGCAAACGAAAACACTGTTTCTAGTTATTTTTGATCCGCGTTCGTCGATTGTT
The DNA here is from genome assembly GCA_964019695.1 of Loripinus fragilis. Taxonomy (NCBI): domain Eukaryota; kingdom Metazoa; phylum Mollusca; class Bivalvia; order Lucinida; family Lucinidae; genus Loripinus; species Loripinus fragilis. The sequence continues at coordinate 100,362,662 of OZ026518.1, forward strand.
AATGACGTTTTCGATTGTCACCTATCCAGTGTGATTCTGGTGTGACGAAGGATTTTGAGACGCTCATAACGGGATATGCGATAATCCTAGGTGTCAGATACTCCCTGGGACTAAAGGTCTTATCTTGATCGTAATGAAATACTGATTTAACGGTTTTAACTGAATACACGATTTTGTATAAACAGTTACTGTCTTGTGTTGAAGACTTGCCCTTCTTCTAAAAACTTATGCATAAATAAATGCGACATGGGTGTGCATCAGACACTCGGGCTGATCTCAGTCTTCACGCACTGAATGTTTTGGATGTTCAGTTTCCTATTGAAGAACACCTTAAAAGAATATGTTGTCTTCTGTACCCTTGTGTTGTAAGTGACAATGAGATAATGGGCCTCGACCCGAGAAAACCTGACTTTGTTTCATGCGGACAGCAAATGTGAAGACCGTCCTGAGCATCCTCGCAGTCAAATCAGTGCTTTTGTTATTCGCTTATTGGAAAGTAAAATATCTAAACTTGCTTAATGCATTTTTTCAATATCAGTTTACCTAAAACAAAGTTTAGTCTCAGAGTCTTAGTAGCTGAGCCTTATCTGTTCGGAAACCTTGAAGACAGGTTTTCTGTCGTCCAGACCCAATTATCTGCTGGTCTCTAGCTTCAAACAGAGACCATAGTTTTACGTGTGTTTGTTTGGTGTTGTTGTTTTCTAGATAGCAAATACGCAGTTAAGAAAAGCTGTCTTGGCCAGCGCATGATGCTTTGTATATTATCGTATACGCAAACAGTCACTCTTTGAACAACGTACGCGTTCATTCTAGTTATCCAGTGGGCTAGATGACTAAAATTTGATCGAGGCAATCACCTACATCCTTTCTTCGTTTATGCGAGCGAGCCTTTGAGATATTTTACAAATATCGTGTGCCAGCTCGTAACTGAAATATCCTTTTATTTCATTTTTTAATAACGGTCATTTTGTCATAAAACAATTCTTTCTCAAAATATTAAGACTCAGAAATGAAATCATTCGGACCTACCTGTTTGATGGAAGATTCCTTGGAGGAACACGAAAACAATGGTCAGAAATTTAGTAGACGCCATCCTCAAAAGAGACAAGCACAAAAGCCCAAGTCTGACTGAAAGCTCTTTGGCCGTGTGTGGATTTTTAACAACGAAAACAGCGCGTTCCGATTGGCTAAAAAAGCCATCGAATGATATTCATCACTATCTGATAGAAAACAGCCATTCAGAGATGTGTTCGATAAAATGCAGTGTAAATGCATAACAACTAGACAACCCTCCGACGCTAAACAATTGCTTTAATTACAGCATTAACAACAGACTTTTGTCCATATGCATTCACCTTATGTTTATCTATAGTTTCTATGGGAGTAAACATGCATTGCTACCTATGTGTCTGAACCCTTTCTTCGTCGTTTTAGATCTGTGTGTGTTTTTTCTCTTGCAAAATTTTCGCTGTTGTTTCATCATAAAATATCAAAATATTCGTTGTATCATATTTTATTTCTAAAATGGCGAACAAGCAAACGGGGGTATCACAGGTCTTTAAAACATGAGTGTATCGGTATTAAGAGTGGTTCAAATATACAATCGGTACTCGAAACACTCAATTTCTTTGCTTTTACTTGAACAACTCATACTCACGTTCCATTGAAACGTGTCCGAGGTATTTCTGAATATGGAAAGGAACGTGTGTTCAGAATCTTTTGTGAATCGTTTATGTTTTTTTCTGTCTTGTGTTTGCTATGCCTTTGTGTGCGCCTTGTGGTCACCTCCTGGGAAAGGGCTGACCTCTTGGCTCTCGTTTGTGGTGTCCTACTGTGAATTTGTCACTTTCCCATTGGTATCCTGAGTCAGGTGTGGTACTTGATTGTATCGATTCCTGATCTTTGCACCCTTACTTACTTTAAAATGGTGTGTCGTGCGTGTGTCCTTGTCTCAATTTATTTTAACGCTATGATAATGAAACTTTTCCGATAAAACTGTATATTCGGAGATTTTCGCGAGAATTTTACTTTCACCAACAGCGTTGAAAGAATATTTGCGACGTTAATATTGTAATAAGGGCATGAGATACCTATTTTTGTCAACGACAGTGACCTCGCCTTTTCGCGTGGGTTTTACGCGAGTGGTTTATTTTCACGAAACTTCGCATATGCGAAGTTTCGTGAACATAAAGACCTCAGGAAAATTTCTAAATAATAATTTACAGTATTGCTTTGGAATCAAAATCATTTACCTCTCTTTTCAAAACAGTGTATATATAGATCAGCTGGATTTGTCAGACCGCACACTGTTTCTTCATCAAATCCATTTTAGTATACTCAAACAAAAATAAACGTCCGATTTTCATGGTACTGTATATTTCGGTCCAGTTCAGATGTTGCATCAAGAAAAAAAAGATGTTTATCAAACGTCAGACACACAAAAATTGGCAATTATTTGATTTTTATCTTCTTACCTTGAAGGGTTATTAAACCTAATACGCACACAGCTTTTCCCCTTATAATCAGGAAGTATATCATCAAAACGTGACACTTTTTACACTAAACGGCAACCAGAAACGTCCGATGAAAAAGAATCTAAAAATCCCAAGTCTTCTTTGTGAACGATCGAAATTGCAGTTCAGAACCTTTACTTTACGAAATTACATGAAATCACCTCCCTTTGAATTAAATAAATAACTATTTAAGAACTTCCAAATCTACTTAACCTAACATCATTTTGAGACCGTTTTGTTTTAATTTCTTGTGCTTGTTTATGACAACAGTTACACAAAAGAAAAAAAGAAAAAACTATGGCTGATGTCGGGCATCTAAGGTTCACTAAATCTGTGTTTTTTACCCCACCCCTTACTGCAAGATCATCAGAGAATTACCATTATCGATTGTTTTGATGCTGATTCATCTTAATTAATGTTAAAATCCTTGGGATGACGAAAAAAAATAAATAAAATTTGTCCGATTCAGTTGATTATTAAATTGCTGGACCAACCATTGGGTTTTATGCGCTTGTTATCGATCTTTTGGGACGTCAGAGTATGTAACATATTAATAAGCAATGCATACAACTAGCACGCATAACATCTTACTTGAGTGTTTGCTCAGGGATGTTTAAATGTGTTTGAAAGGTTCAGGATTATGACGGACACACAAGCTATTGATGATGTGACTTTTGTTTTTAAGGGTACTCGTGTTCGCTGATTTGTCAGCGGCTCTACTTATTATCAAATGAATTTCTCTTAGGTGCAAAAACGTTTCTCAATAATCACAGTTTGTAATGTGAAAATTTGAATGAAATGCTTTCATAGATTTGGAACTAGCAGCCATAAACATCAAGCGAACATAATTTCATGGTTTGAGTATTTAGCGAACAAATATTATATTCAACATTGGTGAAATATGTTTCGTTTATGTTCTTTATTCCTCCGTCGCAGTTCTTTGCAGAACTGTATGAAGGCACAAGCTTGGTATCTCCATACGCAGTCTGTAAAACGAACTCCAGTAAGTGACTTTTCTGATTTCTGCGAAGAAGCATTTGTTGTGATGTTCATTAGATGCTCTTCCAATGAGTACCATACCTTGTAAAGACCAATGCATAATCAAACAATCTCCAATACCTCCACCTGCCCTTTATATTAAATGTCATCAATGTTGCTGGTATTTCGCCACCAGCTTCTGTCCTAATAGAACATGTGGTTATTGAAGAAAGCAGACTGGCGTTTCAGCAGGTTCCAGGGGCGCAAACAGACCTTTGATATATGCACACTTTGAACAAGATATATCTTTAAAAAGATAATCGGCGGAGATTAAATGGATGGATGTTTGGTACTGCAACAGTAGTAAGTGAGTATGCCACAAAATGCCACAATTACAAACCGCAGACTACCCCATGGCACCGCGAGGAAGAGCCACTGAACCATCACGAGACACCAGGAAGACAAATTAAGCATAGCAACCAGCTCTCTCTTCCCCAACAAGATGATTGCAATACTAGAATGGACATAATTTAACGTACAACAAAACATATAACTATTACAGACTCCCAAAGTGGGAGTAACAATAAACAAAAAGTCAACAACAACAGAACGACCACCTTAGAACGGACAGCAGCCCAAGCCACCAGGGGGCCTAAACGCACTCCACCAGCACCAACTCTGCGCCCCAGATTCTGTTGCTGTTGAAGTACAAGAAATGTTCAGCTCGCATGGAGGCCTTCTAACTAATGCAATGTATGATCATGCAGAAACACTCTTATCAAATTAACACACCATGATGAAACAAAGAAAAGGGCTCATGACTCACAGATAGTCAGAGCTCAAGAAAACCTCGTGTTGAGCCACGGTGAGTCCAGCTACAGATAAACAAACAGGCACCAACCCACCGATTAAAGCTTTACGTCAGAACCGTCATAGAGTCTGAGGCCTGACCCACCGTCGTGGAATTAAAGAGGAAACCATAACTATAAACCGTGATTGGGTTTAAAACAGGGCTTGCAGACTGTCGCATGATATCCAAGTTATATCCAACCCTTAATTATATAACGTTTAACTATCTTTTTGAGTTGATCACTAAAATAAGGTTTTAATTTCCAACAATGCGTTTGAATATATAAACAAAATCACCCTAAAATATAGGTTCTGATATGCCTTGTTGCAGAAGAGTTTTTAACCCAATGTTGTATTTAACAATTAACTCTGAGTGTCTGTGGTAGAATTTAGAAAATGCTTTTCTAATTTTATGATATCTATAACCTTGTGTAATAACTTAGCAGTTAAAAATAAGTTTCTGTTGTTTAAGTCATCAACATTAGAACTCACTCTAGCAAAACGAATAAGCTGAGGAATATATACACCATAGGAAGGAGAGCGAGGAAAATCTCCATCAAGAAATGGGAAATTTACTCGTATTTCAAAATTAAAATCATCCCATTTATCATAAATTGTAGAAGAAACTATGCCATTTGTTATTGACAATTTCAAGTCAAAAAACGGAGCTTCAGTTTCAGAAGAATTAACCTTATTTAACTGAAGTTCAGTAGAATATATCTGACCTACCATTTGTTCAAAATAAGGTTTATCAATATTAAGTAAGTCATCTAAATATCTGGAGGTGGAGTTAAAAGCTTTGATATTATCAGTTTGATTATTGTCTGACAGAAAGAACATAAAGTCTCTCTCATACCGAAACAAAAACAAATCTGAAACAAGAGGAGCACAATTAGTACCCATTTGAATACCTACAATTTGTCTATATAATTTGGAGCCAAATCTTATAAATATATTGTCCAAAGATAATGGAGAGCATCACATATTTTCTGACATTACCTTAATTTATATCGTATAGGTTGTTCAGAAGTAAAAAAGGCATTTTTATCATTACAAGCCTAATAAAGTGAGCCCTCTCTGTTAAATGTTTGTTCAATTAATTCTGTGAGTTTTTTTTAATTATGAACGTGATGAATAATTCGTCATTTTTAAATCTTAGGTATCATAATGGTAAAAGTTAAAGGTACTGGCTGCTCATTTCTATCAATAATATAACAGAGCCAAATGAAGACGTCATAAAAATTTCAATCATCTTAAACTTGAATAAAAATCTACTTTGCCTTATATTCTCATTAACACGTGGTCTTTTATTAATAAAAAGATACTTTAACATGTTTAAATTGATCAGTGCTATATTCATCTCTAAAAGTAAAGTACAGCAGCATGTTGATGTCATAAAAATTCTGCTGTCTTGTATTAAGTGAAAATCTTCTTTGTCCTTTAACATTTATACTGGGTCAATTTTGAAAATTGAGACATCAAACAGTTAAGTATGATAGCCTTTATGCTCACGCAAGCTCAATATACACTGATATAGCCATTTTAAGCTGGGAAATATGTACATACAGGTTTTATTTACCTACATGTATACCGTTGGCAAAATGTTAGGCATATCTGAATTCGCCTATAATTAATTAAGGCTTGGCAGTGTTTTTATTTTATTTTTTTAAAGCATTAACTATGTCATTTCCTTGGTTGATTCCTGTATGTATAATATCATATTTATCAAATACGACAGAATAACACAGTGGATTATCAAAATGGAAGAAGTAGGATGAATCAGATGGGCATTGTAACGCAAAGCAAGTTTAATCACTAATGGTCACCTAGGAGATGAGGTCAGACGTACGTAAGTGTTATGCGCCAGGTGTAACTGGAAAATAATTCAGAAAATCAAAATTTGATATTTGAAAATGCTGCTAAAAGCACTTTTAAAATTTAACAAAATTTATTAAAAAGCAATGGAACATATTTATACAATCAAAGAAAGTCTAATTTACAGTAATTTTTTTATGTTCAAACTGTTCCTCAGAATATGTATGAATGTCACAAAGTAATACAGAAAGTAAAACACAAATTAATCCAGATATAATAAGATAGAACTCAAGCACAAAAGGTATCCTGGGTCAGTTGTGGTACTTGATTGTATAGATTCCTGACCTTTGCACCCTTACTTACTTATAAACGGTGAAATTACTCCAACGATGCCCTTATGGAAATTTACTCTTATTAATATTCTTTAAGAAAGCACCAGAACAACCAGGAAACAACTATGATATCATATGCTAAATATGAGACAATATTTTTTATTCTGGAATGTTCCACAAAGTTTTTGGTCCTTCCAGAACTTGATCAAAGCTTCTTTTGGCATAAAAAAGAAAGTTCTAGATAATTCCAGATTTTTCAAGAAACTTCCATGATATATTTCTTTTCTAGATGATAAATATTTTTTCTAGAAAAGTCTAATGATCAAACACTCATCTTATTTACAACAACTTGTTTCTGGTTCAACAGAAACTTAGTAAAAGTAAGTAAGGGTGCAAAGATCAGTAATCAATACAATCAAGTACCACACCTGACCCAAGATACCAATGAGAAAGTGACAAACTCACAGTTAGACACCACAAGACACACGAAAGAGAGCCAAGAGGTCAGCCCTTTCCCAGCAGGTGACCACAAGGCACATATAAACAGACGCGCATAAAGGCATAGCAAACACAGGACAGAAAAAACATAAAAGATCCACAAAAGAAGTACCGCCTTGGAATGGTCAGTAAAATATTTTACCGGAGGGCTTAAACAAGTTTGACGGTGCACCAACTTCACCCTAAGTTCAGATGTGGATCACGGCACTTAGATGTTTGGTTTACATAAAAGACCCCAAACATATCAATGCATCATCTCCTAGAACGTATAAATCCAAGATATAAAAAGGAGTTAAAGCTAAGATAAGGACTCAACAGTTAATAAAACTTAAAACCAGAGCAAACAAAATCCAACAGGTAAACCCCGGTGTTAATTTAGTTCTTATCATTAAGGTTGTGTGGGTAAGTACCATTCCAAGACAAGCAATCGACACACACATAAACAACATATCAAACAGATAAACATCATACATGTTACAGTAACTATTTCATTTGGCGTCTATGATTCTCAAATGATATACTGAAGTGATCAACGTGATGTTGGACTAGCCACCCTTGGTTTACAGTTAAGGGGATATATCTTTCAAAACCTCTTACTTGCATAAAACCTTTCCTGTATAAACAAAGAATGCTCTTTTATCAAGGAGATGGATACCGTTGGCCACATTGTTGTATTAACAATTTATACATCTCACATATATCACTTTACGCCCCAATATACAGTTTTTGAGCAATCTGCAGCATGCTTATCAATCTTTTTAGAGTCACTTCCTGGTTTGATACCATTTGTAATATTGTGACTCGCTGGGTGAACTTTAAAAAATACTAGTTGCACGTTTATAAACTACAATTATCCGACTACAATATTTTGAAGTATTTTTTACCAAAGGTACAAATTTCTGGTAGAAAAATATATATTTACAATTTTTGCTTATGAACTTTTCAAGGCCAAAATGAAAAAATGTAAATAATGCCAGAAAACATATATTTGGATCTAATATACAACAAATAAATAAACACAATTCAATTGATCTATATTTAATCTGTTTTAATCCAATTACCCCTTTTAAGCCCCACAAAGAGATACTTTTAATCCTCTTAATTATCTATTCATTAAATAGATAGGACTGACCTTTGATGTCAGCTATGACTATGGGGACTGTTCAATGTATGCCATCATTAGTATTTTTGGGGGGAGGGGGAAGGGGCACTCCGTATAGGACAAAACTCTATCTTTAACTTCAAATTTACTAAACTTTAAGGATGCATTGCAATTTCAGGCCAAGATCAACACATTCATAACTCAGTACAGCACAGATTGTTGAGTTAATATTTGAAACACAGTCTTGTGCGCTTTGTTTTATATACATCCACATTTTACTAACTGTAAACTGGGCCCGGGATCTGGAGCTATTTTAGTCAGTACAGGAGTGAATCACATGGCTTCCTCTCTCCATACACACTCAAACAGTCATTATTTAGTAGGAATCACTTTAACAACAGTGTCATTATACCAGACTACAAACTAAAGGTGTGCGTGTTTGATAGGCTAAATCATCTGCGCATAAATTGTTAAGATTATTTACAGAACGCGACGTTTATTGGAAGATATTGGAGAACATGAGAGCCCAGGAGTATGGCTCTGTCGTTACTGTGTACTTCTTTATATGCCAGAGGTGTAGTGTCAGCAACACAAATATCTTGAACGTCAGTGTATTCTACTTACACATCTAATGCGCTAGGTGTGTATGGAGTGTATTCATGATATTGTACCGCCATGGTTGGGTTCAGGGCATGAGTTGATGAACTACTTACCGTGAATAAACATGTCATCGTTGTTGGAATCATACTTGGATGTCTTATATGGTCAAGAAATATTGTATCGTCTTCCTGACGTGATCCAAGAAAAATGTGAAGGCTGTGTGGTTGAGTCCTTGTTTCTACAAGACCATACCTGTTTTCTTTTTGCAAAACGAGAGCAGCTAGACTTGCATATCGAAGATGTCCTGTAAACCATCAACGAAGCGTCCAATAACTTCAGTTTTAGACAAATCTAAATAAACTCTAAAATAAGAAAGGTTTGAAATTTTGATTGATTCTATTTATTGATATGACAGTTTGCATATATTTTTTAACAATAGTTTATAACAATAAACACAATATATACTTCATGATTCAAATATTGGACTAAATGTTTTATTACGTTTCCTGCTGTCAAACTCATAATAGACCTGTAAATTACATTACCATATAAAATCAGGATGGAAAATTTGTAAGCCAGTACAAGTAACATGCTAATAAGAACATCTAAATATCTATTTCACTACAGTTACACATTAGAAACAGCTTCAAATATTTAATATGAAAATTCACCATTAGAATAGAGACCTATATTATAAAATCAAGGTTGGGAACCATGTTTTATTCTAATATGCAATGAAACGGTCATCTGCAATTTTGCATAAAAAGTAACATACGTAACACTGACGAGCAGAAAACATATCTCAAAGATGTCTACATTTAGTGTTTATGTTTAGTCAAACATTTAAAGCTCAAATTAGTTTATTGATACTATTGGAAAATATCCTATAAGGTAAGTGTGTCTTGGTTGATCTTTTGGTGACAAAGGCTCTTAGCAATGTTGTTCAACGACGTATACATGCTACGCACGCCGGTGTCACCATATTTGAGCAGATGATAGCTTGAATGACACACACTCTTTCATCATTTAAGTAGAGGTCATGCCTCGTGTTTGGAGAAATTGCATCACGAAAGATTTATCTACTACAAATTTACACGCATAATTTTGGTTTAAACTTTCTGAATTGCTTGATGTAGAAAAAAGTCCACTAGGTGGGAAGCTATCCACTCTAACATACAATGAATCTGTTTTAACCATACCAGTTTTCTGAAACAGTGATTTTTTGCATATAGGGTTCGGGGTTGGTATTTACATTGGAGTAATCTATTACACCAGTGCAATATACGAGATTAGCTAAAACTTGTAACTGGTAACATACGGTACTAAAACATTGTAATCTCAATATGGCATTTCACTTAAAATTAAACTGAAATGATTTCCTTTCTCTGTAGACAAGACTGCCCTCACACAATGTCAGTATTAACCAATGGGTACAAAAAAGAGCCAGAATATGACCAAACTGCTATTAACAAGCTGTTGTCCGTAGTATTGATTACATTTACGGATGGTTTTGCATACAATAAAGGTATGGCAAAGATCAGGAAACGATACAATCAAGTACAACACCTGACCCAGGATACCATATGGGAAAGTAACAAAATACAATAAACATCACCACCAAGACCCTAGAGGTCAGCCCTTTCCTAGCAGGTGACCACAAGGCAGCAGTGGACAGACACGAAAGCATGAGAAACACAAGACACAACAAGCACAAATAATCCACAAAAATAGTACCATCTTGGAACAGTCAGTAAAAAATATTTTACTGGATGGCTTAAACCGGTTTCACGGCGCCAACCTCACCCTTAGTTCAGAAGTGGATCAAGACACATAGATGTTTGTTTTGCATGAAAGACTGCTAGCTTATCAATGCATCATCTCCAAAAACATATAAATCAAGATATAAAAAGGAGATAAAGCAAAGATAAGGACTCAACAGTACATAAAACTAAATACAGGGGCAACGGAAATCCAACAGGTAAACCAAGGTGGGCCTGACAACAGCCAAAGCATCAGGTCCCTACCATCTCGTCAATAGATAAGTCTTTAAGGCAGGAACCGTCATAAGGTCTGAAGTTCGACCCACCAGCGTACAATTAAAGAGGAAAGCAAAGTTGCCAACCCTAATTGGTTGATCACCAAGCATGCAGTCTGTTGCTATACATCAATGTTATAGCCAATCTTTTTTTATAATGGGAAATTATTTTAAGGTGATACCAGACCCATGTTAAAAGATAACCTAGTGGTTTTTTTTTTATAAAAGTAAGAGTTATCTTTATTTTTTGTCTTAAAACGTACAAGTATTTATCATTTATCAACACATCTGTATGACCAAATATATTTTGACCGTCGGGTCCAGTTTCACCCCTCAATAGGTTCCGAGTTATCCTTGTCAGACAAAATTAACATATTCTGGACAGAAAAGTTAAAATTCATGCGTATTCAATGTCTGTTACGCCATCCACGCTTTATTGGAGTTAGATAACTGCCACTCACGTCTCTAGTTAAGCTATGCACGCGGAGAGTTTGAATAATAAACTATTTGTATGATGTAGCTACGGGTAAGTAAACACTTTGAAGTGCCTGCACACGCGCACAGGCTGATAAAAGCATCTGCTTTCCCATCTGTTTTCAAATTATACGTCGTTCCAGTATGTTGTGTTTTGCTTTATCTGTCAATGCCTTCTGGTTTTAATTTACCAAACCAATATGACAGTATAAAAAATATTTAATGATGGACAAAAAAAGAGAAAAAACAGCAAAGGAAACATAATCTGAGGACGAACTACCCAGAACTAGCCCCAGCGAACAAGAAGGGTTGAAACATATCCTGGTTGCCATAGATGCGGTTCGAGTACCTATAAGATATGCATGGAAACAGCGTTGTTTCAAAGGCTGTTTTTTCATGACCCAACTTCGCAAGATAAGAACTTGCTACTAATTTTACTATTTTAAAGAGTCAGTGAGGGCCTTTGTGTGTCGTCTCTGGTGTATGCCTTTCAGTTTTTGCCACGGCTAGTCAGGGAACGCCCATTCGTTTTGTTTGTTTGTGTTGATCCTTTACCTCTCAGTCAGCAATTTTAGTCATGTTTGGATGAATTTCTGCCTTCAACCAATACTTTAAGCTGCTAAAGTATCTTGCCCCATGACACAAAACTATGACTCTGGTGATTCACAAATTAGCAATCATTCGATCCCTAGTTTAACACTCTACCAACTGCGCCACTTTGCTTCTTACGTCCATTAATTTTGTTAATATGACGTCGTGGGTGCGAGGGCTCCCTCCTTTTAGCTTGGATGAAACCCAAGAGCAACATGTTTGACACTCCTCTGAGAGTGCTCGCCGAATGCTGGGGCGTACATTTGCGCTATTTTTAGCTAGCCAGTGGGGAGTTTTTTTTTTATACTGAAGCTTATTTTGTATACACATATACGAGCTGTGAATAATCTAATATGGCAGTTCACATATACATGCTTTTCTTAGAATTAACTACATGTAAATGCCTATATGAAAAGGGCTCAACTCATGTATCATAACTTCTTTACCCTTTACCTCAGCGGTAGAATGTTCAACTTGAGACCGAGAAGTCCCTGGTATTGCTTGTTTGTTTGTTTACTCATTTGTTTGTTTGTTTGTTTTTTTGTTTGTGTTTATCATGGGAGTGATATAACGACATGCATTAAATTCAATATATCACTAGTGGTTTACTAGTTTTGGTAACGCTATGTAATGACGTCCGTAAGATTTAGCATATAATAATATATTGCAACATCAAAGCGAAGTTCCACGCAATTTTTAAACGCGATTTTAAAGTAGTTTTAGGGTCATAAAATAAATAGAACCTAACAGCCGTGCTCCTGTATTATTAAATTTTTAAGCTTGTCACGAAAAGATAACAAAATTCTTGGCAAGCCTCGCATTTCATCTTTTTTACAGCGCTTTTAATAACTTCAATTTTGGGATCAAACCTGATTTTCTATCTCTAAATGAAACAATATGTTTTGCGCTTCTATGAATTCATTGAATTTTTGCATAATGAGTAATTCATCATGTTTATAATGTTTTGTCGTCTGCTGATTTTTTTTTAAATAAGGTTTAAAAAAAACATCTTTCAGGAATATCACCAGAGTGTCAAACATTTTCTTTCCAAATCAGGTCAGATGTTTTGTCGGGCCTGATCTGTGTCATGGTTATCAGCATATGACACTTGTAGGGTAAGAGTTTATGAGGACAATCCAAGTAAACGGGGAGTCAATTAGATAGAGCGAATCGTGGATCCACATTAAACTTAAAGATTACAAATAGGGATAATACACATATTCTTAAGTGGAACGCTGTTGAATTCCTCTCGAATGCAAAAAGTTGCCATATTTTGATCCAACTACATCGAATATTTGCCTGCTAAACTTTGTCAACAGCCTGAACCAAGATCAGGCTAAGATGTCAGACATTATCTGGATCCATACTGTTTGACACTCTACTCGTACTCCTGAAAGATATATTTTTGAAAACAATGTATCTCGAAAGGAAATTCAGCAGAGGGCAGTCACGACATAAAACTACCCAGCATATATCGTTTTGCCAATGCTGAATCTTGAATCGCTTTTGAATACATGTCATTCAGTGCACCGGTTTTAGATGTACAGAAAATTTAGTTAGTATAAGCGACAATAATAGTTATAAGCACAAATAAGCACCACCGATCTGTACAAACCATAGTTTGTTTATATTGTTAGGTTCGCTTGGGGACTTTTCAAAGAGGGTCGTCAGAAACACGCAAAAATTCCATCTAATCTCGGCCTATATAAAACACCATATTTAAGTGAAAAAAATCAATAGTCTATATCTAAATTCATTTCTGTAATTTATTATTCAATTGAAATCAGCATTAAAGAATAATCGGCAAAAACGGGGGTCACTTAAACCCTGGAAATACGGTAGTGAGGCCTATGATATCGATATTTGAACACGCAGTTGCCATTATGTGTTCACACGCCAGGTACTCAGCACTGGCTAGCACACAAGACATCCCAATATGGCTGATTTTGCCTTTCTGTGACATAAAACATCAACTCAAACAATGCTGCTTGCTAAATACACACTATATCATGATTGTCTACGCCGACGGACCTAAATTAGATAATGGAACAGGTATGGTACTCCATGCCTGTTTTATTTCAAAGTTTTATTTTTAAAAAACGAAAATAGCACAAAAAAGAAAAACGAGCACGGTGACATATGCTTTTTAATCAATTATAAGTTTCTATGCACAATTCCCTTCAAGGAAATAAGATTTTGGTTTCTGTAGTTACACTGTGTGACATTTTTATTGTAGATTTAAACGATATTTTGGCCTTAATGTTTTTTACAAAATAGATTTTAGCTTAGAAATTAAGCTACATGCCTATTTTTCGCTGTTTTATTGTTTTCTTATATTAGACATTTTTACCCACAGGCTGACACCTTACGCGTACACCTTACACTGACTTTATGGGTGCAGTGTATTGTGCATTTGCGGTCAACTTTTTAATTTTTACCAAGCAAACTTACACGCAGATATGTTGTGTTATATGCTTTAGTGCATTATGAAAAGGCTGTATTTTTAGAATGTTCTGCTGTATATATCGTCACTGAACCTACTGTGAATTAAAAGCGATGACCACAAAACTGCAAATGACATGTTTCTGGGAATTAAAAATATTTCAGCTACTATTTCATGTGCTTTGGCCTATTAGAAAACATCATAATATAAGACCAACATTCTGCCCTGGGTTACATATAACAACCTCCGAGTAAACAAGACATCTTTGGGTAATAGGAATTATTGACCACAAAAACACAATCGCTATATTTCATGCTCTGGTAAAGATATTTGGGGATTTTCTCAGAATACGCAGGATAACTACATACAATATGTACATGTACGTCGGTACGGTCTATGCGTCTGCTTTGATTTTGTTTGTTTGATTTGATTCTTTACGTCCCATCAACAATCTTTCAGTTATATAGGGATGAGTCTTCCTGGGTTGAACCAGTACAAAGTTAGAATAAATGCGTCTTGCTCAAGGACCACAACGTAGTGACGCCGGTGAGGCTCGAACCCGCGGCCCTTCGGTCTCGAGTCAAACACTCTACCACTGAGCCTCTGCGCTCTGCAGTTTAAAGTTGTCGGACACTGAATTGCAGAGTCTATCCGTTGTCTACGCTTGTTGATACAATAACATTTGCTCGTCATTTCACATGCTTTAGAGTCTCCGATTTATGGCGGCAAAGAAAGTCGTACCCGTTGTCCTTATAAATTTTACCCATCGTGACTGTCTAGGACACATTACAATATGAGATTCGTCCATTAAACATTGACTGCTGCACCGATAATTTCTCTCTTATGTGGAATATCCTACATGTACATGTACCTCAGCGGATAAAGAAATATGTGAAATATCCTACATGTTCATGTACCGAGCAGCTGTACATAGTTTGGATGCTGAATTCACTATTTTAGAAATGACGACCTCGAATGCCTTTTCTTTCTCGTGAGCTCAAGATTTTGTACCATTTCATACATGCTATTATCTTGCCAACGTATCGGACGAGATTAACTTTTTCCGCGCTGGTGGCGAGTTGTGTCTTCGGCTTCAGTTTAGAACCAGATCAGACCGACAACATGAACTTTGTAACAATTTGACATTCTGGTGGTATTCTGGATTATGTTTTGACAATTTAGAGAAATTGAGCAGACTTCAAACAAGAAATATCTTTAAAAAAGATATTCGGCGGCTCTCAAATACTTACAATTTTAACACAACTAAGTGACGAAATCCCCTTATACTCCCTGTCTTTGCATGCTGGAAAAGGATGTTCCGTCTAAAACCAGCGAATTTGGAAGTTGTGCTATGTTTCTGGTTTCTCTTTTGCTTGGTGCTCTTTTCGCTGAGCGATATGCATCTGAATCGTTCCAAATTTTAGGCACTTCACCAGCAAAGGCTAGGGAACAATGTTATTAGTCCTAATGTTTTTAAGAAAACGGGAGATTTTGACGATAAATGTATGTACTGAAACAAACTGAAAACCCGGAAAAAAACATGCCATATTGTTGTTGTTGTTGTCACATAGGCTAGATTCAGTCCGTCTCAGATCTCAACTTGGAGTAGTTTTCAAGTCTTAAATGGTTTACACTTTCACCACTCTATTTACATATTATGAATGTCTCTATTTACAGAAAAATACTGATATACCAAATCACTTTTGTGTGGAACTAACTCCTATAACCTTTCTATTTCCTGTGGCATCTCGCCATAGTCGGGGTCGGGGAATAAATACATGTAGACTCAAAAACTGATCGACTAGCTCCCAGTAAGCACGTAAAATCCGGCTACTCTCGGCCTGCCAGAAAAACACCACCCGAAAAGCGTTTTGCTGGCGGGCCCATAGTGGCCCGAAATTTGGTGCTGGCTGTTTGCAAGTTAGCCCCGGGAAGTGAGCCTTATATGATACATGTTCGTCTGACATACATGTAGTTAAAGAAACTAGAGATTGTGCTTGTCATCTTCCTAAAGGAAATAGCAAAATACGCTGATACATGTACAGCTGCGGAGGTTGATCTGAGTCTAAGTGTAGGATTGTGGGTTGCGGGCACATTCAAATTGTAGGAAATTATGTGCCATTATTTACCGTTAAATTTCCATCCCCATTATAACCTCTTTTTTTAAGATATATCTTTTTTCACAAAGATGTATCTTGTTAAGCGCTATTAATAGACATTATAACGTGGGCTTTTTGGCTGTCTATTTATAACGCACCATGTTGTCTGATTAAATAGAGACTCTGCCGATAGCTACACTGTCCTTGTAAAAACATGCATTTGCCGGTCAGAGCAAGCTTTGCACGTATTTACTCGCCTGAACCCCGAGGTTACTCTCTAATTCGCGATGAATATTACGCCCTTGTATATAATGTAATGCATTAAATACACTTGTTATATTTGTTTTAGAAATAGACTAGACCTAATTCAGTGATTTTTTTTACAAATTTGTTTCTATGAGTCCCGGAACTCACTGGGCCAAAATTCTTTGCATCCCAAACTCGAAGTTCTGCATCCCATACGACGTCCACTTTGAATTATAAATTTTGTGTATCCATACGAATCCGGCCATTCATAGAAGCCAATTTGGGAAGCAAAACACTGGCATACTTATTTATACTATAATTAAGATAAAACTTAATTTACTTTGTCAAGTAAAATAATAAAGATATAAAAACCTACCTGACTTTCTTATTAATAAAAAGTTCAGTTGCAGACAGTATATTTCCTTAATTTAATCATATTATCATCTTTTGCCAAGAGTCAGACTTTTGTCTCGCAGTTTTCATATATTTTTTAGAGCCCAGGTCATTAGCCTGTGTTCATCTAACTCTGCATGCCTACAAGTGTAGTGCTGGAAGTTACTGCATTTGAGCCTTTGGACATACCATACTAATTTTTCTTTTATCATCTGTGCACAGTCCAGTCTCCGTACTTCATGAGCCTGCAGTAATACTTTAACCATTCAATTGGTATTTGCTCGAAGCAGGGTGTTTAAACTTGCGGGTTAAACGCATTATTCAAATGTTTCATTTCGGGTTGGTAGTATTGGATCAGTACTGGTTTATCAGCACTGGTTTTTACCAGTAGTCCGGTACTGGCTTTTACCGGTAAACTCCCCTACAGCGGGTCATATCTGAAAACACGTGTTTCCCAAGGGAAGCAATGATCGCTATACTGTTGGGGAGTTTTTTTCAGTACCGGTTTTTACCAATATTATTCAAGACACGATGCGCAAGTTAAAAAAAAAAAAAAAAACACTCAAAACGAAAGTTGCAAATACTAAATGCAGACTTTTCGCCAAAATTTTAATGTATCCTGCAGGACTCTCATGGTTTAAAATCATGCGTCCTTTGTGAGAAGCATGCGTCTGAGACCCAGGACGCGCAGGTAAAAAAAATCACTGCATATTGTCGAAATTTATGAAACAGACTATAATCGTGTAACGCGCATTTGATACGGGAAACCATAATGGCTCGAATAAAAAATACAAAGATTTGCTTTATATAATGCTGTTAAAGTCTTTTAGGATATAGTGAGTTATCTTATATTGCACTTATTTACTATGTGCAATGAAGCAAGGCATGCAAAGAATGGTAGTAAAGCAAATTGGAAATGCTGTACAGCGGGAGTTGACCTATATTCATGATCAATGTTCATTATTAGGACTAGTGCACAGACTGGTTCTCGGCCATTTACATGGAAATTTTCAAGTTAAATTGCATCTATAATAAGATCGCGTGGTCAGTCTGAGTATTAACCAATGAGGGCATTTTTTTTCTATCTGGTGTGATGAATATTACAATTTAAGAATACTTCTGATTGGTGAAAATTTGCATAAATTGTAGGTCTAAAGCGATATTAGAACGGCGGCCTTTTGGCCGCCGTAAAAAAGCCTGCAAAATTACCTAGCATGCAAAGACGCTAACTGAATTAGAAGTATCCCGTTTTTAATATAGTGGACAGTGTGGTTTGAGGTGTTTTTGTGTCAATGGTCGGTTGTGAAATTCAGCAACGGTCTTTTTGAAGTTATCAGACTTTTCCATGGCATGTGAAAACATTCACAGTCATATATGTGATTATTTGTGATGCTCATGAAATAGCATGCACATAATAATTGTTGTGGCGTCAACTATTTTTTAGCATAGAATATATTTGTAAGCGCAGTTTCAGATTTAAAAGTGATATATGATCCATCTTTCTTTAATCTAAAGTCTAATCTGTTCACGATATGTGAGGTATAAAATCGGGTAGGCGGCGATGCTATGCGCAATTCTTAAAACTAAGAGTCCAGAAAATACCACAATCTTGATGCTGTGCGCAATTCTTTAAACTAAGAGTCCAGAAAATACCACAATCACATACTGCAGACCAACCAACCACACCGTGAGGAAGAGACACGGAACACTTACAGTCGCATGACAGCAAGAAGACAATTAAAATAAAGCAATCAGCTCTCTCTTACCCTAGCGGAATGAGTGCAAAACTAGAATTGATACTAAGTACTGTATAGCAAAACAAGGAACAAACACAAACTCCCACACACAATGAGAGCAACAATAAACTATAAAATCAACTGGTCGTAATGTGCACGACCCGTGGTGAACGTATATCTTAGAAACAACATTTTAAAGTTAAATCAGTTTTACTGATCTGACTGCGCTGAGACTTAAGAAAGCGAGAGCATCTTTGGGGATATATCGCAGTTGCGGTTCACATACATTTCGCCTGAGATTCGTACTAGTTTTCTTTCTTGCTTTGACTAGTTGAGAAAGGGATAGTTTGAATTTGGGAGTGAAAGAATTTTAAATATTCTAGTATAGGGGTCCAAATATCATATTTGAGTTTAAAAACATGGTATATGAGAAAATTTCAGCTAAAGAGACTTGTAGGGTGGGTATTTCTACAAATTGAAATGAAATGCGAAACAAAGGTTACATCAAACAGCACTGGTACAAATGCAAAATAATTTCGCAGAAATGTTCCCCATAATGCCCTCTAACAAAATTGCCTAAATGATGTTGCTCCGGCAAACAAACTGGCTGCCAGAACTGTAGATAAGAAATATCTTAAAATGCCGTATTCTCTCGGGCCATTGGACTCGATTCAAAAACACATCACGCAAAGGTTTATTATAAAGTCATCTGGTAAGATTTCTCAATCGGTTCTGATCATCTGACTACCAGAGTTAAAACAAAAACACCACTTTACACAGCATCAGATTCTCGGCTATTGTTCAAGATTCAAAATAATTATATTATACAAGTGTTAAGGATAAGTATGAAAACTTTGATCAAAATACATATATAACATGCTGTTCAAAGTTATGAGCATTTTCACTAAAATACCTCAACCGGCCTAAATGATGCTAGGCAAAGCGTCGTCACCGTTTTGCATACCTGTGTCTGAACAATGTTTAAATGAATATTAAAAAAATAATTATGCAAAATTTGAACGAAATACACCATTTGGTTTAAGATTAATGAGCATTTATACTAACTGACCATTACTCGCCTGACTGATGCTCGGCATAACCTTGTCCGCCAAACGACAAGGGTCGGACTTCAGACTCTATGATGGTTCCGACTTAAAGACTTATCTATTGATGAGATGGTAGGGGCCTGATGCTTTGGCTGTTTGTCGGGCCCACCGGGGTTTACCTGTTGGATTTCTTTTGCTCCGGTATTCAGTTTAATTTACTGTTGAGTCCTTATCCTTGCTTTATCTCCTTGTTATATCTTGATTTATATGTTTTAGGAGATGATGCATTGATAAGTTAGGGGTCTTTCATGCAAACCAAATATTTATGTGTCTTGATCCACATCTAAATTAAGGGTGAGGTTGGCGCCGTTAAACCGGTTTAAGCCCTCCAGTAAAATATTTTACTGACCGTTCCAAGGCGGTACTTCTTTTGTGGATCTTTTATGTTTTTGTTCTGTCTTGTGTTTGCTATGTTTTGTGAGCGTCTGTTTATATGTGCTTTGTGGTCACCTGCTGGGAAAGGGCTGACCTCTTGGCTTTCGTTTGTGGTGTCTTCTGTGAGTTTGTCACTTTCCCATTGGTATCCTGGGTCAGGTGTGGTACTTGATTGTATCGATTCCTGATCTTTGCAACCTTATTACTTTTACTCATTCCAGTGTTTGGACAATGTTGAAATGTATACGTATGCAAAATTTGATCAAACTAGTATACCATCTGGTTATAAAGTTATGAGCATTCAACAACGACAGAATCACCGCCAAAGAATGGACAGCAGCGGAAGCTACTGGTTGCTTATATGCGTTATGGCGCCAAATCTTTGCTCTGGATTCTGCTGGGTTTCTTTTAAAACACAAAACGTGTTAAGCTCGAATTGAGAATTTCTAAATTATGCAAAACATTACCACAGAGGAACAAACTATCAATGATTTGGTGAAACAAAGAAAATGGCTCACAGAGAGTTAGAACTAAAGATTACCTCAAGTTGAGCCACGGTGGGCCCAGCTGAAAACAAGCATAAGGGGCCAGCATAAAGACGAAAGCTTCTGAGACTGAGGTCTGCTCCATCGTGATGCAATTAAGTGGAAACCATAGCTTAACCGTGATTTGGTTTTCTGCCAGGCATACTGACTGTCGCAATGTATTAAATTGCTGACCTCCAATGCAGTGGCAATACAGTTTCAATAAATAGAATACCTTCCACTGTTTCTGGCGAACAAGCAAGGTCCTGGCCAGCCCAGCTTACCTTGATTGTGATTGATTGGTGGTAACGAAAGAAGTACTCAGCTAAAACACATTTACCACATGACACTCTGCCATCCAAAGATGCAACCACACACCAAATTTGGGATCTCTAGCTCAAATAATATAGGTGATATGCTACGGACACAATTATTCTATAAATTAGGTCAGAGGTCAAGGTCACAATGACCCAAAAATGGTATGCGACATTCCGCCATCCCAAGATGCATCGACTCATCTAATTTGGAATTCCTACCTCAAAGAATATAGAAGTTTTGCACCAGACTTGATGCCGATTCTAGATAATAGGTCAAAGGTTAAGGTCACAGTGACCGGAAAGTAGAACGTGACAATCCGCCATTTCAAGATGCATTCACACACCAAATTGCCATCCACGGTGCATTTACACACCAAATTTGGAATTTCTACCTTAAAGAATGTAAGAGTTGTGCTCCAGACAAGAATTCTTAAAACTAGGTCAAAGGTCAATGTCACATGACTCGAATATGGTACGTGACACTCCGCCATCCCAAGATGCATTTCCACACCAAATTTCGAACTCCTACCTCAAAGAATATAGGAGATATGCTACAGACTCAAAGCAGTTTCTAGAAACTAGGTCTGAGGTGTAGGTCAATGTCACAGGGACACAAGGATGGTGCGCGACACGTTGTCATCATAAGATGCATCAACATACCAAATTTTGGATCCCTACCTCAAATAATATAGGAGATATGCTCTGGACACGATTATTCTAAAAAACTAGGTCAGATGCCAAGGTCAAGGTCACAGTGACCTGAACATACTGCGAGACACTTTGCTATCTCAATATGCATCCACACACCAAATTTGGAATTCCTACCTCAAAGAAAATAGGAGATATGCACCAGACAGGAAGCGGGACGGACGGACTGACGGACGGACGGACAGAGGAATGGACAAAGCAAATACTATATGCCTCCCACAGTTCCTTTTTGTGCATAAAAACAGCTTTGTTAAAAAAGCTGAGCTCTTGATTGCCGCAAACCCAGTGTGTATATGCAGTACATCATTGTATAAAGCCTGAGTCGGCGTTTTGTAATTTTGACATCAAAATGAATGTTGAGATGTTCCCTAAAATTTAATCCGCAGTCAGTTATCCGCTATCAGCAGTTCGCTTTGTGGGTAAAAATGTCTATTAGCCAATAGCATGTAGCGCATTCCCAGAAAAAATATGGCATTTCTCACGTTCATTTAAAAAAAAAATCAATAAATTGATATTTTGAAAAACTCGTATTTTTCAATTTTAAAGTTTAATAACTTTTTTAAAAGGTCTTGTTGTTTTTGTCAAAATAGATGAGTTTTGAGCTATTTTTTAACATATTAAAAGATGGTAACTTTTTGACATATGCTGATAAGTCCTTAATGAACTGCGCTGAAAAATATTAGAACCAACAATCTTCTTCAACGTATACACCAAGTCACCATAGAATCCAGGTTCCAAAAGTCCTTGACGCAAGAGAGATTTAAGTCCAACTTGGAATTTAATATCAAATCGTAGTATCGTCTATAGTATTTAGAAAAAGTTTTACGAAGTTTATGAAACTGATAGTCTTGTTTAAGAAGTTTCTTAGTTAGTAATTTATTGCGAGTGATGGAGTCAGCAACATGGTTAGATGTTCTAGCAAAACGAATGAGTTGAGAGATATAGACTCCATAGGATGTAGAGCGAGGAACATCAACATAAAAAATGAGAAATTGACAATTTCAAAGTTAAAATCGCCAGGTTTATCATAAATTTTGGCAGAAACAATACCATTAGAAATTGACAAATGCTTGTCTAAGAACGCAGCTTCGGTATCAGAGATATTAGTTTTACTGAGTTGGAGCTCTGAATGGTATATTTGACTAACCAGATTGTCAAAATAAACATTATTAATGTTTAAAATATCGTCCAAATATGTGGATGTAGTGTTGAAAGCATCAATAATATCAGCCTGCTTATCATCAGAAAGAGACATCATAAAGTTCCTCTCATAACAAAGCAGGAATAAATTGGCAACCAGGGGAGCACAATTAGTGCCAATAGGAATCTCAACTACTTGTCTATGCAACTTGGTGCCAACTCGACCAAAAAATTTGTCCAACAAAACGGTAAGCGCATCGCATACATTTTGACAAGACCATACATAATACTTTTTAGTTTTTTTTCCGAAGTAAAAAATGCATTTCTGTCGTAATATGCAAGGTAAGGAGAGCCTTCACTATTGGGGTTTTTTTTTTAATAAGATCAATAAGTTTATCTTTAATTAAAGTACGAGGTAAAGTAGTGTAAAGAGTGGAAAATCATAAGTAGACAAGCTGGTCGCATTGAAATATCTATCTTTAAGTTTATCTAAAATATCACCTGAAATTTTTAATAGACCGTAACATATTTTTATCGGATCACTCATATACCTTTTCACAGCGCTTGATAACATGTTTTAACAGTTGTAAGGCAAGAGGTTAACAATTTAGAAAGTTTTGTTGTCTTATACGAACTAGAATTAGCAATAATTCTTTCTTTATAGGGTTTTATGGAGGTTAGGTAACAAGTACAACGTAGGAACTCTGTTTTGGTTTTCTTTAGTTTTGGCACTAAACTGTAGGGCTGTTAGACTGTTGCCCAGACTAGCGTATCTCGTAAAATCGTCGATGCTTACCCCGAAAGTAGCAAAGCCGATTTTTTTTTGCACAAAGACTATTTTAACATTTTATTGCTTATTCCAGGGCATGTACAACTATTGAGTTGTCTATTCTTTAGACTTCTTGCCTCACTGCGATTAAAAACCATGTCATTAAATATTGCACAACAGTTTATGAAAGAAATGGTAAAAAATTATTTTGGTCTTATAAAAATTCAGGTGAAATTCTTAATAAATTGAAGTCTATAGGTTTTCTAGCATCTGGTTTGTCTATATATGATTTCTCTACTCTCTATACTACATTGCCTCATAATCTAATCAAAGAAAAACAATTCAAAAAGATAGTAAAACGTTTTATAAGGGTTGGATATAACTTGGATATCATGCGACAGTCTGCATGCCTAGTTTTAAACCCAATCACGATTTATAGCTATGGTTTCCTCTTTAATTGCACGACAGTGGGTCAGGCCTCAGACTCTATGACGGCTCTGACGGAAAGCTTTAATCGGTGGGTTGATGCCTGATGCTTATCTGTAGCTGGACCCACCGTGGCTCAACTTGAGGTTTTCTTTGATAATGGGCTTTAAAAAGATTCAATAACTGACAAAAGATATGCAATTAATGTTACCATAATATATATTTATAGTTTTGTAATTAGTGTTACCACATGCTATGTTTTTCAGTCTATGGATATGACTTTACCTTAACTTTCCTGAGTGAACAAAAAAAAAATCTTTCCAAAAATAATAAACATTACAATATGATATAATGAAATCGTGCCCAACTGTCGCACCCCTAAATGTGAAAATGTAATAAGGCCCGGTAAATGTGAAAACTTTTAACGCTAAATGTAATAAGGCCCCGTAAATGTGAAAACGTTTAACTGTAAACGTGAAAACAAATATACCTCGTTGCGACGGTAAATGTAAAACCTTTTTTATATACACATAAACAGTGATTATCATAAGCAACCATAAATTGCGAAGTTTGGCATATAAGTGCTTTTTTCTCCATGCTACAGCGGATCATTGGTGTCGAACCCATAACGCAGGTTACGCATGTGCGTAATAAAAATACTTACATTCAAGAGAGGTCACTTAATGTGATAAAAATGATTAGCCATACTATAATAAACTGCTCTTAAAGGAAAAAAATCGCTCCCTCTGGGAGCAAATTCTTTCCTTTAAGAGAAGTTCCCATTTGAAAAGGACCGCAATTGAAGAGAATCATTGCTTGATCCAGTAGTCTCCCTTTGATGTCCATAACTTTTCAGCGTTCTGGCTACGCCGTTGAGCGGAGGACCAGTGTATTGATGCCATCACCAATTTCTGTTCCCAAATTTTGTGTTGTTAGCTCCGATTCTAGTATGTTGGCATGCAAACAAAGAAAGAAAAGATTCAAAACATATGGGCGGCGACGTGAACAGGCTGACTTTGCTGCATGCGAACAACATATATCGCAGACCAGTCTGGGTGTCCGTGCAGATTAGACTGGGTGTCCGCCAAGTCTCATTTATTGTTCGCTAATACCAAAACATGAAATAAGCGAAAGGGGTACGTGCATTAAGAGGCTATTTTGCTCCCCCACCCCTGTGAGGTCAAAAAATAAAAGTTGCTCTTCACAAGTTTCTTTTTGATAGTTGATTAGAACAATAGCCAAAGTGTAAAAGTCTGGTATTGATTCGACTTTTGCGGTTGCCATAGTAATCAAAATGGCCGCCAAAATAGGCTGAAAATAGGAAAATGACCATTTCAGAGTAAATTTGAAACATGTTACGGAGGAATTAATATAAAGCACAAGCAAACAAAAAAAAGATATTTTAACAGATGGTGAGAATTATCATGCCACACAATATATTAAAAGTTTTTTTGGGGTATTCGCTTGTGCTGATATCTCATTTTTAAAAATTCGGTCTCAAAATGCCATAGATTTGGCCCAAAATGGCAATTTCTCTATTTTAAGCCTATTTCGTTCGCCATTTTTGTTACCATAGCAACGGTAAAAGTAAAATGAAAGCCAGGATATTACACTTGGGTTATACTTCTAATAAACCAAATGGATGAAATTGATGAAACACAACTTTCAGTTTTTGGCTCCAGAGGGAGCCAAATTTGCCCCTTAATGCACGTAGCTCTTTCACTATGTAAGGACAGAATATTTTCTTGCAGGTTACTGCAATTGTCATTCCCTTTAATCTGATATGCAACACGACCTTGCTGAAAAAAAGTAGAATTTTAACCTATTTACCCTACCCCCAGGATCAGGGGGAATCTATGGGTTAACATTTGCTACCATGTTGGAAGCATGCGCTATCTTCTTTAATTTGATATGCAATATGTCCATATCCCCAAAAACTTGAATTTTGACCTCTGTCCAACCCCTTAAGTTCACCGGGGGGGGGGGGGGGGGGAGGCGGCAGGCTTTAAAAGTAGAATCCCGTTTGGTATGTTTCACACTTTGGTATCTCTGTTTGCGTGTGCATTTCAGTAAAAATAAAGAGAACTGACTGAATTATTGCTAACTTTGGATACATGTATTTGACACACTCTGTATTTTTCTAAGGACATTTAGGAAAATACGGAGTAGCGGCCTGATATGCCAGGTAGCGCGGCAGCGGCCACGTTTTTATTTGCGCGGGTCTATACGTCGCGGCGACGGTGCCTATCTAACATGTAAGATGCGTGAACATATGTTAATCTTAACTTATGTAAGAAAGAAGGTAACGATCAGGAATCGATACAATCAAGCATCACATCTGACACAGGACAAAAGACGAAACATAAGTAACAACAATGATCCAGTGCGTATAGAACGCACTGTACATGTATACATATTACATATGTCTAACGTCGGCATATGGTGAAATTTTATGCATCTGCAAAATTCGCCGAAGATACCAGACGATATAAAATTCTTTTTTTTTCAGTGTGGAATTGGCGTCTATCACAAACTGAATGAAGAAAAAATATTATGCACTCAGCTGGTCACAGAAAAATCATAGAAAATATCAAACATTTATTAAGAATTTTACTGAAATTGCCAAAGTAAAAAATCTCGCGAAAGCACACATTAGAAAGGGGTACTTTCATCTGTGCCCATGCATGGATTTTCTTCAAACTTTGCATATTAATAACTCATTATATACGAACTATGAAAATGTATTTATCGAATTAGATAGTTAAGAATAAGGCTTAGGAAGCAACCCTGACGTACTCCACCTTTGAGGTGGTACCTGTCTCTAAATTTCCATGTCCTAAATCAATAGTTTTGTTTATTTCTATGATTTGTCATCTAGATTGAATCCAAAATACCATAGACATTATTTTAATACCACAAAACCATTTGGATAAGTTATGGTTTACGTTTTCAGAAGAAGTGATTGTAAAATTTCAATATTTTTATTTCAAAAATTTACAAAACATTCAACATTCAATTCAAAAGATGGATATGTTTTAGTCTTTGTCAAGATATCATATTATCACAAAAACATGCCATATATATACTGCTGATCTGAGCAAAATATCATGAAAATCCGAAACCGGTAACTTTGTCATTTCCTACCTCTTATGGGTATAGGTCAGTTTTAGCAAAATTAATTATTTAATTCAAATGAATAAATGACTCGACATAAGGAGGTTGTTTTTTAATCTACTTCCACTTTTCTTAAAGAAAGACATGTTTAGACAATTTTAAATGATTCAATGGTCAGAAATGCCGAAGGTCATGGACCTGTGTCGTGGCACTATGGGGCCAAGACAATATGTATCACTTCCT
The DNA here is from genome assembly GCA_964019695.1 of Loripinus fragilis. Classification (NCBI taxonomy): domain Eukaryota; kingdom Metazoa; phylum Mollusca; class Bivalvia; order Lucinida; family Lucinidae; genus Loripinus; species Loripinus fragilis. The sequence continues at coordinate 100,390,088 of OZ026518.1, forward strand.
CAAGTCCTGCATGATATTGTTTAAGAAACATAATATCCTAACAATAAACATGTGAAAACAAGAAGACTTAATATTTCCTTTACATCCCAACTGAACTAGAGGAACCGCATTTTGGTGCCGTGACCAGGATAACATGTAACAGAGTCTTATCAAAGGTATTATAAAACAGTGTTCTAAATGAATAAGTGAGGTCAAGAAACAAATATGTATGCCTAGAATATACAGCCAGCTATGATATAAATGTTGCTGTTTGATGGAAATCAGCATCATTTTCACAAAACAGAATGAACAGAGAAGATTTAAGCATTAAATTAGCTATACCTTTGAAGCCAAGAGTTATCTGTGACCAAAAAGGTTAATTTTAACCAATAGGTTTGACAGGGGGTTATTTTTGTGAAGCATGTTTATTAACGAGTCTTACAATTGTAAGATCATAGATATAATGTTCTTCTCCTGTATGAACTGACTTGTCATAAGGTTTCTCTTCTGTATGAATTAAAATTCTTAAAAATGTTACATATTAAGTGCAACATTGGCTAGATGTAGTTTTAATGTTAGATACTGGATGTGTTAAGTACAGGTGTCAACATATTGTATCATTTTGGCTAATATTATTGTCTAAGTACTTCATTAAATAAGAATCGTGTCATTTAATATCAAAGAATATTGTTTTATTCTTTTTCCAACCCATAATAGGGGAAAACACTGAACATATCAACTTCTACCAATAAACGTACTAGCATGATGATTCAAACTAAGCAAGTATTCAAGTATGTTTTACACTGAAACTTAATTATTGTATTTTTTTTACATTTCGATGAATTAGGGCCATGTTTTTACATCAAGTTAAAAAAATATGTTACCGGTCCTTGAATTTCATGAAATTTGGTCTACTTATTCTTAACATATATGGATAGTTTATATGTTGAAATGGTAACTTGACAAAGACCGCAACCTGTAAAAATGTTAATTCTAAATTTGACTGAATACAAACTATACAGTCGAAATTTGTGGCACCATGCTATAAAAATGAATGCCTACCCAATATCCTAATACATACAAAGCCATTTTAAGTAACAGCGAACTTAACAATAATATAGCTATTTGATAAAACTTTTTTCCGCCCGTTTCATGATATGTCAATTACTTTAGAAATAATAATAACTGGGTACCCTAAGGTATTATAGTGATATCATTCATGACGTCATAAATTAGCAATGCAATTGCATAAAAACTCAAACGCACCATAAATATTAAAGTTATACCCCAGACAATTAAATAACATAACATTTTCAAAATCCAAGCGTGGGCAGACTCCCATGTTAATTTCCCATACCATGCAAGAGCCCCTTTCAAAAGAAAAAAATCCTTTATGAGCAGTTCTTTATAGAATAGAAAATCATTTTTATCGCATTAAGTGACCTCCCTTGACTGTTACTATTTTTATTACGCACGTACGTAACATGCATGATGGGTGCTACACAAATGTTCCGCTGAAGCATGGATGAAAAAGCACCTTATATGCCAGTCTTCTCAGTTGCTTATAATAATCACTATTTTCGTGTATATAAAAAAGGTTTCACATTTACCGTCGCAACTAGGTATATTTGTTTTCACGTTTATGGTTAAACGTTTACACATTTACGGGGCCTTATTATATTTAGCATAAAAGTTTTCACATTTACCGGGCCTTATTACATTCTCATATTTAGGGGTGCGACACCCAACAAAAGAATTTAAGACTGCAATTGTGACAGGTGATATGTAGTTGTTATTTTTCAAATGCAATTGTCAACAGTGAACAGTAAATGTATTAAGCATACACGAAAATCCGTTAATGCTATATCTACAAAGTATCAGGTGCATTTTGGTATAAACCATGCTATTTCTGTTCTATTAAGTACTTTGGTTGATATGATGTTTGCAATCTTTAAAGAATGAGTTAGACATTTTAGATTATAACAAAATGCAGTCAAGACCTAAAAATTTCTGTGTCTTGTACTCATGGTACCGTTGGTTGGTCCACAGTATGCGATTGTGACTTTTCTTGGCCATATTTACTTTTTCGCAAACATAGATTTGTCAAGCATTATAAAATACTTCTACTGGCAAAAAAGTAGCCAAAACTTACAGGAAAACATATTTACGCTTCAATAATGAGAGTGTGCTGCCAAATATGTTATGGATTACCTAACGTATGCATTTAGTGTACAGGGTATATAACTTGTAAAAAAACTAATCATCAAATTTGACCAATCTGTTACCCATTCGCTCTTGTTGAAAGACGGCTTAACAAGAACTTTACTAGTTTTAAGATTTGTCCTCGTCTGTATAAAATAAACAGAAAGCCCCTGCTATAGAAGACAACTGGCACTATCCTCTTTGCCCTGCCACCAGATGCAGGAAATACGCGTTGTTATTTTACTTTTAATTATTAATTTATGTACGTTATTTTCAGTCCAATATTTGAATCATTAAGGTAATATCATGCATATTGTCATGAATTATTGATACAAAATGCAAATTACCATTTCAAAGTAACATAACAAATCAAAATTACAAAACTCTTAGAAAAGTGTTTATTTAGAATAGTATGTCTGTAATTGAAGTTATTAAAATATGTGGAGAGTAGACTAAAATGTAACCTGACCCGTGCGCGTAGTCAGGCTAAGGTAAAATTTGAGTATACTCTCCAAAATTTAATATCTTTATCCATTTATGCAAAACATCATTTTGTAACCTACGTTACCTCATTTAAATATTGACAGAAATTAAATACCCATGGTAGTTAAACTTGTTTGTCTAGTCGCTATTTAATTTCTTGTGGCAGAGATGAATGAAAACTGTGTAATTACTAATGCAAAGTAAATGATTGAAAAGAAAATATGTACGCCAGTAGAATTAACACGCCTATAAGTATTTTGAAATATTTATTTAACTACACTTTATCGCCAGTTGCTATTTATAAATAGCTTCAAATATGCGAGAATGGAAATTCATCAAAACCTTTATTGTTCATTTCAGATTGTGGAACATGGTTTATTCTAATATGCAATATTATACAATTATTGACTTCTGTTGAGGTGGACATGGAGTGTTATTGAACAGTAAACGTCATATTGACCGACGCGGAGCGGAGGTCAATATGATTAAGTTTACTGTTCAATAACAATCCATGTTCACCGAAACATAAGTAAACAATTGCTTTATTATAAAATAAATGTATGTTATGCATTTCCTGTCATTTTAAACCGTTAAAACCATTGACGTTACAGATGGATCATGCGAAATTACTTGACGTTCTGACGTCACTTCCCGTAAGCCATGCAATATAACCTCGTGCCGTGTGCTTTGCAACGTCACGTCCGGCAAACCATGCAATATGTAGTTTTATTGACTCGAGTGGATATGCATCTGGGCCAATCAGATGATGTTTATTTATAGATTATATAATAATTTAAATTATTATCTGCAATTTCATAAAAATGTAACATAAGTGATTCTTGCGAGCAGAAGTACATCTCACAGATGTTTGTAATTGATGTTTATGTCAAGCTAAAACATATAAAGCTCAAAACATTTCATTTATACTATAGAAATTATCCTATTAGTCTTGTCTTTTTGTTGGTATGTTCAATGTTATTAGGATAGCATTAATTACATGCCATTTACAGACGACCGACCTAAGAGAACTTAAAAAAACATAGGTTTCTAAGGCTCCAAGACATGTTTGTAACTGAAAATAGTAACCAAGCTTTTCTTCCTGGGGTTTGGGATCATGGCTCATTCTTATATGCAATCTGTAAAGTCATTATCTGCAACTACGTATAAAATGTAACATAATAACGCTGATGAGCAGAAATACATCTCACAGATGTCTGCAATTGATGTTTATGACTAGATCAAATATTTAAAATTAAAATAATTTCATTGGTTCTTTTGTAAAGTATCCTTTTAGTCTTGTATTTAGTGTACTAATATTTTAAATGTTAGTAGGGTAACGTTGATTACAGGACATTTACAGAAAACAGTAAAAACTTATACTTAAGGACTTTGAAAACGCATCAGCCATATCAAAGCCTTTATTTCACAAACCCTGAGAATGTCAGTGAGATAATTGTGTGATAATGACATACATAGTCTGGCCAGCTTGTAGTGTGTCCTAGAAAATTCATGGTTGTAAACTTACTTTAAGGTATTGAAAAAGTTTTAAGACAGGGGTGGTCGATTTTGAAGGACACAAATTAAGCTGCAAGTTAACACGCGTTAGTTTTGATTCCTGGCTAAGCACATTTGCGTCCATTGCTTCTTTCTCGATTGCACATTCATCATTGAACGATTAGAAATGAGTTGACAGTTCGGTACGCTTCAAATCACACCCCTTTGAAAATGGCATAATCGACCCATCCTGATTACTATAGTCTAGTAATACAATTCAACGTCTTGGGCCTTTAAAAGTTTCAATTTTTTATGTCCGGTTTTATTGGAAGAGGCTAAGGGCATACACAAATGACAAATTATGCATAAATTGCGCTTGTATCACGTGTCTTTTGTATTGTGCAGTGACGTTTACGTAATTTTTAAGATGTTCTCCAACACATGACAGCAGATCTCCTGCCATGATTTACTTCAAAACGTCTTCCCCACATGACTGCCAGTGTATATAGTCAATATCAGTAGAGAAAGCGTGCATAAAGGTAGCTTAAATATAGATGTTTCTAAAAAGGAGTTATAAATTGATGTTCAAATTTGACGTTTATTTTCGAAATATTGAAGTCACCAATTACTTTTAATAAGAAAAAGTCTATAAACTCTTTGGTGATAAGGTATCATACACGCCACAGTTTAAATATAAAAATAATCAAAAGGCTTCATTTAACTTTGCAGAAAGGTGCTGGATGCTGTATGTACCCACGTGACGTCATCAGCAGCGTCGCGCAATAGTGCAGTTAAATTAACGTTTGATTCATACCAATTCTGGGTTGCACATTATAACCTGCGAGTAACTTTTCAATCGCATATACGGTTTGCAAGAAAAGTGCAAAAATATGGTGATTCGTTTTCAAAGTCCTCTAGTATATAGTCTAATAGTTTCTAATAGTTAAACACGGGTTTTTGAGGCCCAAAGAATGTCCCTAACTGAAAATAGTAACCAAGTTTTTCTTCCCGGGGGTGCAGCAAACTCGCAAAATAGCTCATATATCTCAGATTGGCCCCTAGTGCCCCTAGACCAGGTGGGTCAGATAGTCGAAATTCAACTTTTTCTAAACCTGGTCATGTTATATATCTAATTCAATGGAATCACGAATCCAGCAACTTGGTAGCTAACATTTTGATCGCAGACTCATACCCCCTGACCCTGGTGGTGGGGTCAAAAGGTCAAAACTAAACTTTTTCACAACATGGTTATATTGCATTCCAAATTAAAGGGAATCAGGTATGCAGCAACACGGTAGCAAATATTTTGACCGCACTCACAGACCGCACCACTACCCAGCTCTGAGGGTAAGGCCAATAGGTCATAATTCAACTTTTCCTAACCATTGTCACATTGATTATCAAATCAAATGATATCACGGATGCAGCAATATAATAGCCCCCCTCCCACACCCCGGACCTGAGGGTGGGGTCCATTGGTCAAAATTCAACTTTTTCAAAACATGGCCATGTTGTATATGAAGTATAATGGAATTACGAATGCAGAAACATGATAGCAGCCCTCCCCCGCTCTGTGGATGGGGTCAATAGGTCAAAATTCAACTTTTTTCAAAACATGGCCACGTTGTATATCAAATTAAATGGAATCACAAATGCAGCAACACGATAACAAACATTCTGCACGCAGACCCCTATCCCCCTCCCCGACCCTTAAGGAGGTTCATAAGGTCAAAATTCAACTTTTTTTAAAACACGGTCATGTTGTATATTAAATTAAATGTAATCTCGAATGCAGCAACATGGTATCAATTCTTTTGACCGCAGACCCCATTCCCCCCTGACCCTGGGGGTTAGGGTCAAAAGCTCAAAATTCTACTTTTTCACAACATGGTCATGTTGCATATCAAATTGAAGGGAATCAGGTATGCAGCAAATTGGTAGCAAGTATTTTACCTGCACCGCCCCCCCCCCCCCCACACACACACCTCCAGGCCCTGAGGGTGGGGTTAATAGGTCATAATTCAGTTCTTTCAAAACATGGTCACGTTGTATCTCAAATCAAATAGAATCACAAATGCAGCAATATGGTGTAGGTAAATTTTGACCTCAGATGGATCAAAGGTCAGACGAGTCTACTTAGGAGCACGAGAAAGGTATACAGTATACATGTATATATAAGATTGTAACGGTAATTTTGCTATCGACGTAACAAAATTTCCATTAAATAGGTAACTGCGTGACCAAAACACCAACTACAGGCTTAATCGAGCGATCAACGTCGCGAAATCATATTCTGTTGAAGGTTACTGAGTTGGAATACCAGAGTTCGAGTACCAAAGATTTTTTTTCTTTTTAACGACTACCCTTTTTTCTTCAAGAAAATTGAATTTTTTGTGTATTACTTGAAGGCGCGTGCTTAATTTGGTGCGTGCTTAATTCATTTGCAAACTAATCCATGTCATTCGACGCCATGACAAAGCAAAGACTATACCGATACATTTCAGATGCGAAAGAAATCATTCGTAATGCCCATAGTTTTGCAAACAGGAGAAGGAAGATGTGCTGAAAATATCTCTGAATTAGGCAAAGGAAAGGACTTCCGCAATGACCGGGGTTAGCAAGGGTACCATCGAGCGGTTGATGAAGCGAGACAAGACAAAAGAGGAGATGCCCGAAGAGGGTCCAACTGGATGAATTTGACTTTGGGGTTCTGCAGAGGACTGTCAACGCCATATATTCGGAAAGGAGAATCTTACTAACACCCAGTAATATTCAAACAGAAATGCATGAGGACATTGGCTACATCGGCGGCAAGAGTATCCTGAGAAAGTACATGCGGTAGCTGCGATTTTCCTGCAAGAAAAGCCAAGCCAACCGTAAGCTGTTAATAGAGAGAGGTGATGTCGTCCTCAGCAGAATTCGGTATCTGCGGAAGATCCGTCAGCTGCAGGAAGCAGGATGCAACATAGTCTACACAGACGTAACCTATGTACACAGTAACCACACTAGCCTGTCTTCAGGCCCTGTATTAAGACATCTAACTTTTCTACAGATGTGTCTATGCTTGTATATGTATGTGCACATATTTTCTATTAACTGGTCTGATACCAGTCTATAACCACACAGTCTCAAAGACCTAGCAAGATGGTGCCATTGGAGCCAATATTCCCTTCTCTAAAGGTAAAAATGCGGCCCCTCGTGTGATTTTTCTACTTACACTTTGATTTGCTTTGTAGACCTTTACATGAAAAAGACAAACTTTAAGTAGTTTGATTTTAAAATCAAACTACTTTGTCTTTTTCAGGTAAAGGTCTACACTGGAAACAACGGGTAAGTAAAAAAAATAATAAAAAAAAACACGAGAGGCGGCAGCTGATCTGCCATCCTGTTTGGTGTAAACCTACACCTGTTTTTGTACTAAACAATTTAAGACCATCATTACACCAGTAATTAAAAATAAATATTTCCACTTGCTATTTTGTTGCTGTTCTCCGGATAATTTCAATCGAACAGAACATCGTTAAAGGAGTTGAAACTGTAGTTTAAACAAATTCAGTGGCAGTGGTTAAGCTGTTAAAAAAGTAAACTAAACAACCATTCTGTTTTGTACATTATACTTTCAATCTAAAACATGCATCTGAACTTAAACTACATGTAAAAGTCTATTAAGATGAGTTTCTGTTTGTATATTTTCAGGGGAAAGGATGATTGTGCTCCATGCTGGCAACGAACATGTTTTTTCTAGGTAGAAAGCTGGTATTTAAGGCAGAACTCTCTGATTGCAACTACCATTCTAAAATAAACCACTAGAACTTCCAAAGATGGCTCACTGAGAAACTTATCCCAAATATTCCAAAGAACACCGTACTAGTCCTTGACAACGTCTCCTACCACAGCGTTCAGATGGACAGATGCCCGATCATGGCGTCAAGAAAGGCAGACATGCAGGCCTTGCTGGACCGCCATAACATCACCTTCAGACCAGCGATGGTGAAGGTTGAGCTTCTGCAGCTGTGCAAGCAGGATGCAATGTCTGTCTATGTGGCGGATGACTTTTGAGGAGACATGGGCACCGATGTCTGAGACTGCCACCCTACCATGCCGAGTTCAATCCGATTGAACTGATTTGGGGAAACCTCAAAGGCAAGAAACATGCGCTCCTTGATACTATTCTCGTTCATGATCTTTAAAATTTATTGAAGAGTAGAAAATTGTGTAAAAGCATACAATCGCTGAAAATGCACAAATATGAATACTTGCTTTTTGTACATATTAAGTATGCTGAAAAGTTGTGTGACAGTAACAGCGAAATAAATCGATCAAACGCACTTCAAGAAATATTAGAAAGAAGTTGTCAGCTCATGTTTGAAAGTATTATAAACTTGTATATGGTAAATGGCGACCCGCGGTTCGGAACTTTACAATATTATTTTCAATCTATCTTCAAAACACAATCAATTTTATTTAGACTACTCCGCGGCAGATTGTATCATCTAACAGTAGTAATGGGTGGCACTATGGGGTCATTTTTAAGCCTGAAAAGAACTTAGAATTTTTCAGGGTAAAAAATGACCCCATAGACACCTACCCTGGTAAGCTTGAGTGACTAGCTGTGAATAACTTAGTTTATTTTAGGGCTAATCTGGTTGGATCTATGATTGAGATAGTTTCCTGCCTGGTCTGATTCACTGGTTGGGCTGTGATTATGATATACTGCTCAACAAAAGTTTAGCACGGATTTTAATACGATGTCCCACTTTGAATGAACATGAATAATTTTATTTAATGTAATCAACATGTATGGGGATATTGAAATTTACATTTTTTTCGTGTCCGCCAGACAAAAAGTTATCTGGTTAGGCATCCGAGGATCGACGTTAAATTTGATGTCATGGGCATGCAAAGGATACACGACTACATCTGAAATTAAAAGTTTTGATTCTAGAGTAAAGCCAAAGGTTTTTAACGATGAAAAACGTTACAAACGTCAAAGTTTGATACCCGTTTATGTCACGTTTTACCGCTCCATTATGACGTTAAAATGGCATTTTTACACTTCTTGACTTTTCAGCGAACTGAATCAAGAGATCAAGTAATCTGTTTGATGTTAGATCGGCACAAGCACCTGGAACATGTCTATAGTTTGTCATTTGAAAACGTCTTTTTTGATAGCGTTATCGCCTTAAATTAGCCTCAACTTCAGATTAACGTCACTTTTTATGAATTAAATACCATGAGACAAAATTTTATAAACTAACCTTTCCTTAAACTGTCTCTCTTTTGGCATCATCTTAAACACGGAAACCCTTTCAATTAAGCATGCATACACGGCGAAAACAGTACTGTTTTTGACTTGTAAACGTCATTATAACAACGACGTTAGTTGTTTTCAAGACTCAACTTTTGCTTCTTATGCTCAATGGAGACGACCTTTGTCTTTTTTCAGAATGGCCAATTCGAACAAGCTGTAAAACAAGAGACTTTATAAACCGATGTTGCATCAATTTTGTATTGCCATTAATGGAGTTGAAACACGTTTTTGACCCCTGTCTTGTTTAAAGTAATGAACGACGCAGTAGAAATCCAATTAAAGTACACCAATTGCTTGCTCAATTTTAGCACATACCAAACCATCATTTCAGTAGATATTTTATAACTTTAAACGATTTGCTCAAATAAAAATTAATTTTTATTTATCCGTGCTAAACTTTTGTTGAGCAGTATAGTTTCCTGGGCTGTTGGGAAATGAATAAAGGTTCTGCTGTGGTGGTATATAAAATAACTTAGTTATATTCAGCTTTGAAGATAACTTAGTCACTTTAGGGTGTATAGTATGTGGTGATATATGGTGTGTGTAATAGTCAAGGCTACTAAGTACCATGCGTCTTAGAGTCTCTTGGTCAATCAAGACCTCAACTCCTAGAGGCATCACTTTGTAGCGTTAACTAGTGTATATTGAGTAACGACTTAGTGGTATTCTTTCTAGGGAAGTGGTAGCCCTGAAAAGGGCTGTTTGTTGATTGTCTTGGTGATTTTTTAGCATTTCCTCTTAGTAATTTTAATTTTCTTAGTTACTTTTCCAACTCCTATGTTTTCACTGGTGTCTTGATCATTTGTCGTAATGTCAAGTCTTATGGGTATCTGGATGGATGGTATCTCTAAAGTTTGCTGCTGTGCACGTTGTTGAGACATTTCTTCTTAGTTCTTCACTCTAGATCTTAACTCATTGAGTTCCTTGAGTAAGACTTCTATGACATGAGTCTTTGACTGTTGTTTTTGCAGCATCTGTTGAACAGGTTGAGGTATATACGCTGAGGGTGTTTGCGGCGTATAATACTGTTGTGTTGTATCCCTAGCAAATGTCTCATTCACTGCTGATAGCAAAAGGTCAGGGTTGTTGATCATATCATCTATTGTCAGTGATGACTCCATGATTATGAATGGTGAAAATGTAGTGTGTTCAAGTCAACTCTGATTGGGTGAAATAAATGAACTGACCAATCAGTGTATTGTTGCTCTCTCTAGTGGAGGAGTTCAATGTAGGTAGGTCAATCCCTTTGAAAACTATAAAAGCTCGATTCAAAACTCAAATTTGTATTCTGTTTTTGTGTTTAACAACAAAAACAAAATGGCTTGCAATTTGGATTTGCGTTTGGGGCAATTGGAGGAGCAGGGCAAGACTATGGTTGATACTACTAGAAGGTTGCTGGAGACAGTGAATGCTGTGAAGGATACAAGTGAACTTCTTCTGCAAATGATTGAGAATCATCAAACGATGTTGGGGATGAGTCGAAGGGTCGATAATTTGATTAATGATGCGAAAATGGAAGTGAAGGTGGAGACTATCAGTGACGAGGAGGAAGATTGTGGGGATAATTCTTCCCCAACACCTCATCCTTCTGAGGATTTGGATGCGGAGGCAGAACCATCCACCCTTCTACATACCAGTGAGAAGAACTATAACTGTAGAACAGTGGGCTGTGCGATGCCCTGCCTGTGGTGGCCGCCCCAGTAGATGCCCCTGCTCCTAAATTTTGTCTCTGTGGTAATATAACCACCAAGCCGGCCCTTTTTAGGGCCACTCATTTCTTCAAGAAAGAATAACTTAATATGTTGCACTTAGTTTTGTATGTAAGGCTATGCCTAAGATATGTGTGATTGTAGTATTTCCTAACCATGTTCACAGTAATGGAGGGATTATGGCGTGATCTTTAAATGGACCAATGAACTGTAAGTTGCTCTCTCTAGCGGAGAAGTAGAATATAGGTCAATCCACTTATCCAACTTTATAACCCAACGTACTTTGTGCCTCTCTTAAAAAAATGAAATTCTTTGAAAAATTCAGTTTGACTAAGTTGTGTGCTGCTTTGCAGCGAAAAGATTGGAAAGAGGTTGAGAGACAGCAAAATAAGTTGGGATTAGAGCAATTTCTTGCTCGTGGAGGGATTGGTTCCGCAAAACCTGTGGCCATTGTTCAACCTATTTCAATCTTCTAAGTAAGAAATATTTTGTTACTTAGGAGACTTTAAAAAACAAACAGTCCTTTTCAGGGCTACTAAATTAGTTTCGTTAAAGAATAACCTCAAAATAAAAACAAACACAATTTCAACATTGTAATTTTAATTAAATCCAAAAACTATTGAGAATCATTATATATCCTTTAAGTCCAGTCTTTATTGAATATGCACTATAGAGTCAATGTCTGGTTCATCATGAGAAATCGCTTTATCCCAGTTCTCCGCCACCATCTCTGTACAGGATCGAGGTGAGTGAGAGTCTGATTTACAAATGAAACAATATGGTTTCTTCCCTGTCTTTGTACGGATGGCTGTCTTCTTTGAACGAGTATCCAAGCGTCTTCTCTTAGGACTGATATCAGATATATCTGGTTCAGGAGCCTTTCGTTTCCTTGAAGGCTTCGCTGTAGATACTGAAGACTCAGTCTGTTGCTTCTCTGTAAATATAGAAGACTGTTGAGATGTAAAATCCTCTGCTCTCTTAGGACAATTTGGAGCCCAATGATCTGCAAGTCCACAGATATAACATTATCCATGAGCAGGCTTCTTCTTATCTGTAGACATCTGTTGTTCGCTTAATTTCTTAGCCTCTGGACAATCTCCAATCCAATGTCCCGTGTCATGACAATGGTGACATTCTCCATAAGGTGGCCTCAACTTGTCTTGTTGTCTCAAACTATCTTCTAATGGCTGCATCAAAGCTTGTTTCTCTTGAGATAAAAGTTTCTTCAATGATACACAATGATAGTAGATGCTCTTCTTATCATAGACTTTAGCCATCCTTGGATCTCTACTGTTTGCCATCTTTACTCTTCGAAAATCAGAAGTGAAATGATTCTCTCTCACTGGTGTCCAACTATTTATAGTCCAGAAATAGTTTTGTCTTTTCTATGATTGTAGAGAAATTCGATTACACTAGGATTGTCAGCGACACATCTTTTCCAATTCTCAAATGTAATCAGTGTCTCTTTTTCCATCAAATAACTGATACTGATCCACCAAAGTTTCTTGAAATCTTCAAAAGTTTCAGGACTATTGAGTTTCTGTTGAATCTCTTCCAAAAAAATCTCATCATGAGAAAATAAGATGTAAATGCAGAACAATAATCTTCTATAAGGTCTGAACTTCAATATCTTGGAAAGTGGAATTTCCAAATATTTCTTCTCTCTTGCTTCTTCCAAGATGTTGAACTCAGATATGATGATCGAAATGACTTGATCATTCTTTTTATATCGTGATCAAGCTATCTATGTTGGAAATGAGATCTTCATAATCCATATCTTCTTCTTCTGAGGTTTGTTGAATTTCTTTCAATACTGCTTCGATGTGAGAAATCACACTTTCGCTGTTTGCCACATAAGTTAGCCAATCGATATAGTTGATAGGAGTGTCATCAATGATTCTCAACATCTCTAGAGCATTACGTTTAGTCCAAAATCTGAATGTATCAAATGTCTCAAATCGGTTTAACCAGTTCTTGATTCCTGCTCTCACTTTCAAAAAATCTGCATTGGATGGTTCTAATGATAACATGTGGTCTTAAAGCCTCGCAAAATTGATAATTTTCTTTATAGGCATTTCAAACAAACTAATCATTCTACTAGCAGTATTTCTATTCAGCCTGTCGAAAAGATTACATATGGTGATAATTCCACTAAAAGATATAGAACTATTCTTAGGCATGAATTAGAATTAAAGTGGATAAAACTATTACAAAAATCACATCCACTTGGTTTTAATGATAATATTTACCATGAGGGTAACATTTCTAGATTACCTGATTTTGATGTTTTTTCTCTTTTAGATATACGTAAACGTAATAACAGATCTCATGATAAACGCAAAAATGGAAATTTAAAGCGCAAAAATGTTTTAACTCTTTTAGAACTAAGTATCATCTTAAAACATTCTGGCCGACATATGGCCCTTTCACGTTTAGTAACTCTTTCTATATCTTCACTTCGTAATTTGGATATTGAGGCTAATAAATTCTATGATATAGCTCATCGACTTTATGATACAGCAATTCTTACCCGGTGTTACACTAAACATGCTCTTCGGCCATACATAGACTCCAAAATTAATCATATTAGGCATTTTATCAAAATTCAGTTTGTTAACAAGGGGGTTGAATTCATTAACTTTACCAGTATATTTAAATATAAATCTGTTATCTCTTCTATTCCTACCTATTTTGAAAATAAGGAATCCCCTATCATTTGTTATAAGTATATTTGTAGTACTGTTTTTAACTATAACAAATTAGTAACAGAACTTGATATCGAAAATTCTATTCCTGACTCTTGAGATTGTAAAAACTCTAAGTATTGCTATCAACCCGCTGATCATATAGTCACAGGGATTTAAAAATCATAACTGATTCAAGAATTCGGTCTATCATATGTGAGGGACCTAAATATAGGTTTCCTGTGCCAATAGACTTCAAATCATGTCGTGAGGAAATTGCTGGAGCCTTACAAGAATTTTGTAATCGCTGGTGTAAACGGAGCATGTTGAGTCAAATGCCTTAAATAGTTGGAAACTAAACATTTTTAAAATTATTGATGGTAGAATTTCATTCTATTGCAAAAATTTAGACCTTCTACCACCTTAACCTAAATTCACTTTTAGACACTTGAAGAAAGGAATCCAAGTATTCCATAGGAGGTTTGTTTTGGCCCCCGCAGATAAGGCTGCTAACAATGTTGTGGTCGTTTGAAAAAGATACTATATTAACACCATAAAGCAAGAACTTAGCACTGCAAAAAAATATGAGCATAACAGGTTTGATGAGACGTCTATCGTTGTTAGGCATCAATGCCATATGGCAGCTAAGTTTGGGCTGTTTGTTGATGAGGACCATAGCAAGCTTCCTACGTTATACTGGTTACCTAAACTTCATAAACGGCCCTATAAATTGCGTCTTATTGCTAATTCTAGTGCATGTACAACTACTGAGTTGTCTATTCTTTTGACTTCTTGCCTTACTGCAATTAAAAACTATGTCATTAAATATTGCACAACTGTTTATGAAAGAAATGGTAAAAAATTATTTTGGTCTATCAAAAATTTAGGTGAAATTCTTAATAAATTGAAGTCTAGAGGTTTCCTGGCATCTGGTTTGTTATGATTTCTCTACTCTCTATACTACATCGTCTCATAATCTAATCAAAGAAAAACTAACAGAATTAATTGAACAAACACTTAACAGAGAGGGCTCACTTTATTTGGCTTGTAACGATAAAAATGCCTTTTTTACTGCTGAACAACCTAAACGATATGAATTGTGGTTATGTCAGAAAATTTTTGATGCGCTCCATTATCTTTTGGACAATATATTTATAAGATTTGGCTCGAAATTATATAGACAAATTGTAGGTTTTCCAATGGGTACTAATTGTGCTCCTCTTGTTGCAGATTTGTTTTTGTTTGTTATGAGAGAGACTTTATGTTGTCTCTGTCAGACAATAATCAAACTGATATTATTGAAGCTTTTAACTCAACCTCCAGATATTTAGATGGCTTACTTAATATTGATAATCCTTACTTTGAACAAATGGTAGGTCATATATATCCCACTGAAATTCAGTTAAATAAGGCGAATTCTTCTGATACTGAAGCTCCGTATTTGGACTTGAACTTGTCAATAACAAATGGCATAGTTTCTTCTAAAATTTATGATAAACGGGATGATTTTAATTTTGAAATAGTAAATTTCCCCTTTCTTGATGGAGATGTTCCTCGCTCTCCTTCCTATGGTGTATATATTTCTCAGCTTATTAGTTTTGCTAGAGTGTGTTCTAATGTTGATGACTTCAACAACAGAAACTTATTTTTAACTGCTAAGTTATTAAAACAAGGTTATAGATATCATAAAATTCGAAAAGCATTTCCTAAATTCTACCACAGACACTCAGAGTTAATTGTTAAATACAACATTGGGTTAAAAACTCTTCTGCAGCAAGGCATATCAGAACCTATATTTTATGGTGATTTAGTTTATAAATTCAAACGAATTGTTGGAAAACCTAATTTTAGTGATCAATTCAAAAAGATAGTGAAACGTTATATAAGGGTTTGATATAACTTGGATATCATGCGACAGTCTGCATGCCTAGTTTTAAACCCAATCACGGTTTATAGCTATGGTTTCCTCTTTAATTGCACGACGGTGGGTCAGGCCTCAGACTCTATGACGGCTCTGACGTAAAGATTTAATCGGTGGGTTGGTGCCTGGTGCTTATCTGTAGCTGGACCCACCGTGGCTCAACTTGAGGTTTTCTTTAGCTCTGACTATCTGTGAGTCATGAGCCCTTTCTTTGTTTCATCATGGTGTGTTAATTTGATGAGAGTGTTTCTCCATGATGATAAATTGTATTAGTTAGATGGCCTCCATGCGAGCTGAATATTTCTTGTACTTCAACAACAGCAGAATCTAGGGCAAAGATTTGGTACCAGTAAAATGCATTAAAGCCCCCCGGTGGCTTAGGCTGCTGTCCGTTCTAAGGCGGTGGTTCTGTTGTTGTTGACTTTTTGTTTATTGTTACTCCCACTGTGGCAGTCTGTAATTGTTCAATGTTTTGTTGTATGTTACTTTATGTCCATTCTAGTATTGCAATCATCTTGATGAGGAAGAGAGAGCTGGTTGCTTTGCTTAATTTGTCTTCCTGGTGTCGGCTCTTCCTCGCGGTGCCATGGGGTTGTGTGCGGTTTGTGATTGTGGTATTTCCTGATCATACTCACTTACTATTTTTTAAGTTATTTTTTAGACATCAAAATGTAAAATATGATCTAAGCACACTGGTAGACTTTTGGTGATTGTATACATATTCCGTTATTCAGCAGATAATCAGATTCACGACTTGGAAACTTCAAAATAATTTGTGGTTCTATCTGTCTTGGAGTATAATGTCCAATGGCAACGTTATATGAATCTGGTCTTTTATATACCTAATCAGTTCACTGGTTATAAAGTGGTTAATCCCTGCAGCTGTTAAAGATGCCACAGATAAAGATACATCTTGTGTATTCCATGCAGGCAATAACCATTGAACATGATGCTTAGGAGTTTCTTCCTTTAAGTACAAACATCCATAAAATCTATTACTGTCATAGATAATTCCATTCAAAAAATACTTGATATCTGTGTCACAAGTATGAATAGAGTAAAGTTTATCCACTGTCAAATTCTTCATTCTTACAACCCAACACGAGCTTTATCAATACTGTGAAATTTGGAGTAATGTATCTTGAGCAATTCCATATGAAATCTTAAGCGCATCTCACCAGGAAGATTTAGTAATTCGTCCATGCTTAGACGTAGTTGGCCTAGTTCTTGGTGATAAATGTCCTGAGATTTAGTCTCTAAAGCATTTGACAAGCGTCTCAACCTAAGTTAAAACCATCCTTCTTGAATGAGTTTCCTAAATTCCAGCCCTTATGGGGTGGTATATGCAAATTTGAGACTCTTCCAAGACTCAGATTCTTCTTTATCCACATTGCATTTCGCCACCACCACAGCTCTTGCCATACACATTACATCTTTGGTATTATTGATCTGTACAATACTTCTTTTGTTGATACTCATATTTTCTGACTCAAAGTATAGACCAGCATGTAATGGTTTACGTCCACTGCCTACTGGAAGTCTCACCACTGTGACTTGAATAGTCATCTGTCCATCATTGATGCGAAAATTCTCATTGAACTGGAACACTTTCATGATCTCTTCTAACACAGCTTCTCCAGTCATAGCTGAGACATCTTCAACAGTTTCTGAAACACAAAGCTTTTTGTGCTTCACTACGGGCCTCGGCGGACGTATATAGTACCAGTGGTCAGTTATTTGTTCAACATATATATCTACTGACTTAATACTGACTTTTTGTTTATTGTTACTCCCATTGTTGGAGTCTATGATTGTTCTATGTTTTGTTGTATGTTACTTTATGTCCATTCTAGTATTGCAATCATCTTGATGGGGAAGAGAGAGCTGGTTGCTTTGCTTAATTTGTCTTCCTGGTGTAAGGTGATGGTTGAGCGGCTCTTCCTCGCGGTGCCATGGGGTTGTGTGCGGTTTGTGATTGTGGTATTTCCTGATCATACTCACTTACTATTTATGCTCCCAAGTACTTGATTAAAGTCCATTCTCCGTATCCTAAAGATGGACTGATATTCCCACTTCAATTCAAGAAGAAGCCTGAGACAAGGGTGATCCATATATACTTTAATGGAGTAGATCACTATGATGCGATTACCAAGGTGACAAGATTTCTTGGTGCCAGCTATTACTGCGAGTATTGTGATGTTGGGTATTCAAACAGAGGGGATCATAGATGTGCTGATGGATGTGAAGATTGTTATAGTGACATTCCTTGTATTCGTGGTGAAAAGATACGCTGTATGGACTGTAAAAGATTTTTTCGTAGTAGAGACTGTTTTGCTAAGCATAAGGCAATGAAATCTAAGCAACATAAATCTATTTGTCAACTTGTGTATAATTGTGGTAAATGTGGTTTTAGGATTGTGGACAATAAGAAAAATCATGTATGTCCAGGACAGAGAAAATGTAGGAATTGTAAAGAAATTGTTGGACCCAATCATCAATGTTATATTCAAAGTTATGAATGTAAATCTGAGATGACTGAAAATGAAAGAGAAGAAGAGGTTTCTCAACCTAAGAAATCTCGTTTCATCTTCTTTGATTTCGAGTCAAATCAAGAAACTGGTACACATCAGGTGAATTTCTGTGTTGCTCACAAAGCTTGTGATGATTGCATGGATTTGCCCATAGATACATTTTGTCCGCCTTGTTCGACACAAACAGGTATGAGGGAATTTATCTTTGAAGGCATAGATACTTTACCACAATTTTGCAATTGGATTTTAGGAGATGAGAATAAAGCAGTGACATGTATTGCTCATAATTTTGGAGGATATGATGGTCAGTTCATCTTACACTATATCTTAGAATATGGTACAGTGAAACCTGAAGTGATCATGAATGGAAATACTATACTTAGAATGAAAGTAGGACGTGTCACATCCCTTGATTCTTATCAGTTTTTGCATATGAGACTGGCTAATTTCCCAGATACTTTTGGCTTGACAGAAATGAAGAAAGGTTACTATCCTCATCTTGCAAATACACTGGCAAACCAAAAGTATGTGGGACCTTACTTTCCTGTGGACATGTACAATCCCGGTCAGATGTCTGTCAAGGATTGTGAGACATTTATAGCTTGGCGTAAAGGGAAAACTGAGAGTGGTGCCATATTTGACTTCAGAAGGGAGATGGAAGAATACTGTCGTAGTGATGTTGATATTCTAAGACGAGGATGTGCTTGTTTCAGACGAGAATTGATCAACATTAGTGGACTTGATCCTTTGTCTGAAGCTTGCACTATCGCTCAAGCTCGTTCGAAAGTATCGAGAAAAAATCATACGCCTGAAAACAGTATTGCCATCATCCCACCTGAAGGCTATCCTAATCAAAAGAACTACTCTATCAAAGCTTTAAGATGGATTCAAAGTGAAGCTAAGACACGTGGTATTGAGATCCAACATGCATTGAATGGTGGTGAGCAAAGAATCAATGGACATTATGTGGATTGCTACCATGAAGAATCTCGAACTGTATTTGAATTCTATGGATGTTACTGGCATGGATGCCCTACTCTTTTCCAGACAGAAACAGAGTTCAACATTATCAGTGTTTGACCATGCATCAGTTGTATATTTTGACTATTGGCAAGAGTGAAGAGTCAAGAAGAGCAGGATATCAGGTGGTGGAACTTTGGGAATGTGATTATGACAAGAGATACAAGGAAGATCCAGACTTGTCTGCGGTTTGTGATTGTGGTATTTCCTGATCATACTCACTTACTATTTTAGATCTTTGGTGGACTCAGAATTAACAAACTTAGACCCTTTGAGACCAAGAGATTCTTTATTTGGTGGAAGGACTAACTCGACCAAACTCTATCAGGAAATCGATGAATCCTCCAGTGAAGAAATCAAGTACATCGATGTGTGTTCACTCTACCCATATGTTTGCAAGTACGGACTGTTTCCACTTGGACATCCCACCATCTATTCTCAAGAGAATATTGACAAAGACAATATAAGACAGTACTGTGGATTGATCAAGTGTAAAGTGTTACCACCCACCAATATGTACCATCCAGTATTTCCTCAGAAATGCAGTCAGAAATTGATGTTTCCATTGTGTAGAAGTTGTGCTGAAAAGACAGATCCTCATATGAGATGTACAAATAAAGGAGCTGGAGAAGGAGGGATTTTTGCTGGCTATATCGATACATTTCTTAGAATCAAACAAGAATCAAGTGGATATCCTGATTGGTGCATGACTGAGCAAGACAAGAAATATTAGGTGTAGATAGAAATTACTTTGATAAACCAGTAGCAAATGAAAAATACATTTTCAGATATGGTGTGGATTTGAATACAAAAATTCATCAACTTTACATTTACTCTGATTTAGCAAGCTATACATTTATTGGTGATGTTACTGCACCTATCTTGAGAGTGTTGCCATTTAAAAGTAAAAGAGAAAACAATCATTTACATCAAGAATTTGTCAATGTACACTATTTACCAGTGGCAAAATCTTTCATAGATCAGGTGCACATTAGTATAAAAGGTGATACAGGTGAAAATGTGCCATTTATCTCTGGGAAAACGTTAGTGAAACTACATTTTCGACAGAAAGAATAATGTTGAAACAATCCAGAAGCATTATGTCCCTTCAATCTGGGAAAGGAGACTTTCCCGTGTACAGAGGCGTTTCAAGACAATATGGCAATGGTTTAGGATCCATTTTTAAAGCTGCATTGAGAACAGTGATTCCAATTTTAAAACCTGTCGCAAAAGCAAGTTTAAAAAGTGTGAAAAAAGTAGCTAAAGATCAAGGGGTTCAAGCTCTGAAAGACATTGTGGGTGGTGAAAATGTAAAAAAAAAGTTTTAAAAGAAAGAGGAAAAACAGCTTTGAAATCTTTTGGTCAGTCTACTATAAATCAGTTGGCTATAAATTCAACTCAAAAACGCAAAGTCTCAATTTAGACACCAAACTGTTAAGAGAGGTCTTAAGCACAAAGCAAAAAAGTTTAATCCAATTAAACGTCTGGTTTTTGCAAAAGATATATTTGACGAAAAATGATTCAACAAGGTTCTTGCGATTGCAGTAAAACGGAATTGGATATGGAGTCCATTCCATCCACCATGACTACCATGCAAGGCACTCAATGGAATGGTTATCATCCCATCGCTTCTCTCGATAGTCATCATGCACCCATTGAATTTCTAATTCCACCTCACACCGAGTTTTACACTGATTTGTCTCAAGCCTATCTGTATATCAAATTCAGAATCTTACAGCAAACGGGTGAAAATCTTTACACTGGTGCAAAAGTATTTCCAATTAACAACGTTTTTCACAGTATGTTCAGTCGCATCGATTTGTATATCAACAATAAATTGATCACAAATAATTCGGACACGTATCCATACAGAGCATACCTTGAAAATTTGTTTTCTTATGGTTCTGATGTCAAAGATAATCAACTGAAAGCAGCAGAAATTTGGTCTAAGGATGAAGCTGGAGCTTTTGAAGATATGTCAAATGCATCTATCACTGATCGTGGCAAACGCATAGCAAAAAGCAAATCCGTGGAGCTTCAGGGTAAATTACATTTGGATCTAGCTATGCGGGAAACATATTTACCTAATGGCTTAGAATTCAAACTTAGGCTTAATCGATCATCTCCTCAGTTTTGTTTGATGAGTGAAGATTCTTCTGCAAAAATCAAAATTGATACCGCTATCTTGAAAGTACGAAATGTACAGCTTCTACCTGCCATAAGCAATGAACTGAATCAAACTATTGCTCATCATAATGCTAAATTTCCGATCAGAAGAGTTGAAGTCAAAACTTTTACAATCAGTAGTGGCACAAGATCTAAAATTGAAGACCATCTTCTCACAGGCCAACTTCCAAAACGAGTTTTTATTGGTAAAGTAATGAAAGAGGCATTTAATGGGACTTTGGATACTAATCCTTTCTTTTTCCAACATTTCAATCTAAGTAAAATGGATGTCACTTGTGATGGACATAGTGTCTATGGAAAACCATTTGAACCTAGATTTGGAAATGATCAGTATCTCAGATCTTTCCTATCAGTTTACCAAGCATTAGCAAGTCAGAATCAGGTCCAAAATTGCAACATTGATTTTGAAGATTACAAAGGAGGTTACTGCTTTTGGGGATATGATTTAACACCAGATCAAGCAGCGGATCAGTCTCATTTGCACCCTATAAAAACTGGGAAGCTCAGATTGGAGCTTCAGTTTGCAACAGCACTTGCCAAGACGATCAACGTGCTCGTGTATGCAGAGTTTGACAACCTGATAGAAATCAATGGACTTAGAGAAGTTACCACAGATTACTAAAGATGAATGCAGGATACTTCATTGAGCAGGACTTGATGTACCAAACAGATGCATACAGTGCAACATTCCAGCCATCAGATGAGACGAGTACCTTACTGAAAGAAGTAGAAGATGGTGAGGACATTGATTGTCTTATGAAGAGACTTCTAAAACAAGCCATATTGACTCGTCTAAAAATGGCAGTTGGAGACTGTGCGAAGCATGAGTGTAATGGATGCAAAATGAACCACCAAAGTCAGAAATACCACGATATCTGTCTATGGACTTCTCCAAGAGAATGAATTGAAGATTATGGATGTCATGATCCAGCCTTAGAGGGCTTAAACATCTAAGATGTGATGGAAGGCTTTGACAGAAAATTATGGAACTATCTGTATGGCGACAATTGGCGACACCCTATGGACTTTACAACAGGGATCAATCACCTGACGCCAGAAGAAAATCAAGAAGCCTTTAAAAACTGGCAGTACTTCAAGAAAAATTAATCTGACTTAACAGAACAGTGGAAGACGTACTGGGCCAAGAAACTCATAGACTCCTATGAAGAAAAGGAAACTGAAGAAAACGAGAAGAGCCCAGAAACAGAATAAAAATGAACACTGTTGAACTTATCAAAGTCATAAACAATATACCTGTGAAAGGAGAAGCATGTGTCAAGGATTTACTATCAGAGAAGAAACCACTGGATATGAAGGCTTACATTGTAAATACAGATATATCCACAGATCCAGGGGAACATTGGGTGGCTATCTACTTCAGAAGAGATCAAGTTATCTACTTCGATTCATATGGAAGACTACCAGAAAAGCAATATGTTCTACCATTTAATCAAAGAAACTCTACAAGATGGATCCATAATACAGAATGTTTACTGAGTACAAGGAGCAAAGTATGTGGAATGTGGTGTATCTACATTATTCACCAGCTCAACAAAGGACTAGATCTAAACACAGCCATTCATCAAGAACTATATGGAACTGGAGATGATTTATACCAGAATGACAGAGATATCGAGATGTGGTTCAGCTATAACTATGCCAGAGTCATCCTATCCCAGAATGGAATGAGACGCATGGCTCACCCTAACTTTTTATTCAAACACAGAATACAGACTTGCAAATGTCATAATTATTCACATTACTTTTCAAAGAAGTATCCTATGTATAATATGTTGTAAATATGTTAAGGAGTTCTATTGTAAACAATGAACAGAGGGACGGCCCTAATCCTCTGTCATTGTATTCAGTTATAGTTAGCGGGGCAATAAAGTTATAGAAATGTTCACCAGTCTTTGTTGTTCTTTTCATTTAAAAAATCAGTAGTAGTAAGCTTGAGACGACTAGCTTTACACTAGTAAACGCTACAGAGTGATGCCTCTAGGAGTTGAGGTCTTGATTGACCAAGAGACTCTAAGACGCATGGTACTTAGTAGCCTTGACTATTACACACACCATATATCACCACATACTATACCCCCTAAAATGACGAAGTTATCTTCAAAGCTGAATTTAACTAAGTTATTTTATATATCACAACAGCAGAACCTTTATCCCCCTCAAAAATTTCCCAATAGCCCAGGAAACTATCATAATCACAACCCAACCAGTGAATCAGACCAGGAAACTATCACAATCATAGATCCAACCAGATTAGCCCTTAAAATAAAGTTATTCACAGCTAGTCATTCAAGCTTACCAGGGTAGGCATCTATGGGGTCATTTTTAGCCTGAAAAATTCTAAGTTCTTTTCAGGCTTAAAAAATGACCCTATAGTGCCACCCATTACTACTTCTAATGTGTTTCGATTATTTTCTCAGGTTTCATTGTGAGGAAGATTTCGCCTTCAACCTTACTTCGATCAAGGAACTAATTGAAGAGGGCATAAAAACATCACACCTGGTGAACGGGCGAAGTGCGTCGAACATGTTTTATCAGTAGAGCGGGCATACTGGGGAAAGGAGATCGCGGTAGAGGAAGATCATGAGCCAGTGGTGATTGATCTTGCGTCGGCCTCCGACTGCAGCTCCGATACTGACACTGCCAGAGCGAGACAGAGGGCATGAGGAATTCATTGTATATGTATCTGAAATTTAATAAATTCTGAAATAGAATATATACCACGATGAAAAATATATATAGAGAGAGTTAAAATGAACTCACACATTCACACGCACGCGCGCGCGCGTACGCCCACACACGCACACTTAAAGTAAAAAAAATCCAGACCGAGACTCAAACTCGCATTTATTTTCTTTCGCCTTATAAGACTAAAATTACTGATGTGTAAGAGGTTGAAAGTTACCTATATCAGGGGTGACAACCTACGTCATAACATTGATCTCGTAAACACGTAGAACGTTGCCATTTTTGTTTTGCAAGGTAAGTTTTTCCCTTCGTAAGACTATACAAATCAGTATCTGTAAAAACTAAGCAGTGCATGCGGTGCCTACCATCACTCTTGAACAGAATATATAATGGTCACGCCCAGAAATGCCCTTGCCTTTGTAATCATTCGCCCACAAATATGGAAGCGGAAGACACAAGGATGATTTTAGCAGAGATGTAGTATACACATTTATAAAAAATGACATATTTTACAGCTTAACTCACCATTCTTACCAATATTTGCGTGATTGTAGTTACCAGTTCTCCATGACTATCATTCATAACCATTATTTGCTGATGGAAAATCAAAGGAACATTCAAAGTGCTAATTTTGATCTCGCATACACTTATTTTGGCATAGATGTTGGACACACTTATGACGGGATCGATGTGACTGCGTAGATGTCGTATACAGTTTCAATCCATAAGGACATGCATGTTGACAACAAAACGGAGAAATGATATACTGGTCCCTGTCATGAATATTAGTTCATTTTTCGACGCATAACTCACTTGCTAGAGAGCCTATCTTGTGGTACTGCCTACACCCTTGCGACTTTTTTGGCAGGCACCAAGCGTCAGGGTTATGAAAAAGAATAAAAGATGAATGAATTGTAGTGAGTCTGGGTAAAGATGAAAGGCCAAAATTGCCTTGAAGATCTAAAGACTTGGGGCAACTGCAACATTGGTTTGGAGGGCATTCGACTGGACAATTGCCAGTGGAAAGAAGGAGTATTTATAGTAGTCCTTGCTAGTTTGAATTTGACGGAATATCATAGAATGGCAATACCCTGAGATCCTATGCGTAGGCTACATATAGTCAGGAAGGAGCACAGCCACCAGGCCATTTACAAATTTATAGAAGAGGTAGAGGCGGGCCACAGATCGTCTCCCTTCAAGGGTCTGCCAGTTCAACTGAGACTGCAATGAAGTGACACTATTCGTCCTGGTGTAATCACTTAAGGCTGCATGTATTTGGACCATTTCAACTTTATGGGTTCTATCTTTGGTATGGAGGTCCCACACTGCTGAAGCGTACTACAGTTGGGAAGGAACTAGGGATTGGTAAGCCATTTCTCGAATTTGAGGGGACATAGTTTATAAATCTGAGTGACCTGTTTGCCTTGGCAGTGATTCTGTCCACATGAGCTTTCCAGTTGAGTTTGCTGGAGATACCTGGCGCTGCTGACAGCCTCCAGCACCTGTGCATACAGTATATACAGCACTTGCGGAGGACACCCTCATAACCTGGCACTTGGAGTGGTTGAATTCCATATGAGCCATGACATGAGATTTCCAAAAATGTTGTATTTGCGACCAGCAAAGGCTCAGATCAGCCTGCACATATGTAAAGACTGATCAGAGCATTTGCTTGTCGCTTGAATATTATATGACTGTTAAGCTACTATCTGAACATCATTTGGAGTTTCTATGCTCAACAGGAGGCTGCACAGGCTCGTCTGAGTCTACACTTGTCAAAATGCCACATTGTTGGAAATCACGTGTAGCGGCTCATATCCCATCTAGCCTCTGATGTCTGCAGTCTGTCAAGGTGCCTCTGTAATTTGTCACTGTGCTGGAACAGCGCAGTCATCGCATGTTTGTTGCAAATCAATAGGACACTTAATAATGAACAAATATAACCCTTTTAACCGCCAGGTACACTATTTTGTGCACTCGTTGACTACAACCAACAGGAGATGACTGTGCTGTTCGAGTACTGTGTTCTCTTGTCTGACTCGTATAAATTTTGATTAAAAATGTAGGGAAAAAGTAATTGATTGGTATATACGCGTACAAATAGTATCCTCACTGGCTTTATAGTCCCAGAGGGGGGGGGGGTACTCTCATTTTTCTTCATATGTAGGCTCGGGCCCAGCATCTATCGTTCACCCAAATAAAATATCAGGAGTTTCAAGCACCCCAAAAAATATTTGAAATTTTACAAACCCCAAAAAATACCACCAATTCAGTACCTGAACTTTAAGAAAAGACCCTAAAATGCATAGAAATGACCCCTAAATATAGTCAAATTTAGATTACCCCCTAAAAATATCCACAAAATCTTCATACCCCAAAAAATATTGATTTTTCTGAACCCCCCTCCCCCCCCCCAAATTTTGGTTTGACGTCAAGGTGAAAAGTTTTTGCTATAAAGTTTTGAGATTTGTGGATAATTCTGTTCTGTCTCTGCACGCCCTTGTCAGTTAAAGGAATGTCCTGGTATAGGTCTATATATTCCCTTTTCATGTGATACCTTGGCATTGGCTTGGACATACGCATGTACTCTGGCCAAACTACCTACAATGAGAAAATAGTACTAACACATACACCCATGATGTAACTAGGTAAGTGCGAATGCAGAGACAAGGAATCAATACAATAAAGCACCACACCTGACCAAGGACACCACATGGAAAACTGACAAAAACACAAGAGAACTTCACATACAAGCGAGCCAAGAGGATAGTCCTTACCAGCTGGTGACCATTAGGCTGTAATGAAAACGCAAGATAAAAATAGCCAAAAATGATCCTAAACTTGGAAGGGTCAGTAAAAACATTTTTACTGGAGGGCTTAAACTTATTTCGCGGTACTAACCCGTAACCTCACTGAGGTTCTCATCTTTTTGCAAAAATAAATCAGTGTTGTCAACATGAATATCATTTTTACTGTCAACATGCACGTCCTTTTGGGCTGAAAGTGTATGCGACATCTACGAAGTCACATCGATCCCGTCATAAGTGTGTCCGACATCTATGCCAAAATAAGGGTAGGGTACGAGATCAATATTGGCACTTTGAATGTTCCTTTGATTTTCCATCAGCAAATAATGGTTATGAATGATAGTCAAGGAGAACTGGTAACTACAATCACGCAAATATTGGTAAGAATGGTGATATAAGCTGTAAAATATGTCATTTTAATAAATGTGGTTACTACATCTCTGCTAAAATCATCCTTGTGTCTTCCGCTTCGATATTCGTGGGCAAATGATTACAAAGGCAAGGGCATTTCGTGACCATTATATATTCTGTTCAAGAGTGATGGTAGGCACCGCATGCACTGCTTAGTTTTCACAGATACTGATTTGTATAGTCTTACGAAGGGAAAAACTTACCTTGCAAAACAAAAAAGGCGCCGTTCTACGTGTTTACGAGATCAGTGTTATGACGTAGGTTGTCACCCCTGTATATAATGTATTATGTTAACACCTATATATCATTTATAACGGTTGTTACCCGTTCCCCTTTCACGTGCTGTCAATTTCATCGTCTGATCTTTGATCCGTCTGAGGTCAAAATTGACCAATAGCTAATATTTGCCCCTAGCTCCCCGGGCACTTAGAGTATGGTCAGAAGGTCAGAATTTACGTTTTTAAAACACGGTCATGTTGTATATCAAATTATATTTAATCACGAATGCAGCAACATAGTAGCCAATACTTTGCCTGCAAACTCCTACCCCTACCCAACATCCTTGGGGTTGGCCAATTGGTCAAATTTCGTCTTTTTCCACAACATGATTATGTTGCATATCAAATTAAATGTAATCACGAATGCAGCAACATGGTAGCCAATATTTTGCCTGCAAACTCCTACACCACCCCTCCCCCACATCCAGGGGGTTGGTCAATAGGTCACAATTTCTCTTTTTTCAGAACAAGGTTATGCTGTGTATCAAATTAAATGTAATCACGAATACAGCAACATGGTAGCAAATATTTTACCCGCACACTCTTATTCCTCTCCCCCTGAAACTTGGGGTGAGTCAATAGGTAAAAATTCAACTTTTCCACAACATGGTTATGTTGCATATCAAATTAAAGGGACTCACGAATGCAGCAACATGGATGCTTATATTTTTCCAGAAGACTCTCACCCCCCTGACCCTGGAGGTAGGGGTCGAAAGGCTTTGTGATTTATGAGCAACTCTAAAATGGCAGGCAACACATCCGATTTTCGGAATTATAGTTTTAGAATAACTAACTTTGTAGGCCTTGAGCTGGCTATAGACCCACCTCCTCCCCAGGGGGAATTTTGTACACTATGATTTTCTGAAGCTACATTATATAAGACACAAAATAAAAGATGTTAGCTCTCTGAGAGTGGCAGCGTTAATGTGTAACAGCACGTTAAATACGTTACCCCCCAAAATAGCATTAAACGTCCTTGATAATGTCTCATATTTGCATGCTGACACAGGTTTATGAACTTCTTATAACACAGTTATATATTTTTAGTATTAATTTTATAAATGTCGTGAGTTATTACCGTTGTATACGTTACTTAGTGTTTCCTGCGTTATTTCCGAGTATCAGTATGGTATTTATTGACTATACGTGTATTGCATTTGTCGCAGAATATAGTAAATCGATAAGGCTGCTACTTAAATGATTTAACATTCTTTATTATGGTGGCTTATGTTACGTTTGTTACCCTGAAAATAGCATTATACATTCTAGTTAATGTCTCTAACAAGCCCTGTTTATACTTATTTGCATGCTGGCACAGGTTAATGTACTTCTTCTAACAAGGTTTAACAATTTTAGTATTCATTTAATAAATGCCTTGAGCTTTAACAGTTAAGTGTGTTACCAAACGATACATAAGTTATTCTGGGTATCCGTATAGCAGTTGTTGACTACACATGTATAAAGTCTGTCAGAGAATTTAGTAAAATTTATAAGGCTGAAATAAATTAAAGTCCCTTATTAATTTATGGAGACTTAACCCATTATAATAATGTGATCTATCAACCTTTGCTATTTGTTCATATAAACAGTAGATACCATTCATTCAAATCGGAAGTTCTAAAAGAGAGTCACTGTGAAACAGTTTAGTTCTGGGCAAGGTATATGGATATAATTCAGATGGTGTTGACACTGTTTAGGGCTACAAGGAAAACAACTTTGAATTGCATGTCAGCTCTATCAGTATGCCTTGTTCCCAATGTTTATTGCACACGATCACAACAACCACGCACAATATGTACCTGTGTAACTGATTACACTCATACATTTGTCTGATATACATCGCAGATGCAAAGAACTTCTCGAACAAAATGGGTTCAGTGTGTCACAATCATTGGTTCTTTGCTTGAGAAATGCTTTTGACATAACTATCAGGCAAACAGTAAAGAGGTATTATTACTATTATAGGCTTCAGCAGCTAGAACTACACTTCGTACTACAGATAGAATGGTGTATTACTCATAACATCAGAACTCAATATATTGAAACAACTCTTCAATGCACTGAAATGAAATATTCAATCTGCTCAGATGCAAAGTAGAACGAGTATTACAAGAGGCAGTTTCTGGCTTCACCAATCTTTTTAGTTCTAGTTTTGAAGACAATAACCCGTACTGTTTGTCTTTCGGTGTTCCAGCTAAACCTGGCATAGCTAAGGATCTTATTGAGGCTGATGACATTGGCAGGAAGGCTGTTGCAGACTTCATTGACTCACTTTTAGTTTAAAATCTGTATTTCACAACCCCATAAAATGCAACAAGCTAATAAAGTTTTGAGGCTTGCTAGGTCAAGAAGAAATTGTCCAATTTACAAAATTTATCAGCCAGATGATAGCTTAAAGGAGCATCTTTGGTTAGCATGACCTTCTTTATATTGGACATAATGTTGACCTTGAGTTGACACTTTCGTACTTTCTGGGACCTGTACCATGGTCACTGTCAACTCCTGATAGAGTTTCCACCAAAACTGACAAGTCCAAACTTCTGCATGGATTGCAATCACACATTGAACCAACTTTAGATTGGTCATGTAGTGCTGCACATAACTTTGATGGTAATGCCATACTACAGAGTATAATAGTTTTTCCTGTCACCTTCAAGGATCTAACGGAACCAGTATTCAACCAGGCACTAAAGGCAGGGCATGTTGGTTTTGTCACTGATACATATATACAATCTATTAGCAGCCGTCTATAAAGTCTTACAAACATTATCGCAGATGATAAGCTGGGTGTTTTGTTCAACACTGGTGTATACAACTAAAGGTGCTCCTTCTGAATGTCAGCAACATTGTCCAGAATATGAGGGACAATGTTTAACAGATTGTGACATTACCAATGTGCCAATGTGTTAGTACAACGGAAAGGTTGTTCTTTTAAAACTGATAGAGACCCCCCCAATAGTTCATCTACATTCTAAGCTGGCTAGAAAAGCAAACATAGAATCGCTCTAGGTACTCATCAGTGACACGAAGCCTTTTTATGTAAATGTGACCAAGCTGCAGTGCGACATGTTTCTGAAAAAAGTACCAAAGCCATTCAAAACTCAAACCTAATAAAAGATAGAAACATACATTTGCAGTTTCTAAAAGGTACATAAACATTCTTTAATACAAAATGAATAAGTAAGCACATTCCCATTTTAAAAATATCAAACTATATTAGTTTCATGGTCATTTATAAAGACTAATGAAAAAATGTAACATACGAAATACTTTGGGGTGCATATTTGTTTTCAAAGGTTCATATATGTGTTGCAAAAATAGCTTACTTGGATGATATATCCAGTTTGGAAATCTTACCTTATGGTTTGCACTTTTCAGGAGTCATGTCATTTACTAAAATTATCAAATATGTTGATGGGTAATATATGTAATTGGCTGTTACAAGGTGCCATTACCAGAGTGCTAGCATAATGCAAAATCCTTGCAAGATGAATCTGAGAGAGGATTAATAAGCTGTATTCGAAAATTCTCTAAACCCTTGGATAATATACAGGATTACTAGCTTGGCAAGAAACAGCTCTATAACTTTAACCTGATGGGTTTTATTTGATATTTTAAGTTGCCACTCGTATATTGTACTGTATGTTACAAACTTTCCATGAGTATTATGTTAACAATATTTGATTTCTCGATAAAAGAAAAGAGGGTTAATGGTAGTTTATGTTTTGAGTTACTTCCTCAGCAAGTGAGCCAGAGTAACAAAAATACATGCACCTGTGCCAGCATGCAAACAAGTACACCCAGGCTGTGTTGGAGACCTTATCTTGAACGTTTAATGGTATTCTGAGAGTAACGTATGTAACCTGAGCTGTAAAAATGGTATAAGACACCATAATTAGGAACTTCAATTCATTTAAATAGCAGCCTTATGGATTAGCTATATTCACTGACGGATGTAATACATGTATAGTCATTAACTGTTATCTTGATACTTCGAAATAACACATGAAACACTAAGTAACATATACAACGACAAAAACTCAAGACATTTATGAAATGATTGCTTAAATTATGTAACTGTGTTATAAGAAGTTCTTACACCTGTGCCAGACTTAATAAAGTGTGAATATGTCATGTTGGAGACATTATCTGGAAAATTTAATGTTATTTTGCGGGTAACGTACGTAACATGATGCTACACGCTAACGCTGCCACTCTCAGAGAGCTAACATATTTCATTTTGTGACTTATATAATGTAGTATTTGGAAATCATAGTGTACAAAATTTTCCCTGGGGGAGGGGGGTCTTTAGCCAGCACAAGGCCTAGAGAATTACGTTTTACATTTTTGTGATATTGGGCTACCATGTTCAACATCTAATAACTCAAAAAGTATATAAGATAGAAACGTAATGCTTGCAGTTTTGAAAAGGTAAATTAAACTTCTTTAATATAATACCAAATTAATGAACATAACCCGATTTCAATAAAATTCATGACAAACTATATTAGATTCATTTATCATTTAAAAGGGGGTTCAATGAAAAAATGTAACATAAACTACATCTAGGGTGACTATATTTGTCTTCAACAGTCTATGTCTGTGCCCCAGTAATAGCTTACTCAGAATATGTAACCAATTTGGAAATCTTACCTTTTCGTATGCACTTTTCTGAAAGTAAGTAAGGGTGCAAGGATCAGGAGTGGATACAATCAAGTACCACACCCCATCCAGGATACCAATGGGAAAGTTACAAACTCACAAGTCTTAAAAAGAATTTTACTTATCAAATATTTTGTAGTGTAACGTATGTAACAGGCTGTAACAGCTTAACGCTGCCATTGTCATAGGGCTTACATGTTGCAAAATCCTTGCAAGACATTGGACTTCAAGAAAAATATGGTCTACAAATTCCCCCGGGGGGTGGGGGAGGTAAACCATACCCAGCCAGTGGCCTATTGCTCTAAACGACTAAGCATGTCAATCAGTGATCATTCCACTTCGGACAACTCATAATATATAAACAGTTTCGAAGTTAATTTTAGGAGCCAGAGTTTGCGACGATCAACATAATCGCAAAGGACCATGTTTTCTTAAGTTCTATAACTCTGGTTTGATATTGCTACCATTACCGACAGACTCTTAGTTTGAAGCTGATTTTTTTTTGCGTCAGCGCTAAAAGTTCTGTTGCATCACATCTTAGAAACTACAACTTTTTTAATACGGGAAATATAAGATATTTTACAGCATTAAAATGACAGTTTTTCGGTTCAATGTTTATAATGTTTGCTTCTCTTGGTGCCAATACGCAAAGTTCTGTCATGGAATATAATTGGTCGCCACTTAGTGACGATGCAATTTAAAACAGTGTATATCCTGCTTTTTGTAAAATGAATACTGCCAAAGTTAATGGAGCCTGATTTCAACAAACACTTATAGGGATAAAAGCTAATAGAAAATAACATAAATTATATAGTAAAATACGAAAATAAATACACTCGCGGTTGTCAGGTAGAACGCGATTTAAGTGAATGTTATCTTTAAAAAGTGTAATGATTCTAATTAACGCAAATGTAGAGTAACCGAAAAATGACACTTTTATTTGCTGTTTAAAAATGAGACGAACGGCATATACTCTCTCCCATCCCTTTAGTCCACCCTGGCTCTCAAATTATATTCCCATTTGATATTTTTCATGTACTAGAAAACTACAATAAATATGTACAATGTATACTGCACAAAACTTTATAGCTTCTTTTGTAATACAGCAGTGATTTTGACAAATCTAGAAAAAAAGCATTGGTTTTAACATTGCCAATAGGACGAATTACGTATTATGCCTAATGATTGGTCTTCAGATGAAACCGACCGCAAAAAACTAAATATTGCTTAACATATTGTTTGGCGAAATTTTGTACAAAAATGGCACTGCCCAATTCTTGATTTCCAGCATTTTAAAAGAAAATGCCTGTGTATTTTCACTTATACGCGCAATTGAATCCTCAAATGCACCCTTTTGTCCCATGTAGTAAATTAGTTTGCCATGTGTGCAATATTAGCTTTTTACGCTGACTAAGAAACCGACAACGAACACTGGAATGCCTACAATAATCAACTGCCAGTGGTATTCACGACCAGCGTTGAATGTGTGCTAATTAGTTTGTAAATTTAAATTATAGACAATGTCTGTGCAGCCGATCTGAGTGTTTTAATTGATCTACGTGTGGACAGAAAAAAAAACACAACCCAAAAATAGTTTTTGTAATAGAAGCTAAAATAAGTGTAAGTTTTCTGTCATGAAAAGCCAAAATTAACAAAATTCACCGTGAATTAAGTCGAAGGAGGATCAAATGACAGCCAACAATCCCAACCTAGATCTTGTCAATATCAATGCATCTGTAAAATTTGATGAAATTTGTCAATTTGTTCTCAAGATATTGAGCGGAAACAAAATTTTGCGTATATCAAGGGCTCTGGAAGAAATGTGCAAAAAATAATGTTTAACAATCAAAAGCTAGATCTGTTTAATAAGAATGCATATATGAAATTTTGTGAAATTCTGTCAATTTGTTTTCAAGATATTGAACTGAAACAAAATTCTTGCGTATTTCAAGGCGACATAGCTCTAGTACAAACGTGCAAATATATATATATATAGCAACAATACCAACCTGGATCGTGTCAATATAAATATACATACAAAACTTTGTTAGTTTTTGTCTATTTGTTCTAACGATATTGAGCGGAAACGAAATTCTTATACAGAAATTTCGGATTCGAAAACGCATCCAAAATGGTTTAAATTATCCCAGTTAACACAAAAAGGGGGTCAAACTTTAAGGTATCGCCAACACTTTGCATTTTCCTATGCAATGCAAAGGAAACTACTAGAGCCCGTCAAGGAAAAGGTGTGTCAGTAGGGCTTCATGAACGAATATTTTTAGGACCTGTTATCCTGTTTTGTGGTAAACTTAATCCATATCTGCAATTGGTCCAGTGTATGGGACATCTTTTTACTTATCGCGTATATGCGAAGAAGGACGGGTCTGTTGAGACTGTGTGTCACATAATAATGGCTGCTCGTCAATGCGATAATTATCAAAAAAC
The DNA here is from genome assembly GCA_964019695.1 of Loripinus fragilis. Taxonomy (NCBI): domain Eukaryota; kingdom Metazoa; phylum Mollusca; class Bivalvia; order Lucinida; family Lucinidae; genus Loripinus; species Loripinus fragilis. Next base: position 100,424,918 of record OZ026518.1, read on the forward strand.
CGTATATGCTTTGTCTGCAGGCTTAGACAAAATATGGGGAGAACCTTGGTTTACTAAAAAGCTGGTAATGAGAACTAACATTATTGAGATCCATTATGGTAAACTTATTATGGGTTAACTGTATTCAAAGGAAAAATAGCGTGTTAGGCAATCTGCTGAAGGCTATATTGTTAGAATCATGCTTTGTGAAAACCTATATTATAGTGTGTATAAACAGCAAATACGCCGATCATACTGCGTGAATGTGCAGTCTGATTAGCGCCATTAGTATTCGCTGCCTAGAGAGTAAGATACCTATTCTTGCAACTTACCAATTTTTACTCTTGCTAATCTGTGTTACTGTGAATGCTTTTTGGGGGAGAGAGAGAGACATTCTCAAGAAGTTGTTCACAACACAATGGGACACGCATTTTGCGTGCCACTGCACATATAGCCCTCACAGGGTCTATCAAATTACATAAATGCGCTTGTTCACAAAATAATACTTTCATAATCGACTGGATAAGCGCACAATTTGTTCTAATTTCTTTTTAAAACAGTGCTATCGTCGCTGCTTGTTCATACCAACGGTGAAACCACGCTAACATTGAAATAGCTACATATACTCAGAGTCAATGAAATGTTACCAGTAAGTTCCAGACAATTAACATAGGACAACATTTAGTTCATTCTGAATGAAAGTTACTAAGGTTGCAAAGATCAGGAATCGATACAATCAAGTACCACACCTGACCCAGGATACCAATTTTTGTTTGTTTGTTGCTTTACGTCCCAAGTCAACAGCTATGGTCATTGCGGGACGGTCAGTTGACCTAACCACACTTTTTCCTGGGCAAGCTTGAACAAGCAGTAAACCAGTACTTCGTGCACATACTTTCGCTTGTAACTGACAACAACCCTTCTTGAATGATTCAGCGGAAGGGAGGAGAATGACCGTAGAAATTATTTCATGATCAATCTCCACGAAAGTATGGGACCGGGCCGGGATCGAACTCGCAACCCCTGGATCTGCAGTTAGACTCGCATATGTTGCCAGACACGTTACCGACTGCGCTACGCGGCCCAGGATACCAATGGGAAAGTGACAAACTCGCAGTTATACACCACAAACGAGAGCCAAGAGGTCAGCCCTTTCCCAGCAGGAGAACTGCGGATACTTCAGCACTCAATTTTATGGCATAGAGTCGCATACCTCACCACTATGGAAAACGGTATTCATCACATCCGAATGCATTATACTATGGATGCGTATAGGTACCCCCTAATATTTTTATTACGACATAATATTTTGTCGTTATATCGTAAAAAGATCAGGTTATGTCGACATAATCTTTAGCGTATTAATTAGATAAATATAAACGACCATCTTGAACACGAGACACATTGCGCTTAATCAGAAATCGTTGCTGGTTAGAGACTATCGACTATTGCAAATGATTCGTAGCAATGTTTTCACTCACTTTGCAAAGCCATGAGGTTTAATTTTTTACTAAATTTCATTCCGAAAAGGTGGGCCGGGGTAAGTTCAGCAGACGCATGCAAACATTGTCAAAACATTATCTAAAACGCATTTTCTTTAAATAGAGACGATTTTACAACGGTAAAACAAGGTTTTTGACAAAGGTCTTGTGTCTGTGGCTTTAGTCGCTAGTCACACGAAACTGGTGACTCATGTCGTTTTCTCAACCTTACATATTCTTATAGCAATTTTGTTTTCATAAATGTACACTTGACTGATGAGGTGTCATAATGCACTAAGTTTCATAACTTTCCCACTGGTATCCTGGGTCAGGTGTGGTACTTGATTGTATCGATTCCTGATCTTTGCACCATTACTTACTTTTAGTCTGATCAGTCTGAGAGATACTTACGTTTACTTCTGGATGAGGCGTTTTTTGTTGACGTCAGTATATATTCAAGCAAACACTGAATACTCATTAGAACTGTCATAAGAACTGGCTGTATGATGTGGTTCTAATGAGTGATGCGATACATGATTTGAGTTACAACAATCGTTGAACAGAAACAAGATATGTGTTCATTAGAACTACCGCCATGACATGGGTCTAATGAGTACCCTCAATCCATGTTTTGGACAGAAATGAATATCACAAAATGGGAACATTTAAATTCTGTACTCTTCATGGCAAAAATGTGGTTTTATAGATAAAAATTAAAAATCATGTAACCTTTTACAATATCAAGCTTGTGTAAACAATTGGCCATACATTTGTTAGACGAAGTCTGATAATTTCATAGTTGATGAAAAGTCGACTTGTTCTCTGTATGGAATGAAGTACATGCCATGAAATGATTATTCATCGCAGGGATTTAGTAGAATGTTATGATTATTTTTTTTCATTCGATTTGAATATGATTTTCACGTTGACGCTGAAAGAATGATAGTTCAAACGCGAGAAATGTAAGGAAATATCTGCGCCAATGATTTAAAAATGATACCTCTTCCGTAGGGAAGAATTGCAGATATTGGCAGGTTACGGTCGCATAAACTAATATTTGTAGGTCACAGTCAACTTAATTTTACAACTGTTTTAGATCTTTTGCACCAGACATGTATGACACTGGCTATTTAAATATGCAGCATTTGGGCGCAGGACATATTATTTTTCCTTCCGACTCAAGAGTTTTCAGTAAGATTCCAGCAATCCTATAACCTAGAAGCATCACTACAGATATTTTGGAATAGCATACTTTTGGGAATACGGTAAAAATCCGAAAAACCAAGGCCACTGGATAAGCTGATACAGATTTCCTGATTATTTACTCAGCTCAAGGCTAAACGACATTTGGTAGAGGTGCGTTCAGAGTAAAACATTGTCTATTGAAAATGTATACTTGTTTAAAAGTTAAACTCATTTCCAATATGGCTTCACTAATATCGAAGTATGTTTCCTTAAAGAACAAAACCAAATATTATTCTCAGATTATAAAGTAAAACTAAACTAGTAACGGGTGTTTAGGGCATACTCGTCCTGAATTTAAATGCCTTTTTGTGCCTAGGTTTTATGGGGAAAACTCTTACAAACATGCATTAGCTTCATCAGAGATCTCTAACGCTAGAGAAAGCTGAAATAATTTTAAAAAAAAATGCTGTAACAGAACATGAGCCATTCAAGCTGTTTGTCTGTATAAAAATTGATTCTTCAGGCAAGGAGAGTTAGTACCTTGTTCCTAGACGCTTTACTAAAGACATATATAGTATAAGCGTCCTCCATTTTTTCTTCAGAATTACTTTTAAAATTTCTCACGTTACTTATATCAAATATGTCTTCTGTCACTTCGTCGTATATCTTTTTAAAAAATATTTCTTGTTGTCATTAATCTGCATCCAGCAGCTCGAGGGATCAGATACCTGCCCATCTTCGGAAGCCAAGGGTACTAAGTTCATTTCGTTCCTCACGCACATTTTCGCAAGCCAAGGGTACTAAGTTCATTTCGTTCCTTACGCACATTTTCGCAAGCCAAGGGTACTAAGTTCATTTCGTTTCTTACGCACATCTTCGCAAGCCAAGGGTACTAAGTTCATTTCGTTCCTTACGCACATTTTCGCAAGCCAATGGTACTAAGTCCACTTCGTTCCTTTATTACCGTAAGGAACGAAGTGGACTTAGTACCCTTGGCTTGCGAAGATGATACCTGCCCTGAACTAGAAGGGGAAACACGTTGGTCTTAGACAGGCGTTAGAGAAGACTAGCCATATAGTGTAATACGAGGGCTGTTCAAATATGAATGCAAGTAGCTTCATAACTTTCTTCACATATATGCTACGACAACATGCTATACATTTCTGGAAAGAACTATTTGTCGTCGTTAAAATGGCACCAAACATAAAGAAACACTCACTATATTTCTCGAGTTACAGAAGCTTATATAAAGGCCATTCCTGTATACTGAAGTTTTTCTGAAGCAAATTGCGATACACTTTTGGTACATGTGCGGATATAGTGTCATATCTTTGTAAGTTCGAGACAAAATGGCACCAAATTTTAAATGCAAGTCTAGGGTACATTGACAATGTTGCTTGTAGAAAAAAAGTTTATATAATCCTGTTTTAATTTCGGGTAAACATGCACGTTTGTGACGTCATTAATTTTAAGATAAACGTCATTTTGAGTTGTCTGCTGCTGATGCAAAAATGAACATCGTTGTGTTTTTGTATTTAAGTTTTGCTTAAAACATGCTTACTATGTCATAAGGAAGTTTTCAAAAAGCTCCGTCCTCTATTTACAGATTTATCACATTTTATATCATTTTTCAAGCATTTTTCTGCTTCTTAATGACGTGTTTACATTAATTAAAGTATGTTCAATCTATCAAGTCCTCAAGACCAGGTAAGTAATTTTAATGTAAATAATGCCTAATTTTGGTAAAACTTTAAGTTAACGTTCAAATTTAGATAAAAAACGCAATGTTATGGCAACAACATTAAGTATAAGTTCTATAACCCCTTCACTCAAGGCAGTTTTGAATTAATAAAAATGCATTTCGACGTTTAAAAATTACCCACTATCCTTCAATGATTTGTAGCAAGAACTCAGTATGAGCGATCAACATATTGTCTTTGAGTTAAAACTAGTTCAAATGTTGCTTCGTGCATTTTGTTAGAGAAAAGTTTGAATGAAAACTGAAAGGTGATGTTTTGTTTACAATTTATTTGCAAACATAATGGGACTTTAGTGACAACGATTCCATGTAATTTAACGAAAACATGTCAGATTTTTGCAAATTTCACAGAATCATTACATAAGTATATGGGGATACTTTCTTAAAAAATTCAAGAAATTTCACTGATTTATCGAAGAATTATATGCTCGTCTATATCACTGGGATGTTTGAAGCATTGAGTTTGTTAGTATACTAAAGTGACCCTCATTCAAAGGGCTATAACTCGATAAGTATTCTCTATTTTTCTTTAGGTCTGGTGCCAGTTTAAAGCTGACATATAATCCATTTATAGAAACGTATACCATTTTGTCGTAGCATATATGTGACAAAAGTTATGAAGCTACTTGCATTCATATTTGAACAGCCCTCGTACTTCTTAGGTTTTATGGATTTTATCCCAATGTAGAAATTTTCATTTTAACGCCTGGGGGACAGGCTATATTAGCTGTTATGTATGCATGTCGCATTAGAGAACCACTGTACTCGAACAGTGCAGTCATCGCAGGTTAGATGCAGTTGACGAGGGCACAAATATTCTATTTCTGTTTACTGTAACCCATGCTATAAACAAGTTTTTAATAAATATTAATCATCGCGATGATTCTTTATTCACTTGGAATTATCACTCAGGTAGTGTTATCAAGCCGGCTCAATTGGAGCCTCTTAATTTAGGAACTAGCTAAGGGCCAGCCAATTTCTGGCTAACAAGTGGGATTTTATGTGTCCAAAAAGTTTTCGCAGACTAACATCTACATTTTTAACGCAAGCCTTTAGTGAATCTTAACATTTTTGCAGCCTTTCATAGCCTCATGAATGACACCTATTTGATTGACAGCTGCCAAGGTCATTTGTTTGGTCAATACGCTCCGCAAATCGAACTCATTTGCCAGAAGTGACACTGGTGTTGTGTTTTAGAGCCAGTCATACCTGAGTCGCACGTGCAAAACAAGCCCCGTGTTTGCTCCATATGCTGTCTGTGTTTACGCTGGCTGTCCCGCACTCCGACAAAACCGTTCATACTACAAATCTGTTTTTGTTTCCTTTAGTTATAGTCTGGTTTACGAATGGATTGATAAATATAAATATTAGCTTTAACAATTTTGTTTAAAAGCCCAAATCTATTAAGATCACTGAAAGAACCACATATTTCAGCATTCGAACCGCAAACTTCATATGGTATTTAGTTACTAGCGAGTCGGTCTACTACTCTGACTTCTGTGGACTTCTTAAATGGGGAAGTGAGTTCGAACTCTGGTTGGGCCATATCCTTTTGTTGAGATAGTATCTCGCTACCGTCAACTGTCATTAATGGTGAAAATATAAAAACACTAAGTATTAGAAACCTTTCATAAGAAGCCTGTCCAGGAATAGTGTGAGAAAATAACTGACTGGTAATCTGATAAAAGCGACCTCACGACCAACTACATGCTACAGCAAGCACATGTTGCATATTAAAGTTACCCAAATAATGATTACCCTTTCAGTACCCTTTATTGCAATGTTGGTGCAATACACTGGGGATGGATATCACAATAGTTCCTCAACTGTAAAATGTCCATTTGAGGTTACAGCAGACGACTGTCTTGTTTTGTGATTTACAATGCAATCCAAGCTGCTTATATAGGCCTACGGATAATGGGTTATTTTTGCATTTCATGCCTACCAAGTACTATTACTTTGTCGGATTTCGTCTGTTTACTGACATGTACATGTATGCTTTGTTCATGTGTATGTATGTGCAAGCTAGAACTACACATTCCTGGAAATACAAATAAGATCACAGATGTATGGGCACTTTCATGTACTACATTGGTTTTATACATGTACTTAAACTTTTACCGTCACTTTATATAATAGATAATTATGCCTGTTGTCATCACATCAGTGAGATCAAAAAGCAGGCCTATTAATGGAACAGCTATGCCAATGGCTTCTAACTAAGACGGCTTTTTGGGCAGTAGGCATCTATAGATTTAGCCTTTCTTTTAGGTCACCACGTTTGTGACAAGGTTGTTGGAGGCTATAATTGCTCTGTGTTTTGTTGTACGTAATATATGTCCATTTTAGTTTTGCAATCATCTTGATGGGGAAGAGAGAGCTGATTGCTTTGATTTTCTGGTGTCTCGTGATTGTTGTGTGGCTCTTCCTCGCGGTTCCAGGGGTTTGTCCGCAGTTTTTGATTGTGATATTGCCTGATCATACTCACTTACGTATCCATGAATTGTCTCATATAATTTATAAACCAAGATATTAAAAGGAGATAAAGCAATGAAAATGGCTCTACAGTACATGAAACTAAATACTGGATGTCAGGGCCACTATGGTGTACATTTAACTGTTTGATTTCTATGTTCCAGTATTTAGGTTCATGTACTGTTAAGTCATTTTCTTTGCTTTATTCCTTTTACATTGTATTATCTTGATTACATATTCTATGAGATAATTCACGGATACGTTAGGGATCTTTCATTCAAACCAAACATCTATGTGTCTTGATCCATATCAGAATTAAGAGTGAGGTTGGTACCGTAAAACTAGTTTAAGCCCTTCAGTAATGTTATTACTGTCCGTTCCAAGGCGGTGCTGCTTTGGTGGATCTTTTTACGTTTGTTTTTTCCTTCTATGATGTCTATTTATTACAGCCTAGTAGTCTCCTGTTGGGAAAGGCCTGACCTCTTGGCTTTCTTGTGTTTGATGTTTTCTTGTGCCTTTGTCACTTTCCCATATGGTGTACTGCATAGGTGTGATACTTGATTGTATCAATTTCTGATTTCTGCCTTCTCTTTTCAATATACTAGCGATGACATATTTCAGTAAAGATCCACATGCAGGAACAATACGTTTTCTATGGTAACATAAAGGTTAATTTGTCTTAGATTAACAATAGAATATGGTCGTTCTGTTTCACTTGAAAAGTTTATATTCTCAAAGTCCTGTAATGCACTTTCGATCTGAATTTTTGAAATGGTTTCGTGCATGTTTTCATAAAATTTCTATGAGGGTTTTCAAGTAATTTTGAAATACAATTTAAAGTTGTCTCTTTACTTCTGAAAAACATAATAACCACAATTGAACTATTGTCTACTTTTATTATAATTATATTTTGTCTAGTCGAATTGATTGTTCCTCACTTGAAAGATTGTATCTGTATTTGTATATCTTATCGCTATGGAGTATTTCATGGATTGCAACCTATGTAAAGCCAAAAATGGAATCTCTTCCGAAGGCTGATTTATTTTCTTTCCGTTGTAGCAAAAACCTTAGTTTTCCAGTTAATTCATTAACATCTTGCATGAGCTTTATATCATTGTGATGTTTTGGTATTGGACAAAACTCTCAATAAAGTCCATTGCTGTTGAGCTATACAAGTGCTTAAACAAAATGTCATCCGAATACTAAAAAAGGGACATTGTACTATGGAAGGTGAAAACCGACAATATTGAATGCATACATTTTTGTTTTTGTATGTTGGCAATTTCATTTTATTTTGTAAATTGTGTCATTATATCATGTGAATTGTATTATGATAACAGCTTCGGATGCATACTGACGAATTACAAATAATACAAAGTAATTTAGAAATGGAGAATAGCACTAACAGCTTTATAAAATGACACTCCATTCATTCAAAACAGAAAATTGACGCATTGAATATTGACGGTAATTCCCGCTTCTTTCAATGCTAGATATTTTGACGCCAGAGGGCGCGCTTTCGTTTATAATTTACAGAGTATCCCTTATTCGGAAGTTGTCGATTAATAAAATTAAATCGGTGATGAAAGTTATTTTGACTACAATGGTTTATCTCTAAGGTGGATAAGAGTAATAAAACTAATTAAACAAAAAAAAAAAAAACATTTTTTTCGTCTTTTTTGTAAAACGTTTGTTATAGGACACAAAATGCAATCTCTAATTAAAAAAACCATGTAGAATCTCATAAATATAAGCGCATTAAAATTTTAACGAAATAAAAAGAATGAACATTAAGAAATCATTTAAAAGGTGCAAATGTATGCATGTCTTCCATTTTAAGGGAAACAATTTAGGAAATATATGTACAAGCTTGGCTTTTTAAAAAAGATTAGAGCATTATAGTTGCTGGACAACAGTTTTTGCATTATCTAAAGTTGAGATATAAAGCCTATCTTTTTCCATCTTTATCATGCATTTCAAGCTCAGTAGTTGTATACTAAGTTCTGAATATGTGATCCATTGGAAGCAAAAAAGCCTCGAGAAGGAGGTGGGGGTAACTTGGAAGTCATATTGGTGCTGATGAGCGGCCCAGAATTTCAAAACTAACCCCATTCATATATGAGCCGCGGCATGAGATTTCCAACAATATGGTATGTGCGACCAACAAAGTCTCAGATCAGCCTGCGCATACGGGCAGTCTGATCAGAGCCTTTGCTAGTCCCTTGAAGATTCTATGAGTGTTAAGCTACTGAGTGAACATCATTTGGAGGTTTTTAGCTTAAAAGGAGGCTGCACAGGCACGTCTGAGTCTACACTTGTCACAATGCCACATTATTTGAAATCACATGTCAGGGCTCATATATAGATGTGGAAAAATATTATATGTATGCAACATATAATTTCACTATGTGCGCAAATTTCACAAAATGTGAAATATTGGTATGAAAAATGTGACGCATTGGTACCAATTTTTCACGCGCTGTAAAGAATTTGTACCAATTTTTCACGGTGTGAAATTTGCAAAATGTGAAATTTGCGGTTCAAGAGGGCTTCAATGCCATTTAAGCCCGCTCAAGGACATCGTCTGCAAGTTAACATATCGTCGCTAATGTTTTTTGGAGAAATGACCAAACTTTTTCAATTACCATAAAATAGGCTCATTTATCACACTGGATAGGCAGCAATCGAAAACGCTCTGAGCAAGTGATGAACAGGGATCACAAATCGCTAGAAACAGTGTTTTCGATTGTCATTTGTCTGTTAAAAAATAATTTTGTTTTACACTGGATAGGCGGCAATCGAAAACGCTTTTAACAATCGACGAACGCGGATCAAAAATCGCTAGAAACAGTGTAATTCAAATTTCGCTAGTAGCAAATTTAGATATGATCAGGGGCGTACCTACGTGTATGCAAATACACATGTGTGTATAACTTGACACAGCCAGTATAGGCCACTCAAAAAATGGACAACAACCCGGTCTTAATGACGAATGGTAGCTTAATGAAGCTCAAAAGTATTGCAGAATGCTCCCCTCAGAGCGTTCTGTAATACTTTTGACCTGCATTCAACTGATATCGGTCTTGAAAACCAAGTTTTGGTCTTTTTGAGTGCTTTTACTGTATTTAATTAGATTTTTTGGAACAAAAATGCAGCAAATAGTGAGGCCCTGAAAGGGGTTTTAGGGATACAGGGATATGGGCCAAAAGCATAAAAGGGTACGGGATATTTTTGTAAATATTTAAAGGGATACAGGATATTTTGATCAATTCTAGGGATATGGGATACAATGCTTTCTGGATTTGGAGATATTTGCCATTTTTCTTTTAGGGATGTGGGATATTTTTTTCAAAATACTTAAAGGGATATGGGATACTGGGACCCCCCTCCAGGGCCTCAATAGTGTTTAGCTGCGTGTCTTAGCATGCTTAAGGGCTTCTTTTAGCCGTTTGAGATTGCACAAAAACCATTTTTCTGCCACATGGCTTCACCCATGGACCCATATAGGAGAGAGTCCCCCTGACCCCCTTTTCGATTTTCAATGCACATTTTAACTATTAAATACTTATGAATTCACAAATATTATGATGTGATTCTTTTTTCTGAAAAAGAAAAAAGCACCACTATTTTACTAAAATTTCTTTTTTTATTATCTGCAAATATAATCTTATACTTTATAAATACATCAGCTTTCATGACAGCATGAAAAATAAATAAGATGCAGTTGTACTATTAAAGGGAGGCGATTTGAGGATAAATGGTTCAAAGTAAGAAACAGGGCAAATACATGGCCATATTTAATGTGGTATTATGTCTCTTCTGCATCTGAATGTGTAGATCCAGCAATATTCACCAAGTGGGGGGAGGGGTAGAGGGTCCAGGCCCACCAGACAGTAAAAAGCTCGGACAGCGTTGTTTTGTTATTTTTTTGCTGTTTTTTAGTCTTCACCTTCAACTTATTTAACAGTTTTACAGAGGGGACCGATCCCATGGTCCGATGGTTTATTTTTTGGAAAACAATAATTTTCCAAAGTTCCAGAGGGGGTCCAACATTTTACGGGGTGGGGGGAGGTGTCCAACTTTTTTCCAGGGGGGGGGGGGGGGCGTCCAAATGCTAATTTCTGTAGAAACCTATCAAAATTGTGATTTTCCCCGGACCCCCTATCCCCTCTCTGTATCCGCGCATGTCCTGCCTTCACTTGTAGCTCAGACCCAGTAATAGATCTACATTTGTTGGTTGTGTGCAAGCTTGGCGGGCGGGACGAAGTTTTCTCTTATATATATGTGTAAGGGGAGGGCAGTGGCTCAGTGGTAGAGTGCTTGACTCGAGACCGAGAGGCCGCAGGTTCGAGCCTCACCCGGGACACTGCGATGTGTCCTTGAGCAAGACACATTGATCCTAGCTTAGTGCCGGTTCAACCAAGGAAGACCCGTCCTTACATAACTGAAAAATTGTTGATGGGACGTAAAGAATCAAATCACACGTAGGGGGAACATCTTGGTAAAAAATCATCATTAACACCGTTTGCAGCGAGTTCTACTTGCATGGGAGAAATAATTTATTCCCAGTAAAATTGGTGCGCCCTCTGGCGTCAATATACTAAGCATATTCACTTTCGTATTATGACAACCCAGTTCTGCCTTTTTACAACATACAAATGTAGTTCTGACATTTTACTACCTAGTTCTGCTTTTTTAAAACCGAGAAATGACATGATAGGAATCTGATTATGAGTGAAACGACTATTAAATGACAATTTGCATGATATAATGACACAATTTACAAAATAGAATGAAATTGCCAACATAAAAAACAAAGATGTATGCATTGAATAATGTCGGTTTCCACCTCCCATATTGTACAATACGTCATATCTTCTTATTCTTTGGTTATAAAATACCGTCTAGGTTCCAACAGTGCACATTCTGACTAGAGTATGCCAGAGTGTGGATATGAGGAAAGCAAAATAATTTGTCGATTACAGGCGCCTGATTCGCATCTGGACAGACCTGAGCTGCAGATGTAACATCTGCTGTAGTACAGGAGGATAATCAATTTTGACCAAACTAAGTAGGAATGATCCTTATATGACCCTTTTTTAAAATTGTTCAAATGGTTCCGGTCCATTGCATATCTAGGTCACACAGGCTAAAATAGATTTTCAAGATAGAAATTTAAAACTCTTCTTTTCTGAAACCACAAGGCCTAGAGCTTTGATATTTGGTATGTAGCATCACCTAGAAGAACTCTACCAAGTTTGTTCAAATTATAGCCCTGGGGCCCAAAATTGCCCCGCCCCGAGGGTAACATGTTTTACATATAGATATTCTCAGCCCGAGTAGACCGTATCAGCCTGAGCCCGAAGGGCGAGGGCTGGTACTGTCTGAGGGTTGTGATCAGGGCTGGGATCAAAAACACCGTGTAATAATTTTTTTATCATATACTTATGCGTGTGAAAAAGCTGTGAAATAATATATTAATTTCTTTATTTTGAAGCACATTAATTAAAAATCACTTAATTAAGTAACTTTATCAGCCTCAACACACAAAGCGGCATTGACTGATCATTTCGCTGATCCTTTTGTTTGCGAAAATGTTGCGCGCCTCTTTGACATTGTTGTGACGTAATGACGTTTGAAAGTTTGACGCTGACGCCATTTTGTATGGAGTTACTCGGTGTAAAAAAATGGATATATCAATGTTTTTAACGGTGTTTTCAGTGCGATTTTGGTTGGAATCAGGTCAAATGTGCAAGAATAAGTCCACTTTCTTTATTTTTACACTTTTTTGCAGACATTCCCTGTTTTTTTTTCTCCAGGGCGAGATCAACTCCTAGGGAGGGCGGGACGGGAAAATATCAGCCCCCGTATCAGCCCTCTACATGAGTTTTGGATCGCACGGCTGGACAGCTCTACTTGAATTCAATTTGGGTGATACCGCTAGGCCAAAAGTCTAGTATCAAGGGCAATACTAGTATAAGTATGTGATAAATAGGCTTATATAGGGAGCACCATGAAATAATCTTCTTGGCTAAAACCACAAGGCCTAGAGCCTTGATATTTGGCATGTAGTATCATCTAGTAGACTTGTACCGAGTTTGTTCAAATTATAGCCCTTGGTCCAAAAATGGCCTGTCCCGGGGGGTCACATGTTTAACATAGGCTTATATAGGGGGCAACATGAAAAAATCTACTTGTCTGAAATCACAAGGCCTAGAGCCTTGATTTTTGGTATGTAGTATTATCTAGTAAACATCTACCAAGTTTGTTCAAATTATATCCCTGGGCCAAAAATGGCCCGGCCCGGGGGATCACATGTTTTACATAGGCTTATATAGGGAGCAACATGAAAAAATCTTCTTGTCTGAAACCACAAGGCCTAGAGCCTTGATTTTTGGTATGTAGTATCATCTAGTAAACCTCTACCAAGTTTGTTCAAACTATAGCCCTGGGGCCAAAAATGGCCCAGCCTCGGGGGTCACTGGTTTTACATAGGCTTTTATAGGGAGAAACATGAAAAAAACTTCTTGTCTGAAACCACAAGGCCTAAAGCCTTGATTTTTTGTATGAAGCATCATCTGGTAGTCGTCTACCAAGTTTGTTCAAATTAGACCTGTTGGGCCAAAAATGGCCACGCCCCATGGATCACATGCTTTACATAGGCTCATATAGGAATAAAAATTAAAAAAATCTTCTTGTCTGAAACCATAAGGCCTAGAGCTTTGATTTTTCGTATGTAGCATTACCTTGTAGACATCTACCAAGTTTGTGTGAATTATGCCCCTGGGGCCAAAAAAGATCCCGCCCCAGGGGTCACATGCTTTACAGAGACATAAATAGGAAGAAACATTAAAAAATCTTATTGTCTGTAACCACAAGGTCTAGAGCCTTGATATTTGGTATGAATCATCATCTAGTGAACCTGTACCAAGTGTGTCCAAATTATACCCCTGGGGCCAAAAATGGCCCCACCCCTTGGGCCACATGTTTTACATAGGCTTAAATAGGGAGAAACATGAACAAATCTTCTTGTCTGAAAACATTAGGCCTAGAGTCATGATATTTGGTATGCAGCATCACCTCACCCCGGGGGTCACATATTTTTCATGGCTTATATAGGAAAAAACATCGAAAAATCTTCTTGTCTGAAACCTTGAGGCTTAGAGCCTTGAAATTTGGTTTATAGCATCACCTAGTGGACCTCTATCAAGTTTGTTCAAATTATGCCCCTGGGGCCAAAATGGCCCCGCGCCAGGGACATGGTCAGCTTTCTACAGATACCTGTATGTAAGCTTTAAGCAAAACTCAGGTGAGCGCTTAAGGGCCACTTGGCCCTCTTGTATTTTTGTATTAGTTGAAAATCGTTATGGCTTCGCATGTCATTTAATGATTTGCAGTTGAATGGCTTTATTTTTCTTTGTTACATGATCAGCGCATATACATGTAATAGTCTACAGAGGCATTTTAGTCAATAGTTTTAGACTTTAACTGTATCGGAAGCATGAATCAAAACATCTGACAAAATGCAGATTGCTACATGTACCTGTATGTGTTTTTTTTCGTTCAACAATAGGGAAACAAATCAGGCAGTCTCCGTTGTGGTTTGCTTTTTTGCAGTAAAACCCCTAGCATTTCACCAATTTAAGGATCCTACATGTATCTCTTTAAGAATATACCATCACCAGAATTTGTAAATATACATCTGGCATTCCCATAGTGATAACTTCATATACATTGAAAAGCTACACAGGCGAAAGTATTTTGTTTATAATAGAAAATAAAACTATAAAAGGCATGTAACTCAGCTCAGTTTTTATCAGATACATCTGGTTATATAGCTTTTTTGTTGTTTTTATGCATGCAATGTACAATCAGAATCATTTTCAAAAGTGTTATACTTATTTGCATCTAGGTAGTCGACTAAAATATTTGATAAAACAATGTATCTTTTAACAATTGCTTTTACATATCATTTAACATCAGTTATGTCCGAAAATAGCTCTAGAAGATAAAGTAAATTTTTGTACTATATGGCCAATGGAAAATAAAGTTTCTTGAGTCGTGTATCGTGTAACTTAATTCGCTGATGATTGTCACTCCAGTTGTGTGGGAGTTTGTAGTAGTTATATGTTGGGCTGTACGCTACTTTATGTCTATTCTTGTTGTGAAATCATCTTGATGGGGAAGAGAGAGCTGATGCTTTGCTAAGTTTGCCTTCCTGGTGTCATGCGATTATTGTGTGGTTCTTCCTCGCACTGCCATGGATTTGTCTGCAGTTTGTGATTATGATATTTCTGATCATTCTCAATAACTATTTTAAGATGGGAGCGCAGTGGCTCAGTAGTAGAGTACTTGACTCGAGAGCCTCAGCGGCGTCACTGCGTTTTGTCCTTGAGCAAGAATATTAATCCTAACTTAGAACTGGTTCATCTCAGACCCGTTCCTATATAACTGAAAGATTGTTGATGGGATGTAAAGAATAAAATCAAACAAACAAAAAAAACATAAAATATTTTAGGCCTTTTCCAAGTACACTGAAACGAAGTTCTAAGTGGCCACGTTTCAACTTTATTTTTTTTTTCAGACTAAGCGCTAATGATATTGAAATGACTTTTGCCAAAATATGTGCATTCTAATGGACTAAAATTAAGCGGTGCTTTAGAAGAGTTTTCTTTCACAGCACAATTTTTGGGTTCAAAAATGCAAAAAATCAACTTTTAAAAGAAAATAAGCATTTTTGGTTCAGTTTTTATTGAATTGAAGTTCAGGTGATTACAAACCCGTCTAGCCGACTTGAAAAACACCAAACACTTGATTTTTTGCTTATGATAGAATTTTTATGAATTGTTTTAGAAAAGTAAGTAAGGTTGCAAAGATCAGGAATCGATACCTCAATTTCTGCAATTTTCCAGTTATTTTCGAAAATCATCAGCTGCGCATACTAAAATCATTGTGTGTTTATTTATCTATTGTGAACATGTTAGACCAAACACAATACGGATTGATCAGCACATTTTCTAACGATATTTTTTAGACTGAGGTCCACTTCCGGTTTTAACGTTACACTTTAAAGGTCATTTAAATGGCATATGTATTTTTTTCTTATTATTTAAGTAGAACAGTGACGTCTATTTAACGTAAATAATCGCTGAAATTTTCAATCCCATGCTGCAAATAATAAAGCGTACAGAGCAATGCAAAGTTTGTATGCAAACTGCATGGTTAAAGCTGAAACTCTTTGACAAGGCTGTGATAGTGGTTCTCTTCATGTTAACGTAGAAGAGAAATTGAGAGTTCAATTGTCACAAAACTTTTAATTCTTTTTGCATCTGATATCACAGCTGTTATTAACAGCTTTAAACTATTTAAGATATAAATGGAACACGTATCCGAGCAATATTCTACATCACACTAAAAGTGTGATCTTTTGAAATGAATGTACCTTTTCTCAGACTTTGCCTGTGCAAGATCTACCTGTCATTTGGAAATGAGATAATTTGCAGAGTCTCGACAAAGCTTTAATTTTTTCATAGCATTAACATGTATAACAGCGATTTTTATTTTCTGAACAGGCTCAAAAATGTAAGGTAGCCTCTTATAACATCTTTTCAGTGTAGTCTGTAATCTGTATTATTTAAGTATCTTTTAGAAAGATCTTTAATTGTTTCCTTTCCTCTTTTAGTTTCTTTATAGGCTGTTTTTTGTTCTTTCCATTTTCCGATGTGCAGATATCCTGGTGAAAAGCCTGTTTGCTTTAGGTTTCTGATACCGAAGCCAAGTTTTTAGAATCAGGAAGTATACTGAACCATTTATTGCATTCAAAAGACGCAAAATGTATCCTAATGTTTCTAAGTGCAATGTCAAGAGTTGTGTCCGTTGCACACATTTATCTAGTATCATATTTACACTGACTATATGTTTAGATTTCAAGTATAATACAGTGTTACTGGAGTGAAGTACCTGTACATGTGCTTTTCAAAACGGGTATGGACATGCCACTACATAACAAGACACCTACATATACCCAATTATAGACAAACAATTTATGCTTAATTTTTGGCTAAAAAGGGCCTGATAATCATAGTTCAAACCCATGTTTCTTTTCTCATTCACAGTATTATCTTCCATTATTTCTTTTTATTTCTAAAGTTTTTATTAATGATATTTCCTTTATACGTAGCTTAGGACCTTTTTTGGTTCAAATTTTAATTTCAATAAGTTTTTTTTTTAAAATATGGGAATATTTTTGGTGGGTTACTAAAATTAAAAAAGGTAGGGTGCTTGATATTCTGGATATATATTTTTGGGGCGAACGGCAGATGCTGGATCCAAAAAAGAGGTATGATCAGGAAACGCCACAATCACAAACTGCAGAATAACCCATAGCACTGTGATTACGTATGAATAAGAATATTGAGTACCCACCTCTCCCGAATTGGGAGGGGTTAATTAATGGTACCAGCCATGCATCACCAGAGACGATCATTCGATACTGGAATGACAGAAATAAAGGATTAAGGCAATACATAGAGACAATCGTTAGAAACAACACCAGATGATTTATTATTGACACCTTTCGATCAGTTGGCAGACTCTTCAAGACTCTATCTCCATTACAGATTCGTTTTTCATTGATAGCGTAATTAACTGCAACCATCTTCAGGACAGTATCGTCCATGCAGAGACAGTTGAGAATTTCGCATCAGCCTTCCTTAAACGTGGCTTAATTGTCTGTCCATCCGTCGGTCCGTCCATCCTCTCTCTCTCTCTCTCTCTCTCTCTCTCTCTCTCTCTCTCTCTCTCTCTCTCTAGAAGCACAAATAAAGCCATAAATGACACAGATACAGACAAAGTAAGTAAGGGTGCAGCTTTTCGATCCTTATCTAGACGAGCATGTCCCACATTCCAGATAAACTGTGTTTGAATCCCTCTCCTGATTATTTAGTGATGAGATAACCTTTTGATTGACAGGTCCCAATCGACACTTGTGCATGTTGTTAAGTAATCCCCTGCCCCACCAGCAACAAAGTAAGTAATGGTGCAAAATTCAGGAATCGATACAATCAAGTACCGCACCTGACCCAGGATACCAATGGGAAAGTGACAAACTCACAGTAGACACCACAAACGAGAGCCAAGAGGTCAGCCCTCTCCCAGCAGGTGACCACAAGGCACATATAAACAGACGTGCACAAAGGCATACCAAACATAAGACAGAAAAACATAAAGGATCCACAAAAGAAGAACAGCCTTAGAACGGTCAGTTAAATATTTATTGGAGGGCTTAAACCGGTTTAACGGCACGCCAACCTCACCCTTAATTCAGATGTGGATCAAGACACATAGATATTTGGTTTTCATGAAAGACCCCAATCTAATCAATGCATCATATCATAGAACATATTAATCAAGATATAGCAAGAAGATTAAGCAAAGATAAGGACTCAACGGTAAATAAAACTGAATACCTGAGCAAAAGAAATCCAACAGGCAAACCCCGGTGGGCTGGACAAACAGCCTACCATCTCATCCATAGACAAGTCTTTAAGTCGGAACCGTCATAGAGTCTTTAGTCCGACATAACGGCGTGCAATTAAAGAGGAAAGCAAAGCTGCCAACTGTGATTGGGTTGACCGCCAAGCATGCAGTCTGTTGCATACCATCCCAGTGCAACAATAGCAATGTTAGGGGTATGCTAGACGAGTTACAATGACCAACTTGTAGTAATCAATCCACTGTCTTTTTTTTCACGAGAATCTCTGCATCACACAACTCTCAGTATGCACACATGTCCAAGAGATACTGTATTGCTCTGAAGTACTATTTCCCATAACTTATTACCCATAGGAATAGTCTCTTCAACTGAGGTTGCAGCTGAGACCAATGGATAGAGTTACTTTTCACAAAGACACAGTCCATTTTTTGCTGATCCCTTGAGGTTACAGGCCATTTTTGTAACAGCAACCAGATATGGTCTTTCCCTCCCAATAAGTGAAAGGCCCATTCTAGATCGTTGTAGCACTGTGAATATTTACAAGGAGCATTGAGCCACCAAAGCTCTATTAAAGGCTCCTTAAATGATTGTAAGAACGGGTAGCGTATTCCTCAGTTGTGCTTGTAGCAATCTGGCAGTCTTTCCTTCTGGAACTAGACAACTTGTTGATGTATTGTGGTCACCTGCTGGGAAAGGGCTAACCTCTTGGCTCTCGTTTGTGATATCTAATTGTGACGTTGTCACTTTCTCACTAGTAGTTCCAAGGCGATGCTTCTTTGGTGGATCATTTATGTTATTTTTGTCTTGTTTTGTTATGCTTTCATGCACGTCTGTTTGTTGATGCCTTGTGGTCATCTGCTAGGAAAAGGCTGACCTCTTGGCTCTCGTTTGTGATTTTTTATTGTTACGTTCAATTATTTTTTAGAATAGAAAACATACTTTATAAAATAAAAATCTCATACTTTGCCTTAAGTGAGCAATTTACATTCTGTCAAGAAGCTAAATATGACAGGGCCACTTCTTTGAAAGCTGCAGCAGAGAGTAGACTACCCTACCACCCGCCATATCTATGCAATGTATTGTGATTTTCATAAGTATACAAATGATTAAATTTCACTAATATAATGTTCACATTAGTAGCATCCTTGTGGATACAGAGCAGCAGTCATACGTAGAATTGTTGATTACTGGCACATACATTTTGGTCACAATTACTCAACCAACTACAATTATCAGTTACGGGTCAATTGACATGAAACAAAAGTATAAAAATAATGTATAAATCTTTTGTCTCAATTCTTCTGATATCATATATTGTTCTTAGTTGACAAATGAAACAACAACATTGGAGAAGAACTATATAAGCTACATGCTTCCGTTCTTATCCTCATCTTATTCTCTCAAGTTGTATTTACAATATTTCCATTAATTTGTATAAAACATTTTTAAACCAAACAACTACATTGTATTTCATAACTGTATGTGCAACAGTCAAAACAGTCACCCCCTCGTTGCTGTGGATGATTCGATATACTGATGTCGCCGAGCCTACGGCATTGGGCAACAGTGCATTGGGTCATCAAGAACACCTAGGGGATATTGGTTTCAAATATTGTAGAATTAGAAAAGATACCATGCAAGTACCAGGGACCAGGTAGACAGGGCTGCATTTTTGTGCTTGCATTTGTCCATTTCTAATAATATTGTTTCAACCAAAATTTATGATGACCGTGACGACTTTGATTTTGAAATTCCCTGTTTCCCTTTTTTGGATGGTGATGTTCCTCGCTCTGCATCCTGTGGGGTCTGTGTCTCTCAGCTTGTTCGTTTTGCTTGAGCATGTGGCTGTGCTGCTAGCTTCAGCGCTTGCAGTGGATTGTTGGCGCAGATGCTTCTTGGGCGGGGCTGCCGGTGTCGTAGGCTTCGCAGGGCCTGTTCAAATTTTATAGGCGATGCAGTGGTATGGTGTCTGGGTTCCAAGTTGGAATAGGGTCTCTCTTGCGCTAGATGCTTTCGGGGCCTGGGTTCTATGGTGACTTGGTATGTGGGTTGAAGAAGATTGTTGGCTCTAATGGTTTTAGCGGGGTTATTAAGGTAGTTTCCCATTATAGATAGATTGGCTGTGGCATTGATGTATTGCAACAGCTGTGTACATGGTGGTCGGCCCGATCACGGTTGGCTGCTTTGCTTTCCTCTTTGATTGCACGCTGGTGGGTAGGCTTAGGGCTCTGTGGCGTTTCTGGCCTGGGTGCTTGTCTGTTGGTGGGATGGTTGGGGCCTTGTGCTTTGGCTGTTTGTCTGGCCGCCATGGGCCATGTGGGTATGTGGGTTGAAGAAGACTGTTGGCTCTAATGGTTTTTCAGCGCGGTTCATTAGGGTAGTTTCCCATTATAGAAAGATTGGCTGTGGCATTGATGTATTGCAACAGGCTGCCCGTATGGTGGTCAGCCTGGTCACGGTTGGTGGCTTTGCTTTCCTCTTTGATTGCACGCCGGTGGGTCGGGCTTCGGGCTCTGTGGTGTTTCCGATCTTGGGGCTTGTCTGTTGGTGGGATGGTAGGGGCCTGGTGCTTTGGCTATTTGTCTGGACCGCCAGGGTTTGCCTGTTGGGTTTCTTTTGTCTCCTTGTTGTTTCTTGATTTGTGTGTTCTGGGGGATGGTGGGTTGGGGGTCTTTCATGCGGATGGGGTGTCTGTGTGTCTTGGTCCGCATCTGGATTGGGGGTGGGGGTGGCCCTGTTAGGCCGGCTTAAGCCCTCTAGTAAAATATTTTACTGACCGTTCCAAGGCGGTACTTCTTATGAGGATCTTTTATGTTTTTTTCTGTCTTGTGTTTGCTATGCCTTTGTGAGCGTCTCTTTATATTTGCCTTGTGGTCACTTGCTGGGAAAGGTTTATATTATAGTTTATGCACAAAATAACAAATATTTCAGCCAAAAAGATGACTAATAGCATTAATTCTAAATTTTATGTGCTCACTACAACTATTTCTCATTATTAGCTTGCAAATTGACCACCATATTTATAGCCTTGACTTATTTTTCAAGCATAAATACGTCTCAAACAGAGTTGATTTTTATAGTGAGCTGAGGTTGGAAAATGGATATAACTATATTTTGTTTTTATACAAGATAAATAAACAGGGACACTGAAGAAGGGTTATGTTGCTTACTTTATGTTATTTTTGATTTAGACTGGTAGGCTGCATAAGGAGTTCCCATGTGAAAACAAAACCAGGTGCTTCAGCATAGATATTTTTAATAAAATGTAAAAGTGTATATGTTTTAGAGGCTATAGTGAAAGAATATAAATAAGTGAACAATGCATTATTTCATGAAAAATCAATTGGTGCAAAATTCCCCCATACCCCACCCGCTTTTCCAAAGATGAGCCCTTAAGACTAGGTTTCGTGACCACTTGCGTAAAATGAAAAAGCCTAAAAAATTTGACACTTTTCTTTATCGCCATTTCAAAAGTAATGGTCATTCACCTAGTAAAATTGTAATTCAGCCTGTTGAAAAAATTATATATTATCCAAATTCATCAACTAGATTAAAAAATATAAAGATACATGAAACTAAGCTAAAATGGATTAAATTTTTTCAATCACCTTTTCCTTTAGACTTTAATGAAGATATTTACCATGATGGTAACATATCTAGAATGCCAGATTTTGATTTTTTCCTGTTTTGGAATGTAAAAACGTAAAAGTAGATCTCGTGGTAAACGTAAAAATGGCAACCTTAAGCGCAAAATTTGTACTGTAAACGCTTAAATACTTCTCTAAAGGACCTTTCTATAAATTATCATGGTCGACATGGCTTGTTTTCATTTTTGAATTCCTTGCCTATCTCAGTTTTACGTGATTTAGAGTTATAGGCTAATAAACTTTACAATAGAGCAAACAAATTATATAAAGCAGCACTTCTTACAATGCGTTATGTTCAACATTTCCTTAGTCTTTATCGTTTCTGAGGTCAACCATAACGTCATCTTATCAAAATTCTATTCATTAAAAAAGGTATGGAGTTTATTGATTTACATAGTATATTTAAGGATACTTTAGTGATTTCATCTATTCCAAATTACTTTAATAATTCTGTAACTCCTATCATTTGTGATAGATATAACAAACCCATTAGGTCTACTATATTTAAGTTAAATATAATTGATATATAGATATAGATTCAAATACTCGTGACTCCTGAGATTGTCAAAATTCTAATTATTTAAATCCTTCTGCAGGGCATGTGATTACAGGTAATCTGAATTTCATTCCTAACGCTAGAGTTCGCAATATTATTTCTAAAGGTCCTAAATATATATTTCCCTCTAATATTGATTTCCCAAAATGTCGTAGAGATAACTGCTTCTTTAAATGACTTTAGTAATTGTTGGTGCAAACGGGAAAATGTTGAGCCTGATGCCTTAAAGGAATAAAAGATTAACGTGTTTGTAAACTATTGATACTTGTATTTCATTTTACTCTCATAATACACATCTTTTACCCCCTAAACCTGTCTCTTCTTTTCGTCATTTCAAACGAGATATCCAGAATTTTCAAATTAACTTTGTTTGGCTTCTAGCAGATAAAGCTACTAACAATGTTGTAGTTGTTTGACGATTGTATTATATTAATACTCTTAAGCGTTAGCTTCACTACAGCTGGTGACTGGGACTGTGTGGCGGCGGTAGAACGTCTCCCTGCCCTTCACTATAGTGTAGATTGATTTTATTTTCTTGTCCTTTGGGATCATGGGTTTCATTATGGAACTTTGTTAACTGTTAGAGGGTCACTGATGACGCCTAAATGACAGAAGCAAGCTAGTCTGGCCCTGGAAATATGCCCACTCTAGTTCCATTTCTTTGGTGCAGTCTTTGCTTCCAAAGGATACCGTTTTAAGAACGTTTTTGCCGACACTAATGCGTGAGCTTGTTGACACTTATGCCTATAAACTGCAGCCTTTTTTAAGTGAGAGGGTGATTGTCGATGGGCATTGTTGTCATACAAACCTAAATTTCGGTGTCAAAGCTTAAGAAAATCAAGACAAAGTTCCTTTGTTGTACTGGTTACCTAAACTCCATAAAAACCCTACAAAGCAATATTTATTGCTAATTCTAGTTCATGTACGACTACAGAACTTTCTAAATTTTTATCTCGTGTCTTACAGCTGTTAAAACATGTAATCAAGTACTGAGAAAAGGTATATGAGACATCCTGTAAAAACCGATTTTGGTCTATTGAAATTCAGGTGAAATTTTAGATAAACTTAAAGCTAGAGATTAAAATGCGATCCGTTTGTCTACTTATGATTTTCTACTCTTCACACTACTTTACCTCATAATTTGATTAAAGATAAACTTATTGTTCTCATTTAAAGGACCTTCTAGAGAGAAGGCTCTCCTTACCTTGCATGAAATGACAGAAATGCATTTTTACTTCGGAAAAACCTAAAATATATCATGCATGGTCATGTGATGCGCTGACTTTTTGTTAGACAATAGTTTTATTGGATTTGGCACCAAGCTGTACAGACAACTAGTTGGGATTCCTATGGGCACTAATTGTGCTCCTCTGGTTGTTGATGTATTCCTGTTTTGTTATGAGAGGGACTTTATGATGTCTCTTTCTGATGATAAACAGGCTGATGTAATTGATGCGTTACTACAGTCAGATATTTGGACGATATTTTAAACATTAATAATGTTTATTTTGACAATATGGTAAGTGGTAAGTCAAATATACCCATCAGAGCTCTAACTTAATATAAGTCAATACCTCTGATACGGAACCCGCATTTTTAGACTTGCAGTAAAATATTTTACTGACCGTTCTAAGGCGGTACTTCTCTTTGTGAATCATTTATGTTTTTGTTCTGTCTTGTGTTTGCTATGTCTTTGTGTGCGTCTGTTGATATGTGCTTTGTGGTCACCTGCTGGGAAAGGGCTGACCTCTTGGCTCTCGTTTGTGGTGTATAACTGTGAGTTTGTCACTTTCCCATTGGTATCCTGGTTCAGGAGTGGTACTTGATTGTATCGATATCTGATCTTTACACCCTTACTTACCTGCATTTGTCAATTTCTAATGATATTGTTTCTACCAAAATTTATGATAAAAGTGACAACTATGATTTTGAAAATGTCAATTTCCCATTTTAGATGGTGATGTTCCTCGCTCTACATCCTATAGAGTCTATATCTCTCAACTCGTTCGTTTTGCTAGAGCATCTAGCTATGTTACTGACTTCAACACTCGCATTAAATTGTTAACTCAGAAACTTCTTAAACAAGGCTATTGGTATCATAAACTTCGCAATACCTTTGCTAAATTTTATGGACGATTTTATGATTTGATATCTAAAACCAAGTTGGACTTAAATCTCTCTTACGTCAAGGACTTTTAAAACCTGAATTCTATGGTGACTTGGTGTATAAAATGAAGAAGATAATTTGCTCTTATAATTGTTAGGCGCAGTTCATTATAATAAATTCCCACTATAAAAAGATTGGCTATAACATTAATGTATTGCAACAGACTGCATGCTTGGCGGTCAACCCAATCACAGTTGGCAACTTTGCTTTCCTCTTTAATTGCATGCCTGTGGGTCGGACTTCAGACTCTACGACGGTTCCAACTTAAAGACCTATCTATTGATGAGATTGCAGGGGCCTAATGCTTTGGCTGTTTGTCGAGCCCACAGGGGTTTACCTGTTGGATTTTTTTCGCTTTATTTACTGTGGAGTCCTTATCTTTGCTTTACCTCATTGTTATATCTTGATTTATATGTTCTAGGAGATGATGCATTGATAAGTTAGGGGTCTTTCATAAGAACCAAATATGTATGAGTCTTGGTCCACATCTGAATAAAGGACGAGATTGGCGCCGTGAAACCGGTTTAAGCCCTCCAAAAAATATTTAACTGACCGTTCCAAGGCGGTACTTCTTTTGTGGATCTTTTATGTTTTTTTCTATCTTGTGTTTGCTATGCCTTTGCGCTCGTCTGTTTATATGTGTCTTGAGGTCACCTGCTGGGAAAGGGCTGACATATTGGCTTTCGTTTGTGGTGTCTAACTGTGAGTTTTTCACTTTCCCATTGCTATCCTGGGTCAAGAGTGGTACTTGATTGTATCGATTTCTGATCTTTGCACCCTTACTTACTTTGCATTTGTCCAGTTTAGACCAAAGAGTATGATAAACGTGCGATTTTGATTTTAAAATTATCAATTCCCACTTTTAGATGGTTATGTTCCTCGCTCTACGTCCTATGGAGTCTATATCTCTCAAATCATCTGATTTGCTAGAGCATCTAGCCATGTTGCTGACTTTAACACTCACAATGAATTGTTAACTCAGAAGCTCCTTAAACAACTCAATCAGTGTCATTAACTTCGCCAAAACTTATCTAAATGTTATCCCTATTACTGTGATTTGAAATCGAAATTCCATGTTGGACTTAAATTTCGTTTGCCCAAAGGAACTTCAGAACCTGACTCTATGACGGCTCTGACGTAAAGCTTTAATCGGTGGGTTGGTGCCTGATGTTTATCTGTAGCTGGACCCACCGTGGCTCAACTTGAGGTTTTCTTTATCTCTGACTATCTGTGAGTCATGAGCCCTTTTCTCTGTTTCATCATGGAGTGTTAATTTGATTAGAGTGTTTTCTATGATGATACATTGCATTAGTTAGAAGGCCTCCATGCGAGCTGAACGTTTCTTGTACTTCAACAACAGCAGAATCTAGGGCGAAGATTTGGTACCAGTAAAATGCATTTAAGCCCCCCTGTGGCTTAGGCTGCTGTCTGTTCTAAGGCGGTGGTTCTGTTGCTGTTGACTTTTTGTTTATTATTACTCCCATTGTGGGAGTTTGTAATTGTTCTATGTTTTGTTGTACGTTACTTTATGTCCATTCTAGTATTGCAATCATCTTGATGGGGAAGAGAGAGCTGATTGCTTTGCTTAATTTGTCTTCCTGGTGTCTCGTGATGGCTGAGCGGCTCTTCCTTGCGGTGCCACGGGGTTGTCTGCAGTTTGTGATTGTGGTATTTCCTGATCATACTCGCTTACTATTTTTGATGTCACAACTCTTGTGTTTGTGCTGCATGGTTACTGTTAAAAGTTTCCCCATACTTGCATTTAATGTCGTTATTATAACTATAGTCATGATTTACACTTGACAATCATTCATTGCATTAACTGCCCTATTGGTATCACTTAAATACCTCATTGAAGGAGCAGTGTAGACCAGCATTCGTATCTCGTTAATAACTATTGCTTTTTCTGTGTTTCTTTGTACTTGTATTAGACTTAGTTATATGTTGGGAGCTTTAGCTATTTCTCAAATGCAGCAGCTAGATATTGCTATTAATAACCGATATGAATGCTGCTTTTCAATGTATGGTATAAACTTAAAAACTCAATTATGAATAGCCTAAAAACAGTCAAACTTTACTTTCTCCTCTTCGGGTACATTCTGCTTCTTCCATACAGATTCCCCAGTCTACCAATAGATATAATTCTATGTTACCATCTGTTTACGTTTCACCTCTGAAACTTCATTCGGCCACTAAAATTAATTTACATGGAGTTTCAGACTCTGCCCTTTTTAGAAACCACTTAAAAGTTCGTCTCTCACCTCTTAAGTCACCTGTACTCAGGAACTCTAGGAGTAGGTATAGAAGAAGTGTAGTGTATCCCTCTATTTCTAAGTGCAATGCCAAGAGGTGTAGCTGTTGCAAACATTTATGTTGTAAATCAACTATTAAATCAAACGTTAATGGAAGACAATTTTCTGTAATTACGTATTCTGATCTTGATTGAAGATCAACTGATGTTATTTATGTTTTATCTTGAGAAGAGAAAGATTGTGGCATGCAATATGTTGGCCAAACTTGTGAATTTCTAAAAAACTAGATTTTCTGAGCACTATCATTGAACAAAAAAGCCTCTCAAAATTGATAATTTTCTTTACAGGCATTTCAAACAAACTAATCACTCTACTAGCAGTATTTCTATTCAGCCTGTTGAAAAGATAATTTATGATGATAATTCCACTAAAAGATATAGACATATTCTTAGGCATGAATTAGAATTTAAGTGGATAAAATTATTACAAACACCACATCCACTTGGTTTTAATGATAATATTTACCATGAGGGTAACATTTCTAGATTACCTGATTTTGATGTTTTTTCTCTTTTAGATATCCGTAAACCTAATAACCGATCTCATGGTAAATGCAAAAATGGAAATTTAAAATGCAAAAATAAACATGTTTTAACTCTTTCAGAATTAAGTATCATTTTAAAACATTCTGGCCGACATATGGCCGTTTTACGTTTAGTAACTCTTTCTATATCTTCACTTCGTAATTGTGATATTGAGGCTAATAAATTCTATGATAGAGCTCATCCACTTTACGATGCAGCAATTCTTACCCAGTGTTACACTCAACATGCTCTTGGCCATATATAGATTCAGAAATTAATCATATTAGACATTTTTGAAAATTCAATTTGTCAACAAGGGGATTGAATTCATTAACTTACCGAGTATATTTAAAGATAAATCTGTTATCTCTTCTATTCCTACTTATTTTGAAAATAAGGAATCCCCTATCATTTGTTATAAGTATAATAAACCTATTCGTAGTACTGTTTTTAACTATAACAAATTAGTAACAGAACTTGATATCGAAAATTCTATTCCTGACTCCTGAGATTGCATAGACTCTAAGTATTGCTATCAACCTGCTGGTCATATAGTCACAGGGAATTTAAAAATCATAACTGATTCAAGAATTCGGTCTATTATATGTAAGAGACCTAAATATAGGTTTCCTGTGCCAATAGGCTTCAAATCATGTCGTGAGGAAATTGCAGGAGCCTTACAAGAATTATGTTATCGCTGGTGTAAACGAGAGCATGTTGAGTCTAATGCCTTAAAAAGTTGGAAACTAAATATGTTTTTAAAATTATTGATGGTAGAATTTCATTTTATTGCAACAATTTAGATCTTCTACCACCTAAACCTAAATTCACTCTTAGACACTTGAAGAAAGGGATCCAGGAATTCCATAGGAAGTTTGTTTTGGCCCCCGCAGATAAGGCTGCTAACAATGTTGTGCTTGTTTGAAAATGATACTATATTAACACCCTAAAGCAAGAACTTAGCACTGCCAAAACATATGAGCATTACAGCCTTGATGAGACGTCTATCCTTGATCGGCATCGATGCAATATGGCAGCTAAGTTTGGGTTGTTTGTTGATGAGGACCATAGCAAGCTTCCTACGTTATACTGGTTACCTAAACTTCATAAACGGCCCTATAAGTCCCGTTTTATTGCTAATTCTAATACATGTACAACTACTGAGTTGTCTATTCTTTTGACTTCTTGCCTCAATGCAATTATAAACCATGTCATGAAATATTGCACAACAGTTTATGAAAGAAATGGTAAAAAATTATTTTGGTCTATGAAAATAATTCAGGTGAAATTCTTCATAAATTGACGTATAGAGATTTTCTAGCATCTGGTTTGTCTACATATGATTTCTCTACTCTCTATACTACATTGCCTCATAATCTAATAAAAGAAAAACTAACAGAATTAATTGAACAAACATTTAATAGAGAGGGCTCACTTTATTTGGCTTGTAATGATAAAAATGCCTTTTTACTTCTGAACAACCTAAACGATATAAATTGTGGTCATGTCAGAAAATGTGTGATGCGCTCCATTATCTTTTGGACAACATATTTATAAGATTTGGCTCAAAATTATATAGACAAATTGTCGGTATTCCAATGGGTACTAATTGTGCTCCTCTTGTTGCAGATTTGTTTTTGTCTTGTTATGAGAGAGACTTTGTGTTGTCTCTGTCAGACAATAATCAAGCTGATATTATTGAAGCTTTTAACTCTACTCCAGATATTTAGATGACTTACTTAATATTGATAATCATTATTTTGAACAAATGGTAGGTCAGATATATCCCACTGAACTTCAGTTAAATAAGGCGAATTCTTTTGATACTGAAGCTTCATTTTTGGACTTGAACTTGTCAATAACAAATGGCATAGTTTCTTCTAGAATTTATGATAAATAGGATGATTTTAATTTTGAAATAGTAAATTTCCCATTTCTTGATGGAGATGTTCCTCGCTCTCCTTCCTATGGTGTATATATTTCTCAGCTTATTCGTTTTGCTAGAGTGTGCTCTAATGTTGATGACTTCAACAACAGACAGAATTTTATTTTTAACTGCTAAATTATTTAAACAAGCTTATCGATATCATAAAATTCGAATAGCGTTTTCTAAATTCTACCACAGACACTCAGAGTTAATTGTTAAATTCAACATTGGGTTAAAAACTCTTCTGCAAAAAGGCATATCAGAACCTATATTTTATGGTGATTTAGTCTATAAATTCAAACGATTTGTCGGAAAACCTAATTTTAGTGATCAATTCAAAAAGATAGTAAAACGTTATATAAGAGTTGGATATAACTTGGATATCATGCGACAGTCTGCATGCCTACTTTTAAACCAAATCACGGTTTATAGCCATGGTTTCCTCTTTAATTGCACGACGGTGGGTCAGGCCTCAGACTCTATGACGGCTCTGACGTAAAGCTTTAATCGGTGGGTTGGTGCCTGATGCTTATCTGTAGATGGACCCACCGTGGCTAAACTTGAGGTTTTCTTTATCTCTGACTATCTGTGAGTCATGAGCCCTTTTCTCTGTTTCATCATGGAGTGTTAATTTGATTAGAGTGTTTTCCATGATGATACATTGCATTAGTTAGATGGCCTCCATGCGAGCTGAACATTTCTTGTACTTCAACAACAGCAGAATCTAGGGCGAAGATTTGGTACCAGTAAAATGCATTTAAGTCCCCCTGTGGCTTAGGTTGCTGTCTGTTCTAAGGCGGTGGTTCTGTTGTTGTTGACTTTTTGATTATGTGGGAGTCTGTAATTGTTCTTTGTTTTGTTGTACGTTACTTTATGTCCATTCTAGTATTGCAATCATCTTGATGGGGAAGAGAGAGCTGATTGCTTTGCTTAATTTGTCTTCCTGGTGTCTCGTGATGGTTGAGCGGCTCTTCCTCGCGTTGCCATGGTGTTGTCTGCAGTCTGTGATTGTGCTATTTCCTGATCATACTTGCTTACTATTTTAGATATTATGACTTAGTTTATATCAGTTCCAGAAAATAAATTTTTTCTCCTGTTATGGTTTTCCTGTATTAGTGGCTACTGCATAGTTTTTTCTTTATGCTGTTTGGGGATTTCCTGCTGTTTATTTTCTCGTTTTGTTTATGAGCTTGTGAACTATGGATTGAGTTATAGAAGATGCTTTGGCAGCTGTTGTCAGGCCCACTGGGGTTTACCTGTTGGATTTCTTTTGCTCTGGTATTCAGCTTTATGTACTGTTGAGCCTTTATCTTTGTTTGTTTCCTTTCTATATTGTGATTTATATATTATAGGAGATGGTGCATGGATAAGTTAGGGATCTTTCATGCCACCAAACATCTATGTATCTTGATCCACATCTGATTCACACCTGAACTAAGGGAAGTTTGGCGCGGTGAAACCGGTTTAAGCCATCCAGTAAAATATTTTACTGACTGTTCCAAGGCGGTACTTCTTTTGTAGATCATTTATCGTATTTTTGTCTGGTGTTTGTCATTTTTTCGCGTCTGTTCATTGATACCTTGTGGTCACTTGCTGGGAAGGAGTTGATCTATTGGCTCTCGTTTGTGGTGTTAATTTGTGTTTTGTTACTTTTCAGGTATGGTATTTGATTGTATCGATTACTGATCTTTGGTCCCTTTCTTACTTGTATTATCAGCGCAGTTTGATTAGCACATTTGTCATCCGCGTTGTGAAAGAATCGTGCAGTGAAATGCTGGTTCTTTGACGTTTAAATGTATGTTGGGTTCTTTAGTCAAGTACAAGAAATAACGAAGACAATTCTCAATTTGACATCCTTTATGGAAATCCACAAATAAATATATCCTTCATATAATAACAACGTTCATCAAAATAAATCTAGCTTTTCTTCTTTAATAAACCTTTAGTATTCGACTGGTGATCCAGCTATTGAAAGCAATCTATTTGGAAATCCAAAACTTGTATTTTACAAAGTTCAACAAATCAAATATAATTTTCTTTTTTATCAAATAATTTCAAAGTTCAACTGGTATTCCAGATATTAATTAAGACTACTTTTTGGAAATC
This sequence comes from Loripinus fragilis, assembly GCA_964019695.1. Taxonomy (NCBI): domain Eukaryota; kingdom Metazoa; phylum Mollusca; class Bivalvia; order Lucinida; family Lucinidae; genus Loripinus; species Loripinus fragilis. Next base: position 100,456,530 of record OZ026518.1, read on the forward strand.
CAAAACTTGTATTTCACGACGGTGTACCGATCGTGCTCAGGTCTAAACTCTAACTTATCTCTGAAAGAAAGCTAATTCTCCACCCATTCGTTACTTGGCGGGTAACCAATCAAATCGCTATATAAATAATGATATGCACCTGTAATCTCTTAATTGAGAAATGGGCGGAGACAAACAAATCATGGCGCTCCCATGTTTATTCCTATCATCATCATCATCATCATCATCATCGAAATACCAATGATCATTCATTGTAATAGAAAAGTGTATTTTTTCCAACCCATGATTCATTATTATTATCATTATTATTATTATTATTATTATTATTATTATTATTGTTTCTGTTGTTGCTGTTGTTGTTTTGTGTAAAGCAGTAAAATCATTCACTATCATCGTCTGATCAACGAAAATATCGTCGTCGCGAATATAGTTGTTGTTGTATTGTTGTTTTTAATGTTGTTGTTGTTGTTGTTGTTGTTGTTGTTGTTGTTGTTGTTGTTGTTGTTGTTGTTGTTGTTGCTGTTGTGCCTCGAGAAATAATGGCATTCATTTTTCTCGTCTTATCAAGGAAAATGTTGTCATCGCGATCATAGTTGTAGTTGCTGTTGTAGTTGCTATTGTTGTTGTTGTTGTTGTTGTTGTTGTTGTTGTTGTTGTTGTTGTTAGCATTAATTATCATTGCCGACGTCGTTGCTGTTGTGTATTTAGTACTGTTATCGTCTTATCAATTAAAGTGTCGCAATTGTGATCATAGTAGTAGTAGAAGTAGTAGTAGTAGTAGTAGTAGTTGTTGTTGTTGTTAGAAGGCCTACGAATCTAGCAAATCTTTAATGTTAAGTTTGTTAAACAATCTTCTGATGACCTTTGTTATAAATAAATTTTCGATAGAACATAGTTACATGTATCATTCAACTGATCATTTAATACGAAGCTAAATTTAATGCATCAAAATCACTTTTTCAAACAATTTCAAACTATTATTATCGAGTTTGGTATAAAAAAAATAATGCTTACATTCTCAATATTTCAAAACTGGTACTAAAAATGACATATTTCATAATTTACAAAAAATGCTTTTGGAGTCGAAAATACTAAAGTGCATGTTCTTTCTTAAATGCACGTTATCTTCTCACATAAATCTGTCAAAGGTCTATATCACGTAAAATTTCGTCATAAAGCCATAAGAGATCCTAATCAAACAGAAGAAAGAAATTAACAATGTAAGATTACGCGCATTTAAATTGCACCCTCTATCCAATAATAAATATACGCGGTCTGACAATTAATTCTATCTATAAGAGTGTTTGATAAGCAAATATGTTAAGTTAACCGGATTAGATGAAATGATACGAATTGATATTCATTATATCACCCGTTTTCTGTCGGTACATGTATGTATGTCCGTCCGTCCGACTGTCTGTCTAATTTCAATTTCAAATGCTTCATTTTAAGCTGTTTTTACATAGATATATTAATTCAATTTATCATTTAATTACGAATCCTTTTGCGCTGATTTTTACAGCAGAACAAAAGGCCTAAAGCCTTGACAAATACGCAATTTAAATATCTTAAAATCTGCCTAAAAATTGTCTGATAAAAGAGTTCAATGAACACGCACTTTGTGAAAACGAAATTTGCATGAAAATGTATGTTTGAACTTTAAAACTCAACTAACGCTAAGTTGCATAACCAGCCTTATATTATATGGAAGGGTCACGTTAGTGCATCTTAAAAACAATACGCCTAAAGTCGACTCATTGTAAATGACATCTAAACCACCCGAACGAATCAGTAAATTGTTAATACTTCGATTCTTGGTAACTCGAAATCGTGCATAAGTCGTAGTACATGTAGAATACGTAAACAACCATACAAAGGGCTTATTTTCTAAAATTATATTCATATTTTCGATCAAACGATATGCTGTGGGTGTTTAAAAGAGTCTCATTCAGCCGGTTTGCTACTACACGCTTTGAAATAATGCAATAAGTAGTTCATTTTAATTGTTTTATTTAATTTTGCGTTGTCAATGTCGACACATAATGATATTATCTAGAGTTTTTATTTCATTTTGCGTCAAAACACTGCAGTCGATTCAAAGTGAAATAATTATTTCATTTTGTGCTGTTAGTAAGCATACTTTATTTCATTTTGGGTAGATGGCCTGAGGTCTGTTCTAAATTAACGTTGTGTATAATGCTGTGTTAGATGGCATAATTATTCAATTGTTTTGGATTTTGGTGAACATGGTTGAATTTAGGAAGTTCGATTGTTTTTTCAAAAACAATACTGGGCTTTTATTTCGCCTGTTTATCATTTCTGAAGGCTAGTATTTCCAGATTAGAACGACCCAACTAAGGAAATAAAGAAAAACACCGATAAGGAACATGTAGTCGGATCAGTCTGTGTATCTTTGCTGAGTTACATTGTACCAAACCCAAGTCCAATGTGTCTTTGTATCGATGCAGTCTGGTTTGCATATTACTGCCCATTTGGTGACTACCGAATACTCAGTGTCACGTGATATCTGCTTCATTTTTTAATGTCACAAGTAAAAACTCGATGCAATGGTCAGTACTATTCAGTCTTTCTTTAAAGGGATAAAGGCACTGTTACATCGACAGTCGAACTTTGGCCGCTCGAACTCGCCTGTCTCGAACACCAGGGATTGCTCGAACTCGTTCGTCGGTTCCGGCAATTTCCCTATACATTTAATGTTAAAATACACCCCAGGCTCGAACAGCGCTGGCTCGAACTCTCTAACTCAAAGCACGGTCCGCAGGGCGATTTTTTTCATGTAAAAACGCTATGATCACACCGTACAACCGGCTGCTTTGATGACAGGTTACTAACAAGGATGACAGATACGGGATTTTTGGTCGCATGAAGGGTAGGTTATAATTTTCGATTGGTAAAATTCGAAGAGAAGCCCTCTGGTACTCTATGGTAGATAAGTACACTTGCTGGTGTTGAGAGATCCTACGGAAACAAGCTGACGTTATATCTCTCACAAATAAAGCCACACTTGATCATCATTTCAGAGCTTTCCTGAATAAAGTCGCAAAAAACGGTTATCTGTTCAGGTTGTGCGTCTCTCCGTCAAAGTCTGCTGTCCGCACTTGTATACAATAAAACTATTATCATTCAGCTACATTTCTGCCAAATTTGAAGCCGCAGTTTGATTTTATAAAGTTACTGGACCCCATCAAAGACGACAGGTAGAGAAAAAATGGCTGCCTTTGTCCACAGGTCGTTTTTTAAGAGGCTGTCTTGGATGACAGGTCATGGATTTTAGTGGCTAACATTGATGACAGGTCATTATTTTAGAAAGATACTTTAAATCAACATATACTCAGAAAAACAATTGAAGGATATTTAGATTCAGTTCCATCTGTATCATTCAATACGATAAAAACTAAACCAATTATGCATGCATTTCATAGTTCCAGATATCTTCAATAAAACTGATTGTTTAATTTAAGCTTCGCTTCAATAATTGAGGTACAGTACAGGTCCAAATGGTACAATATCTCTATACTGAAAAGTCACAAACATTCAAAAATGACTGAAACCCATTTTTTTTTCGTTTGTATTTCATAATTACTGGCTCCAAAATCATTGCTGGCTCTCAGTCAAAAGAATGACACCTAATTTTGTAGTTGTTGTCAGTGTTTTACTTCCAATTAGTGGCCATATTGGCTGGGGTATGCCATATCTGTGCATTTTTGTTGAAGAAGTTGTCACGTTATTAGGTGCAATTACTAACAAATGGGTGTGAACACTTCTCTGTGGTCGGAATTAGAACATAAGCAATGACCAGGTAAAGGTTGCAGCAAAAGATATAACTGCTAAATTTTTTGCATGTGAACTTTGGGTAAAGAGGGTTGGTACATTTGGTGTGGTACTGTATCGTAACCAATAACCCGTAAATTTTATTTTGACTGTTACTGAATTGCATATTGTTAGTTCTATCAGATACAAAAATACTTTGCTTGGAAAATATTTTCTCAAATGTTATATAGTCAAAATAATTTTAATATCCTTCAATTGTTTTTATGAGCATATTTCTTCAGCCTTTGCTCTCAACTGAGAGCATAAATCATAGCTCATGTTTCTTTAGACTCATATATAAGCCATTTGTTTGTACTTATAAAGGACATACCCTGGTATTCTCGTTTGAATGAGCAAAATTCTGTCAAGTTTCTTCACCTGAACTGCCTCCGACTTCATTTGTTTCAATTCAACATATAAATTTAATTGCAGATCAGATCATATAGCACCATAATTCTTTTTGAGCCTTCAATGTATACTGCACAGAAAAAGAAACATCACATTATGGTTTAATGCTTGTTTTTCTCTGGACTGATATAAATTTTCACAATTTTGCTTTTATGACTCAACAAAGACATGTATTGAAAACATCGAAAATGAATATCACAAGAAACGTTTCAAACGGAGAGTGAACTTAGGAGGAGTCCACATTTGAAATCAAAGCTATTTTTAGATAAAATTTCTTGGCCTTAACGTTGCACTTCAAACTCCTAAGACATTGATTGTGATTAAGACATTTAAAAGACCGCTTCAAATGCAAAGGCCTCAATAGGCCTTAGTTTGGAATAGTGCACTTAAGTCCATTACAGACATTCTTTGTCATCATGCAGTATGGATTTCATTAAAAAAGAAAAAAAAATGCGCTGTTGACAATGGATCAATTTGATAAACCGATTGGTAAAGAGAGAAAATTGTTTGAAATTTTGATATGACACAGTTCACTGGGATGAATAATATCCATTGTTTAAAGTTGAAAATGTGGTAGAAATGTGCAGACAATTCTGAGGTAATACAATGCTATATACTTAGTTGCAAAAGAGACAATTGTGACAATATTGTCCAGACTTTGAATTTCTTAAAACCGAGTAATGCAGGATATATTGTTTATACAGATTTTGATTGCTGACTTAAGCCTATAAATGAAATCAAATTGATGTGCCTACAAATGCGCATTGCACATTTTAAACTGCTTGGTGCATTTTCAGTCGCTGTTTGATCAATCTGCTATTAATGATGGAACATGAAATGCACTGAGCGTATGGCTGTCTGCTGTCTGTCAAGCAATAAAAATACATAACAGTGTTTTAAGATATTTGTCTGGAGCTAAAATCATAGGGACATTGTATGTGACGCTTCAGTATATGAATTAAGCTGACACAGTGTTAACCATTTACTTTCAGATATCACAAGCCATGTAGAGACATACAGATGTTCTATAGATCTCCTTGCTTCTTATGTAAATTAACACAATGAAACAATACTTGTGTTATTACTGTGATGTAAAGTCTGATACTTTCCAGTGCATAATTGAGCATTTGACTTCATTTCACAAGCAAGAGTGTTTAAAATATCGTGAATTAGAGTTGAATGAGGTAACTGGCTCAGCATCATACAGAACTAAGGCCCATTCAAACATCATCCCAGCCAATGGAGATATTGTTGTGGCCCTGAATCGCTCACCTGTACTATATGCACCAGTTTTGATTAGTGGAAGGTAATGATTTAAGCCATTTGTTGGAGAGCAATCAAGTTGGTCTCTTCCGTACATGTAGTATAGTCTTTGGGTGCTTAATAAGACCCTACACCCTCCCACCACCACACACAAACTTGTTTACATACCAAATATAAAGGCTCTAGCCCTTGTGGTTTCAAACAAGAAGGGTTTTTTTTCATATTTTCCCTAGATGGGCCTCTGCAAAACATGTGACCTGAAGGTGGGCCCATTTTGTGCCCCAGGGTCATAATTCGAACAAACTTGGTAGAGGTTTACTAGGTGATGCTACAAACCATATATCAAGGCTCTAGAAGATTATTTCACATTTTCCCTATATAAGCCTATGTAAAACATGTAGCCTCATGGATATAATTTGAACAAACTTGGTAGAGGTCCGCTAGGTGATGCTAAATACCAAATATCAATAGTCTAGGCCTTCTGGTTTCGGGCAAGAATATTTTTTCACATTTTCCCTATATAAGCCAATGTCAAACAATATATGTGACTCCCAGGGCAGGTCAATTTTGGCCCAAGGGCTATAATTTGAACAATTTGGTAAAGGTCTACTAGGTGATGCTGCATACCAAATATCAGTTCAGGTGAAGAAACTTGACAGAATTGTGCTCATTCAAACGAGAATACCAGGGTATGTCCTTTATAAGTACAAACAAATCGCTTATATATGAGTCTAAAGAAACTTGAGCTATGATTTATGCTCTCAGTTGAGAGCAAATGCTGAAGAAATATGTTGATTTAAAGTATCTTTCTAAAATAATGACCTGTCATCAATGTTAGCCACTAAAATCCATGACCTGTCATCCAAGACAGCCTCTTAAAAAACGACCTGTGGACAAAGGCAGCCATTTTTCCTCTACCTGTCGTCTTTGATGGGGTCCAGTAACATTATAAAATCAAACTGCAGCTTCAAATTTGGCAGAAATGTAGCTGAATGATAGTAGTTTTATTGTATACTAGTGCAGACAGCAGACTTTGACGGAGAGACGCACAACCTGAACAGATAACCGTTTTTTGCGACTTTTTTCAGAAAAGCTCTGAAATGATGATCAAGTGTGGCTTTATTTGTGAGAGATATAACGTCAGCTTGTTTCTGTAGGATCTCTCAACACCAGCATGTGTACTTATCCACCATAGAGTACCAGAGGGCTTCTCTTCGAATTTTACCAATCGAAAATTATAACCTACCCTTCATGCGACCAAAAATCCCGTATCTGTCATCCTTGTTAGTAACCTGTCATCAAAGCAGCCGGTTGTACGGTGTGATGATGGCTCGAGCCAAATACTTCTTTAAAAGATTCAGTCATACGCTTGATTTAAATTCATTATTATTTTCATAAGCACTCCGTGACAATGATGATTTTACTCTTGGGTTACCTAACTGACGAGCGGAACGTGTGAAGCAATTAGCGGCAATTTATCAGATCAAAGATTTGAGTAAGTTCTCATTTGGGGAACAAGACAGTTCACCGACAAGACAATTCACCGACACGGTTTTTGAAGACAGTTCACCGACAGATTTGAAGACAGTTCACCGACACTTTTGAAGACAGTTCATCGACATTTTTTCTCATGTTATTGACATATATGGCTCGAAAATATAGTTGACTATTGTGAAGAAATATTGATGAGTTATGATTTGATGTGATATGATGATATAGTTTGTTGAGAAAGCGGTATTTTGTTTGTCGGATTAATGATTAATAGACAGACATTTGATTTCTACATGAAGATATATTCATGTGATCATAAAGTCAATTGTACGTTATTTTTGATGAAATTCGCCAGCAATTCAAAGATTTTCTTTTGAGTATTTAAACAGATTTGTTTAGGCCTACCTTTTTATTTTTATATAGTTATTTTACGTTAGTGATATAAGACTTATTTTCGCACAGACAATGTAATGATCGCTCTATAGGCAGTAGTATGCATGTCTAATAAAATCATATTGCAAATGCAAATAGGTAATTGAATTAGCTTAATATTAGGCCGTTCGTTATAACATCCATAAATGGTGAAAATTGTGACATTCCATATAAATACAATATAAGATTTGTCGATGAACTGTCTTCAATTCTGTCGGTGAACTGTCTTCAAATCTGTCGGTGAACTGTCTTCAAAATGCGTGTCGGTGAACTGTCTTGTCGGTGAACTGTCTCGATTCCCTCACTTGTCACCACTTAGTTTGGCGGCCGAAATGATTAAAGACAATTAATGAGATGTTTTGTAATCAAAAATTCGCGTGTCAAAATGAGTACAACATGCCTGGCTGGATAAAGACTGGCATCAGATTGTGCGGCGGTATAGTCTGATCCGCGTCTTTGTTGAAAATAGCCTGGGGAGTTTGTCATTTTTTCATGTTTTATTCGTTGTTTTTATTTGAAACTTGCACATTGTGAATAAATAATAAGAAACAAACTTGTTTTTTCTTTCATTGTTCTAAACGAACGATAAACAACCGAACATAAACTGTGTAGAGACACATAAACAGGAACATTCACCCACAAGAAGATAAACGGTACAGCTTACTCGATAGCAAATCATTGAAATGCATTGATCAGCCTGCGCATATGCGCATGCTGAAAAATGTATTTACTTTAAACAGTTGCATATGCTAACACATGCGGCTTATCATTTTAACTTCAGCGTGCAAAGGATTATTGATGAGTGACAGGTGTCACGTGCGCTTTGCAACTTTGGTCGAAAAAAAATACGTGGTATCCGTGATGACATAATGTACACATGCACCAACTTGAAAATTGTCAAACTAGGTATCGGTCGAACACACGGGTGGGTCAAACTCGCACTGATGGTCCCGACGAGTTCGAGCCAAGAAGTGCGACTGTAAATGAAAATGCGATCATTTTTAGTCACTCGGAAGCACTACCCAACCTTCAACATGAGCCTTATCAGTTATAAGTAAGTCCTAGTTTGACGCATAACTACAGTTAAGTGTTTGTGTTTAACGTCCCATCAACAGCTTAGGTCATATCGAGACGGGGCCACGGCTTATAGTGGATGAACAATGAGCATGGGCTTTGCGATGGACCAATGTTTACAATCGGATGCTCGTCAAAGTCACAGCCTTGATGCTGATTGTATAGTCAAATAAATAAGGAGACAGGAAAAAACGCCTTCCTTATGTGTAAAGGATATGCAGTGTTCTATTTTGGGGGTTTTAGGTGTCAATAGCACGTATACAAAACCTGCATAATTGATCTATTCTTGGACATTGTGACCTTCAGACATACATTTCGAACTGTCTCGGTTACATAATATCTTGTCCGCAAATAGATTTAACTTTGCCTGCTGGAGCCAATTACCCTTGCATACAATTTTAACAGATCAGTTTGTCCGGAAAGTGACACAAAAAGATTGCGGGCTTGCAACAGTTTGAACCCAGATCAGACATTACCAAACGGTCTGAATGGCGATGTTCCTAAAATAGTCTTGATATTAAATTGTACATGATAAAGATGACAAAAATATAGAAATTTATCCAGCATGCGAAGAGTCACTTTGATCTTAACCCTAAGAACGTCGATCATGACATTTCGCTGGCGGGCCGATAGTGGCCCAACATTGTGTGCTGGCTGGGATGTGTATCATGCTGTCTGCCGAATGCTGTATTGAGAAATTTAGAAAAATTACGACCACAAGTTTAATATTTTCGGTAGAAAAATTGTCCGTTTTTCTGATTGTCCCATTTGTGACAGGTATAGTTCTGCCGAAGAGCACGTGTGTGATTTTGTCATAAGTAAGCAGGCGACATATGGAAGGTTCCATTTTACTTAGATGGGTAATCTGGCACGTTCTTTTCTGCATTGCCGAACGCGCAACGTTATACTTTTTGGTCTGTGGGTTGAGGTGTGAAAACATACAACCGGTGATTCTTGGAGTCTACTCCCAACTTTATCCAAGTACACATCTAAAAGCGGGCCACCACCGGCCCGCCAGCGAACCGCCATTTGGATGGCATTTCGCTGGCGGGCCGATAGTGGCCCGACATTGTGTGCTGGCTGGGATGTGTATCACGCTGCATGCTGAATGCGTATTGAGAATGCACATTTGTGCAGGCTCGTCTGAGCCTTTGTCACATGTGATAAGTAACCAAATAACATGAAATAATGTCTTGCAGAAAGATTCATTTCAATTTTGAACGAAACATCGAAACATTGAAAATCCTCTCTTGAGGAATATATGAATATACCCAGCGTATCAGCGATCTTCTGGATCCAAACTGTTTGCAAACTTTGAAAGCAGGTCGTAAAAGGAGAGAGAGAGAGAGAGAAAGAGAGAGAGACCCTTGGGCACGGAATTTGTGTTTTTGGCTTGGTTTCTCAGACATCTTGAAACAAGTCCATCAATCCCGTTACAGTTGCTTTCGTTAAGGACCTATCGTTCGCATTGGCAGTATGATATTCAGGTCCAAACTATTTACCAATGTAAATAGAGAGAAAGAGAGAGAGAAAGAGAGAGACCGTGCATTCGCGCGGTCTGATCAGCGCCTTTATACAGTATTAATACGAAAAATGTGTGCATCTTGCATAGTAGGCCGATGCAAGAAATTATTCAAATTTCTAACCACAAGTAATTTCAAACATGCGCACGGTATTTCAGGAAGAAAATATACCTTGATATTTCATATGAATCATCTACCAGCAGACAATTCACATGAAATGTCGTTCCTTATTTGGTTTCTATTAAAAGACAGCAACAAACTTTAAAAGTGTAGTTTGTTTAATACGGTCAACTTTATTATCCCGTAAGAAATGTATGATTACTGCAAACACAATCTTTCTACACAGACCCAGGAGAGAATTGTATTGGATACATGATTCGTTTATATGCTGCGGAATAAAACTGTGCACCAAGCTACACAACACGGAGCCTGATATTTGTGATCTATGGCACGCCAAAAGCATCTACATGTAAGTCTTCCTTAACTTTAAAGAGGCATTGCAATTCCGGGCACAGACTGCGACTGTTGTCTTGAATGTAGGACATTTCGGCCACGGACATTTTGGCCTAGGACGTTTCGGCCCGGACATTTCAGCCACGGACGTTTCGGCCACGGAAAATGCCAAAGGTGGACATTTCGGCCAAATCATAAATTTTCAGTAGGGGTGTGTGCATGCATAAATGTGTGATGCATTTTTTAGGAAATAATTGACTGAATAATCTTATATACTATACATAGTATTTCTACCAAATTTTTATCAGTTATTAAACTGCATGTATTTACAAGCAGAGATGAAAACAGTGTGGATCCTGATCATGTACAATGTAGGGAGTTGGCTGATCGGATCTGCAGTGTTTTGAAGAAAAAAGATAAACCCAGATTCAGCATGAAAGTAGTTAACATTCATCAATTGTTATGTACAGTAGATTCAAAGATACACGAGAATTGCTGTTAACAAAAAACATAAACTAATTCAGGTAATGGGTACTTTATACAGGTATTTCATAATCATTTACTGCTGTATAATATACACTATAATTTACCTCTTTATATGAAAAATATCAAACTCTTATTATCATGCATCTTTGAATCAACTGTAAGTATTCACATGCATATTTGATTTCAAAAGATTATGAAATGCATCACACATTTATGCAGGCACACATCCCAAACCCAAAATTTATGGTTATGGCCGAAACGTCCGCCTTCGACATTTTCTGTGGCCGAAACGTCCGTGGCCGAAATGTCCAGGCCGAAACGTCCTAGGCCGAAATGTCCGTGGCCGAAATGTCCGAGCACCGTTGTCTTAGCTTGAAGAAGTCATTGTATCTGGCGAATTTCGATTTTAGACGGGTCGGAGGCTAGACAAGAGATATGGAAACGATGATATTTTTGTTAAGCGTTGATAGCAAGAACCGTAGATATTTGGTTTAGATCTGAGTTCACGTGCTTCTGCGTAATGGTCCAATCTTTGTATATATACATGTATTTGTATAGGCCTATACACATGAGCAGCATTCCCAGGCCTCTAGATAAGAGAGCGAAATTAAAAACTTATTTTCCTATTTCTCAACCAAATCATATGTTGTGGGTACTCTATGAGACGGTTCTTTTGAGCACCAAAACAATGTTCGTTTAAACCAACTGTATAAACCGATGGATAAGAAAAGATTCACAATATCACGCTGGAATATTTTGCTTATATATCTAGACCTTTGAAAATGTTGACTTTGATACCCAAGCCGTGATGGAGTTTTCGAGACTCGGCACAGGAGGCACTGCGTTGTCTTTCAGCAAGCAAGACACCACTTCACTGACCTTGGAGATCATCCCGACATGACTGCAAAATTGTTGACTTGGTCAAAAACATCAACACAAACAAACCGGCCTTTTTGTTATTTCTATAAAACATGTAGAAAATCGGCATGGTTTTTGAACTCTGGATAAAAGGACTTTTGTCAATGACATAAAAAGTTAACCATTTTCATGCTGGATATTGGACAAATTGCATATTTTTGCAATTTACATTCAATCCGATAATAGAGCATCGGACAGGACCGGCGATTCGTCGGGTCAAGCCCGCGTATTGTTTTGCAAGGTGTCTGCACAGGCCAGTTAGCTACCAATTTGGCCCGGGGTTAATGCTGTGTTGTGTAACACCTCTACCGCCAAACGCACCGTGGCTATTTTCGGAACACGTTTCGGTTTACACAGGTAGGCGCTGCTTAGTTTGGTGATGGAAATTTGTCACTCCAATCAGCATCGACCATGTGACTTTTTGATGAGCCCTTGACAATCGTTGTGCTCGCGCTCGTGAATCGTCGTTGTCCAAGCCCTGTAAAGTCTCATCCGACAGACTTGTGAAGCCGGGAATCGAACCTTCGATCCCTGGTTTACAAGGCGAGCAGTTTATCCACTACACCACGGCGGCTCCTGTGACGCATAACTAAACGCTGAGTATGAACAATGGTTAAATTTTTCTTACAATTATTCTAATGGTTGTTAATTCAGGTACAAAGAGGCCTAAATCGTTTCAAATGTTTGTAAATACATTCCATGAACTGGATTAATATAAGTGAACTATTCATGTAGTATTTAAAGACATAGATCACTGTCCAATAGAGATCATTAAAGGATTAACTGATAAGGGACAGTTTCAGTATCTCACAAAATTGATGGGGCCTCAAGAGGGGACTTACCTGTATACAACTCAATTTCATTCACTAAGATAAAGATCAATATTATATCATAAATTACCTAATCCCTTTATGGGACCACTTTATTGCCCCAGTAAGGAAGTCATAATCACCTCATTATGACTGTTCTTTTGATCTGACCAGAATGACCCCTGGAGAGAGTCATAATGAGTGGTACCAGTATTATTGCTCAAATATTTATCCCTTTAACCATTATATGCAAAAGAAGTAAGTGAGTATGATCAGGAAATACCACAATCCCAAACTGCAGAACAAATCATGGCACATCGAAGAAGAGCCACAGAACAATCACGAGACACTAGGAAGAAAAACTTAGCAAAGCAAGATAATTGCAGAACTAGACTGCACATAAAGTTTCGAAATGTTTGATATTATAAATGGCCCTATAGGCTTATGCAAAAAGGCTGGTAGGGCCATTCCTTATTTCTAACTGCTTCCTTCTTACTTCTAACTTCTTACTTCTAACATCTAACTTCGATGTTTGTATATTTGTACAAATGTGTCAATTCATGCGTATGTACATGCGTGCAGACACCCATGTCTGTCTGTCTGTCTGTCTGTACATCTGTCTGACTATGTATGTATGTATGTATGTATGTATGTATGTATGTATGTATGTATGTATGTATGTATGTATGTATGTATGTATGTATGTATGTATGTATATATGGATGGATGGATGGATGGATGCATGCATGCATGCATGCATGCATGGATGGACGGACGGACGGACGGACGGACGGACGGACGGACGGACGGACGGACGTACATACATACATACATACCGGAACGCGTAGCGCAGTCGTTAACGTGTCTGGCTACAGATGCGTGTCTGACTGCAGATCCAGGGGTCCCGAGTTCGATCCCGGCCCGGTCCCATACTTTCGTGGAGATTGATCATGAAATAATTTCTACAGTCATTCTTCTCCCTTCCGCTGATTCATTCAAGGAGGGTTGTTGTCAGTAACAAGCGAAAGTATGTGCACGAAGTAGTGGTTAACCGCTTGTTCAAGCTTGCCCAGGAAAAAGTGTGGTTAGGTGAACTGACCGTCCCGCCATGACTATAGGTGTTGACTTGGGCCGTAAAGCAACAAAACAAACAAACAAAATACACACACACACACACACACACACACACACACACACACACACACACACACACACACACACACACACACACACACACACAGGTCATCCAGACAGATGGACAGACAGATGGATGGAAAGGTAGACATGGGTGTCTGCACGCATGTACGCACGCATGCATGTACACATACGTGCCAACATACAACGATCGAAGTTAGAAATAAGAAGTTAGAACAGGGTGGGCATCACTGGAACTACCGCGAAATCGCGTTTACGTAAAGTTGTTCCATCGTCACATCCGGGACCTTTCTAACTTGTTTTGATTTTTTGTAAAAGAACGAGCAAAGTATGCAGAATTTCGGAAATGCTACTCCATGTTGATATGATTTACCTTTCCAAACAGGCCAAACTTAATGTTGAAAAAAGCTTTGCTTTGAGATGACGACCATAATCAAATCGAACCGAGAACGGGATTTCTTCAGTTTAATGTCAACACGATGAAAGTATGCAGTAGTTATTTTACCATTTTAGCTCAGAACGAGAGCCTTTTACACATGACATGTGCATAACGGTCCTTAATTATCCATTTAACGTGAAAAATTCAACCGTTCATGTACTATGAAGGAATTATGTCATTTTTTTTCTAGCACGTTTGCTCTTTCGTCATCGCGGTAGTTGTAACATCACGATCTAGTTCCATCGAGTCTATCATGCTCGTACGTGGAGATGGGGAGAGAAATGCATGAATTACTGTAAACTTTGTCAATTGAAACACCCAAACCACCTAACACAGACGGCTTTACCTTTTTGATCTCTATAAATGTATCGTCCATCATTTGTCTTGTGTGCGTTTAACTCCCAGGGAAACATTGAGATAATAGAGCAAAGAGTTAAGATTTTGAGTGACAAACTAAATGCCTAGCCTTTTGTTTAGTTTATATTTACTCCCTTTCAATGGAACTAAGTTGATATATATACACATGCTTTTTAAGCATCAAACCTGAATATCAGTAATCAGTTTACAGTTTTTAATTCCAACAAACATAGACAAGTTCAAATAAATACAGGGGAAGGGAAGTATCAGCATTTCGTTTGACAATGAAACATCTGAATTTGCTTGCCTTACAATCTAAATATATTTCCTTGTTTTAAATTATCTTGAATTTTAGAGGGTTTTTTTTACGGAATGAAATATACAAAAAGTGAAAAAGGAGGCAAAGATCAGGAAACGATACAATCAAGTACCACACCTGATCTCGGACACCATATTGGAAAGTAACAAAAATACAATTAACATCGCCAAAAAAAGAGCCTAGAGGTTAGCCCTTTCCCAGCAGGTGACCACAAGCCAGCAATGAACAGACCCAAAAGCATGAGCAACACAAGACACAAAAACACAAAAGATCTAAAAAGACGTACCGCCTCGGAATGGTCAGTAAAAAATACTTTTACTGGATGGCTTAAACCGATTTCACAGCGCCCAATATGAACCATGTTAATGCAAACTCTGCTTTATTTGTGTTTTTGTTGTCATTCTACTACAATCGATTTATAAGAAGTTATCACAAAAATTATCCCACTATGCAACAAACCCAACGAAAAAATAGTTTGACCATTAAAGACTTTGGTGCAAATTCATCCTTGAAACTGCGCCACCCTCTGTTAATATTATTTAAATAATAAAAAGACGTTATATTTAGAAATGTTTTGTATCACTATTTCCATAAGCAAAGCTTGAGTTCAAACACTCGGCGGGTTGATTTGTGCAGCCGATGGAGGATGTACGTAGACTGACTGTCGATCGACGATTACAACATTTGACCTAGTTATTGCTTGTAGTTCCACAGCGTACAATAAGTTGGTCGCGGCTCTGTGTTTGTCTTTGTTTTGTTATGCATAACATTGTGTCCATTCTAGTTTTGCAATCATATTGAAGAGGAAGAGATGATTGGCTGCTTTGCTTTTATTGTATTTATCGTGTTAGTGTAAATGTCCTGCGGCTCCTCCTCACGGTACTGTGGGTTGGTCTGCAGTGTGTGATTGTGGTATTTCCTGATCATACTTACTTACTTTTTGGTCCCTAGTGTTTATCAGTGTTGTTGTGGCTGTTGTTTTATTTGGCATGTGTGTTATTTGATAGCCTCGTATAATTGCATACAAAGGCCTGAATATTGGCTTAAACTGACGTTGGTATGAAAAAAAAAAAAATGAAATCGCACTTTTAATACATTCGATCAATTAAGCGCACATAGTCTTATAAGCACACACTTAGTATGTTATACTATCTGAACGCCTACTGTAATTTTGGAAATTTTCGCGAGAATTTTTATTTTCGCGAGAATTTTTATTTTCGCGAATGGCGTTAAAAATCGCTACTAGGGCATGATTTACCTATTGCCATTTCGCGAGGATTTCATTTTCACGAAACTTTGCATGTGTGAAGTTTCGCGAAAATAAACCCTCGCGAAAATTTCCGAATTTACAGTATGTTGCGGTCAATCAAGTGTTGGTTATTCCAATTTCAGTGTGGATTCATAGAGGAGATTAAAAGGATGATAGATCCCACCCAGCTTGCCTCGTCGAATGTCAGCTGATCTGTAGTGCCACTTATAAGTGCAATTAATGTAAGTGGCATCTCCTGAACAAACGCGTTTGTGTAATTTGATAGACCTTGTGAGGTCTTTGTCATTTTTTGCAGAGTAATATAAAATGCATGCATTAAAGAGTATTGCAATGCGTGCCACGCCATGAAAAAGTCTCACTTCCTCTCTTATAGATATGCCTACATATACAGGTCTTCTCGGCAACACAGGTAAGCTAGAGTATTGAAAAGTTGAACGTAGCAAAGAAATTATACCTTCTTGGAAGCGAATAGCAATCACAATGTAAGCTTATTAGACGGCGTATTCATGCAGTCTGATCTTCGTCATTTTTTTCGTGAACACAACGGTATTCTTAGAATACTGATGAGCTGCACCACAGGATTCAGATACGGTATTTATCAAGCCCATTTAAGGAGCAGCGGACATGCAGTCTCGTCGGACTATGGAAAAAGGTGCAGGTAAATACAAAAAAAAGAGATTTCTAGCTGCCGCATGTACCTTAAATTATAAATTTAAAGCATTTAGCCAAATGTACCATTATATCATGAGCTGGACTTATTGCAGAAAGGGCTTAGGTTCAACATAGCAGCTATACGGATATTTATTTTGTTTCGAAATGATAATTAATATGACAGCATCAATGGTCCGTTAAAACGCGCACATTAAAAAAAAGCCATGGCGCTCTTTTGGCAGTAACACAGCGTTACACAATGTCTGCCAGCAGGTTTTGCAGAGATATAATTTGAAGGAGTGAACCCTCTTCCAATAAAAAAAAAATGATTATAAGAAAGCCAATAAAATATGGACCTTGACGTAAGAACACCTGACTTTGTTGCATGTGAAGAAAGTCGCAGTCCAGTCTATGCACCCGTACAATCTGATTAGTGATTAGTGCTTTTTTTCTTATTTTGGAAGGCATTAATCTATGTCATCTTTGCACAAGCAAAATTTCGATGTTCTAGCTAGTCTCTGTAGCTTTGGAGGCTGAAATGACCATCAGAAAAGTCCTGCGCAATTCGAGAATCGAATCAAGTCTCAGGTGTATGTAAGGCGCATTTAATATGCGTAGTGCTATGTACGAAAAAGCTCCGTTTCGTTAGACGGAAATGTCGCAAGGAAAATTAGTCCTGTAGCATGTGGGTTCAGCCCTATTAAAATCCATTATTCTGATTACTCGAAAAGTTTAGTCAGCAGAATAGCTATTGCGATATTTTATTGAAAAAAAAAAACAAAAAACAGAAAAAGATAAACTTCATTTATAATCGCTTGTGTTGCTACAATTACACGTGTTATTGCGTTGGCTTGGTTTCTGTGACGTCAGCGTCACGTAATGTAACGTCAGCGCCACGTTATCAAAGTAGATACTGGATGTACATCCGAGGTCTGATTCCACGGACTTCCACGGAATTGGCCGAGGCAGTTCCGATTGGCTGAACTGAGTCTTACCTGCTCGGAAAATCCGTAGATAGGATTTCTCTCAACGAGGAGGCCCATGAGTTTAATGTAAGATTTGCATACACATCCCGTCTGGTAAAATATTCCAATGGAAACGCAATATCCGAAATCAATTCTGGTATAATATGAACTTTAATGTTAATGATTTATTGAAGGTTGTGTCTAGGCTTATTAAGTCTGATGAGATAAAAAATAATACGATTAGTGTAGATATCTTTTTACAACATTTACCATCCCTCTCAAATACTTTATTTCATCTACCAATCATGTTTGGATCCAGAGGGGGTGGGGGGGGCATGGGTGTATAGGGTTTCTTAGCAATATTGGTCCGGATCCCTTGAAAAATCACTAAGCTTCCAAGGCAGTGTTCAAAGTTGGGCCATTTTTGGCCCGCCAGCGAAACACCATTCGCTTGCGGGCCGATAATGGTCCACTTATAATGGTATTGCATCCTCTCTCCCCTCATCATCAACTAAAAAAAAAACGTTGTCAGAGTTGGACCCCATCTGACAAACCTTTCTTGATCCGCTCATGCCAAGACAGGTGAATGGTAAAAGAATTGAGAGATCACCTCATTTAGGTTACGCTTCATCTATGCAGTATATATGATAACATGTATGAGTGTAGGTTATAGATCATATAAAACAATTATAGGTTATAGATCATATTTAACAATAATAAAGGAATTAAGTGGGAACGGGCGTAGCGAGTGAAACATTGATTTCTTTATTATTGTAATATGTGAGCTATGATCTACTTATAGTTTTCTCCTCCCCTATTCTGACTACTCCTTTATGTCCACTAAACGGATTTACTTAATGCCTAAATGATTTCACTTAATATATATAATTACTAAAAATTGACATAATTTGTGATTAAGTTGGCCAAAAATGTAAATGTCTGTTCAAACTGATTGGTTGTGAAGTACAGGAAGGGGCGGAGTGAACTATGAGTGATATTAGTGTTCATCTTGGGATAAAACCAAACTAAACCAAAATAATAAATGATTTTTTTTTAAAAGTCAACAAGATGAAATATTATTTTTTTTAAAAAAAAAATCACATGAGTATAACTAGAAATCGGTCAATATGACACAGATGCCCCACCTTGGGCAACTGCAGGAAAAAAGAGTTTTCGTACAGGACTTACTTACGGGATGAACAGACAGAGTTGTGGGGCTTAAAAACGCCAACAAAAGTACTTAAAAGATTCCAGTAAAAGGATGTTATGCTGTAAATGCGTAAAAAATGAGTAAGTATGAATGATGGCAACTTTTCAACAAAGACTCATAAAGCAGTATATATTTTAACACAGATTTTAACCCTTTATCTTATGGCTCTTTTAAGATGGTGTAAATCTAGGTCAGGGGTCCCGAGTTCGATTCCCGTTCCTCCAGTTTGTCAAATGAGACTCTAGGCTGTGACCCCATCTCTATATGACTTTAACTGTTGGTGGGACATTAAACAAACTCACTCACTTACTCAGGATCAGCTGACTTCGGCAGATGTTTAATTCAACATATATAGATTAACTAGAGTTCTGATAATTGCATGTGTCGCCTGGCAAAACCAAAGTCAAACGAGGCAAATTCATTGATTTTTATCCAAAGACAAGGGGTTATTTTAGAGAAAAAGTGTAAATCACAAAACATAAATATCATCTCCACCTCCTAAGTTCAACTTTGGTATCATACAAATCAATAAAATCATACGTATCTGTATAATTTCAATATATGACCTTTCAACCTGACCAAGAGTCAGAGAGGTATGTAATGTCTAAGTTTTTTTTTACTTCTGTGTTGGTCTATACTTCATTCCCTTTAATTTGATATGCAACATAAACACATTCAGAAAAAATGTTTTGACCTTTTGAGCAAACCCCATGGACTGGGTGTGTGTGTAAGGACAGAATATGTGCTTGCATGGTGCTTTACACGCCATTCCCGTTATTTTGATATGCAACATGACATGGAACTTTCAATTTTTTTTTATCTTTTGATAAGAGTTATATTATGTATTAAAATGTGCTAACGGGCCCGTTACATCGCCATTTCTAAGCCCTTAAAACCCAACCCAACGGGGGTACACCTAGTAGGCAGTAGGCAAGACAGCCTGACCTACCTACCCATGTACATAACTACGCCCTGTATGCTCGAAAATCCCAAGGCTGTGCACATGAACTTTGCATACATCCCTGTATATAGTATACCAATTACTCTCTACCGGGCCCAAATACAACGCCATTTCTAAGCCCTTAATGCCCAACCCTACAGAAGAACACCTAGTAGGCAGGACACATAGTCCTACCTACCCATGGGCTTCACTACGCCCTGTATACTCGAAAATTCCAAAGCTGTGCACCTGAACTTTGTATCTATGTATATAGTATACCCATTACTGGCTACCGGGCCCACTACGTCGCCATTCTGAACCCTTAAAGCCCAACTCAACGGGGGTACACATAGTAGGCAGGACAACGAGGCCTAAGTACGCAAGGGCTTCACTACACCCTGTATGCTCGAAAATTCTAAGGCTGCTTATATTATCTGAACTTCACATATATCCCCCTATACAGGTAGCATCCCCATTACTCTCTACTGGCCCCACTACAACGCCATTTCTATACAGTTTATTATATGGCCGAAGTGTGCCTCTAGGTCATATTGGCACTGGGGTAGCCATATTGGCCCGCGGGCTTTAGCCCGAGGGCCTATATGTCTATCCAGTGCCAATATGACCTAGAGGCACACCTCGGCCATATCATAACCTTTTTATTACATCCGCGTAAACTATTTTGCCTTTTTAACCAGTAGCGCCATTGAGTCCGAAAAACTGGCGAGATGAAAATTGCAGCAACAAATAGCGTGACATAGAAAATGACGTCATAAGATTGCTTAACATTGTTTACATTGTCATTGACGACGAGACATCTCAACAGACTTTTGTCAATAAAACAACCAAAGACAGCCTAAAGACTAGCACTCATGCATATCAAGATACATGGTAATACGGGTATATCTATCTTCTTTCGCTGTATTTCATGGAATGTCAACATTTTCCCCGAAAAGTGTTTTATTTGAAGAGCTAACAGGAACTTAACGATCCCCGATCGCTCATCGATCCGATCAGCTTGTCACAATATCAACCTCGGGGCTAGTCATTTTGTTTGTTCAACCGAAACTGGTGAAAAGCCTACAATTATTCCTTGTTCTGATTTCCCATTCCTTATTCTTCTGGCATTTCGCTATTTCATGGCCCGAATCGAGCGTAAAATACATAGGAAAACCGGGTCTCCTGACGATTCTAAATCTACTCAGCCATGTTGAAACGAGTAGCCTAGCCTAGTTCTAATCGAAAAAGTGCACGATTCCTATACGTCATCACTATGAGGCAGTGCCAAAAATCCATAATGAGGCCCCAATATGGATTTTTGGCATCGTCATGTGACTGTGCCATTATGGATTCTGTCCAATTGAAAATATTACAGAGTGCTAACGGCAATTTTACTATGTAAAATGTGGAAGGCGTGTAATAAAAGCCCTTAACCCCCTCAGTGCCACAGGGCCACTTTTGGGCCACATGCACAACTACGTTGAGTGCCACAGGGCCACTTTTGGGCCACTGGTTTACGTGCTTATTCTGAAATTATAACACAACTTAAAGCAATATGGGCGATTATATAAAGAAAAATCATTTTGCAACACGATGCAGCATTTTATTTAGCATTTTAGCAATCTGTTTGTGTGCAATATGTAAAAATATGAGGGTACTGTTGCTGCATTTTGACGCGGGAAACTACGCCATTTGTCTAACGGACACAACGCTACGTCACAGACTCGATAACGTTACGTCATAACTTGATAACGTTACGTCATAACTTGATAACGTCTTGCGCCAAACGCCAACTGTCTCGTGCAACGTCGCGCCTTTGTCGCTAATTGATTACAATAGGTTGCAACACTGGCGGTCCATTTCTGCTTTTTTATCTACAACAAAATATGCCTACCGCATCGGCGAGCAATGGAAGGACATGCGTTCATATGCGCAGACTTGATTGAGCCTACGTTGCTAGCATGCACATTGTATGAATATAGGTTTAGAACATATATTAGACTTCTAGCTACGCTGCATTCGTCAGCATGTGGCCCCAAATTGTTCAGTTTTCTCAACGCAAACGGTCTGATCTTGGCAGTCCATGTTTGCATGTGAACGAGGTGTCTGTCGACGCATGGGTACGTTCTACGGAGTTTGGTAAGTTATAGCATGTGCGTAAGATCATTCACAGCTATATTCAGAATGACAAGGTCCGAGTCTCTGGCGGCTACATGTGTGTACTCGTATATAATGAGAGAAGCATCAAAGGACGCGGTGGCTTAGTGGTAGTGAGCTTGACTCGAGATCGAGGGGTTGAGCCTCACCGGCGTCACTACGTTGTGTCCTTGGGCAAGACACGTTAATTCCTATTTAGTGCTGGTTCAACCCAAGATATGGGTAATTTCCTGACAGTACTGAGCAGCAGATAAAGTATCTTGCCCAAGAACACAACAAAGTGACTCGCTAGCGATGTGTCATTTAAATTTCAATTAATGTTTTACGTACCAACCAATAATTGTTCAATCATGTCTAACATGTACTAAAGGAGGAGACGATATTGAACACATTTTAATCAAAAAATATGTTACTTATTCGGTTGTTTGAAATGGCACTGCTGTACAGTACGATATGTGAGATCTTAACGACGATATATTCCTGGGTTTCGTGCGGCAGTCTTACGGCGTTGTGCGATTTAACAGGGTCGCAAGGCTGCCGCAACAACAAATATGTTCATTTTCATTGTGATTCTTGTGCGATCTTATGAAGACGTATGACGGCTGCAAGGCTGCTGCAAGACACGTAAGGTGTATGTACGACTAACGTAAGAGCTTGCACTCACGTATTTGGTTTGCGAATGGCGTATGTCCTTGTGCTTTCTCACTGATAGGAAATGTTAATATAGACAGAACCGTCAGCTCTGATAAAGAAATCTTTATGAGGCTCTATCCAACTCTGTATATGGAGGCTGAAAAAATCGCCTAAAACCGTAAGTTTTCCATTTAGTGCTTTTATGGTGTAAAAAAGTGAAAAAGGAGAATGTAGTGCACCACTGTATATATCTAAGCTGATTTGAGCTGAAAATTGTGTTAGGTCTAGTTTGAATCCTTTGTGTCTTGGTGTAAAGGAAGGTTGTTTACCTCACGACAAAAGCGATTCCGATAAAACCGTACATTTTGCAGCTCGCACCAGCTTGGATTATAAGTTGAAGAACCAGAGCGGAGCACTACATTTTCGTTTTTTCGCTATTTTGCACGATATTAGAAAAACTTTTTTCAGCCTCCATATACAGAACTGGCCTTTCTGTGTGTTAAGTTTCCTACCCGTGTTAATTGCACGGCTGCCGCAAGAATGCTGCAAAACGTACGACTACCGATGAAGCCCCAAGTTCGCACGACTTACGCACGGCCTCACTTGCGGCAGTCTTGCAAATCTGCATGACCATCCTGCGACAGCCTTGCGCGCGAACGTAAGACAATCGTGCTAGCGTCGTGCAGCTGCCTTAGGTGTCGTGAAATCCACCCTAGGTATGCAATTTTGTTTGCGATCTACTCAACGGCATGACAACTGCAGAAAATCGCTCGGCCAAACGATCGTACGATTGATGTGAAACAGGCTGAAACAGGTGCGCTTCTTAACAGACTGAAATACAATTTTTTATAAATATAGAGCTGACATGTGCGACCAACGAAAAGTCAGAACAGCCTTTGCATCCTCGCAGTCTGATCAGAGGTTTTGATGGGCGCTCTATGGATAGTCAAAGGCCCAAGTTTCCTCAGGCGGAAAACTAAGACTCTGATCAGACTGTGTGGATGCGCGGGCGGATCTGAATTTTCGCTGTATGTACATTCCAACTGCTGGTACCTTACAAGTACTGGCTCGTTTGTGTCGTTAACTCATCCAGCGCTTCAAAAAAATTTGAGCAATGTAAAATGCTAAGTTGATTTGCGCACCTGGGTCTTTCATCTCGTATCTCAGAGTTATATGAGAGAGTTATGACCCTGGATTAAGTTTTAGAAAAATGACAAGCGCTTCTTATGCGTTCAGTCAACACTGTTGCACCCAGGATCATGAATATTGGTTGATACACGTGTACACGTGAAGGGGCCATTGCTAAACGCATACGAGTGTTTGTTGAGAAAGTATTCTCATGTCATACTTACTTTACGCGTTATGAACACTTTCCTGTCGGATTCTGGGACACCTTCATTGCCCAAAAGTAAATACCACAGAGCGTTTGGTAAGCGTGTTGGCTGTATGTTCAGGCGACTAAATGCCTCTAAACATTTCGCGTGTTCCATTCCATGAACTTTTTCACGGCGACAAACGGAGCCTACGAAATCCGTGTGCGTTTCTCATATGTTGGTAGTAATGCAAGTGTTTATAGTCCTAAGCATGCATTGAAATATCAGCTTACAGTTCAAAGAGAATTGCTGCCACTAATACCGTAGCATTATCAGGTGCTCTCTATAAAATTAAATGTCTTAATTGGCGTAACGTCAATTAACGTTGAATGTATATAGTGGCGGAATTTTGACGTCAACGTAAGTTGTTTATTTTTAAAAACGTCGACGTCATCGGCAAGTTGTTTATTTTCAAGACGTCGACGTTATGAAAATTTGGCACTCGTATAGGAAATAGGCTCGGCACTCAACTGGTTAAAGCCCAACCCTACGGGTTACACCTGGTAGGCAGTAAGCAGGACATTCAGGTCTACCTACCCATGGGTTTCACTACATCATGTATGCTCTGTTCTGTTTTCGTTTTTAAATTTGTTTTGTTCTCCAATACTGGTAAAAGGGAGCGCAGTGGCTCAGTGGTAGAGTGCTTGACTCGAGACCGAGAGGCCGCGGGTTCGAGCCTCACCGGCGTCAGAGCGTTGTGGTCATTGAGCAAGACACATTTATCCTAGCTTAGTACTGGTTTAACCCAGGAAGACCCGTGCCTGTTTAACTGAAAAATTGTTGATGGGATGTAAAGAATCAAATAAACAAAAACAACTGATATAAATGTCGAGTGTGCAACCATGACCAATTTACTAAACAGATGAAAAAATAACACAACTCCTAAATTTGTAATCTCCAGCCAGCTTCTTTTTTATAAATATTAAATTATTGCCCATGACCTCAAACCTTTTAGAAAATGTGCAATGTTATTTGTTATCCCAAACTGTATTGAAAATTTTACGAATTTATTTTTTATTTCATAGACTATTATGATACCTTTCAGAAAAACGAATCAAAATCTGGGGTCACCGAACTAATTCTCTTTAGCGGAGGGCCAAAGGAGTACGTGCATTATATATATCTGTTCAGAGCACCCCCTTTGCCTATGCTCATACTGTCATTTTTACTCTCCTACCAGGTAGCTGTACTAACTCTCGAGATTATGTTGCCGATAAGGTCAAACACCTCGACTGAGCCAGTTTCCCAAATACATGTAGAATAAAGAATCTCGATGACAATTGCTGATGATCTGTCTGCTTTGTCAGAACACATCCTGCTAATTGCTTTTGTGATAATTCCTGTACTTATCAGCTGGCTAGACCTTCAACTAGGATTTCCTCTGGCATGCCTTCTGTATTTCAAAGACTTCGAATTTGAGTAACTTCATTCTTTTTACGCCTCTTCAC
The DNA here is from genome assembly GCA_964019695.1 of Loripinus fragilis. NCBI lineage: Eukaryota > Metazoa > Mollusca > Bivalvia > Lucinida > Lucinidae > Loripinus > Loripinus fragilis. Next base: position 100,482,135 of record OZ026518.1, read on the forward strand.
ATAGCGATTGTTGGCCTGCGTCATTGCGGACATGTTATTTCCATTTTGGCTTATATGCTAGGTAAAATAAAAGTAATGACCAGGAACTAGTACAATCGTAGCTAACATTCTTCCTACAAAACCAAAATGGTGAAAACTAAATATACAGATAGATAGTATACAGTGGTGATGTACAGCTGTATAGCTCTCCCCTTGAAGTTAGTCGTTAGGCTACCTTAACATAACCAAAATCATTCACATACATGTATATAAAAGTATATACAAATCACATTTACACCAATAATAATAAAATGAGAAACACAACAGCACTTCTACTTTGGAACAGTTTCTAGGACGAACTTTCAACTAGTCAATGAATAACCACAGTGAACAATAACTCACGAAAAGCAAAACTTGATGCAGTAGGGACAAGGATTCGACAGAAAATATGCGGTTGGGGCACCTAACTGAAGATTCCTGGACTGTAAAATACCATCACTGTAAATACAGAGCAAAATAACATCATCATTTAAAACCCTTAATACCTAAATAGACAAAAAAGTTATGATTTCAACTAGCTAGACTGAATAGGTTTTTGGACTGGGCTATTATGGAACCAAATGCCCGACTCACTAGCAAGCAATTAGTGGGGGATGCTTTAGCTAGAAACTAAGATGTCTACAATTTTATATAGTGGATTGACTTCAGAATAGTATAATCTTTGATTACTTTCAAGTAGATGTGATAGTGCCAGCTACATCATCAACACGACATAATAAGGCTGACTGCAGCAAATACGTCATTTGTCAAGATCAAGTCGAAAAGTTGATGTGTGTGAAAACTGAGAATTGCGGTCTAAATAAATTTAAAAAATCGTATACAGTTTTAGGAGATGTATAGAATTTTTAAGCCCATGGTAACTTGATGAGAAGGAGAAAGTTCAAAAAGACATTTGATATCTCTATTACAGATTTTATAGGATTTTTCACAAAAATTGGATGTAAACAAATGGTATTTTATGCAATGACACTTCTACAAAGGACAGTTTATTTTGCTATAGATGCAAAAATTCGCTGTATCTCAATTTGATCATATCCATTTTATATAGAATACACTTTATAGCAACATCTGTATAAGCGTTTAAAAAATTGGCAACTATGGTGGATGACAGGTTGGATGTCCCCTTTACTATCCCAATGCAATTAATATAATCATTTCTTGAAAATCATTTTCATAACTTCAAACAGCTTCAAAATATTTTCCTACTGAAAGTAAAAATATGTTTCTTTTTTCTAAAACTAAATACAAAGCTATGTTGAATACCATGTTATAATAAATTAAAATAAAAAAGAAATCTGATAAGTTAGCTTCTGGATTGTGTAGCTATTTATACTTAATTGCATAAGAATTTTGCATGGAAATTCATAATTTGTCAAGTTGATATACCACCACTGTTGAGGATGCAACATGTGGCAGCCACCTTGAGACTATGTCCTAAATCTTGTGTTTTCTAAGTCCGAAAAACAATTTGAATGCAAATTAGTATGATTGACTGCAAAATAAGTGAAAATAAATGAAGACAACACATTGGCTTGCAAATGTATGAGCTTAAAATAATTCAGTTTAAAATAGACTGCAAATTTTGGAAAAACCAAGATGGCGGCCACTTTATAAATGGTGTCCATATAATATATCCACTTTGACAGCCATCTTGGATGGCATGTTGGATGCTCTCTTTATTTTACCTAAAGCCATTAAATAAAATTATTCTTGAAAATCGTTTGCATAAATTCAAACTACACTCTTCCAGTTCCAAATGAAAGCAGATATTATGTTATGATTTGCACATTGGTAACCATCTTTAATACCATGTTGGAACAATAAGCAACATTAAAGCCATGCTGATAAGTAAGTAACTTGTTTAACGAGACTATCTATTCTTGCTAGAAGTAATTTGCATTAAAATTTGTAACTTTGTAAAGTTCTGATATACAACTGCAATTTTTAGATACAAAAAAGGCGGCCATCGTAAAACTACAGCCTCAGTCTTGTTTTTGTTTAAATTGAAAGACAATTTTAAGGTATATAGATATAACTGACGGCTATTTAAGAGACATGATAGTTGAAACTAAATTATGAGATTCTAATGAATAAGTTGAAAAAGGCGGCAATTTTGGACAAACAAAGTGGCGGCCATTAGAGGACACTTTCAGAGGGGCACTGACCCTTATTTTTGTATTGTTATCAACTAGCCATTTACCATGTTTCATGCTTTTATCATAAAATGCACGATTCTTTTCAAAATTGTTACATATCCGCCTCACTACATGTAAATAAGCCGGAACTTAGGAACAATTGCTAAATTTATTGTTACGGGCAGGGTAACAACGACAAATCTCGGCAGCAGGTGACATTAGAATTATGGCGAGTGAGTGTGTGTTGGGTTAGAGACAAGCAATTCAATGAAATTAAGGAGAAAAGAGAACTTATGACCAAATGCTAAATTTATTGTTACAGGGACAGGGGAACAAAGACACACTTTGGAAACTTTAAAAAGTATTGTGGGGCAGGGTGGGTGTGGAGGGAGAGGTAGAGGTAATCAATTCAATTTATTTAAAGGGTACAGGAACAAGAATTACTCTCGAATGTCATCCATTGTACTACTGTGCTATTGCCATCTTTAGAATGCGTTCTACTGCCACTGCGCTACTGCAAACTTTACAATTAGTTCAACTGCTACCGCGCACTGCACACTTCACAATGTTTTCTATTGCTACTGCGCTACTGCTAACTTCACAATTTGTTCTACTGCTACAGTAACTGCGCTACTGCCAACTTCATAATTTGGTCTACTGCTGATGTGCAACTGCACTACTGCCAACTACACAAATTTATCTAACTGCGCTACTGCCAAGTCCACAAATGTATTTTACTGCGCTACTGCCAAGTCCACAAATGTATCTTACTGCGCTACTGCTTACGTCGCTCCCGTGTTGTTATGCTATATTTATTTATTTGTTTATTTAATTTGATTCTTTACGTCCCATCAACAATCTTTCAGTTATAAAGGGACGGGTCTTCCTGGGTTGAACCAGTACTATGCTAGGATTAATGTTCTTGCTCAAGGATACAATGCAGTGACGCCGGTGAGGCTCGAACCAGCGGCCCTTCGGTCTCGAGTCAAGCACTATACCACTGAGCCACTGCGCTCCCATTTATGCTATATGTGGATATTTATAGGTTACACTTATTATTCATTTATTTATTTATTTATTTATTTATTTATTTATTTTTTATTTGTTTACTTATTTATTTACTCCACTTTCCCTTCTTCATTTTGTATTTGGTTTATCTCTAACCATTATCCTAATTTGCATATTTTTACAACACCGACAATTTAATTAATACATCAACTTGTGAATAAATAAGTTATTGTTATATTTTTGTTAAGCTATATTGTACATGTGATGATATAATATGATGCTTACATTATGTTTTATGTTTGTGGTGTGTAAATGCGTATCTAAATAAAGATATACATAAAAAACAAAAACAAAGAAGCAACAGATCGCCATGCTACTGTAGAATATCTACCTTAACCCTTTGTATTCTGATGGTTTCTTCAGTCTGATATGATACAATAAACTTAGGATGATCCACTGCATATGGCTATAATTTTCAACAAATTTTCTTTCTTTCTGTTCAAAGATTGCTTTAGTCGTAGCCAACGGTGTAGAAACTGATGAAATGCCGTGTTGTGTGGCTTTCATCTGGTTTTCACTGTTTGCCAAAGTACCCGTTTACGGGTTTTCAGTGTTTAAAGGATTAAATGCATACACTGAAATACTTTACTGACAATATTATGGCGTAATGTTGCCCTTATTCCTAAGACGACATCAAACCACGAGACATGTCAATACGTATTTTTTCTCTTCTACTTTCCTCAAAGATGCAATGCTAGCTAAACTAAAACTAAAAAGGGCCAAAAGTATTTGTCGTTTCGTACACAAGAGGTGTTCAAGATGTATTGAAGTATGTTTCTAGATGTCTTTTCTCCCTTATTACAAGTGTAAATATCTATAATAAATATTCATTGCTACTAAAGTACAATTGTCAAACATAACTTAATAGCTATGAGACGGTGTTTGAGCCTTAAATTGAAATCGCTTCTTGGAATGCCAGTCACGAACCTATTTACCTTATGAAATAGTTGTCGGTTTTGTCAGTTTTAATTTATGACACCATGGTTATTGAAAAGTTTACGTACCCATTTGAGCCAGTCCTCAAAACTTTCTATTATTTGTTTTGTCTGTGTATTTGTATAGACCCAATTAACGACATTTCAAGTCTGTACTATTCTTTACTTGTCAGAAATTAAATAATAAATGTATAACAATGAACTTTGCATAACGTACAGTCAGTTATCGTACATCAGTTAATTCTGGTCAACTAGTGATCAACTAAGGACTTTCGAAACCTGAATTCTATAGTACTTTGTGTATAAATTGAAGAAGATTGTTGGCTTTAATAATTTTTCAGCGCAGTTCATTAAAATAATTTCCCATTATAAAAAGATTGGCTATATCATTAATGTATTACAACAGACTGCATGCTTGGTGGTTACCCCAATTACGGTTGGCAACTTTGCTTTCCTCTTTAAGTGCACGCCGCAGGGTCGGACTTCAGACTCTATGACGGTTCCGACTTAAAGACTTATCTATTGATGAGATGGTAGGGGCTTGATGCTTTGGCTGTTTGTCGAGCCCACCAGGGTTTACCTGTTGGATTTCTTTTGCTCCAGTATTCAGTTTTATTTACTGTTGCGTCCTTATCTTTGCTTTATCTCCTTTTTATATCTTGATTTATATGTTCTAGGAGACGATGCATTGATAAGTTAGGGGTCTTTCATGCAAACCAAACATCTATGTGTCTTGATCCACATATGCACTCAGGATGAGGTTGGTGTACCGTAAAACTGGTTTAAGCCCTCCAGTAAAATATCTTACTGACCGTTCCAAGGCGGTACTTCTTTGGTGGATCTTTTTTGTTTTTTTTAGTCTTGTGTTTGCTATGGCTTTGTGTGCGTCTGTTTATATGTGCCTTGTGGTCACCTGCTGGGAAAGGGCTGACCTCTTAGCTCTCGTTTGTGGTGTCTAACTGTGAGTTTGTCATTGGTATCCTGGGTAAGGTGTGGTACTCGATTGTATTGATTCCTGATCTTTGCACCCTTACTTACTTTTAAATTCGGATGAAATGCCGGAGAACGCGACAGGTACACTGTATCAAACCAGGTGCATGAATTCAATCAAGATATTTCGTATTGGCCCAGTTACCTTAGTCTGTGAACACATTAAGGTCACCAATGCAGTACATTTTGTGACTTCAGCGAGGGCAACCACCTGCGATTATTGCACTGAATGCAGTTACAGGTCCGAGGTCAGTAGAATTGGCCAGAGCCAAATTGATTTCGTATTGGCCCAGTTACAGGTCCGAGGTCAGTGGCATTGGCCAAAGCCTAAATGATTTCGTATTGGCCCAGTTACAGGTCCGAAGTCAGTGGCATTTGCCCGAGCGAACATAATTTCGTATTGGCCCAGTTACAGGTCCGAGGTCAGTGGCATTGCCCTGAGCAAAAATGATTTCGTATTGGCCCAGTAACAGGTCCGAGGTCAGCGGCATTGGCCCAACCCGGAGTGATTTTGTATTGGCCCAGTAACAGGTCCGAGGTCAGTGGCAATGGCCCTGGCCAAAATTATTTCGTTATGGCCTAGTTACTGGTCCGAGGTCAGCTGCATTGGCCCTACCCAAAGTGTTTTCGTATTGGCCCAGCTACAGGTACGAGGTCAGTTGCATTGGCCCGAGCCAAATTATTTCGTATTCGCCCAATAGGTCCGAGGTCAGCGGCATTGGCCCGAGCAAAAATGATTTCTTATTGGCCTAGTTACAGGTCCGAGGTCAGCGGAATTCGGCCAAAGCCAAAATGATTTCGAATGGGCCCGTTACATGTAGGTGGGCAGCTGCATTGGCCCAACCCAAAGTGATTTCACATTGGCCTAGTTTCAGGTCTGTGGTCAGTGGCATTGGCACAACCTGAAGTGATTTCGTAATGGCCTAGTTACAGGTCTGAGATTAGCGGCATTGGCACAACACGAATAGTTTTTGTAATGGCAGTTACAGGTCCGAGGTCAGCTGCATTGGCCCGACCCAAAGTGATTTCGTATTGGCCTAGTTACAGGTTCGAGGTTCGAGGTCAGCTGCATTGGCCCGAGCTAAAGTGATTCTGTATTGACCCAGTTACAGGTCCGAGGTCAGCGGCATTGGCCCGACCCGAAGTGATTCCATATTGGCCCAGTTACTGGTCCGAGGTAAGCTGCATTGGCCCGACCCAAAGTGATTCCGTATTGGCCCAGTTACAGGTCCGAGGTCAGCGGCATTGGCCCAAGCCAAATTATTTCCTATTGGCCCAGTTACAGGTCCGAGGTCAGCGGCATTGGCTTGACCGGATGTTTCTTTTGTATTGGCCCAGATACAGGTACGAGGTAAGCTGCATTGGGCGGAGCCAAATGATTTTGTATTGGCCCAGTAACAGGTCCGAGGTCAGCGGCATTTGCCCGATCCAAAGTGTTTTCATAATGACCCAGTTACAGGTCAGTCGTCAGTGGCATTGGCCTGACCCAAAGTGATTTCGTACTGGCCCAGATACAGGTCCGAGCTCAGCGGCATTGGCCAAACCCGAGGTGTTTTCGTATTGGCCGAGTTACAGGTCCGAGATCAGCGGCATTGGCCCAAGCCAAAGTGATTTCGTATTGGCCCTGTTGCAGGTCCGAGGTCAGCGGAATTTGCCCCAGCCAAAATGATTTCGTATTGGCCTAGTTACAGGTAGGAGGTCAGCTTCATTAGCCCCACCCAAAGTGATTTTGTATTGGCCAGTTACAGGTCTGAGGTCAGTGGCATTGGCACGACCCAAAGTGTTTGTGTAATGGCCCAGTTACAGGTCCAAGATCATCGGCATTGGCGCGACATGAACTGTTTTCGTAGTGGCCCATTTACAGGTCGGAAGTCGGGTACATTCGCCCGACCCAAATTGATTTTGTATTGGCCCAGTTACAAGTCAGAGGTCAACTGCATTGGCCCCAGCCAAAATAATTTCGTATTGGCCCAGTTACAGGTACGATGTCAGCTGCATTGGCCTGACACAAAATGATTTAGTATTGGCCTAGTAACGGGTCTGCGGTCAGCTGCATTGTCCCAACCCGAAGTGATTTCGTATTGTCCCAGTTACAGGTCTGAGATAAGCTGCATTGGCCCGACCCGAAGTGATTTCGTATGGGACTAGTTACAGGTCTGAGTTCAGCTTCATTGGCCCAAGCCAAAATGATTTCGTTTTGGCCCAGTTAAAGGTATGAGGTCAGCTGCATTGGCGCGACTCAAAGTTATTTCGTATTGGCCCAGTTACAGGTACGAGGTCAGCTGCATTGGCCAAACTGAAGCTATTTCGTTTTTGCCCAGTTACAGGTCTGAGGTCAGCTGCATTGGCCCGACCTGAAGTTTCATATTGGCCCACTTATAGGTCTAAGGTCAGTTGCATTGGCCCGAGCCAAAGTGGTTTCGTATTAACCCAGTTACAGGTCTGAGGTCAGTGGCATTGGCCCGACCCAAAATTATTTCGTATTGGCCCCGTTACAGGTCGGAGGTCAGCTGCATTGGGCCGACCTGAAGTGATTTTGTATTGGAAAGTTACAGGTCTGAGGTCAGCTGCATTGGCCCAACCCAAAGTGTTTTTGTATTGGCCCAGTTACAGGTCCGAGGTCAGCTGCATTGGCCCGACCCAAATTGATTTTGTATTGGCCCAGTTACAGATACAAGGTCAGCTGCATTGGCCCGACCCAAAGTGATTTTGTATTGGCCCAGTTATAGGTCCAAGGTCACTGACATTGGCCCAACCCGAAGTGATTTCGTGTTTGCCCAGTTACAGGTACAAGGTCAGCTGCATTTGCTAGAGCCAAAATAATTTTTCAAATGGCCCAGTTACAGGTCGGAAGTCAGCGGCATTGGCTCGACTCAAAGTGTTTTTGTATTGACCCAGTTACAGGTCCGTGGTCAGCTGCATTAGCCCGAGCCAAAATAATTTCGTAAAGGCCCAATAACAGGTCAGTGGCATTTGCCCCAGCCAAAATGAGTTCATATTGGCACAGTTACAGGTCCGAGGTCAGCGGCATTGGCTTGAGCCAAAATGATTTTGTAATGTCCCAGTTACAAGTCCGAGGTCAGCTACATTGGCCCGACCCGAAGTGAATTCGTATTGGCCTAGTTACAGGTCTGAGGTCAGCTGCATTGGCCCAACCCGAAGTGATTTCGTATTGGCCAAGCTACAGGTCCGAGGTCAGCTGCATTGGCCTGACCCGAAGTGTTTTCGTAGTGGCCAAGTTACAGATCCGTAGTCAGTGGCATTTGTCCGACCCAAAGTGATTTTGTATTGGCCCAATTACAGGTCCGAGTTCAGTGGCATTGGCCCGTACCAAAGTGACTTTGTACTGATCCAGTTACAGGTCCGAGGTCTGTGGTATTGGCCCAAGCCAAAGTGATTTTGTATTGGCCCAGTTACAGGTCTAAGGTCAGCAGCATTGGCCTGACCTAAAGTGATTTTGTATTTGCCCAGTTACAGGTCTGAGGTCAGCTGCATTGGCCCGACCGGAAGTGTTTTTGTATTGACCAAGCTACAGGTACGAGGTCAGCTGCATTTGCCAGCGCCAAAGTGATTTTGTATTGGCCCAGTTACAGGTCCGAGGTCAGCTGCATTTGCCAGCGCCAAAGTGATTTCGTATTGGCCAAGCTACAGGTCCGAGGTCAGCTGCATTTGCCAGCGCCAAAGTGATTTCGTATTGGCCAAGTTACAGGTCCGAAGTCAGCTGCATTTGCCAGCGCCAAAGTGATTTCGTATTGGCCAAGTTACAGTCTGATGTCAGCTGCATTGGCCCAACCCGAAGTGATTCCGTATTGGCCCAGTTACAGGTCCGAGGTCATCTGCATTGGCCCGACCCGAAGTGATTCCGTATCGGCCCAGGTACAGGTCCGAGGTCAGCTGCATTGGCCGAACCTTTGGGCTCGGGCCAATGCAGATGACCTTAGACCTCTAACTGGGCAAATACCAAATCGCTTGGTTAATGACATTTTTATTCAATAACTTGACACACTTTTACAGTCTTATGTCTTAGCGTAGATATTTAATATCATCACGCTAGAGAACCACTGTTCTCGAACAGTGCAATCATCCTGGGGTGGTTGCCGTCGATGAAAGCACAAAATGTACTGTTAAGGTTTACTGTGGTTCATTCTAAGAGCAAGTTCTTTACATCTATTAATTTTCACAGTGATATTTTACCCCGGCATCCAATTAAGGTTACCTTGCATCCCCAGGACAATTTTTCATGGGTGCAAAATTGTTCATTTGGGACCCCCTGGATGCGAAACGAAGGTGTCCTAAAAAAATTAAGTTTGGACTATGCGTAATTGCTTGGTTTCTATGGCAACGCATAGCGAATTTGAGAAGGGGGGTCTTCCTACAAAATTACTCATATCTCAGCTGTTACTTATCCTAGACTACTAAACTTAATATCAAATTAAAGCTTAGACATAGGCCTAGTATAAATTTGTTGCATTAGCAAATTATCTAATTTGCATATTCATAAATATTTATGAAAACATTAAAAATGTGGTTCACGAATGGGGGTATACATACAAGATCAGTAATATCTCAGCTACTTTTAGTCGTAGATTACTAAAATTTGTACTAAAAGAAAGCTTAGACATAGGCCTTTTATTCCATGGTCAAATATGCATCGTATCATGTTTGCATAATTTGCATTTTCATGAATATTAATAAAAACGCTAAAAAATAAGGGAAGATCATTACAAATATAAATAGGCTGATTTCATCCCAATATTGTCATTGTTGCATGTTTTAGTATAATCAATGTTACAATTTGACAGGTCCATTCATCCAGTGGTCCTATATGAATATTATCTCATTTGAATATTCATGAAAATGTATGAAAACTTAAAACAATAAGGGAAAATCGCGTAAAAAACTATAAGCCTAGGGGAGGGGTTAAGGTACGATCTATCCTGCACTCCTAGGGCCTTTTAAATTCATGTCATATTGTTCAGTGGGACCCTCAGAATGTGAAACGAAGTTCTCCTCAAAATAAATTTGGTATGGGCTACGTGAAAATGCATGGTTCCCATGGCAACCGCTTATATGATTCTCGAGATTTGGGCGTAGGACTACAAATTCAATCATATCTAAGGTTCTACTTGTCCTAGAGCACTAAAATTGGGGTCAAATTAAAGCTTAGACACATGTTTTTTTCCTGTGGTCAGATTTTTAACAATGACAATATTGGGATGAAATCAGCCTATTTATATTTGTAATGATTTTCCCTTATTTTTTTAGCGTTTTATTAGTATTCATGAAAATGCAAATTATGCAAACATGATCATTGCATATTTGACCATCGAATGAAAGGCCTGTGTTTTAGCGTTCTTTTAGTACAAATTTTAGTAATCTACGACTGGAAGCAGTTGAGATATTACTGATCTTGTAGTATATACCCCCATTCGTGAACCACATTTTTAATGTTTTCATAAATATTTATGAATATGCAAATTAGATAATTTGCATATGCAACAAATTTATACTAGGTCTATGTCTAAGCTTTAATTTGGTATTAAGTTTAGTAGTCTAGGATAAGTAACAGCTGAAAAATGAGTAATTTTGTAGGCAGACCCCCCTTCTCAAATTCGCTATGGGTTGCCATAGAAACCATGCAATTACACATAGCCCAAACCAATTTTTTTTAAGGACACCTTCGTTTCCCATCCAAGGGGTCCCAATGAACAATTAGGCACCCAAGAAAAATTGTCCTGGGGGGTGCAAGGTAACCTAAATTGGATGCCGGGCTATTTCATTTGGCATGATGACTGAAGAATTGAAGTCCACTCTGGCTCAATTGGAGCCAGCTAAGTACCTGCCAATTTCTAGCTTGCCAGTGGGATTTTATGTGTCTTCACAGACTAACTAAAACGCTACTGAAGTCATTAGGTATTATGTTGTATGACATCAAATAATGTAGAATACTTATATGTGAAGGACTGGAACGTTTTACATATTTTATTATTGTTTGAGAAGTTACACGCTGTTTCGTTGCTTTTCGCAAAGATTGTTTGTACCAGTAGTCAAGGGTCTCACTATCCAAGTTGTATGCAGTCGTCAAGCTGTGACCGGACGCAGTCGATGGGAGCACAAGCGGTTTTTACAAAGCCAGAGCATTTTAAGTGTGGTTTTATTAGCTCACCTAAGCCCAAGAGTCAAGGTGAGCTATTATGATCGTTGAATGCCTTGGGTGTGGCGTACATTGTGTGTCGTGCGTCGTCAACAATTACGTCAAATGTCATCTCCTCCTAAGCTACTGGCTACATTTGACAAAACATAACAGGAATGATCCTTATATGACCCTCTTTAATAATCAATCAAATGGTTTAGACTGGTTGCATATCTAGGTTAAATAGGCTAAAAATATAATTTCGAGATGAAAACCTTAAAAATTTTGATATTTGGTATGTAGCATCATGTAGTGAACCTTTACCAAGTTTGCTCAAATTATGCCCCTGTTGCCAAAATTGGCCCCGCTGCGGGGGTCACATGTTTTACATAGGCTTATATAGGTAAAACTGAACAAAAATACATGGCTAATACCGCAAGGCATAGAGCTTTGATACTTGGTATTCAGTATCATCTAGTGGACATCTACCAAGTGCGTTTAAATTAGGACCTCTACCAAGTTTGTTCAAGTTATGCCCCTGGGACCATCATGAAGCCTCATCTAATGGACCTCGACCAAGTTTTTTTTTTTCAAATTATGTCCCAGGGGTCACATATTTTACATAGGCTTATATAGGATAAGAAATATTTTTAAAAAATCTACGACGAAGTGAAAGAAAGCTATGAGTAACGTGATATTTTTATTTTGGGGGGGGGGGGGGGAATGAGGTGGGGGAGTGGGGTTCTTCATGGTTGCTGGAGATACTTCAAAGTAAACCTTTTTGGCTAGGTTATCTATGGGGGCAAGGGGGTTAATCAAAAATTTAGAACTTCATTACCTGGCAGTCATGCTACTTGGGTGCGGGATTGCTGGAAACCCCAAACAAACTACAAAGTCAGAACGCATAAAATCTCATGCTCCTGTATATATGCTCCCCAAATGCCGCACATTAAATTTCGTTGTGACTGCCTTGAGCCTGGACGCATTCAAGATGGCAGTCGAGTCTCTACCTGCCTACCAGGCCTAAATTGTAGGCTATGAACTGTACAGTGGCGTTATGCCATTTTATCAACCGTGCTTGTTCCACTGCACACTCTACGTTTGTGGCACGGTTTTCACCCTCATCCGTAAATGCCTACCATTGGGCGTGGAAGAGTAAATCATTGAAGTGTTCTGTACCGACTGACTCTTCCTCAGGGTGTCAGGGTTGTTCTGCAGTGTGTGATTGTGGTATGTCCTGATTATGCTTACTAACTTTCTTGTAGGCACTTTTCTATATTTACATTTCCACTGCGAGCCTTTAAATGAACCTCTACATTTGAGATGTGGTTCATACCTTCATGAACAAATCGATTTAAGCCACACCCACATACGCGCCATTTGAGCGGGCTAACGTAAAATCCATCCAATAACGTTGCTTGTTTACTGACGTTTGCGTGACGTTGAACACGTATCGCCATAACGTTAAGCGCGGGACTTTGGCGTTTTGGCTATTCCAAACCCTACGTTAAGTCTGATTTAATTCAAAATATCTGGGAAACCAGTCAAGTTAGGTGAAAATTGATAATTGATTCTGGACTGATAATATAAATGTAAATATAAGCAATAAATTCAATTTTTGTAAGGTTCATGGAATCATGAATACTTCGGGTCTCTTGCAAAGTAAACTTGAAGCCCTTCGGGCTTCACTTACTTGGCAAGAGACCCTAAGTATCCATGATTTGGGCTTCACGTTTACTTTGCAAGAGACCCGAAGTATTCATGATTCCACGAACCTTCCAAAAATCGAATTCATTTCTTAAATGATAGGCCTTCTTAGTTTATCCTAAGTATCAATACAGATGTGTCTAGTCGGATGAGGCAGGCCCTGCAATTGGTGTTCTTATTTGCCATTCTGACTGAAACATTTGTAGGCATTTCTGTAGGAAAGTGCATCTTGGTTTAACTGTTTGATTTCATTGTTCCGGTACTCGGTTGTATGATCATCTTTGTTTTATCTTCTTTTTATATAGAGGATCTTACATGAGTGCTCATGTTTTATTGAATTTATTCAACGAGTTGGGGAAAGGAGATAAAATACGAGGCTTGCAAAGCATTTTATCTCTTTTTCACAACGAGTTTAATAAATTCAATAATACAAGAGTACGAATGTTAGATTCTATTTATCATATGACATTAAGATTACTTTGAAATCTCATATCTGCCGTAAAAACGTTATAATTTTGTCATTACACAACGTGCCGTGCCTAAATAGCCGGACAAATACAGCGGGAACAACTCTCATTTTAGGCCACTGGCTGGATATAGTTTACCTCCCCCCAGGGGGAATTTTGAAGACAATTTTATTGTAGAAGCCCATTGTTTTGCGAGCATTTTGCAAAATGTTAGCCCTCTGACAATGGCAGCGTTAAGCTGTAACAGCCTGTTACATACGTTACCCTACAAAATATTTGATAATCAACATTCTTTTTAAGACTTCAGAAATGTGCAAAACATAAGGTAAGATTTCCAAATTGGTTATATTTTCGAAGTAAGCTATTCCTGGGCCACATATAATGACATTTGAAAAAAAATATAGTCACCTCTGATGTAGCGTATGTAACATTTTTCATTGAACTATCTTTTAAATGATAAATGAATCTAATGTAGGTTGTCTTAAATTTTATTGAAACCACTTTATGTTAACTAATTTGGTATTAAATTAAAAAATTTTTATTTACCTTTTCAAAACTGCAAGCATTACGTTTCTATCTTATACACTTTTTGAGTTATTTGATGTTGAACATGGTAGCCCCATATCACACAAAAATGTAAAATTTAATTCTCTAGGTCTTGCGCTGGCTATAGGCACCCCTTCAGGGCTCGAAATTTTTTTTTGGACTTACTCGTCCTGTGGGGCAAGTGGTCTAAATTTTTCACTCGTCCTTACTCCAGTTGAACTCGTCCTTAAGTCTGGTATTTTAAAAGAGACAAAACATATAATTCAGTAACTTATTTACAATTAGTTTAATGTGACATGTGACATCAACTGACTAGTAATATATGTCAAAACAAATAAAACTGTGGTTTACACTATTCCCTTTCAGCCATCCAGGGTTCATCCTAGGATGGGCCCGATCCATTTTGTGAGAAAACTATTAATGTTTTGCTAAAATGGACTTTATTTTTGGCTGGGTCCCATATACAAGCTCTTCAAATCTCGTATCAATCATGCTCTAATGTGGATATGAAGGATTCTTGGGCCCATCAAATTTTGCAAAGGGCCCATAAAAATTTCAAATGGCCCATTAAAATTTGGAAATTTGCATGTATTTGAATGGGATATGGGCCATTGGCCCATTTAAGGGCCCATCATCATTTTGGGCTCGGATTAACCCTGGCCATCAGACTATTCAGTCATCTGCATCAGACTGAGGTGCAGCAGCCTTTGGACCCCTCAGACCAGTACATATGTGCCCCTTAATGTGTCTAGTCCCTTTACCACTGTTTAACCAGTTTATAATGCTTTCTGTGGGATCGTATTCCATAATATCAGGACCATCAACCTTGTGGTAGTTTTCGTATACAGAGATAAAATCCGGAATGTCGGCTTTATACTTTCAAAACCCTTAGGCCGAATTGATTTTCCAATGTGTCCCGGTATTTAGTTCAAAGATCAACCAGATTTTACCGGGTTGCATTTACTGCTGACTAGTGTAAACATCCGGTCACATTTTAGTGACATTTTAAACCTACCGAACGATCTTTCTTCACTGTGTTTGCGTTGCTTTTGCAGGCTGTAAAACATGCTAGTTAGTTCTTTTTTTTTCTCAAAAATAATTACAAAACTAAAAAAAATCTACTCGTCCTGTCGGGCTAGCAAATGGCAATTTCCACTCGCCCTTACCAAACTTCCACTCGTAAATACGAGCGGACGTGTACAATTTTCGAGCCCTGCCCTTCTCCCCAGGGGAATTTAGTACAATATAAATTTCCAAATACTACATTATAAAGGCCACAAAATGAAATATGTTAGCCCTCTGAGAATGGCAGCGTTAGCGTGTAACATCATGTTACGTACGTTACCCCTAAAATAACATTAAATTTTCCTGATGATGTCTTCAACATGACATATTCACACTTTTGGAAGTCTTGGATAGGTTTATTAACTTCTTATAACACGGTTACATAATTTTAGCATTCATTTTATAAATGTCTTGACTTAGTGCCGTTGTATATGTTACTTAGTGTTTCATATGTTATTTCAAAGTATAAGTACGGCAGTTATTGACTATACATTTATTACATCCGTCAGTGAATATATCAAATCTATAAGGCTGCTATTCAAATTAATTGAAGTTCCTTATTATGGTGTCTTACACTATTTTACAGCCCAGGTTACAAATGTTACTCTCCGAATACCATTAAACGTTCAAGATCAGGTCTCCATTACGACCTGCTTGTACTTATTTGCATGCTGGCACAGGTCCATGAACTTTTTTTTTACTCTGGCTCATTTGCTGAGGGAGTAACTCAAAACAAAAAATACCATAAACCCTCTTTTGTTTTATAAGGACATCAAATATAGTTAATATAATCCTCATGGAAAGTTTGTAACATACAGTGCATTATGCGAGCTACAACTCAAAACGATCGAAGAAACCCCATCAGGTAGAAGTTTTAGAGCTGTTTCTTGCCAAGCTAGCAACTCTTCGTATATGATCCAAGGGTTTAAAGAATTTTCCAATACAGCTTATTAATCCTCTATCAGATTCATCTTGTAAGGATTTTGCAATATGCTAGCACTCTGGCAATGACACCATTACCTTGTAACAGCCAATTACATATATAACCCATCAACATCTTTGATAATTCTAGTAATTGACATGACTCCTGAAAAGTGCAAGCCATAAGGTTAGATTTCCAAATTGGCTATAGCATCCAAGCAAGTTATTTTGCATCACAGATATGGACTTTGAAAACATATATGCACCCCAAAGTGTTACGTATGTTACATTTTTTTTCATTATTCCTATATAAATGATTTATGAAACTAATATAGTTCTGTTTTTTTTAATGTGAATGTGCTTACTAATTCATTTTGTATTAAAAAATGTTTATTTACCTTTTGGAAACTGCAAATATTATGTTTCTTTCTATCTTTTATAAGTTTTGAGTTGTTGAGTTTTAAACATGGTAACCCCATATCACATAAGATGTGAAATATAGTTCTGTGGCTCTCTTGTTAGGGTACAATCAAGTTTTCTATCACCCAGAGGTACTAGATTTCCTTCCCATTTATTTCCACACATTTTATCCTTCCATATCTGGAAAGCCTCACTTGTTTCCATGGGAAAGACTTGATAGTTCAATCTTTGTGTGTACATCTTAAGGACAGAAAAGCAGGATTGAAGAAAGCTCATGTTCATACCATTTGAAATAGTCAGTATATGTGTGTGGTTTTGAAACATGTCATACTGCATATTATTCCCATTTACTTAAATAGCACATGTTAGGGCTTCATGTCACTAATGAGTGCCTAGTGCAATTCTTTGTTTGTTTTCCTACCCTGCTTAGAATGTAGATGAACTAGTGGGGAGGGGTTCTCTATCAGTTTGATAAGAACAATCTTTCCGTGTTACTAACACATTGGCACCTTGGTAGTGTCATAATCTGTTAAACAGTGTATGACTGTAGATCTCTTTCCCCTCATTCTGGCCAATGTTGTTGACATTCAGAAGGAGCACCTTTTGTTGCATACTCCAGAGTTGAACAAAACACCCAGGTTATCCTCTGCGAGAATGTTTGTAAGACTTTATAGACTGCTGCTTATACATTGTATATATGTATCAGTGACAAAACCAACATGCCCTGCCTTTAGTGCCTGGTTGAGTAATGGTTCCATCAGATCCCTGACGGTGACAGGAAAAGCTATTAGGCTCTGTAGTATGGCATTACCATCAAAGCTGTGTTCAGCACTACATCGCCAATTTAATGTTGATTCAATGTGTGATTGCAATCCATGCGGAAGTTTGGACTTGTCAGTGTTGGTGGAAATTCTATCAGTAGTTGACAGTGACCATGGTACAGTCCCAGAAGGTACAAAGTCAACATTATGTCCAATTAAGAAGGTCATGCTGACCAAAGATGCTCCTTGGAGATCTCATCTGGCTGATTACCTTTTGTAAATTGAACAATTTCTTCTTGACCTCGCAAGCCTCAAAATTTTATTAGCTTGTAGCATTTCATGGGGTTGTGAAAGACAGATTTTCAGCTTAAAGTGAGTCAATGAAGTCTGCAACAGCCTTCCTGCCAATGTCATCTGCCTCAATAGGATCCTTAGCTATGCCAGGCTTAGCAGGAACACCGAAAGTCAAATAGTACAGTTCATTGTCTTCAAAACTAGAACTTAAAAGATTGGTGAAGCCAGAAACTTCCTCTAGTGCTCATTCTACTTTGCATCTGAGCAAATTGAATATTTCATTTCCGTGCATTGAAGAGTTGTTTTAATCGGATAGTGCTATATTCTCTGACAGACTTTATACATGAATAGTAAACAACTGCTATACAGATACTCAGAATAACTTATGTATCATTTGGTACATGTAACACACTAAGCCGTTAAAGCTCAAGGCATTTATTAAATGAACACTTAAAATAGGTAAACCTTGTTAAAAGAAGTACATAAACCTGTGCCAGCATGCAAATAAGTATAAACAGGACTTGTTAGAGACATTAACTTGAATGTTTAATGCTATTTGGGGGGTAACATACGTAACATGGGCCTGAATAATAGTGTAAGCGACCATAATAAAGAACTTTAAATCATTTAAGCAGCAGCCTTACAGATTTACTATATTCTGTGACAGATGTAAAGCACATATAGTCAATAATTCGGAAAAAACGCAGGAAACACTAAGTAACGCATACAACGGTAATAACTCAAGCCATTTATAAAATTGATACCAAAAATATGTAACTGTGTTATAAGAAGTTCATCAATCTGTGTCAGCATGCAAATATGTGCGAACATGTCATGGTTGAGACATTATCAGGGACGTCTAATGCTATTTTTAGGGGTAACGTATTTTACGTGATGTTACACGTTGACGCTGCCACTCTCAGAGGGCTTACATCTTTGATTTTGTGTCTTATATAGTGTTCTGGTGTTCAAGAATACAGGGGCATAAACAGTTGCACAATTTATGCTAAAGGCTCCCTAGTGAAAGTATGTGTGTGTGTTCAAATTTAGATCATTTATTGTTATGTATTATTGCCGACAGCCCCCGGGCTGCGGGGTCAGTTAGCAGGGATTTTACAACAAATTTGGCCCCACTGTACATGGCTTTTAGCAGGGCTTTGCAAATTGAAAAGTTAAAAGCCCCGCTAATCCCCGGCCGCAAGGGGACAGGCGATACAAATGACTGGTGCATAAGTCATGGCAGTGATTTGTTTGGCGGGGATGCAGACCCAGATCAGACTGCTTCAGGAGGAGCATGCTGCTCGGAGTCTGCGCTGTTTGTCAATAAGTGATTGTCACACCTTACCGGGTAACGCTAACGGGCGCGTAACGGACAGTAAAATTCTCTGTCTGTTCGTGTCCGTTCACATGCGTTTCTTGTCAGTTCCTCGTGCGGTGAAGGCGTTCCGTGTCAGGTTATATCCGTTTTGTCCGGTCTTATCCGTTGGCAAGTTTTCAACATGTTCAAAACTTCGAACGGATACCACTGGATAAAGATGTTCGGTGGATGCACGTTTCTTGTGCGTAAGTATGCGGTTTGTCCGGTTCTCGTGCGTCAGGCATCCTATAGGTATTCTGTATGTATCCGTTGATGTCCGTTCGACCTGGGTTTTGGAAGGGTTAACCTCAGGACATGTAACGGTCAAAACGGACGAGTACATGTACCGCATGATAAACGGACAGGAAACGCATATAACGGATGCAAAACGATGATTCATGAGATCAAAACATTGACGTTTATCTTTCTCTGGAACAAGATTCGACTCCACCCCCCACCCCACCACCACCAAATTGGGGGGGGGGGGGATACCCTCAATTGTTCTTGCTACGTAGACTTGGACCAAGCATCTACTGTTTACCTCACAAGAAAATCAAGCATCACCCCAAAGTCATTGAAAGGTTTGCAACCCGCCAAAAATTTTCAAATTCTGTATCTTCTTGACCTTAAGAAAAAGCCTTATAATGTTTAGAAATAGATCCCCAAAATAGTCCGGTTTGCGGTGGCCCCCTAAAAATATCCACAGTTTCATCATACCCTGATCCCACCCCACACCCCCTAAAAATATCTTTCTGAACCCCCCCCCCCCCCTTAAATATTTCAATTCAGCCTACGTGTACATGGAAGTATCAGAGTACCCTCCCCCAACCTCCTAGGCTTACGCCCTTTTCCCTGCCCTTTGCAGCTTTTTTGTTGACTTTCATTTGGCGGCATCATGAAGTTATGAACCAAAGTTTTGCCTCAACTGACGAAAATATACTATCCGTCACCCGACTGGTCAAGTGCTTTCTGTGATCGTTCAACGAACGTTTTGTCCGTTGCATATACGGTACATATTCGTTTTGTCCGTAATACATCCGTTACTCATACGACAATGTCCGTTAGTTGACCGTTCTTTGTCCGTTACTTGTCCGTTACATATGCGCTACTCATGCGTTTTATGCGGTCCTTACACGTTCCTCGAAGACCCTCATCGCCACCGAGACGACTTTCATCACCAGATGAACACTGGATTAACAATTTTTTGCATTTTTTTCTGCGATCAGGCGTCAGTTACCATTATACGTTCATATGTGACAACACCATTATAGATGATTTGGGATCTCTCGGTATTTCCCTGTATACAAATCTTCACTATTTCAATGGCAGTCACGCCCTGATGCTTTTCAACCATTTATACCACTGTGTGTTTTGATGGCATTTCTAATTTATAGAAACTGTCCTCGAATTTAAGGGTTTTCATAGTAATGATTTACCTGAGTGGATGGTGAAGAGCCAGACAAACTGATTCGGAAGTGGTCTGATTAGGTTCTCCTCTGTTTGCACTCTGTCCCGTAGCTTTTAGAGGCAATTTTCTCGATGATAGAAATTCTTAACACTTTATCTCCTAGTGTCATCTGCTGATAACCTTTGCAAACAGTTTAGATCCAGATCAGACCCGACGTTTTGTCGGGCCTGATCTGGATCCAAACTGTTTGACACTCTGATGGTATTTCGAAAAATTTGATTTTGAAAAAAAGTCACCAGACGACAAAAACATGAAAAAAAAAACAATAGGTAAAGAGTTAGTTCGAAATTTATGGTATTCTCAGTAATTATGGTATTGGGTGACAGAGGGTTAGTCCAGTTTTAAATTGATATGCAGATTTTTATGTCGTGGTGTTTCAACCAGAACAGCAGATGGTTGGACCCTCGCCATGGTGCTTCTGGTATCAACCTTCAACGTAGTTAAAACTTTACAGTCACTTACTAATTTAATATCAAAGAGAGATAATCGCTGTAGTTGAATACTAAACATATGAGTATAGTGCTTGTTCTTAGAGCTGTATTGTTATTAGAATGGTTTACAAATCCATAAATACGTTTTGTTTGAATATTAACAATACATTTAATCAAGTTGATAGAGTGTGCATTTACAAAGTATACAATCGTATTTTCTTACTGTGTTTAAAAACGTTAGTGAGTATGATCAGGAAAAAACAAAATCACTAACTGCATACCAACCTACAGCACAATTAGGGAGATCCACTGAACACCGACAGCCAAAAGACACCAAGAAGACAATTCAGTAAAGTAAAGCAACCAGCTCTCTCTCTCTTCACCATCAAGATGATTTCAAAACAAGGACCAGAACAAAACCCACACAAACAGTGGGAGAAAAATTAAACAATGGATCAACAACAACGTTACAGCAGAACTACCGCCTAAGAACCTGACATGATTTTCTTGACCGTGGCAGAAACAAAGGCCTATAAGTAAGACTGGCTTAATATTGATGGGTACTCTTGTATCTCAAATTGTCGCTCAGAGAAGCTAAGTGGGCTAAGAGGAGAAGTAATAAAAATATGATAAAAAATAAAGTGGGCATTAAAATTATTGGCACTTCTCAAACTGATATAACATGGATGAAATTTGAAAGAATTTCTTTAAATTTATGAAATATTTATATTTGTGACATTTATGTTTCACCAACAGCTTCTGGGTACAATATAAGAGCAGATATTGTCAAAGTAGTATTTCAAAAGCTTGAATTGGACATATTTAACTGATTATAGTGTCATGATCCTGGGAAATAATAATGATTATGTCTATTGCATTAAACTTGACTTTATGTCTCTTTCGCCAAGGACTTTCGGAACCTGAATTCTATGGTGACTTGGTGTATAAATTGGAGAAGATTGCTGGCTCTGAATTTTTTTTCAGCGCAGTTCATTAAAATAATTTCCCAATATAAAAAGATAGGCTATAACATTAAAGTATTGCAGCAGACTGCATGCTTGGTGATCAACCCAATCACGGTGGGCAGCTTTGCTTTCCTCTTTAATTGCACGCCGGTGGGTCGGACTTCAGACTCTATCACTGTTCCGACTTAAAGACTTATCTATTGATAAGATGGTAGGGGCCTGATGCTTTGGCTGTTGTCAGGCCCACCGGGGTTTACCTGTTGGATTTCATTTGCTCCTGTATTCAGTTTTATTTACTGTTGAGTCCTTATCTTTGCTTAACCTCCTTTTTATATCTTGATTTATATGTTTTAGGAGATGATACTTTGATAAGTTAGGGGTCTTTCATGCAATTCAAACATCTTTGTGTCTTGATCCACATCTGAGCTAAGGGTGAGGTTGGTGCACCGTTAAACTGGTATAAGCCCTCTTGTAAAATATTTTTACTGACCGTTCCAAGGCGGAGCTTCTTTTGTGGATCATTTATGTTATTTCTGTCTAGTTCTAGTATGTTTTCATGCACATCTGTTTGTTGATGCCTTGTGGCCACCTGCTGGGAAAGGACTGACCTCTTGGCTCTCGTTTGTGATGTCTAATTGTGACGTTTTCTCTTTCCCATTGGTATCCTGGGTCAGGTGTGGTGCTTGATTGTATCTATTTCTGATCTTTGCCCTCTTTCTTACTTTTGTGAATATTATTCTAGGATTGTGCGTAAGTACTTGGCGTTCCTTCGCGCTACTGCAAAAAAATTACATGATGGGTTTGTAATATATATATATATATATATATATATATATATATATATATATATATATATATATATATATATATATATATATATATATATATATATATATATATATATATATATATATATATATATGTATATAAACTATTAAATTCTGTACGTAATGGAGGAATACAGTAAAACCTGTGTCAAAACGGCCACTCTAAAAAAATGGTTTTCAAGACCAATTATCGCTTAATGCCGGTCAAACGTATTGCAGAATGCTCCAACATTCTGCAATACTTTCGGCCTTCATAAAGCTACCATTTATTATTAAAGATCTTTGCTTTGTCTATTTTGAGAGGCCGTATCACACAGGTCTCACTGTGCCACTTAAATTCGGTCAATGATACATACTATGTATATTTATTTATAATACTGCTGAGTACATAACAGTATTTAAGAGATGCCATGCCCTCGAACATGTTAAGATCTTGCATTTGTGTGCTTCAAATTCCTGCACTTACATCGTTATATCCATAAGGCCATACAAATAAGGATAAACCATCAGTGCCAGAGGGCTAACGCAATATGCGTTCTTTATAAATATGTTCAAAAAGTTCAAAAAGTCAGTGAGTATAACCAGGAAATACCACAATGACGTACTGTAGACCAACCCACCACTCCATGGGGAAAAGCTACAGTATACTTACAATCAGAAGACACCAGGAAGACACATAAATTAAAGAAATCAGTTCTCATCAGTAAGTCTTTTTTGCTGGCTGGTTTGTTAACTTATTGTAAGAAAAAGGCCAAATCGTGTCTCGATAGAATGTTCGCTTGCTTCCCCTGAATGGTGAGGACAACGATTGTTTAGCTGAATTTACGCCATTTTTTGTAATAATTCTACAAATGTTCAGGACCATTATTGTTGTTTTTTGAAACCTGTAGGAATGACTGTTTTTGCTTGTTGTTTGTGCTACATCTAGACTCTGTACACTAGTCTGCTTATATGATGGTGTGCTTACTCATGCAAACAAGGCTGTATTTGATGATTTATTTGCAAGCTATAAATGGTTTACATGGTCGTTTGAGCAGTTTGAAGGAGTTTGATCCGACACAATCATATATCTAGTACAGCTTATTCATGTTGCATATCTTGGTGTCCGATGTGCCCTTGTTCTTACATCAGTTACTCCCTTAGAATGTGTTGAAAACATATACATACAGCTCTGACAATGCGCCGTTTTTTGGCTGTTTTTTCTATCTTTATTATTTCCATCGCAGTCAGCATCCTACCTGTTTCTGGAACCTTTTATCTGGAATAAAGAACTACAAACTTTTTTTTCTATCCCTGACTAAGATTACAAATTGCCAATAAGACCTTATATTATATAACCCTAGTGGAAATTACTTGGCCCCGCCTACATGTCACACGTAGTTTAATGTCGCTAATGTTTTATATTGTCTCCCTTATATTAGTAGAAGCAAAAGAAATGTAACTGTCTAGCGATATCATTGTTTTATATATATGGGTTGTTTCCCTTACAACGTAATGTTGCAATTTATAGCCAAGAGAAATCACTTTAAAAGCCCGTCGCTTGACAAAAGCAGAAACATTTGAGGATTGAACATTGGGAGATCCATTTCAGTTGTTTTTTAGCCATTCGCTAGTCTGTTGCTTGTCAAATCAGACAGCAATAGCCCGAGAAATTGACTGAAATATGTTTGTCACACAAAATGAGGATGGTTTTGTGAGGAGCTTGAATGTGAGAGGAGATCAGAGAATTGGAAAGGCCACAAGCGCCATGACAGGAAGAAAAAATACAGCTCAGAAGTAAATATTTGGCTGGTGTCTGATCTAGGTATAATAACATCGGATCAGCATTGTCAATTTTTATGTAGAATTCCGTAAAATCTTCAAAACTCCCAAATTCCTCTAAACTAGACCAGGATGGATCAATTATATGGTGAGTTTGATTTTCTACTCATAAATGTTATTGAAAAAGTAGTTCCAACAAAAATATCAACGCTAGCAGTGATGATATCAAAAACTAATATCATCACTCATGAAATATTTTATTCCTCAAGATATGAAAACTATCTCACTGCGAAACAAAAGGAAATTAATGCTAGGTATATAATATACAGAATAGTAAACTGTGTTTCCGTGATATGAAAATTATGTCACTCAGGAATGGTGGTGATTTTGGTAAACAACTCATCCTGCGGTCTCGTTGTTTACCGAATCACCACCATTCCTTCGTGACATACATTTGTAATTTTCATATCACGGAAGCACAGTTTACTATTCTCTATTTATGTTTTACTTAGCAGCATAATCAATGCATACCAAAAACAAATAAAAGTGATTGTGATGGTTGAGCGGCTCTTCCTCACGGTGCCACGGGGTTGTCTGCAGTTTGTGATTGTGGTATTTCCTGATCATACTCACTTACTATTTTTATATGATATCATTCACTAGTATACAGTTATTTCATGCCTGTTTGTAGAATAGTCAAAACTACCCTGAGGTGCCGTGGACGACATGATGCACTATTGCATGAGGCCGAAGGCCGAGTGTAATAGTGCATCAGGTCGTTCACAGTACCGAGGGGTAATAGTTTGACTATACTACAAACAGGCATGATATAACTGTTTTATTACCCAACCCATTTGATGAAATACTTAGCAGCGTTCCTTGAATGGAGTTGCTGTAGACGATGCAATTTTGTTGCAAAACGAAAGTTTTCACCTAATCTGCTCAATTTTGGTCTCAAAATGTTCCGCTTGCTCTTACTAAGAAAACGAGTACTCACACTTTATGTTTCTGACCGTAAACAACGGAGTTATTGGAGTTTAAAGTTGCCAAACCGTGCTTCATTTTCACCATTGTTGCATAACGTCACCTTTCATAAACGAACCGTACGCGCATCGTCGTCGTGCATGACAATAAGCGCCTGTGTGTTTTTAACAGGTAAGCGGGAAACCAGGCCCATGGTATAGTGCCAGTCTTTAGTCATATTTAATGACCGATGGAATAGTTCAGTGACTTATGACATAGCAAAAATAGACAATTTCTCCGTATATAGACGGTTGGGTAATAATGATTGATATCAGCCTATATTTTCACTGTAGCGTTTTTTGGATCACCTGACTTTTCCATTTACTTAATGCAACTCACTTCGAAAGTTCAAACGCCTATAACTTTCTTATTTGTGAACAAAAACATCAAGTGTGGGTAGTCAATTTCTTAGTTAGAACATGAGGAACATTTTGGTACCAAAATGATTCAGATTTGCGGAAATTTTTCGATTTTGAATTTTCAACACATCTCGCTTCAGTGAGTGAGGCAATGCATTTAACCTATGCTACGCAACGTCATCAACAAATTATGACGTCGCTTATGAGGTTACTTGTCTTGCACTTTGACGCTGAATAAATTGCGTTTTATGTGTAAGCCCTGGTGACTATAGATCATGTAGATTGATCCAGGTATTCTGTTACAAATACTCCTTTGTCTCCTTTACATTATTATGATTTGGGTTGAAGAATTGTTGAAAAATTGATTAACTGTAAATCTTCCAAAAAGTATAAAATAAAAAGAAAATTTACTTTTTTTTAGTAAATACCAAATATATTTCATCTCATGAGTTGAAAACATCGAAATTTTCATTCGTGCGGCGCACTCATGAAAATTCTGATGTTTTCAACTCACTCGATGAAATATTTTTGGTATTCACCTCAAAAAAGTAAATATCCTTTATGGAGTCTAAATTCAAGGTCAAATATACTTAACATCTATCTATCTGTATGGCTCGTAATGCAAAATCCTTTTATGTTTTATAGTGGAAGGTGTTCATGTTTGATACAATTATTGGCGATACATGTAGTCTGTAGATGACGACTAAGGTTTCGGATCGCCCAAATGATCTTGGAGTAAAAGGTCATCTGACAAATAGAAGTCTTGTATCGCGAACTCTCCTAACGTTTTTAATGGTGGGTTTTGTTCATATTCGACACAGTGGATACTTATGGTTTGTAGATGACAACTAAAGTTTCAGATCGCCCAAAAGACCATGGAGTCTAAGTTCAACTGCCAAATAATATACTTTCCTAGCGTTTTCAACCCTTAAAGCGCCAAGAAAAATTCATCTGAAAAATAACGTCTGCTGAAGTCGTCTGCTGCAAATAATTGCCTAACATTACTGACGATTTTTAGTAAAGCAGCAAACATGGTGGACCCGGATCAGACTGCTCCGAGCAGTCTGATTTGGGTCCAAAATGTTTGTCATAGAGGCTTTTAAACATTTCAGCAGACGAGAAAAACAGACGCCTTTTGTTGCGATTGGCGCTTTAAGAGTTAATGGTGAGTTTTGTTCATATTTGGCACATTGTTTGCTTATGGATCGCCGATATGACCTTGGAGTCTTTTAGGTCTAGATACATGTATGTAGTGCATTCAAATGACATGAAAAAATGTGATTATATTTACCTTTTCAGACCATCATGTTTACAGTGTTATTCATTATCATACATGTGCAGTGTGATTCCTGTCATTCAAATGCATGAAAAAACGTGATTATAATTTACCTTTACTGACCATCATATTTGCAGTGTTACTCGTTATCATACAGTGTGACTCCTTTCATTATATTTTCAACTCTGGTTTTCGCTGCAACAGACCTTGTACAGAAAAGGCCTCGCACAGCCTTAATGAAGGAATGCCTTCCGAAATAACCAAATACTAGTTTCAAAGAAAATGATAGCTTTACCTCCGAGAAGGTAGTGGTTTCATCTGATAAAAGATATTTCACATTGAACAAAAAAGGGTTAGTCATTATGGTCAGAAAATAACACAATCACAAACTGCAGACAAACCCATGGCACCGCGAGGAAGAGCCACACAACAACCACGAGACACCAGGAAGACAAAACTAAGCAAAGCAACCAGCTCTCTCTTCCCCATCAAGATAATTGCAAAACTAGAATGGACATAAAGTAACGTACAACAAAACATAGAACACGTCTTAATTAAAAAATATTGTTTCTACATGTTATTCAACTTATTAGTGTCGTCCAATAAATAGAATAATTTTGCTTATAATACATGTAGTTCGTACTATCTAAACATCGTTTTAACCGTTAGGTCCTAACATAGCTGGCTGAGTATCCAACGACATATATACAAAATAGAAATACTGGAAAGTGAAGTAGCTTATTGCTTTGCAACGAAATAACGTTATCAAAGGTAACCTGACCGGATGTCTAAAATGGTTGCCACGGCTACTGGCATGTGAAGTTCCAAAAAGGGCCTGTTTTATAAACTGCAACATAAAGTATCTATTCTGTAAAACTCATTGACTTCTTTTTAATAATGTCCAATTGGCAGTTGCGTTAAGCATGATAAAGTCACATGAATGCAAAAAATGTGGCATTAGAAATGGGGGTAGTGGCCATGAATTGGCCCTTAAAAGATCGTAAGTTGGTATGCAATTTTTAATCACCCTTTAATTATAAAATATGTTCTATATTTTAAAACCGCGTCTATCTGTATGGCTCGCAATGCATATCCCTTTTATATTTTATAGTGGAGGGTGTTCATATTTGGAACAATTATTGTCTATGGCTGAGGTTTCAGATTGCCCAAGTGACCTTAGAGTCAAAGTTCAACTGTCAAATAAAAGACTTGTATCGCGACTTTGTCTGCATTTCAACCCTTAAAAGCCATTTTCTTCTGCTGAAATTTTGAAGAAGTCTGAGCGATAAACAATGTAGATCCAGATCCGTCTGCTCATTCAGTCTTATCTGAGTCCACACTGTTTGCTTCTATACTTACATTAACCAATAATGTTTTTCAAATATGAGCAACAGACGACTTCAACAGACATCAAATTTCGGATGCAGTTTTTGGCTGGCGCTTTATGGGTTAATGGTGGGTTTTATTCATATTTGGCACAGTGGTTGTTGGCTATAGTGTGTAGATGGCATCGCCGACAAAACCTTAGGGCCAAAGGTCAAGGTCAATGAATCAGAGAGTTTGAAAATCATAACGCCATTGAACGGTGATAATATACCACCTCGCCAGCGTAGTCATAATGCCGTCGCAAGCCGCTTTTCTTGGGACGGAGTCCAACGATAATCTCTCTGAGGATAAAAATGGTGTTTTATTTATTTTGCTCTTCTTTCTATATATGACTGTTATATTGTCTCTTCCGCTCTGTATAGTGCGAATCATGTTTACTGTCGTCGCCCTTGGCCCGGTCACCTGTTAGACTAACGGTACCGGGAGCCAACTCACGACAGTAAACAAGAAACGGATTATACCTGGTCGTACCCACATTGTTTTTATTCTAGCGTGTGTTTTATTTGTTGATTCGGCTGTATGTTAACTGTGCTTTGCGTTGTCGCGAGGTTAAAACACAATTTTATGTTCATGAAATTTGCATGCTCAAGAATGTCAAAAGGAAACCATTGGCATTTTAACTTTTATTAGAAGGATAAATACAGCATCGGCGAGTTATAATCAAAATAATCTTTATTTTTCAGCATATGGAATTGCATGAACAGTTGAAATGTCATGCTGAGTTCTGCTTAGCATGCAAAAGTGTGTGATATAGAGGGCTAGTTAAAATCACTCATATGTGGTGGGTGCACCAGCTTGCACTAAATTACACATTTTTTTTCTGCGTCATCTTATTTACTTTTGCCATGGATGTTTCATGTGTGTGTGGTTCAGTTGTATTCATCAGATAATGTTTTATAACATACAAATGCATTAAAAAGGTGCAGATAAATGGTACCTTGGGTACGTAGCCCCACCGGCTACTATACAAATCATCAGATGCAACTGTTCAAGGTGGGCAACTTCTTCAGAAACTGCTATTCATATGGGCCTCGACGCGAGAAAACCTGTCTTCGGGGGGGGGGGGGGGTGGGGGTTGACAAAGTGAGATTCAAACCAGCCTGCACAGCTACAGAAACTAGCTAGAAAATTGAAATTTCGCTTGTAGCAAGTATACATAAGTTACTTTTCAATAAGCGAATAATAAAGGCGCTGGTCAGACTGCGCGAATGTGCAGGCTGGTCTGCGCCTGTGTTGTTTGCAAACCCCCGAAGACATGTTTTCTCGCGACGTGTCTCCCCCCCCCCCCCTAAAAATTAAATAAAAAATAATGATGATGATGATAAAAAGGGCATTTATCACATAACTTTTCAAAAGGTTCTAAGGCGGTGGTTCTGTTGTTGCTTATTTGTTGTGTATTGTAACTCCCATTGTGGGAGTCTATAATTGTTGTATGTCTTTATGTCCATTCTGGTTTTGCAATCATCTTGATGGGGAAGAGCGAGCTGGTTGCATGGCTTAGTTTGTCTTCATAGTGTCTTGTGATTGTTGTGTAGCTCTTCCTCGCGGTGCCATGGGTTTATCTGCAGTTTGTGATTGTGGTATTTCCTGATCATACTCACTTACTATTTTTAACAACAAAACTTCAACTTTGACTGATGATTTTGTCCAAGTTACTGTTTTTGGTCATGACACAAACATAGTTACTGTTTTTTTAACTTTGAAAACTACATCAATTTATATTTACATTCTCAGTGTTGTTGCCTTAGATGAAACTACCATTTCTAGCTGCTATCATTTCTGGATGCAAAACATTGAAATGGCATTTGATCTAGACCGCACCTCTAGGTTGAGTTACGTCAACGTCAGCGAAAAGTTTTCTTTGTTTATCGAAGTTTACGTGACGTCATTCACGTACATGTATCCCTTGGACGTTTTGTTCACGCGTTTCGCTCCCTGGCTGTTCCAACACCTCAGTTACAAATCAAACATTTCATTTTATAAAGATAACTATTGGAGTTGGATGGAAGATAATTAAGTAGATTTGATTGATAATATAGAATGTAAATGTAAGGATTTGATGAAAAACATTAGCTATTTTAATGTTTTCTAGGGGCTTCACAGACATTAAAAACCTAATGTTTTTCATCATCCTGTATAAGCTTTAAATATGAATTTCAATCCTTAAGAATTTGATTGTATATCATTGGACTTGTCAGTTAGATGCCAACAATCCAAACTTTTCTTAAGGCTGCTTGTTGAGCTGAAGGTGGATGGGTAGTACATTTGTAAAGATAAATGCAGATGATTTTGAAACTTTGCATGTGGGTTTTAGATAAAAGCCAGCATACAATTTCAGCCAGCGAAACGCAATTCAAATGGCATTGCATTGCGGGCCGATGGTGAACTGCTTATTATACGCGGACTGGGCTGTTTGTTAATATTCACGTGTTTTGAATGTAATACTCAGATAAACGCCGGCATTTTAACTTAGTGATTTTAACATCCAATTACTATGGCATTATATGTTTTATAGGCTGCTTTCGACATGGTCTAAACTATGAGCGTGGGTTAGTTGATTTTCGAATAGATTTTGTCTATTTTGATTTATTTCGATCATAGTCAAATTTCAGGTTTGAGAACGCCCAACTTTATTATATCAAGGGACTTAGCTTTCCTGTTTAATCTTTTCACTGACTTAATCGACTATAGTCGTCTACAGTGTCGTCTGCTGCTATTCAATGGAAGCCAAAATTGAAAAATGTGGTCACCAGGACTTTCTCTGGTTGCCTGATGTTTTAATATAATCTGGTATGTAAACAAAATGATGCAACAAACAACATCGGTAGACGAGATGTCTAGCAGCAGGTCCCTGTTTATGGCGATTAAAGGGAATAAACAGATAATGTAGCCACTATTTTTCCATACTTATTTTCGTTTCCGTCCCATAAAAAGACGCCATATATTCAGTCTGGGAAATGATGGTTAGCCATATGCGCAAACTAAAAATCTTTCTATTTTTATTAAACTCATACAACCAAATGCATTGACAATGCTTGTTCTAAGAGTAGATACTTAAGTTGGTGAGTTGTTCAACTTTTCTACGAGTCAGTGGAGGGGGGAGCTTAAATTAGTTTTCCTGGCCAAACTTTCGCCATAGATTCTGCAGTTGTTAAAACCTATAACAGAATGATCTTGCTTTTATACTGCATTGTAGGCAAAATTTTATTTTTGATTCAGCTTCTGACTGTTAAAGGCAATTACAAGCTCTTAAACATGTAGAAAAGTGGCTCAGGCTGCTGTAAGGCAGTAGTTCTGCTGTTGTGTATTCACTGTTGCTGCTCCCATTGTTTGTGGGGTTTTATGTGAGGTCCTTGTTTTGTTTTGCAGTACTCTGTGCCCTTTCTAGTTTTGCAATCATCTCGCTGGGGGAAGAGAGAGCTGGTTGCTTTACACTTGGTGTGTTCTGAATGTCCTGTCAGTGTTATCTTTCTTGACACTTCCTCACGGTGCTATGGGTTGGTCTGTAGTGTGTGATTGTGACATTTCCCGGTCTTACTCACTGACTGTTCTGAATGTCCTGTCGGTGTCACCTTTTTTTTGACTCGTCCTCATGGGTTGGTCTGCAGTATGTGATTTAGGCATTTTCTGGTCTAGTCATTTACTTTTATTTTGTGTACGCATATATAGTGCCTACATACGCCGATCAACTCCTACCACAGCTTACACAATGTAGAGATATTAAACTTATGCATGAAGGAGTTTTGTGCAAAAATACTGTTCAACAAAACAGCTATGAGATCTAAGACAATGAAGCTGGCTTGTTATGGAAATCTCTCTAAAAGTCATTTATGAAGAGACAAATTTTCAAACTGTGAGTTTTGAAATAATTTTTGTGACTATGAATGGGTATATAGTTTTGTTATAGAGGGCCACTTGGTAGAATGGCTTTTTCATTTAAAAGTGTGCACCTCTATTAATATTGTATAAATAAATAAATGAAAATAAATAAATACATATAAATAATGACTTTTAGGTATGTGTCATGCCTTAACAGAACAACTCCTTTTTCTTTTACAAAATGGCAGTTATGAGATCTTGGACCATTTTTCCCATATAAGCTTTGATACGTTCAAAGAACTTTCAGATGTGATATACCTCACCAAATTGTGCAGGTTACCAACTTAAAGTTCATTTGCACATATTTACTGAAACCTAGGTATGCTGTTTTGAACCATGTTTTTTTATTCACAGGCCCTTATTGAGCGGGGTTGTGGGGGTATCTAACAAGAATGGTTATTGACTATTTTTTCATTTGGTCTTTAGAAAACAGTGCATACCCTGATTAAATACCGCATCATGTGGCATTTAATCTGGGTCTTCACTGTTTGTCATAGTACCCGTTTATGCGGTTCCAGTTCTCGAATGGTTAACGCAACTGAAATATTCACAAAACACATGAGGATCAATCTTTTTTATTAAAACTACAAAAATAAACAACACACCAAACCAATGCTAGCAGGACAGAAAGCATTGTGAGAAATGGGACCATTTGAGCATATAGTGGTATGGGCTAGCCCGTGAGATAACGATACTTATAGCATAATACATGTTTATATTCTGACCATGTATGTGCGACTACTCAGTAAATTTTTAAAGTAGATGCTTCTGAATGTTTATCTATCTTACATACCTGAGGCTAGTCTGAGCCCTCACTGGGTATGTATTTGACAAGGACTAAGATCGCATAGGCTAGCATATACATCATATAAATACGCTGTTCTAATAAAAGGGGCCAGTGTTAATTTCGAACAGCGAATAATTTTGGACATATCATGCCAAAGAAAAAAATCATGGATAAAAGAAAAATGAGAAAAAATAACAAATGATTGGAGAAAAATAGATGCTTAGAATTAAGAGAAAACTTATTGTAAAACAATTTTAGTAATTTAATGTTTCAATAAATAGAAATAGAAAAATGAGTTATATTTTTACTTGAGTCTCGTCACGAGATAACTTGATTTTGTTGCATGCGAACAACAAAAGCGAGAGCAGCTTACGCATCTGCAGAGTCTGATCAGCACCTTCGATATTTGCCTTCTGGAAATAATAAAAGCAAAAATTGCTACTTGCTAAATTTCAATATTCTAGCTAGTCATGGTATATCAGCAGGCAAGGTTGAAATTTCACGGTCGCAAACCCAAATACAGGTTTTCTAGCAGCAAAGCCCACTAGTAATATAAATCACGTACTTTCTCCACCTCACCCACCAAACTCATATATATTCGATATCCAAATTTACTCATTAAAGCATATAACTAAACTGTATAATTCACATAGTCAGCTATTAATTTCTGAAGCTTTGCCTATTTTTGAGTATTTTTTTGTAAACTTGATACTCGGTACTCATCTTTCGATAGTGACAGACATAATTACACCTCTCGATGTCAGGATATGCTCAAAAGGTTCTTATCTCACAATATAAAAAACATATGGGCCCCAAGCTGCCAGCATACAATATTGGGCCACTATAGGCCCACCAGCGATACGCCACTTAAATGGCGTTTCGCTGGTGGGCCAATTTTGGCCCATTTTTGTATGCTAACTGGGTATGGTCAAAAGATTCTTATCAACATATGGGCGGCCACAAAATATTCTTATCTCCCAATATAAAATACACATGTGTTTGTCAAATGGACCATTCTGTTTTGTAGGCTTGGTTGAACTATTATTCCTGTTGCTATGACCATTACGAAGACAGACAGGGGTAGGTGTGTGAGACGTCATGTGCATTCAATTGGCCTATGTCTACTTTAAGGAACATTCAGGCCCTTCTTATAAATAGTCTTTTTTAATATGTAAACCTCCAATAGACAGAATAATTCACTTAGTCGCTGCAATTGACGGGGGTAGGGAGAGTCCCGACCCCCTGTCACACCCTCTGGATCCGCGCATGGTATTACATGTGACCCCTTGCTATGTGCAAGGAACAATATAAAGTTTATTGAGCCTCGTCGTGAGAAAACCTGTCCTCGAGGTTGCCGACAAAGTGAGATTCAAACCTGTCCTCGAGGTTGCCGACAAAGTGAGATTCAAGCCAGTCTTTTCAGCTACAGAGACTCGCTAGAAAATTGAAATGTTGCTCTTAGCAAGTCTATATATGATACTTTGTAAGAAGCGAATAACAAAGTCGCTGATCAGACTGCGCGGATGCGCAGGCTGATCTGCGTCTGTGTTGTTCGTAAATCCATGAAGACAGGTTTTGTAACGTCGCGGCCCAATTGTATCAAACATTAACCCTTATCCTGCCAATATTTTGTCCTAAATTTGTCGTCTGTTTATTACATCTGCTGCATATCTAGAATACTTTTTCATGGAAGCAAATACTATAAACCCTGATCATACTGTCCCAGGGGAGATAGGAACCGTCTGATCTTGTCCATTATTGCTTGTGCCATATGGGCTATCAAAATGCATGCGCGGATGAGAGAGCAGACGGCAATTGTCGTGAAAGGCGGGAAAAGGGTTAGCATACATATAAATAACATTTCCAAGTATACTATCACTACTGCTTATAATAAAGGTAAAACTGAAAAATACTGATACTCTTAAGTCTTAAAAGCAAAATATATGGGACGGATTAAAAAGAATAAATACAAAAAAACTGTAACGTCATGTGAAAATCTATCAGAAAGTCAGCAATCGACTAATCCAGTGCCAGCTGCTGAAATGATGTTGATGATGTCGTCTACTAAGGTCTTTCACCTAAACAGCAGATTGTTTTAAACTTACATGCAATTAAGACACGATCAGTCTGCTCCATGTGGAGGTATCTGATCATGGTCCACATAGCTTGTTACGGAAGCCTAAAAAACACCAGCTATGGCAAAGCAACGGGAGTCCCCACCCGTAACAGATGGGGCAGCTCATTATTTGGATAAATCCGATAATTTGTTGAATATTAATCTTGGCTAGTCCTCTTGAAACATTTCTCAATTAAACAATCACACAAAAACGAATGTCAGTCTAGGCTGGTACTAATGAACTAGTGTCAATTAAGAAATCACCCGCACTGAATATTAGACTAAACTGGTACTTCTGGAAAAGTGCCAATTAAGAAATCACCCAGCGCTGAATATTATACTAGGCTGGTACTGCTGGAAAAGTACCCAATTAAGAAATCACCCAGCACTGAATATTATACTAGGCTGGTACTTCTGGAAAAGTACCAATTAAGAAATCACCCAGAACTGAATATCAGTCTAGGCTGGTACTTCTGGTAAAGTACCCAATTAAGAAATCACCCAGCACTGAATATCAGCCTAGGCTGGTACT
The DNA here is from genome assembly GCA_964019695.1 of Loripinus fragilis. Lineage (NCBI taxonomy): Eukaryota > Metazoa > Mollusca > Bivalvia > Lucinida > Lucinidae > Loripinus > Loripinus fragilis. The sequence goes on from OZ026518.1 coordinate 100,517,783, forward strand.
GCTGAAAAAGTACCCAATTAAGAAATCACCCAGCACTGAATATAAAACTAGGCTTGAACTGATGGAAAAGTACCAATTAAGAAATCACCCAGCACTGAATATCAGTCTAGGCTGGAACAGATGGAAAAGTACCAATTAAGAAATCACCCAGCACTGAATATAAAACATGGCTGGAACTGATGGAAAAGTACCAATTAAGAAATCACCCAGCACTGAATATCAGTCTAGGCTGGTACTGCTGGAAAAGTACCCAATTAAGAAATCACCCAGAACTGAATATCAGTCTAGGCTGGTACGGCTGGTAAATTATCCAATTAAGAAATCACCCAGAACTGAATATCAGTTTAGACTGGTACGGCTGGAAAGGTAACCAAATGAAATTTCATCCAGTACTGAATGGCATTTCGATATTTGAAGCCGGACTTTGAGATTATAAAACCTTTTTCATGTTCAGCTCAACTAAGCACGGAATCTATTCTGCTCTTAAAAGTTAAAATGCCTACAATCGTTGGTATTCTAAAATTTACAATGAAGCTATTACTACATGTGCGTTTTAAAAGCAGAAAACATCTTTATTTTTCACCTTTAGTTTTATGAGCAATTGAAAGTTCTCGTTAAGCATTAACAAAAAAGTTTTATATACTCGTGGCCTGACCTCCGCTACCTCATGTCTAGGTATTGCTCAGGTGAGTTTAATAGATCTAATCACATGACGTTTCTGTCAAAAACTCAAAAACTCAATAAATCACTATTTATACAAACTAAACTGAGCAAAATCTATAAAATGAGTCTGAGTCAGAGGTTTCTTTTTCCTTGCTTAAATAAAACTTCTTTCTTAAAGACGCTTTCAATTGTTCCAAATATACCTTCAATGTTATATTTGAAATAGCGGACTAAATACTGCGCTTACAAAACAATGTGAACTGTAATATCATTCTTATAAATCCCAAAATACATGTGCCACACACTATATGGGCCTCGACGTGAGAAAACCTGTCTTCGGAGGTTTGCGAACAACACAGGCGTAGACCAGCCTGCGCATCCGCGCAATCTGATCAGCGCCTCTGTTATTCGCTATTTGGAACGTATAATATATAATTTTAACCTTGCTACAGGTAAAATTTCAATTCGCTAGCTAGTCTCTGTAGCTGAGGAGACTGGTTTGAGACTCGCTTTGACGGAAACCCTGAAGACATGTTTTCTGGCGTCGAGACTCATATTAGCTGGGGCACAGTAAAATGTACAAGTTGGCATGTCTGTCCGAGAAGACTCGGAGATGCCGGCACATCCACTAAGTCTGATCAGAATCTTCACTGCCGCCTGAAGAATCATTGGGACCTTGACTACCCATATAACGCCTAGTGAAGACTCTGATTAGACTGCGCAGAAGCGCAGGCTGACTTGTGTCTTCGCTTGGCGCATAAACAGTGAGCCACTTTAGTTACGCACCACTTATAAAATGTTAAATTTCTCGGAAGAGAAATGTGATATTTTTATTTGAGACTACCAACGTAAAGCGCATTTATATTTGCATTAGCCATTGAATTTTCATTGTGATCAGATCAGAAACGAAGGAGAAAATGGATTTTAAAGTGCACTACCCTCAAAACACCATTTCACATTGCATTATCTCGAATGAAACTCAGATCACATTGCACTTTTTTCAGGGTCAAATTTCTGCTATGCTAGATATAAGAGCCGATTTATTCTTGGCAATATCTAAGACTGGTATGTGATTGTTAACTTCATAGTTTTTTTAATGTTTTACTATTTTGGTTCCCAGCTGACCAAGGTTTGAAAAACGTTGGTTTTAGTACTTTTTTTAAGTTAGTTAAAATTTCGTATGATTCTGAGTAAACCTGTTATCAAAACACATCTTTTATGATTTCATTTAAAACAACCATGTATCCGCCGTTTGTTTTCGTAAAAAAATAATGGATTTATTGGCGTTATGGTGTTGACGTTAGTGATGACGTCACTACTACCAAGGCTATAAGACGTGTCAATGATAAGATGTTTTAGTGTTTTGATACTTCTATGTCCACAAGTGACTCATTACAAAATAATTTGCGAAGAAAACCCAGTTTGATTATTGTAACTGACGTTAATATGACGTTAAAACGAGCATTTCTTCAAAAAGTAACGGTGTTACTAAATTCAACGACCGAAAAAATGGGTTTTACTTGAATTAATAAATTGTTTTTGGTGTTTTTCTGTCACAACGATCACTATGGATTATGCCTAGCACAAAACAAAAATAGGAAATATAGACGTTCCGCTTGCACGTGCATTTTTCAAAATTTGTCAAAATTGCCTTTGAGTAGCAGAATGATTGGCATGAGTGATTCCAATATTTTTTTCTCGATGTTATCAAGCAGATAAAATGTCAATAAATAGATTATCAAAGAGAATGTTCGATTCCAGCATTTTTGTCAAAAATGTGGGCTCTGAAAAAGTGGTGCGTAACTAAAGTGGCTCACTGTAATAAGTTGTACTTTTCACTGTGCCGAAGCTCATATGAAAAGCTAAAACCTGAACTTGACAACATTTGATCACGTTGTTAATATGTGCAAACATAAACCTATTCTAAATTTTATTTCTCCCTGCTCTAAATTTAGTTTCATATAATACATGTTGGAATTACGTACTTCAGCAGGATATTAAAAACCTCTGTTAAACTCAGAAACTAAAAATAGAAACGATATATGAAATAAAATGTGAGCTGCGGCATCATGCTTAAAGAAGCCCTAAACCCTTTTGTGTCTAAGTTCAATTTGAGGCTGTACTTTCTAACCAAAATAAATAATAATTCAGTCCGTTTCACCAGTAGATCTGAATAAAAACTGGGGTCAAAATGTTCTAAATGATATCGCTGCTCTTAAGTATTATGTAAATTTATTGCAATGACCAAGGATCAGCCTTTGCTAGCCACTTGAATATTTTATGAATCTTAGGCTACTGGCCGAACATCATTTGGAGTTTCTAAGCGTAAATGGTGGTTGCACAGGCTCGTCTGAGTCTACACTTGTCAAAATGCCACATTTTTGGAAATCACATATCGTGGCTCAATTATGTTTATACTGATTGATCACATAATAATCACAATCTCAGGCTTAAACTGCCTTTATACCTATGATGTCAAATACAAGTCCGCAAATGAAATGTTCTCTGATTATGGGTATATGCTTATAGGGCTCCTTATACACGGCGCTGCTCACAAATGACAATGTATGGCATATTCGCAGGAAGATGAGATCTAGATATCCAATACTGGATTTACTGTTAAAAGGTCCATAAACTCAACAGGCTATTTGCCCTCAAATTCAATACATAGAATGCATATCATACAGAGGACAAAATAATTTAGAAATTTCATTTTTATCTGAAGTTGTTAATCTCAGGGGCAACCAGTGGCTGAATGACCGGTGCTCGCTTATGCATTCACTGAATAGAGCGGGTAGCTATAAACTAATTTTCTTATTTCTTAAAGAAACATACGTTGTTGATACTCAAAAGAACCGGCTCGATGAGATGGTTCCTTTGAGCACCCACAACATATGTTAGAATGATTAATAAGAAAATATAGTTTTACCTACAAAACCATTCCTTATCATGATCCGTGATATTACACATGCTATCTGTATTAATAGATAATACCTGTTAAGAGGTATCAACATGCACTACAGAAGTCGTTTTATACTTATACTCAGAGGAAATGAAAAAAGGATACACTTTTTATTTCTGAATACTAACTAAAGTTCAAATGTCTCTGCCTCAAAGCAAATCGCCAAGTCAAACATCTCCATATTTTTCATCTAATAACAATGGAGGGATGGCTCTTTTTTAAATTCAAGTTTCTACAATATTTCTGTATAGACATTTTTGGGTGAGACTTGTGATTTCATGAATGTCTTGTGAATTTGTTTATGAGTAAAATCACACCATTATTTAATCTTTCAACTTAACGCATTGAATGAAATATCGATTTGAATTTATTTTTGTTTAAAATTACCTCCATTGCCATAAGCCGAAAGCGCAGTTTTCAAATGAAAATTTCAGCTAAGCTCAGACTTCTTTAACTAGTTTAATTTCGAATTAGGACAAGGTGCTTATTAAATGAACGCTTGTAAATCTAAGTTCCTTGGAAAGCCAATTTAATTAAAGTGAAACAACAAAACACGTTCCGTTCTGCTGCTGCTGTGTCAAACAGATATAATTTAGTGAGTCCGGTTACATGTGTTTACATTTTGTCCTTGTAATTTGATTATTTTATAGTTTTGATACATAGATATAGACATAAATGGAAGCTCAGTTTTATGGAATGTGCCTTAAAATCGAAGCTACACAAATCATCGCTTAACCCTTAACAAAACCACGAAAACTCTATAATGTCTTTACTTTTCTGTCAAATTCACCAATTTTCTCTTAAGTTATGGGCCAGTGCTCATTTTGACTATAATGTGGAGTAAATATTCAGCTATTGCCATAAAGTAGGACAATTTGAAGAAAAAAAAGCTTAGAAGGTGTATAATTTTTTTTGCCTCTGAGTATATTGGCAGCTATTACTACTCTTGCTATACGCATAGCGTTTACAGTGCTCCTTTACAGTTTTTTTGTCCATCCCTAATGTTCATTTTAACCGCCACAAATATTAAAAGAATATTATTTATTCGGATGTTATCTAAATGTTGACAACAATTTAACAAAATGAAAATGTGTGTTCTTTTTGTCTTTGAATGGATATATCATTTGTTGTACCATAACTATTCTAATTAAGGGACATATTTATGACATCAAACATTTCTTGGATTGTGGCAGAGAAAATATGCCATTAAGGAACGACACAGTCTTTTTGAGCCGAGCACAGTAAAACATACAACTTGGCATGTGTTCCCGGCAAAGACTCAGATCAGCCTGCACATCCACTCAGTCTGATAAGTCTTCACTGTTCGATATAAGCACACATTGCACACATTGGTACCTTGGCTACCCATGGATTGCCTAGCAAGACACTGATCAGACGGCGCGGATGCGTAGGCTGATCTGAGTCTTCTCTGGGACACATTCCAAGTTGTACCTTTTGCTGCACCATGGCTCCTTTAATCCTACAGTAGTTTAGCATGACCATATTTGTGCCAATACTTTAGATTTTAGTTCGTTTCGCATATGCGTAGAGTCACTCTTAAATCACGCAACCAAGGAGGGTGTTTCAGTGTTTGGTCTGAGTCTTCATCTACTTCCGTACTTTGTGCTTACGAGCGGTGAAGGCCCTGACGAGACTGCGAAGGATATTTGTTAGCCTAAGTTGCTTGTCGGTGTGACAAGTAACAAAATCTAATGAACTGTCCCATAGATGCTTTAGTAAAACCTGATTCGTCGTCAAGTAATAGAACAGGGAAATTGATTCTGGGCTTAACAACTTCAATAATTCGTTACAAAGTCTCTTTTCTATATAAGTCATGCAATGCTAAAAGGGGTGTCTAAAACGGTCAGTTGTCACAAATATTTGAATTAAACTAGCTCGAGTTATCTGTAGTTTGCGTTACTCTGAAAACTATATGCAACACAAGTTCATGCTTTATTTTCATCGAAAGGTATGCTGGTACTAATGAGACTATCATTGAAATATAAAATAAATCAAAACTGGCCATTATGTTCTTCGAATTTTAAAAGCTTATACTTGTTCTTATCAGGCTTTGAGTTTGCAAAAGTTAGCTGCATTTTGTGTTTGAGGTTAGCTACCTTTTTGACAATGTAAATGTGTTAGCATGAATGTTGTTTTATTCTGCATTCAATGTCAATTTTGCATTGTAATGTCGGCTCTGTTTTCATTTTAAAGATATTTTCCGACCCCTCCCCCCCCCCCAAAAAAAAAAACCCCAACAACAACAGCAACAAAACAACAACAAACAAACAAAACAAAACATACCAAAAAACAACAACCAAGAACACACACACAAAAAAAATCGTAATGCCACCAAAGTGTATAGCAGCAGATCCAGTTCAAGCCCAACATTTTGTTTGGCCTGATCTGGGTCTAACCTGTTTGCGAATGTAATAACTAGACAACAAAAGTCATCTCTATCTGGGAAAGAGTTCGCAATGCAGAGACCGTGTTTGCTAACCATGACCCCCTTCCAGTATTATCATGAAGCCTTTTCTGATGTTTAAGTGATGGCCATACAACAGCACTTAACATTTTCCTGGCATCACATATATATTAGCCACTATTCTCATATGTGGTAAACATTAAATTAAATCTCCCCATTTGACAGTAGGTTGCAATATCCTTACAAATATATTTTTCGACCAGTCCAAATAGTTGATAATTTGCACACCAACGTTTGAAAGTGGCCATAACTAGACACCCCTTAACCTGACATGACGAATATTAATTGTCCGAAATTTACTTCCCACCTTTTGCCTGGGTAATGTAAAACGTGCATTTAGTAGAAACATTCGTAAAGTATCATCAGGACTCCGAGAGTAGTCACGAGTCCAAGGTCGTTCCCGGTAATGGCGCCAACACCACTTCTATCGCCAACACCATTGCTATCGCAAGATGCCATGCAAGATCCTATGCACGCGACAGCATAAGCCGCTACTGCATCGTTGGCAGGATCCTTGACTGTAACGGCCATAATTTTAGCGCAGTCCGCCAGAGTCACTCCTGCCTTCACACTGATTACCGCACCTGCTATCTGGACATGGGCATCATTGGTTGCTGAAACGAGAAGGTAATACTGAGAGCATGAGACACTGTCTTTTCTTCTTACGGATATATTAAGCTTGTCATAATTTCTAGATATGGATTACTTGCTGCATTCAAGATGCATCATCCATCTTTATCTAGTGGACATTTTTTGTACAAGTTATAAAAAACTATACTGAAAGACTTAAAAAACGCAACAATTAGATAGCAGCCTTTTTTATACTCGAAAATAAGAGGACAAAACGATCATTTTGATTGTACTTTTAAGAGTGACCAATTGTAAGTAACACATGAATATCTTGTCCATTTAAAATGAATTTAACACATGAAATCTTAAACTGTTTGAGATAAGGGTCAGTCAACTGTGTCATGTGACAAAATGTTATCAGTGAAAGATTCCCTACTTCTTTAAATCAAGAAACACGAGAAACATCAAATTTGTGCCATGGACTTTATTCATCACTGATTTGCAGATCTGCAATGCAGTTCGTTTGCGTGTTTGAAGTTTTTCTGTCTGTATCCTATCAGTCGGTGGCGTAAAATCTCCCATACTTATGAGATATTTCAGTGACTAAAACTCATACGATACAGTTACGTCGTCGAGTTAAGTTTTACAATTAAAACTAAGGTTTTGGCTGAAAAAGCTTACCCATGATGACATCATCGAGGCAAAGGAAGCTTACAGTCAACTCTTTTTTGAAAGATATACAAGGAAGTTAGTGTTGCGTTTTTAAAGAATGTCAGTATTCTTCTCTATATATCTATCCCACTGATGTTGGAGAATGGGGGTGACACAAATTCTGACGGCCTGAAGAACTTCAAACCATCAAAAAGAACACATTAGATCATTCTCATCATCTTGGCTGGAGATCATGAAATTCTTTTTCAAACAGTGATATGTCACATCCTGATCTGGATGATCGGGGCACTTTACGCGTTCAGTGAATACACAGGTAATTCTTAATTTTGGTCAATTTATAACTCACAATATCTTTAAAATTACTAATGATTTGGGTTGAATTTTTCGACATCAATTTAAATAAATATGATTTTCTTTCGATAAAGTAAGTATTATTAAATATTTGGACACTTTTATAGATATATTATTGATCAAGATTTTGAAAGCTTTGATTTACCAATATGCGTCTGGTAATATAGCCACCGAGTTGTTCAGCAGAACTTTTCAACGTGAAATTATATAAAAAATAGTAAGTGAGTATGATCAGGAAATACCACAATCACAAACTACAGACAACCCCGTGGCATCGCGAGGAAGAGCCGCTCAACCATCACAAGACACCAGGAAGACAAATTAAGCAAAGCAATCAGCTCTCTCTTCCCCATCAAGATGATTGCAATACTAGAATGGATATAAAGTAACGTACAACAAAACATAGAACAATTACAGAAGCCTAAAATACCTGAATGACTGAACAAGTAAATGATCTCAGGTCCCAGGGCTCGGTGTCACCTCCGCAAAAACAAAATATGAAAAAATTCTTTTACGCAATTTATGCCAAACTTGGAGACAAAGAATTTGGAATCTTGCATTGGAACTTCGTATTGGGCAAACTGTAAAGCTGATAGTGGTCCATGAAGTGGTGCTGTGTTGAATAGTCACAAGGCAGTTCATTGTGACAATGATGAGATGTGGGTTCATGTCCTAGGAGATTTCAGCTTCAAAGATATTGGGTTCCCAGACAGACTCAACAAATCGGGTGCAGTGTTGTGTCATTCAGAGGCAAAACTATTTATTACATCCTTTACCCAGGATTCAGTGGATACAAACATTCCATAAAAACTCGTCACTCTGTCAGCTCACTTTCATAACCCTGAGATTAGAAGGAAGCTTTGAAGGAAAAACGAAACTCATGAAAAGACAAAAAGACAGGTAGTAGCAAATTTCGTTGAAAAATTGAAACCTTGAGAAGAGAAAATAAGGCTGTTGTTTCAAAACAACATAATTTGTCAGTGAATATCTAGGATTGTGATGTAAAGGCGAATCCCAAAGACTTCTATTGGTATATCAATGACAAGAAAAAAAAAGAAACTCAAGGTAATGCACCTTTGAAAAAAGGAGTGGAAGTGATGTTGCCCAGTCTGATCTTTAGACAAAAGATTTCAATGGTCAGTTGATAGATGTGTTCAATAGCTGATTTCACAGGCCTTCCATACTTTTCCGGATTTCAATCGCAACTCAAGTCACATGTACTTATATCACATCATATGACTACCTCAGCCAATCAAAATTACTTCTGTTACCACGAGACCGAGCAGCCATGTGCTTGAGGTCAGTATCGAAAAACCAAAAGAAACTTTGCTTTGTAAGCAAACCAGTTTGTATGTGAGGAATATTTGTAAGGGGCCACTTAGCGCCACTCTGTATGCTTATTGTTACCTCGAAAACCAATTTTATGCATTTCAAACAACAGCCTGTGGTTGTTTACATTCTGACGTAAGTATTGAGTACGTCACAGCACTGGTGTCACTGACTGAGTAGGTGTTTATGTAAACATTTCACCATTTAAAGAATGCATCAAAAGCTCTTCAAAACATCATTGGTAATGTTGCAACGAGCTGTCAAGTCAATCTAGCAATAAAATTACATAATATGACTGAAAACTACATAAATTGTTCATTTTCACTTGTCGACATTGGGTATCTGCAATACTTATTTAAATATATGTCACGTTGTTAGGAAGGTTTTTTGATTGGCCAGATTTTTATCTATTTGGGAGGGGAAGAAGACAATTCGTCGACAGAACAATTCGTCGACAGATTGTGAGACAACTCGTTGACACTTTATGAGACAACTCGTCGACATCTTTATTCTAAGTCAATTGACCATTAAATTATAGTTGCTATAATTTTTAAAAAGCTCACGGTAATTTTAAGACAGTTTATCAATATAAATGACCATTTTTCCTAAAAAATGAATATTAACTAAAATACATTCAATGAAATAAACAAAATAACTCTTAAAATACGCGCCGAATGCAGGACCTAAAAAACGAAAAAAAAAACAAAAGAAATATTTAGAATAACTCGCCTCCTAGAGATAGACAGACACACAGAGAGAAAACAAGAATGAGGTAGACTTAACCTCCTCCCTGGATCCAATCCCCACCAAAACTTGCATTAAGTGAAGCAGTTTTTTATCTGTCAACAACCCACTCCGATTTTCTTACGTATAAAAATGGCACAGCTCATCACCAATAAACAGAAGCATCCAAGCAGTCATATGCAGAAATATTGCTCATTGACTGCATTCAATATACTTAATATTAGAATTCATAATTGCACCTTATAACCAATTAGAATTATAAGTTACAGGTCAATTAACTTTAAACAAAAGTCGACGAGTTGTCTCACTATCTGTCGACGAGTTGTCTCAAAAATGTGTCGACGAATTTTTCTGTCGACGAGTTGTCTTGATTCCTTTGGGAGGACTGGGAGCTAATTGGAACGTGTCTCAAAACATGGCATGAAATTAGCTATTTAAACGAACATATCGAGGTCACTCTTTGAGTAAGGTCTCCCCGTTTCATGGACAATATTTGCGTTTACAAAGAAGGGGTAACTAAGCTTTTCAAATTATTGAACCCCTCAAAGCTTTTGGATGAGATTAGCTTCATCCCAGAGTCCTTAAGGAGTTAGCAACAAGTTAGGTACAGTGTCGCACATCTTTTCTAGGAGGCAATAGACACAGGCAAACATAGAAAGAAATGGTCTCTCGAAAATATCCTCCCACTTTTCATGAAAAATGTCAGGACCCTTGCGTGCAATTATCGTCCAGTTTCCCTTACTTGTCTACCATGTAAGTTGCTTGAACATATTGTGTGTTCAAATATAATGGTTCATCTGGATGAACATAAACTTCTATCAGGCAGGTAACATGCTTTTAGGGAAAAAGTAGTTGTTAAGCTCAGATGACCACAGTTGTAAATGATATGACTAAATGTTTGAACCATAAAGAACAGGAAGATACAGCCAAAAGCCGTCAATACAGCGCCTCATGAACTCATTTAAAGTGATCTGTTCAGTTATGGAATAGGTTGTACAAAGTTGAAATAAATATACTGTCTCTTTCTTGTGCCTCAGAGAACAGCAAGTTGTAAAACAGAGTTAAGCTTAGATGGGGCTCCAGTTTCGCCAGTTGTTCCGCAGGGCACTGTACTTGGTCCTTTGCTATGCTCATTGTATATAAACGACATATCAAAAGACATTGATTTCAAAATAAGGCATTTTTGTTTGCAAATGATAATGTCTGCTTTTGTGAAATTAAGGACAAGGAGAACACAGTGTAACACCAGAATGTCCTGGCCCGACCCCATACTTTCTTGGTGATTGATCATGAAATAATTTCTATGGCCATTCTCCTCCCTTCCGCTTATTCAAGAAGGGTTGTTGTTAGTTACAACTAAAATCACGTGCACGAAGTACTGGTTAACTGCTTCGTCAAGCTTGACAAGGAAAATGTTGTTAGGTGAACTGACCGTTCTGACATGACCATAACTGTTGACTTGGACGTTAAGCATAAAAAACAAATAACCAAACACCAGAATGACATCAAGCGACTAGGAACCTGGGAAAGAAAATGTGGTATGAGATTCCAAACCATCAAATTCAATATGATGCAGCTGACAAGAAAATTGTCCAAAAAGATCAATGCTGGTTGCACTTTAGATGGTACCATTCTTCAACATGATGACAATTTTAAATGCCAGGAGTAACAATTACAGAGGATTTGAGTAGTAATACATATGTAATCAATATTTGCACAAAAGCTAACCAACCCTTGGTTTTCTTATGCAAAATCTATATCACTGTCCCCAAGACGTAAAGGAAGCAGTTTATGTCCTGGAGTAACTTATTTCTTATTGGGATCCACAAGGTGTTGTTCGTCAGAAGGAATTGAAAAGTGTGCAAAAGCGCGCTGCCAGATATTTAACAGGAAAATACAACTATAAAACTGGGAGCATGATGGCATTCTTGTACAATTAAGATGTGAATCCTCAAGAGAGGGAGGAAAGATAACATACTTCTTCTATTATACAAAGCCTAAAAGGTAAGACAAGTTTAGCAACAGATGACCTCACCCCTTAACCGGGAGCAGAAGAAATCGCCAATCAGTGGCATTTCAGACCGTTACAGCTGGAATAAAGTCAGCTTTTTTCCACCAACTATTAGGGATTGGAACACCCTCCCAGAATCTGTCATTTTCTCTGCTGAAATTGTGGATGATTGCGTTGCTTAGTTTCATTCTCTGGCGAGACCTAGGAACTTATATCATAAACTACAGGTCCCGGCAAAAGAGTGTTAGTTTTGGCGTTCATCAGTAAATCATCGTGATCCTGATGTGCTTTGTATATAATAAAAGTGGTTTATTATGTACTCTGACATTGTTCCCCTTTAAGATGCATTAGAGTAAGTGTTCAGTATTCTACCGAATTGAACGTTGGTCTAAGGAGTCAAATTGTATTGATCAAAAGTATGTCCCACGATCTTACTTGGACGTTATTTTTGCTTCAATTGCCAAACTATCTGGGTTTGATCTTATGCAAACTTGGCGTAAAATGTGATACGGTCCAACCTACTCAAGGAATGACTTAAATAACTATTGTTACTTTTGTTAATATGAACTGAAAACTGCAGAATTAGAATTCTCACGATGAGAAGATCTAGTAGACTGCTTGAACAAGCTTTGTGTTTGTTCAGTGAATCGCATGGTTTATTCTGTGGGTTTATGCTATCATTTCATTTAACTACATTTTCCAACCACTATTTCATCGAAAAAGATTGAATGTTAAAAAAAACAAAAACAATAATTTGTTATAAATATTTAATTTTATTTAGTTTTATCTCAAATCTCTGAAAACCAGCATTGATATAAGTTGTTTACATGTACAAGTTTGTTGCTACGGAAGAGCTAACGGTTAAAAATATGGCGTGACTCGATTTACAAACTGAACATCCTTTAGAAACATTGAAAGTTATAATGTTATGGTTTGCAGGAAAACAATACCCAAATGAGCATAAATTGAAGTAATTGTTGTAAAAGTATATAATAAAAAGAATATTGGATTTGTAAGGAAATATTTTTGTGTGGGCTTATTATTTCGGTGGAATCAATTTGCAAGCTAATCGAGTGCCAAAACAATTCGTCCACACAAACTATAATAATATCAAACAACCTATAAATATTTTGCATACATGTCATAGGCATGCTTATGAAAATGGATAATTACCAAATACTGTAAAAGTCGAAGTTGGTCATGCTTTTTCTCAGCAAAAGCATGATAGATACAAAACGTCTATAAACAATAAAAACAAGTCTAATATCACATCATTGATCTTAAGCATACCATGGTTTGAGTTCTAAAAATATTAACTACCTGCTAGCGCATAAGTCAAACTATCTCCTTCTGGATCTACGGCAGCCAATGTCACAAGTGTTGTTGCTGAAAATATATGAACATTCGTCAAATTTATAATAGAACACTCGTTCGTTTGTCTTTGTGAAAATGTTTTCGCTTCCAGATGCCGACAGAAATAACCATCAGGTAAGTGTTTAAAATTTCAATTTATTTTAATTTCTATTGATGCTATTTATTGATGAGTAGATGAGTCAAAACATTATTGCTTGTATTGTCGAGGAACGAGGGATCATGCGAGGCTCTGCAAATTTATGCGTTGTTTAGCAAGGAACTTAGATACTCTCATACACAAATTATGGCTGAGGATAAAGGCTTTAGGTCTCTAGCTCCACTGGATACACCAGCATGTGCGTTTATCGCAGGCTTATGTGCACATGCGACCAGTACATTGTGTTGGTCTATTAATTGATGAGAAATATATTTTATATGACTTATGTGCAATTTAATTTAAGGTTAAGTTATTACAAAAGTAGACTTTTGGGTACAAGTTACTTAGTATAACATCTCCAAATAAAACAGGAGGGCCAGGTAATGTCAGAATCGCATACCACATACCAACCAAAGTCACCTCGAGGAAAGACAAAGAACACAGTAGACAACTACACGACAAAATGGGCAGCATCTAAATAAAGCAACCAGCTCTCTCTATCCTAGCGCAAGGGCTGTTAAATTTTGAGGTCATCCGCGAAAGTTTGAGTTATGGCCCTTTTTGACTTGGGTTTTGGCTAATGCAAAAGCTATATTGGCTTTTTTTCGTGTAATAAACTTCATATTTCCACAAAGGTATAATATCTGACAACTTCTAACTATAGGCCACGATTACCCAGTGACTGTAGATAAGCATGACAGTGATTAAAATTTTACCCTACCCCCTGGCCACTTATAGAGTCAAAGGTCAATTATTTAAATTTCGCAATAAATTAGTCAGTTGTCAATTTTTATTCCTATTTCGCATGCAGACAGAGATACAATAGATATAAAACATATTAAACAGGATTTTAGTTTGAAGGCCTGGGTCAGGCCCCTGCGTGGACCTAGGGGGTGGGATAGAGGCCCAAGTTCAACTTTTAAGAATATGGTCATGTTTCATATCAAATTAAAGGGGAATAACGCATGCAGCAACACAGTAGCTAACATTTTACCGGTAGTGGTGGTGGGGTCAATTTCAACTTTTCAGAACATTGTCATGTTGCATATCAAATAAAAGGGAACGACAGACACAGCAACATGCACGCACATGTTCTGTCCTTACAAGCATCCTCGACCCCTGGGTTAGGGTTAAAGGTCAAAAGAGTTGTTTTTTTCTGAAAGTAGTCATTTTCTATATCAAATTAATGAAAATGGAGTATAGAGCACCATACAGGCACACATTCTGTCCATACACACTCCCTAGACCCAGAGCTGGGGTCAAAAGGTCAAAATATTTTTTTCTTTTGAAAGTAGTCATGGTGCCTATTAAATTAAAGAGAATGGAATATAGAGCTTCATGCAAACACATACATGCATACACGCACCTTCTGCCCCTTGGTTGCAATCATCTTGACGACGAAGAGAGGGCCTGTTGCTTTACTTTGTTTGTCTTCCTGGTGTCTCGTGATTGTTGTGTGGCTCTTTCTCGCGATGCAACGGGTTTGTCTGCAGTTTCTGATTGTGGTATTTCCTGGTCATACTCACTTACTATTTTGGGTCAAAAGGGCAAAGCATATTTTTCCGAAAGTAGTCATGTTGCATATCAAATTGAAGGGAATAAAGCATAGAGCACCATGCAAGCATATAATCTGTCCTTACACACATCCTCAGCCTGTGGGTTGGGTAAAAAGGTAAAAAAATCTGAATGTGGTCATGTTACATATCAAATTAATGGGAAAGAAGAAAATACTAACATAGAAGTAAAAACGTTGATCTTACAAACACCCCTGACCTCTGGGTCAGATTGAAAGTAATAAGGTTGCAAAGATCAGGAATCGATACAATCAAGTACCACACCTGACCCAGGATACCAATGGGAAAGTGACAAACTCACAGAAGACACCACAAACGAGAGCCAAGAGGTCAGCCCTTTCCCAGCAGGTGACCACAAAGCACATATAAACAGACGCGCACAAAACATAGCAAACACAAGACAGAACAAAAACATAAAAGATCCACAAAAGAAGTACCGCCTTGGAACGGTCAGTAAAATATTTTACTGGAGGGCTTAAACCGGTTTAACGGCGCCAACCTCACCCTTAATTCAGATGTGGATCAAGACACATAAATATTTGGTTTGCATGAAAGACCCCTAACTTATCAATGCATCATCTCCTAAAACATATAAATCAAAAGGTCAGAATTGTACAGATTAGTTTTTTATTGAAATAAGCACTGAAAAATAATCGATATACTTTTAACTATGATCTGTATGATACCCCAGGTGAACTTAGGGGTTGGAGAAATGGGATTTATGTTTTGTGATTTATACGTTTCTCTAAAATAACCCTTCACTGGGGATATAAATTGGACGAATTTACCTTGTTTGACTTCTTTTTTGACAGGCGACACATCCGATTCTTGTAATTCTAGTTATAGATTGTGATTATAATATACCTACAATAGTGATTTGAGATTCACTAGATAATATGGTACCACTCACGTATGTTCTAGTATGTATTAGTTTGAAAAACACATTGAAAGCGTCTCTACCAGAGTTGATTTGTTTTTCTTCTCACTGGAAAGGTCTCTCCCTAGCCACTTCAAGCGAGCATGTAAATTTATTTCTCGAAGGGAATAAAACTTGCATATTGACAAATAAGCTGCTCTTAAGCTGTTCAGGTGTTTAGCCTGTAAACCTGGGATTCTGATCATTGATTTGGTAGAAATATACTTACCGGCAGGAGCAGTATTGAGGTTAGCAACAAGCGAAGTAAGTGTGAACTCTGGTTGTTCGTCTACATTAGTGACTGATAAGGTAAAAGTCTGCGTACCAGTATCAGGCGTACCGGCAGAATCTGTAGCACTGAAATAAACATATTTTATTTGAACTTCATGACATACATACATATATATATATATATATATACACACACATTACAAAAGGATTAGAACGGAAGCTTAAAGCTTATCTAGTTCATCTCCTGACAATATTCAGCTGCAAAAATGTAATGGCGCTCATTCAATATCAGATGTAAAAAGCGCAAAATGGCAAACATGACAGAAATATAGTCAATATAATACAAATTGTGATAACTCCACCTTGTAACTTTTACTCTTTTGTTCAACTAAATTATAAATTCTGTAAAAGAATATCACCGTTTATTAATGAGAAAAGTAATAATTTTTTGTAGTGTTATTAAGTTCAAGATCATTTCTTCATTGTTTTTGGACATTATTACAAAGGCGTGTTATCAAATTGAGATATTTTGACGAGAAAAAAATGTATGGTAATTAGAACGTTAACAATGATTAATACAATGTAAAACATGTACAAGAGAGAGAGAGAGAGAGAGAGAGAGAGAGAGAGAGAGAGAGAGAGAGAGAGAGAGAGAGAGATCATTGAGCAGGCTTGAGGCTGAACTTGGCGGTATACACTAGTAGTTAATTTATCAAACACTCATAACTTATCTGAACAGGGTATACTTTAAGCATCAGTATTAGAAACGCTTCGTATCAGAGATATATTTATGGACTGCTTCAAAAATGAGTGTATTTGTGGGCAAAGACAGTAGGGGATTTCCAAATAAGAGAATTTGAAGAGTAACTGATGAGTGTTGAGAGATTTTTTGATTTAGCTCTGCTCTCTGTTCGCGATAGAGTGGACAACGCATAAAGTAGTGATCAGTATTCTCCACATTTCCACAGAGACAGAGAGGTGAATCTGTGATGCGTTTCTGAAAGAGATCATCGTTAAGCGAGCTACACTTTGTACGTAATCTGGTGTGAAGTACCTGAGCACGCCTATTACCTGCATAGAAATGCCTAGGGATGGCTTTAATGTCAGAGTTCAACTTACGTTTAAAAATGATAACAGAATCACTATTTCTTACATCCAGTGGCAAGTTATTCCATTCCCTAATAGAAGACGGTAAAAACGAATTGAAATACTGAGTAGTGCGAGAGTTTACTGTCTGAATATTTTGTGCATTACGCAGATTGTATTGAGATAGAGTGTTGACAGTAGGGGGAATCAGAGAAGAAAGATATTCTGGAGAGAGATTATTAAACATTTTATATAGAAGTAAAAGTCTATGTTTCCTGCGCCTAGTTTCCAATGGGTCCCAGTTTACTTCCTCATAAAGCGCATGTAATGACACAAGTTTAGTAGCTCCCGTCACAATCCTAGCTGCCTCTGTCTGTATTTTATCAAGTACTTGTTTCTCATAATTTGTACAATTTCCCCATACGACATCGGCATATTCTAGTACAGGTCTTATGAAGGTGAGATAAATAGTTTCAAGAGATTTTCTATCAACGGAAAACTTCAACCTCCTCATGACATTTATTCTACCCCAGGCTTTTTCCTTGATATAATCGATATGTTTATGCCAAGAACAATCATTGAAAAGAAATACACCAAGATGTTTATGAGATTCTACTTCAGAAATAACTTGATTTTCCATAAAGAGAGGTGGGTGTAAAGCTTTATTTAGTTTGCGAGAGATAAGGAGAGACTCTGTTTTTTTGGGATTCAAAGAGACAAGCCAAGTTTTCGCCCAGGTCATAATTTTTTCAAGATCCGGAGTGATAAGTTCAGCAGCGGTATCTGGGTTTTCAACAATTATAAACAAGCTGGTATCATCAGCAAAAAGACGAATATTGGATCCAATATCCGTTACAATGTCGTTAATAAAAAGAAGAAAAAGAAGAGGACCAAGAATAGAACCCTGAGGAACACCAGCTCGTATAAATTTCCATGCTGACTCTGCACCAGGAATAACAACTCTCTGACGTCTATCAGTCAAATAAGAACGAAACCTTATAAGAAGATCTCCAGCTATACCCGCAGCTTCAAGCTTTTTTTAAAGACCTTCATGCCAAACACGATCAAACGCCTTGCTTATGTCACAAAAGACGACACGTACCTCCTTTCCGAAATCAAGGGCTTGAGAGAAAGTATTGTATAAAAAGGTCAACTGGTTGACAGTTGAGTCACCCGGAATAAAACCAGACTGCAATGAAGTAAGAATATTATTGTCTCTGAAGTGATTATAAACATGTTTGAAAATAGCTCGTTCAAAAACTTTTTCAGACGTGCATAAAAGAGAGACAGGTCGATAATTTGATACAGATGAACGATCTTTTGTTTTGGGGATAGGAGAAACATTTGATAACTTCCAAGAATCAGGGAAAGTTCCCGTTTGAAGAGACTGATTAAAGAGAGAACAGAGAGGATATGAAAGTTCAACTGCCAGTTCACGAAGAATTCGATTGCTAATACCATCTGGGCCAGCAGCTTTTCTAGTTGGAAGTGACTTTAAAATAACTTCTATTTCAGCTGGTGTAAGGATCAAAGATCTCAGCTCGTGTAACACATTGTATTGAATAACATCAGGAACTGCTTCATTGGAGTCATTAATTAATGTCTGGTCTCGAAAGTAGTCATTTAAGGTGTTAGCTTTGTCGAGGTCGTCAGTGATTATCTGTCCATCTTTGTCAAGAGGAGATAAAGAATTTGAGCTATTAGGCGATATGATAGTTTTTAAGGTTGACCACCAGTCTTTTGATGATAGTGTGTCAGATTTTAGTTTGTTTACAATGTTTTCGTTGCATGTGCTTTTTGAATCTCTGATCATACCAATGACTTTGTTTCGCTGTGCTCTGAATATTGCCCAGTGATGTGTGGTATTTGTTCTTTTAGCTTTTCTATATGCCCGTTTACGCAGTCGTATGTGATGCTTGATATTGGTAGTTATCCAAGGGGGTTCATCAGGTCGAATCCGAGTTAGTCTGTTAGGGATGCAGGCTTTTGATATGTCAGTAATATGTTCTGTGATATTCTTTACGTGTTTATTTATATCTTGATCGTATAAACTTTCCCAATCGGTCGTTGTAGCTTTTCCTCTAAGAAGGTTATAATCACCTCGGTCGTATGACCAGGTATGACGGAGATATGATTTGCGTTTAGGTTTTGTAAAGTTGAGAATGCCAAAGACGGGACAATGGTAGCGAACTTCTTGATTCAAGAACGGATCTCCTACTTCAGAATATAGCAAATGATTTTCATTATTAGTAAGTATTATATCAATTAGAGAGGATGAATGTTCTGTGAAATGAGTGGGAGTTTTGATAGTTTGTGTGAAAGAGAATTGCTCACAGATGCTTTTTATTTTTGCTGATGATTGCGTGGCGAGCATGTTATAGTTAAAATCGCCAGTTACAATTATATCTTGAATGCCAGTATCAACTGCCAAGTGTATCGAGTCCTCAATCGACGAGAAGTAAAGAGCGTCAGAATTGGGCGGTCTGTAGAATAGACCAAATAGAATATGTTTATGCCTCAGTGTAAGCTCTATCCACACACATTCAACTCCAATGGGTTCAAGATCTGCACGCCTAACGTAATGTATATGATCTTTAATATAAATAATAACACCACCATGACCACCACGCACTGAAATAGATAAGAGATATAAAGTTCAAACATTTGGTTTCTATGTTTTACCGCCCAGCATATGTCTATGTATCAGAAAATTATGTTTGATCGCTATTATTGAATAAAGTCGCTTTGTTGCTGAAGAAAATTGGGATAAAAAGCTTCCAAAAGTTCAAGAATTTCTAGCGATAAGGCGAGCAATCTCTCTAAACGAGACATTCGTTTTATTTTGTTGAAATAACGACTGGAGAAACTAGGCACATTCAACAAATATATATAGACGAGCCGTCGATGCAACATTGCCCCCCATTCGCATATTTAAAACGGGGTTTCCTTCATGCATGTAATAACTCTACTTCTTATTGAGTGAGAATTTATTTCGACCATCAACTGTGCTTGTTATTCAGTAACATATATGGGAACTAGACCGTTAAACTGGGAACCACGCTATGTACAGTAAAATCTATTTATACAGTTGATGTACAATAAAAACGACCATCTTGCAAAATGGTCTATTTTTGTCAGATATTTAATGTCTTCTTTCGCTTATACAACCCCTTCCCCCCTAGACCCAAGACGCCATTTACATATGTTATATATTTGTATAGCGACATTTAATTGTCCAAAGGGCATCTTGGGTCTAGGGGGGGGGGGGGGAAGCATCTAAAAACAAACTGAAAGACGCCAGTTTCAACTTTTCAATGACAAACGTCACAATTTTAAGTATATTTTGTACGCATGCGCAGAAGGATTACCGCAAAGTTTTGGAAATGAAGGGCGTTTATATCCTTAATATTTTAGCACTTTTACTTTTTGAAAACCTGCGAAGGATTTACTAAAACTATCGTTTAAACGGCACCCAGTCTATAGACGTAAAATGAGGGGTGGGAGTAGAAGACGCAAGTTTTCACGGCTTTGTAAATAATGGATCGCTTTGAAACCTATTTTGATGCTTTCTGTGCATATTTTACTACCGAAACAGTCCAATTTTAAAAACATTTGGGCAATTTACAAATTTAGGTTTTGTAATTATGTCAACTAGGGAAAATATACGCCTTATCGCTAGAGCTTTTAGGTTTTAAAATTACCAGTTCATCCTGACGTCACTAAATTATGTTCACTTCTATGCGTTTTACTGTTAATGGCATCGTTGTTTTTGTCCCAGAAACTGCATGCATAACTAAAAAGTGGTGCATCAACAACACGTGAATTGCATCGTTAATACATGTTTTGTGTTGATTAAACATAAAGTTTTTATATCGTGCGGCACGACTTTTTTCAGCGCTCTTAGTAAAAGAGCATGTTTCTTCACTGCTATATTTGTACTCAGTCTGGTCTGAGCCTTCGCTATTTGACAGTATGTTCATAGTTTATGGGTAAGTACACGGGATTTTGCACTTATCGCACCCGCGAGCAGCGACGGTTCAGACAAGCCCCCGCATAATTATGCGCAGTCTCGCCAGAGCGTTCGCTGCCCACATAAACAAAGTTTTAAAGGTTTAGTCCTCTAGCCCAACTAGGTACATCTGGCTGAATGTGCATTTTTAAAATATGATTATACACATATAGACGCCTATATAATGGTTAAAGCCTCGAGAACCCCCACTTTGTTAAAAGCAGGGACCACCCTGAGCGCCCGCCCTGTCCCATCGGCGCCTTTGTTTTTACATGTAGATTCAAATGTATGATAAAAGTCAGGAAAACCGTCAGGTTTGATCAATTTTAAACTCTTTGTCGGACCAGATCTGGGACCAAACTTTATGCTTATGTTATCAGCAGAGGCTCGCTGATAGCAATGTTTTTGATCAAAGAAGCCGCTATGGGTTCTGTTACACGACGTGGTAGCAATGACCAGTGACCTATATATCGGTCACTACCTTGACGCTGGAAAGCGGATGTAGCACATTCATCCGGCCGTGGGTAGTTTCGGCTGGGTCGTTTTCGGTCTGGTTTTAGGGTGGGTCGTTTCGGCATATTCTGATAGGATCTGATTGTTTTATAATCTTGCCAAAGTTCCGACTGCATTGATTTTTCCACGAAATCGTACATGCGTGCATTCTCGCAAGAGCGTTCACTAGTACAAAATAACCAAACAAAACTGGGCTCTTTTCTGAAATAATTATTGTGTTCACAAATAGGTGCTGACTTTCTTTTATTTATTTATTTTTTTATATAGATTTCCAAAGATCCGTCTGCATTAAACACTACCCAGGCCGAGTACCGAAAGCTCAAGAACAGACTGCACATGCGTGCATACTAGCAAGAACACTTACAGGGAAATAACTAACAACAATCGGGCAAATAATGTTTGTGGACAAAAATATGTACTGAAAAGAGAGCATTCCAGATCCGACTCTATTAAACACTTGAACACTTGATGTTTGCCTCTGTACTAACATAAGCAAATAAAGTTATCAACTATGTGCAGCAGACGACTTAAGCAGGCACCATTTGGACGAACATATGGGCCGAAAATTAGGTGCATAGACCCACTTGATGGCTGTGCATGCATGATTACTTCACGCATGTTAAATGCATTACGGTATCTGCCGCATTTATGTTTATATGAACAGCGTACACGCAGGAAGAATACAGAGACCGAAATATAGTGGATGGCTGCGCTTTCATGTTTAAAGGGTGTGATAAATTAAATGAGCTGGCCCAAATACTATAACATTTACAAGAAATCTAATCAAGGAACGATGTGAAAGCGCCAGGTCATTCAGTTTATGACATGTATGCGTGACAGACATATATCCTTATGCAATGACCGGCACGTGCACACAGCTGTTGGTTATACATGTAAGGTATGATAGATCAACTTGCGACATCAAATTTCTGAGAACTAACTATAGCCTCTGTATTAAACAGAATAGTCTTTTAAAATGCTGAAAGGCAGGTTTTATCATGGAACGGCTTATTTCCATTCATTGGAATACACTACGAGGCGTGGTTGACCTGATTAACAGCGATATTCATACGCGCATCACGCTGGTATGCAGTGTCCATTCATAGAAAACAATTAATTAAGAGTTACTGTTCCTGAAATGACCGAATAACCGTTAAAAAGTGACACGTGAGCTTCCCAGTTCGCAAAAACACCATTAACTCAGTTAAAGTTCAACTTTCGAATGAAAATCGGCAACAATTTGAAAAATAAAAATGAACTGATGCCAATTTTGAAATAATGCGTTTTAAAAGTTATTGAAAAAATGCATTTTTGTTCATGAAAATACCAAAGGCACGGATCAGTTTGTGCATCCGCGCAGTCTCGTCAGCGCCTTTGTTATTCACGCTCTGTAAAGTACAATAGTAAAACTAGTGGCACGCAAAATTACTTTCCTAGCTTGTCTCTGTTCTGAGCAGGCTTGTTTGAAGTTTTTTGGTCGAACTTCCCAATGGAATATGCCATGAAAACCTGTTTGCTGCGATTATTTTGCCAACTACTCAGCTTCGGCTCTGTTTCTCACCCAATGTCTGTAGCAAACGACAATGGCATTGACCAGTCTACATAAATATGCAGTCTAATCTATATCTGTTGTTCGCGCGCATATGGCATGAACATGTTTTCGATGGCGAGGCTCATGAATTATTATTATTTAAAGTATAAAATATTGCTTTAGCTATTAATTGTTTTTTGTGTGTTGTTCATTAATCACTAAATAAAATACTTGAAATAAAAAATTGCTTTTAATTATATTTTAACATAGACTTAGTGATATAGCAAAAATGTGTGAAACACATCATTAGCTTGCATATTTAAAGATAGGAAGAAAAACTAAATTTTTAGCTTTTATCGATTTGCGGCATCTGACAAGGCTCATTTATTGTTCTTTTTTTTCATGAAAATAACAAAGGCACGGATCAGTCTGTGCATCCGCGCAGTCTCGTCAGCGCCCTTGTTATTAATTTAATTCGCGTCTCGCTCTATTGAAGTAAAAGCTAGATTTTGAGTTTTTCTTTTTAAATTTTTCATTCAAGAAATTACTCATCAAGAGATTAAAGATAAGAACATGTACAAAACCAATCGCTTTACGCCATAGATCAATATCAATATTTTCAGACTTAAACAAAAGTTTAGTACACCCCCGCTGTGTCACTGACCAGCTGAACACATCGTAAATCAACGGAAATCATTCGAAAAATCTACCCGAAGGCCGACGCTAATCCCTAAGCTGATACATTGTAAGACTATCGATTTCGCCACATCTGGCTATGTGTACATGTACAAAGAAAACATCGATAACTCATTTAGTCCGTGCATCTGCGCAGTCTAACATGAACAACCATTTGCACTGACTTAATTGATAATAAATGTATACACCATCGGACATGGGTTCCGACAATCAAACAAAGATCAGTCACGTGTACCGGTCTAAATCTTCGCCGTTTGCTCTATAGCTGGAATCTGATTAGTTTTTAATAAAATAATATTTATTTCTGCAATGAAAACGGCAGAAGAAACCTGTTTCATCTTCATCTTCATCTTCCAAAAAAGTGCTGGGCCCAATCTTGAGCATAGTCGCACTGTGTTAAACTATATACACATGTGTGAAGGAAGGTTCTTCATACAGGTTAAAAACAGGTTAAAAACATCTTGTCAGGTTTAGAGGGCTGGTCCAGCGCCGACGCAGCCCTTGAAGGCATCAAGCGACGGTGCTGTAACTGCGGAGACAGGCAGAGAGTTCCAGAGACGTATTGTTGAGGGAAAGAAGGAGCTCTTGTAGGCATTCACGGAGCAGTAAGGTACCAGGAATCGGGTCCCGTGGCCTCTGGTTGTTGTGCCGGAGTGGGTTAGGTAGATCTCAGCCGGAATGTCGATGAGGTCATTGACGATTCGGTACATCATGATCGTTTTACACTGCTCACGGCGATGTTGTAGCTCTTCCCATCCCAGATTCTGAATCATGGAGGTGACGCTGCTTTTTCGGCGATAGTCATTGTGGCAGAATCTTGCTGCGCGTCTCTGGACAGCTTCGACCTTGTTGATGCCGGTCTTTGTAGATGGGTCCCAGACTGTAGCCGCATACTCTAGCTGAGGTCTTACAAGGGTCTTGTAGCTGGCTTCTTTTATATCCTTTGGACATGATGACAGTTTCATATGTGCGCAACCGGACTTGAAGCTCCGTTAAATGCATAGTGCATTGGGCATAATCATTCGCCACCTTGTAACGTCGCCGTTTAAAACAGCGCAATTTCAGATTTCGACCACGGATCCTAAATTTACGTCCGTAATTCGACACAGTTTTTATCTTAACAACAATTTTAATGTGTCTTTGTGTTTAAATGACTACCATACGATAACAACAGACACCAGAAAGCAAAATACAATTTTTTATTGCGTAAATCAATTTGCTTTCATTTGATACTTTTTTTTATAATTGTAGCTTCTGTAGTTTCGTGACAACAATTTTTGCAAAAAAATCTGGAAACGTGGTGAATAATTATGTCCGGTGAATGTAGATGTCATTGTTTCACAACCACACAACTAATAATAATAATAATAATAATAATAATAATGCACATAATCTATCCGTTTTCAGCAGGAATTATTTTAATGCGGCAAGGCACATTTTAAAATGATTGGTGCTGAAATTCATATCAGTCTGTGAATTTGCATCAAAACATTGCTCTTCAATTACTGAAATCTTAAATATGTTTGACACATGAAGCTTTTGCTTGTATCTTGTATCTTCAGCCGTTACAGGCAGCACTGTTCTCACTGGTAATATTGTCTCTATGTAAGTCTCTTCTCAAAGGTAATTTTCTCTAGGTATTTTTCTAAGATTTTTGATGAGGTTTAAGATGTAAACAAAAAATGCAAAATTTAAATTTTCTGTTCTCTGAGATTTGTTTGATCGAAGCGTCCTGTCTTTTCTATGTAGCTGCAGAGACTGGTAGTTACAGTATCTCTCCATCCCTTGAAATCCTCCTTGTCTTCATAAGAAAGTAGCTCTTGTGTATCTAAATGTGTGATTCCTACTTGCGATTGAAGAGTAAACAGCAACTGTAGTCGTTGGTCCTCATACTGCTGACACTCTAACAAAAAATGTTCAGTATTTTCCACTTCACCACATTCACACCTGTTTGATTCAACCTGACCTAATTTTTGTTTGTAATCATTCAATTGTGAATAACCTGTTCTTAGCTGCAGCAGTAGGGTGAACCCTCTATGGTCTGGAAAGTCAAATCTTGGTTTTGGAAGTATTTGGGG
Organism: Loripinus fragilis; assembly: GCA_964019695.1. Lineage (NCBI taxonomy): Eukaryota > Metazoa > Mollusca > Bivalvia > Lucinida > Lucinidae > Loripinus > Loripinus fragilis. Next base: position 100,543,714 of record OZ026518.1, read on the forward strand.
TCTGTATTGGAAATATTCTCTCCCAGTATTAGATATGTTCCATTTATCCTGCCATTTATCCATAATGCTGTCTCTAGCTGCTTTCTTTATGTCTTGGTTTGTGAGAACACTGGTGTTCTGGTCAAGATCCTGAGCTTCTTTGGCTGCTTCCTTAGCCAGTCTGTCTGCAACCTCATTGCCTTGAATGTCGGCATGACCAGGAGTCCAGAACATACTGACTGTCCACCCATCACCTTCTAACTGCTGTATGTAGTCCTTTATTCTCCTTATAACATCTGAATAGTTCTTATGGTCCCAGTTTAATGTGATAATTCCCAATGCTGTCTGACTGTCACTGAATAGCCTCAAGGACTTACTTCTGTACGAACTATTGATGAGGTGTTCCAGTACCGCCAATATAGCCACTAGCTCAGCCAAAAGAATCGATCCATGCACTGTCACCGGTCTTTTTATAAGAATGTCCTCTTCTCCTGTAATATAAAGTACTGCACCTGCTCCACAAGGACCTGGATTGGGAATGCACGAGCCATCTGTGAAGCACAAAATACTTTCTTCTGGTCCATCTTTGATCAATTGATCTATAACACCTTTACCTGATTCTTGCTGATCTGTACTTCGGTTTTTTGAAGACCCCAGCTGACTCCAATAAGATGGTCTTTCAAGACATCGGCGAAAGGCACCTTCACTATACTCTGGTTCTGGCTGTACAAATTGCATATCAATCCCAGTGATTCTCTTCATCTCATTAGCTTGACTAACAGCCAGCCCTATTGGAGATACATGTTTCTCATTCCATAGCTCTGAATTCTGTGTGTATTGGTCTAGTTTAGATTTCAATGGGTATGTAGGTTTCTTTGCAGATATTTTGGCAATGTCCCTGATTGCAATCTCACAGTATCTCAAATTAAGTGGGGGGATTCCTGCTGCCACCTCTAATGCATCCAGAGCCGCAGTAGATGGTAAACTCAAACACAAAGCCAATGCCTTTCTCTGTATTGCTTCTAGCTTCTTCATTTCTGTCTGTGATACAGTCTGCCACACTGTACACCCATATTCCAAAATTGGTCGTACCATTGTCATATACAACCTGACGAGATTTTTTGAAGACATCCTAGCAATTCCCTTAACTTCGCGAATGACATGTAGAGCTTTTTACATGAGTAAAACCAAACAGCCACGCCGATAGGCTCACAGTATCTATCTAGTGAGGCTGCAGGTCTAATCTCTGGTTCTGCCTTACTGTGAGGGTCTGGATGGGGTATAATGATTAGTGAATAATGACCCTTTTTTATAATGAATAGTGAATAATAGGCCAAAAAATAATTTGTTTTTGTTTTTGTTGCTTTACGTCCCATGTCAACAGCTATGGTCATTGCGGGACGGTCAGTTCACTTAACCACACTTTTTCCTGGGCAGGCTTGAGCAAGCGGTTAACCAGTAATTTGTGCACATACTTTCGCTTGTAACTGACAACAACCCTTCTTGAATAAATCAGCGGAAGGAGGAGAATGACCGTAGAAATTATTTCATGATCAATCTCCACGAAAGTATGGTACCGGGCCGGGATCGAACAAAAAAATGAATAGTGAACAATGAGGGCCTAAAAATTAATGAATAATCCTACTTTTTTGATGAATTGAAGAAAAAGTTAATGAATAGTGAATAATCAGATATCTTTGCCACCTTTCTTACTTTTAATGAATAATTGGTCTTATTTTAATGAATAGCCAAACATTTTAATGAGATGAATAATTGGCTAAATTTTTAATGAATACCCCATCCAGACTCTACTGTGCCTTTGCGAGCAGCGAAGGTTCTGGCGAGAATATAGGGATCACACATGTTTTTTCATGCATTAACATTTGCCGGGTCCCGAGGATGCTTATTGAACACGAGGCCGATAGGCCGCCTGAGTGTTCAACATCATCCGAGGGACCTGGCAAGTGTTAATGCAATGAAACAAACATGTGTGATTGTTATTCTTGCATATTTTACCTTATTCCAGCTCAATTCGCAATGAAAACGCTGCTAAAACATTAAATTGTCCATTTTCTTACACTGGATTTCTCCGAACAAAATGGCGTCGGCTGTGTATTTTCGAACGTCATTACGTCATAACCGTACGCAACGTTTTCGCGAACAAAAACATTGGCGAAATGATCAGTCTGATCCGCAATGCGTGTTACGTCATGCAAATAATGCAGGGCTCATTTTAAGTATTTTCAGGTTCAGACCCATGTTCAAACAGCATGTGAATCTCCTGATTTGAACATGGATTTTCGTTCATTTGACAACGGGTGTAAACAGCTATACGAATAGATATCTATGCAAGAATACGCATTCGACCACGGATCCTAAATTTACGTCCGTGATTCGACACAGTTTTTTTTATCTAGCAGTTGCAATACGTATCAAACTGGCTCATATCATAGTAAGAAAGAGGGCAAAGATCAGGAATCGATACAATCAAGCAACATACCTGACCCAGGATACCAATGGGAAAGTGACAACGTCACAATTAGACATCACAAACGAGAGCCAAGGGTCAGCCCTTTCGCAGCAGTTGACCACAAGGCATCAACAAACAGACGTGCATGAAAGCAAACAAAACAAGACAAAAATAATATAAATGATCCACAAAAGACGAACCTCCTTGGAACGGTCAGAAAAATATCAGAATGTCATGTAGGATGTTACATTGTAAGTGATTATTTTGCTGACAAATTTCGAGTCTTGATTCTCAAAAAATCAGGCGGCTCAGAATCGTAGGTGCCGTGCATTCTTAAGAACATTACAATTAATCCTAGATAATGTCATTTTGTTGTGTTCTATTAGTAGGATAACACAGTATAGAGAGTAGAGCAATCATATGTAGACAAACTATAGTGTTTCCAGGTTTTAAGTGACCCCCGTTTTTCTTTTTTTAAACAGCTTTAAATTGAACTTAGAAGAACGGCACTTAGCATGTGGATTTGAATGCACACCGCGTAACTAAAACTTATTTTTGGGAGGCGCCCTCATTTGTAAATGAAGCCCAAATCCCCTGTGCAAAAGAATAACTTAGTTGTTTTTCCCTGTGAATATACCCATGTGTACCCCAATGGATACACGTGGTATATTTGCATTGCTATGATGAACGAAGATAAGGCCAGTTAAGCAATTTTAGCGTGAAGTAGCGATTGTCTTCATCAGTCCAAACACGTGTTTTGGGTGCTCAAAAGAACCGTATCATCGAGACAGTTGTTTTGAGTACGCACAACATATTTTTTGGTTGATAAATAGAAAAAATAATCTTCTGTTACACACTCTTATCTGTGGGACTGGCGAATTACCTCCACTGACCCGTATAAGACATGTTTTATTAATATCGCTATAGGTTCATTTGGGGACTTAATTCAAAGAGGAACAGTAAAAACACACCAAAATTCCATCTAATCCCAGCCTATACAAAAACTCATATTTATGTGGAAAAAATAAATTCAATTACGCGGTTTATATCTAAATTCATTTCTTTAATTTATTTTTCAATTAAATTCACCATTAAAGAATAATTTGCAAAAAACGGGGGTCACTAAAGTCCTGGGAACACATTAGATACTAAAACCTTTTGATTTTACTTTATAAAGAATCTCACCTGAACTTTTATTCTAATGCACTTGCAAATGCAACGCGACGTCTGATTGGATTGCGTCATAAATTTGCGACAGTATATCCTGCGATATACTGTCGGAAACCCGACGTCATTACGTAACGTCGCTTTTCATTGGTTGACAAGTGAATAAATGCAGCTGGCAAGTGGTTAGATGCAACTGGCAGCCGCTGGACGTATAGGCACAAAAAAGTACATTTTCTCTGTCTTTTTGAAGGGAAAATGTTAATAGTGCATTAGAATGGGGATAACCACATTCAAAATTTTCATTTGGGGAGGTATATCGTCAGATATACGTTCGGAAATCACGTTTTACGGCTCCGCTTACGCGTCGCCGTAAAACTGAATTTCCGACCGTATATACCAAAATAAATGTTTCCTTTAGGGTGATAATGTAGTACCTCCCAGTGAACCATACGTTTTGGTGACGAAGACGTCTTTTGTAAGTTTTGGTGACGAAGATGTCTGAGACACGTGTTTCAGACGTTTATCAGCAAAATTGACGTCTGCAGAACATCTAAAAAACGTTTTGAAAACTAAATGCAAACGTGTTTGACGTCTTCAATTTGTAACGCTTTTGGAGTGACGTATACGTCTTGTGTTAAGAACGTCTCGGTCACGTTCAGGAATCACTAGCATACGTTTTAAAACGGGTTCACTGCAGATTTATAATGTTTTGATGAAAGTTTTAAACACAGTTTGAACACCAAACAAAGACGTCATTGTTTTGGGATTACCATCACGTGTTAAGCACGAATTAAAACGTTATAAAAACGCCCCCATGCAAGGGTTTCGTTAGGTCTTCATCACGATTTGAAAACTAGATGCAATCGTGTTTGACGTCCGCTTTTGGAGTGACGCACACGTCTTGGATAATAAAACGTCTCAGTCACGTTAGGAATCACTAGCACACGTTTTTAAAACGAGTTCACTGCAAATTTATAATGTTTTGATGCAATTGTGAACACGTTTGAACACCAAACGATGACGTCATTGTTTTGGGATTACCATCACGTCTTAAACACGAATCAAAGCGGTATAAAAGCATCCTCGTCCTCGTGCAGGGGTTTTGCTAGGTCTTCAACACGTTTTAAAAACTAAATGCGAACGTTTTTGACGTCTTCAATTTGTAACGTTTTGTGAGTGACGAACACGTGTTATATGGAAACGTCTTTATTGTAAACGTCTCCATCGCGTTCAGGGTACGTATATAGAAAGACAGTTACAACTTTTGAAACGTTTTCCTTACAGATTTGCAATGCGCCACGGCAGGAATGGGGTTATAAAACGCCTTGAACACTAAACAAAACGTTCATGTAGGGGTTTTATTTAGTCTTCTGCACGTTTTGAAAATAAAATTGAAAGGTTCTGGACGTTTTCAAAATGTAACGCTTTTGGGGTGACGATCACGTCTTAAACACGTTTTACCTGGGAACGTCATCGTCACGTTCAGGTGACGTCGAATGGTTCACTGGGCTTTTTCAAACGACCACAACATTTTTAGTAGCCTTATCTGCTGGGACCAAAACAAAACTCCTATGGAATTCCTGGACCTCTTTCTTCACATTTCTAAGTTGAATTAAGCTTTAGATGGAGGAAAAGTAAGTAAGAGTGCAAAGATCAGGAATCGATACAATCAAGTACCACAACTGACCCAGGATACCATTTGGAAAGTGACAAACATACAATGAGACACCACAAACTAGAGCCAAGAGGCAATTCCTTTCCCAGAAGTGACCACAAGGTACAATTAAAAAGACGTGCACAAAGGCATTATAATCACAAGACAGAAAAAAACATAAATGATCCACAAAAGAAGTACCGCCTTGGAACGGTCAGTAAAAATATTTTACTGGAGGGCTCAAACAAGTTTCACGGCGCCAACCTCTCCCTTGATTCTGATGTGGACCAGGACACATTTGGTAAAGTGATAAAACACAACAAATACGATAGCCAAGAGGTCAGCCGTTTCCCAGCAGGTGGCCACAAGGCTACAAGGAATATACATGGCAGTACAACACACATCAACATGAAGCATACCTAACAAAAACGATCCACAAAAGAAGGACGGCCTTGGAACGGTCAGTGAAAAATCTTTAACTGGAGCGCTTAAACCGGTTTCACAGCGCCAATATCACCCTTAATGCAGATTGGCTTGCATGAAAATCCCCTAACTTATAAATGCATCATCTCCTAAAACAAATAAATCAAGATCTAACAACGACACAAAGCAAAGAAAAGGACTCAATAGTAAATATAACTGAATACCGGAGCAAAAGAAATCTAATAGGTAAACCCCGGTGGGCCCAACAAACAGCCGAAGCATCAGGCCCCTACCATCTCATCAAAAGATAAGTCTTTAAGTCGGAACCGTCATAAAGTCTGAAGTCCGACCCACTGGTGTGCAATTAAAGAGGAAAGCAAAGATGCCAACCGTGATTGGGTTGACCACCAAGCATGCAGTCTGTTACAAAACATTAATGATATAGCCAATCTGTTATAATGGGAAATCATTTTAATGAACTGCGCTGAAAAATTATTAGAGCCAACAACCTTCTTTAATTTATACACCAAGTCACCATAGAATTCAGGTTCCAGAAGTTCTTGGCGCAAAAGAGATTTACGTAAAAATGGCAACATTAAGCTAAAAATTTGTACTGAAAAACGCTAATTTAAAATACTTCTCTAAGGGATCTTTCTTTGGCTTTTACTAATCATGGTCGTAAGGCTTATATTCATTTTTAAGTTTCTGGCCTATCTCAGTTTTACGTAATTTAGAGTTAGAGGCTAATAAACTTTACGATAGAGCAAACAAATTATATAAAGCAGCACTTCTTACAAGGTGTTATGTTCAGCATTTCCTTAGTACTTATTGCGGTCGGGCATGGCCCGCCGCTTATATAAACATCATTCAAAACACACATCAAATTCAGGTTTTGACCAAAGCTTTATGCCGTGCTCAGGCTATATTTTATTCGCTGCCGAACAACGAGCGGGGTACCAAATATCGTGGGTTGACCTACAGCACGAAGTAAACTGTCCGTGAAATCTATAGAGTGAGGCAAGCTCGTCAAAGAAGGCGTCAATTTGCCCTGTCCCTTATATAAACGCAATAAGTATTAGCTTATCAAAAAAGCTGGCGAAAGTTAAACGTCCCAAAGTCGAAGCGTCCTTGATTGGCAAAGAGTGCAAGCGAACTTCACATCAGTAAACGTACTTCTGTGATCGTCATCCACATCTGATTACATAGGATTACTATGAATTCAGGCACTGTCTTATGACGGTCATAACAAACAGGTTTTATGCCCCCAAAGGGAGGCATATAGTAATAAAGCTGACTGTCCTTAGTGTCCTAGGTGTTTGAGTGTTCATATCATATGCGGAGTATATCTCCTATATTATTTTAGGCAGGAATGCGAAAATTCGTGTCTTAATGCATTTAGGGTCATGTAGCGTCACGCACCTTTACCACTGCCATCAGATCTAGAAAAATCGTGTCCACGAGCATACATCCTAGGAATCCCAAATTTGATTTGTGAACACATCTTGGGGTCACGGAGTCTGTACATATACAGTTATTGACCACTGTGACCTTGATTTTCTGGCATTAGTTTTAAGAAAAATGTGCTGTCTAGTGTTGTCAAATGATTTTCCATAAATGTGTCGCATGCTAGATGGACAGGAGGCTTAAAGACATTATGATTATTGGACGTTGCGTCACTAGCGTAACGTCACTTTGACGTTATTTTTAACGTTTGAGTTGCTAAGTGAGGCAGAATCGTAACGGCGCCATTGATCGCTAGGCGTCATTGTAGCAGATTAAAGTATTTATCGTTCAACTCACAATCGGAGTTGTTTATTTTATTTTTGGGAATATCGTCAATCCAAAATGGTAGCAGAGCGAGGTTTATAATCATTCATCGAGGAATAAGAAGAACAGAACGTCATTAGTAGTTGCTGACAATACGGTAAAATCGCCGCCCTTACGACAGAAACTTCGATAGATAAATGGTGCTTACGAAGGAAAAGACATTTACTGGGTTTGAAACTAGTTATGTTGAGCATCTTAACGCCCATAATGAACGCACACACGGATATTTGCAGGCTATGCGGTTTAATCACGTCAACCAACCAACTAGAACCTATGCTATGTACGGGAATGGCAATAGTGAACCCGTTACATGTATGAATATTCATGCTGCTCCAGCTAAACAAAATAAAAGCAGCCCCACATCTATCGATCAAGATCTTTGGAGTCAGCTCAAATGTGTGCAAATGCCAGTATTTTATGGAGATAAACGGTTGTACCAGAGCTGGAAAGCTGCTTTTCTGGCTTGCATCGATGCGGCTCCAGTTACAGCAGAATACAAGCTATTGCAAATGCGGCAATATGTAGCGGGAGAAGCTCTATACGCAATCGACAGTTTGGGACATTCAGCACATGCATATGAAGCGGCAAAAGAAAGACTGGAGAGGAAGTTTGGAGGTAAGCGTCGGCAAGTCCTAATTTATTTTGAAACTTTAGGAAACTTTCCTCAAATACGTGATGGAAATGCAAAAGACTTAGAACAGTTTGCAGACTTACTTGACAGTGCAGTAATAAGTTTACATGAAGCAGGGAAGCATACTGAACTCGGGGACGGTTTCCTTTACATAACATTGCAAAGAAAGCTACCTCAATCTATGCTGGCCAGCTATCATCGTTGGGTAAACGAGAACAATATATTGGAATCAGTAATCACATTAAAGACATGGGTAGGTCAGGAGTCAGGATTTCAAACTATTGCAAACGAGCCAATTAATGGATTTACATGTCCAAGTGCTGATATCCAGACAAAACAATTTATATCAAGTAACGATGAACCAAGAACATTCTTTGGGGAAACAGGAGCCACTCGGAGCTTACAGAAGCAAATACTATGTAGATTATGTGGAGCAAACCATTGCATTTGGCAATGCCAGAAATACCTACAGAAAAGTGTGCCTGAGCGTTGGAATTTTGCAAAACAATTTCGGCTATGTTATCGATGTTTAGATGAAGGACACCTTGGAAAAGTATGCCCTAAGAGTCGTCAGTGTGGAAAAAATGGATGTCAGAAGCTACATCATCGGCTCTTACATAAACCTAACAACCTTTCGCCAAGCACAGGGGATCTGAGCCAGACCGAGACAAAATTTGTTGCAAACGCAGGACCGAAAGAATGTCCACTTGATCCAGCTACCCTTATTGGAGATGCATTTACTTTCGGCATGGAGGGGAAGGGTAAAATCAAACAAACTCAGACAGCTATGACATATGCGACATATAGTTTCGAGTCTACAAGGGACAAATCAAATTCTAATAAGAAATCTAAGTTTTTGGATAGCTCGAAGTCTAAAATTAGATCTACGTCTTGGGATAGGTCGAAGTCTAAGAAGAAACTTAAGTCTTTGGATAGCTCGAAGTCTAAGAAGTTATCTAAGTCTTGGGATAGCTCGAAGTCTAAGAAGATATTTAAGCATTGGGATAGTGCAAAGTCAAAGAAGAGATATACGTTTTGGGATAGTTCGAAGTCTAACAAGAGTCATAAGTCTTGGGAAAATGTGAAGTCTAAGAAGATTTCTAAGTTCAGGAAGAGGTCTAAATTTGAGAAGAGATTCTGTTTTGGAAAGAGGTCCAGAGCTATCATAAGGCCGAAGTTTAGAACGAGGTCCAGATTTAAAAGACAGTTAAGCCTACGAGAAGATGGCCATATACGTTTTGGTGAGCTACAAGTTCGGCAGGGGGACTTGACGAGAGTAGTAAGAAAACTGTGTTCTCTACAGATAGAACTTTAATAATATCGAGATATAATCGTTGATTAACTGACTTCTGTATAAGAATACATGTGTTTAATAGCCTACAATTATCAGTTAAAGATCGGTTTGTTCAACGAACAATTCAGCATTAATCAATTTCACGAAGTCGTGCAGCGGCGCAGAATATTCTATAATTATATTTATATCATATTTAAGTTTTTGATAATTGATCAAGATGTATAGTATTTTGAGGAGGAGAAGAAATGGACAGGAGGTAATTTTAGTTAATAATTACATTTACGTCAAACCGGACGTTATGTCAATGACGTAACGACGTAACGTCGGGCGTTACGTAAGTTGCTAAGGGAGGCAGGTTTCAAGAGAACGCTATTTATAAACGGGCCCAGCAAAAGTCTAAAATAAATCGTATATCGTTGTTTAACTCATAATCTGAGTTGCTTTCCTTGGTTCATTCCATAATCGGGAAAAACCGTGGATCCAAAATGGAAATGGACAGGAGGTAATTTTAGTTAATAATTACATTTACGTCAAACCTCGAAAAGATCGTCGAAAAAATATCGATAGTATGATTTATCAGATGGAGAATTTAGAACAAGAAAAGGTAAAGGCAAATTCGAACTATCGTCGAGCTCAGAATAATTTGTTATTACTTATAGAAGACTATGAGTTACCAAGCCGTAAAGAAATTCTAGACGCTTTAGGGAGCTTGGACAAATGGTCTGAAAGCGCTATTGAAATACTGTACACTTTATCGGACTTGTATTTCAAAGGCAGTCAACTGGATAAAGGTCGCATAATCGTAGACGAGTTGGAAAGAATAGAAGAGGACTATTTGAAGGTTAGCAAAGTAGCATGGGACTATTTAAATTTACTTAAATCAAGTAATTCGCCTGGTCTCTCACAGCGAACACATAAGATAGGGACCACTCTTAAGGTAGGAATGTTGAAACATTGCAATGATATACAATCATGTACGCAAAGTGTACATTGTGCTAATATTGAAGAGAAAATACAACAATATAGAGACGTTTCGGTAAAATCGGATTGTAATCGCCAATCGGACACTACATGTACCATACAAATTTCAAGTGCATCAAGCCTAACTGTATCAAAGCTTGGCAACATAGAAGCAGACGGCATCCCCGCCACTTTGACTTGCAAATCTGTAAATAAAACTACTTCTGGCACGGAGGGGAAGAGGAAAACACATCAGGGTAGCGGTGCATATAATGAAAGTTCAACGTTAATGTCTCCTCAAAATGACGTCCGCAGATCAGCAAAATATGCAAAAACGGTACACTTAGCCGTCCCACGTGTTGTGAGAGAATACATCTACAAACTCTGTCAAAACAATTCGAAAAGGTCTAAGTCCAGGAGGAGGTCTAAGTTTAAGAAGACGTTTAAGTCCAGGAAGAGGTATCAGTCCAGGAAGAGGCCTAAGTTAAAGAAGAAGTCAAGGAAGAGGTCTAAGTCTTGGAAGAGGCATACGTCTAGGAACAGATCTAAGTCTGAGAAGAGGTATAAGTCCAGAAAGAGGCCTAAGTTTAAGAAGAAATCCAGGAAGAGGTCTAAGTTAAAGAAGAGGCATGCGTCTAGGAACAGATCTAAGTCTGAGAAGAGGTATAAGTCCAGGAAGAGGCCTAAGTTTAAGAAGTCTAAATGCAGGAAGATACTTAAGTCTATAAAGAGGTCTAAGTTAAGTGTAAGTCCTAAGTCTAAGAAAAGTCTCAGGTCCCCGACGAGGACAAAGTCGAGAAAGAGGTCAGAGTCTAGAAAAATTTCACTGTCCTGGAAAATGTCCAGGTCTTGGAAAAGATGCAAGCCTAGGAAACGGTCCAAATCCAAGAACCTACCCAAGTCTAGGAATCGATCGAAGTATAAGAAATGGTCTGTCCAGCGAGGGGAAGACGAGAAAAGTGGCCTATGGGTAAAGTGCACAAGTCAAAGTTCCCAAGTTCCAGGTCAGACATCATACGGTGATGAAATAGAAAAGCTTTCCCCTACTTTAGCCGATGATAGGAATTCTCGTTTGCTTCCAAAGAACAAATATTACTGAATCATCAGGTCATACTAGAGACACGCCTTTAGTTATCAATTGCATCGTAATGTTTTATCTTATGCTTTATGGATACTGATTTTGGATTTATAATCTTAACTTTGCATTTTGCGAAATTGTATCTAGTTTTTTAATAAGAAATTGATAAAAATTCATAGTATTTTGAGGAGGGGAAAATGGACAGGAGGCTTTTAGCCTGCATAAAGACATTATGATTATTGGACGTTGCGTCACTAGCGTAACGTCACTTTGACGTTATTTTTAACGTTTGAGTTGCTAAGTGAGGCAGAATCGTAACGGCGCCATTGATCGCTAGGCGTCATTGTAGCAGATTAAAGAATTTATCGTTCAACTCACAATCGGAGTTGTTTGTTTTATTTTTGGTTTTTATTCCACTATCGGGAATATCGTCAATCCAATAGATACATTACAATAACATACCATGATTAAGCCGGGTGCTTTCAAAAGATCAAGCAACAACTCGCTGGAAGCATGTGTTAAATGGTAACAAATCACAGTTCAGATGTTAATAACCAGGGCTTAGAATAAATCTACATGGACAAGCTCTAGAAGTTCGAAATGGAAGAATGCAGTGGGCGAGAATACATACAATGATAGGGCTAAGCGACCGCCAGCTTTTTTGAAAAAGCTAATACTTGTATCGATTCTGAGGTCAACCATAAACGACATTTTATCAAAATTCCATTAATTTACAAAGGTATTGAATTTATTGATTTACATAGTACCTTCAATGATAATTTAGTGATTTCATCTATTCCAAATTACTTTAATAATTCTGAAACTCCTATCATTTGTTATAAATATAAAAAAACAATTAGGCCTACCTAGGTCGAACTTCGATGGCTCGAGCTCGTCGGGACCGTCGGTGCGAATTCGACCCATTCATGTCTTCGAGGGATACCTAGCCTGACAATTTTCAAGTTGGTTCATGTCTACTTATGTCATCACGGACACCACGTGTTTTTTTTTCGACCAAAGTTGCAAAGCGCACGTGACACCTGTCACTAATCAATAATCCTTTGCACGAGAGTTAAAAATGATAAGCCGCATGTGATAGCATATGAACCTGTTTAAAGTAAATACATTTATCAGCATGCGCATATGCCCAGGCTGATCAATGCAGTTGCTATCGAGTAAGCTGTACATGTACCGTTTGTCTTCTTGTGGGTGAATGCTCCTGTTGATGTGTTGCTACAGTTTATGTTCGGTTGTTTATCGTTTCCTTAGGAACAATAAAAGAAAAAAACAAACAAGTTTGTTTCTTATTATTAATTCACAATGTGCAAGAACGAATAAAAAACATGAAAAATGACAAACTCCCCAGGATGTTTACAACAAAGACGCGGATCAGACTGTACCATCGCACATTGCATGTCTTTATCCAAGCGAATTCTTGATTACAAAACATCTCATTAATTGTCTTTAATCATTTTCGGTCGCCCTACTAAGTGGTGACAAGTGAGAACTTACTCAAATCTTTGATCTGATAAATTGCCGCTAATTGCTTCACACGTTCTGCTCGTCAGTTAGGTAACCCACACTGACCCAAGGGTAAAATTATATTTGTCACGGAGCGCTTATGAAAATAATAATAAACTTAAATCAAGCGTGTGACTGATTCATGTAAAGAAATATTTGGTTCGAGCCATCATAGCGTTTTACATGAAAAATCGTCTTGCGGACCGCGCTTTGAGTTCGAGAGTTCGAGCCATCGCTGTTCGAGTCTGGGGTGTATTTTAACATTTAATGTATAGGAAAATTGCAGCAACCGACGAACGATTTCGAGCGATCCCTGGTGTTCGAGACGGGCGAGTTCGAGTGACCAAAGTTCGACTGTAGATATAGATTCCAATGCTCCTGACTCCTGAGATTGTCGAAATTCTAATTTTTTATGTCCCTCTGCAGGGCATGTTATTACAGGTAATCTAAATGTCATTCCTGACGCTAGAGTTCGCAATATTATTTCTAAAGGTCCTAAATGTAGATTTTCCTCTAATATTAATTTCCCTTAATGTCGTAGAGAGATCGCTGCTTCTTTAAATGACTCTTGTAATCGTTGGTGGGAACGGGAAAATGTTAAACCTGATGCCTTGAAGGAATGGAAGACTAACATTTTTAAAATTAATGATACTCGTATTTCATTTTAGTCTCGTAATACATATCTTTTACCCCCTAAACCTAAATCTTCTTTTCGTCATCTTAAACGAGGTATCCAGGATTTTCATATGAACTCTGTTTTGGTTCCAGCAGATAAAGCTGCTAACAATGTTACAGTTGTTTGACGATTATATTAATACTCTAAAGCGTGAGCCTGTTGACACTAATGCCTATAAACTGCAGCCTTCTTTGAGTGAGAGGGTGATTGTCGATGGGCATGGTTGTCATACAGCCCTGCATTTCAGTGTCAAAGCTAAAGAAAATCAAGACAAATCTCCTACATTGTACCGGTTACCTATACTCCATAAAAAACACTATAAAGCAAAATTTATTGCTAATTCGAGTTCTTGTCTGACAACAGAACTTTCTAAATTGTTAACCTCGTGTCTTTCAGCTGTTAAAAACATGTTATCAAGTATTGTGAAAAGGTATATGAGAGATCCAGTAAAAACCTATTTTGGTCTATTAAAAATTCAGGTGAAATTTCAGATAAACTTAAAGCTAGAGATTTCAATGCGACCAGTTTGTCTATTATGATTTTTCTACTCTTTACACTACTTAACCTCAAAATTTAATTAAAGATAAACTTATTGATCTTATTGAAAGAACCTTCCAGAGAGAAGGCTCTCCTTACCTTGCATGTAATGACATAGATGCATTTTTCACTTCAGAAAACTTAAAAAATATCATGCATGATCATGTCTAAGTGTATGTGATGCGCTGATCTTTTTTGTTTGACAACATTTTTATTCGATTTGGCAACAAGCAGTATAGACAAGTAGGGATTCCTATGGGCACTAATTGTGCTCCCCTGGTTGTAGATTTATTCCTGTTTTGTTATTAGAAGGACTTTATGTTGTGTCTTTCTGATGATAGGCAGGCTGATGTTATTGATGCGTTTAACACTACATCCAGATATTTGGACGATATTTTCGACATTAATAATTTTTATTTTGACAATATGGTAAGTCAAATATACCCTTCAGAGCTCCAACTTAATAAAGCCAATACCTTTGATACCGAAGCCGCATTTTTTGACTTGCATCTGTCAATTTCTAATGATATTGTTTCTACAAAAATTTATGATAAACGTGACTACTTTGATTTTGAAAATGTCAATTTCCCATTTTAGATGGTGATGTTCCTCGCTCTACATCCTATGGAGTCTATATCTCTCAACTCATTCGTTTTGCTAGAGCATCTAGCTATTTTGCTGACTTCAACACTTGCAATAAATTGTTCACTCGGAAACTTCTTAAACAAGGCTATCGGTATCATTAACTTCGCAAAATTTCTCAATTTTATAGACAACACAATGATTTGATATCTAAATTCTAAGTTGGACTTAAAGTAAGTAAGGGTGCAAAGATCAGGAATCGAGACAATCACGTACCATACCTGACCCAGGATACCCCATGGGAAAGTGACAAACTGACAGTTAGACCCACAAACGAGAGCCAAGAGGTCAGCCCTTTCCCAGCAGGTGACCACAAAGCACATATAAACAGACGCGCACAAAGACATAGCAAACACAAGACAGATAAAAATATCCACAAAAGAAGTACCACCTTGGAACCGTCAGTAAATTTTATTACTGGAGGGCTTAAACCGCTTTAACGGGCGCCAACCTCACCCTTAATTCAGATGTGGATCAAGACACATAGATATTTGGTTTGCATGAAAGACCCCTAACTTATCAATGCATCATCTCCTAAAACATATAAATCAAGATATAACAAGGAGATAAAGCAAAGATAAGGACTCAACAGTAAATAAAACTGAATACCGGAGCAAAAGAAATCCAATAGGTAAACCCGGTTGGCCCGACAAACATTCAAAGCTTCAGGCCCCTACCATCTCATCAATAGAGAAGTCTTTAAGTCAAAACCATCATAGGGGCTGAAGTCCGACCCATGGGTGTGCAATTAAAGAGGAAAGCAAAGTTGCCAACTGTGATTGGGTTGACCACCAAGCATGCAGTCTGTTGCAATACATTAATGTTATAGCCAACCTATTTATAATGAGAAATTCTTTTAATGAACTGCGCTGAAAAATTATTAGAGCCAACAATCTTCTTCAATTTATACACCAAGTCACCATATAAATCAGGTTTGGAAAGACCTTGGCGCAAGAGAGATTTAAGTCCAACTTGGAATTAAGAAATCAAATCATAGTATCGTCATTAAAATTTAGAAAATGTTTTGCAAAGTTTATGATACCCATAACCTTGTTTAAGAAGTTTCTGAGTTAACAATTTATCGCGAGTGTTGAAGGTTTCTACAGGATCTCTCATATACCTTTTCACAGTACTTGATAACATGTTATAAACAGCTGTAAGACACGAGGTTAACAATTTAGAAAGTTCTGTTGTCGTACAAGAATTCAAATTAGCAATAAATCTTGCTTAATAGGTTTTTAATCAGTTAAGGTAACCAGTATTACATAGGAACTTTGTCTTGATTTTCTTTAGCTTTGACACGGAAATGACAAACATTCCCATCAACAATCACCCTCCTACTCAAAGAAGGCTGCAGTTTATAGGCATTAGTGTCAACAAGCTCACTTTTAAGAGTATTAATATAATTCAATTGTCAAACAACTACAACATTGTTAGAAGCTATATCTTCTGGAACCAAAACAAAGTTCATATGAAAATCCTGGATACCTTGTTTAAGATGACGAAAAGAAGATTTAGGTTTATGGGGTAAAATATTAATCTTCCATTCCTTCACGGCACCAGGTTCAACATTTTCCTGTTTGCACCAACGATTTCTAAAGCCATTTAAAGAAGCAGCGATCTCTCTACGACACTTAGGGAAATCAATATTAGAGGGAAATCTATATTTAGGACCTTTAGAAATAATATTGCGAACTCTAGCGTCAGGAATGACATTTAGATTACCTGTAATCACATGGCCTGCAGACGGATATAAATAATTAGAATTTTGACAGTCTCAGGAGTCAGGAGTATTGGAATCTATATCTATATCAGTTACAATATTATCAAAGTTAAATATATTAGACCTAATTAGTTTGTTATATTTATATCAAATGATAGGAGTTTCAGAATTATTAAAGTAATTTGGAATAGATGAAATCACTAAATTATCCTTAAAGATACGATGTAGATTAATCAACTCCATACCTTTGTTAATGAATGGAATTTTGATAAAATGTCGTTTATGGTTGACCTCATAATCGATATAAGGACTAAGGAAATGTTGAACATAACACCCTGTAAGAAGTGTTGCTTTATATAAATTGTTTACTCTATCGTAAAGTTTATTAGCCTCTAACTCTAAATGATGTAAAACCGAGATAGGCAAGGATTTTAAAAATGAAAATAAGCCATGCTGACCATTATTATAAAAAACTAAAGAAAGATCCTTTAGAGAACTTTTTAGGTGTTTATAGTATAAATTTTGCGCTTAATGTTGCCATTTTTACGTTTACCATGATATCTAATTTTACATTTTTACATTCCAAAACAGAAAAAAAACATAAAAATCTGGCATTTCATAATGCTACCTTCATGGTATTTATATTTTCATTAAAGCCTAAAGGTAAAGGTGATTGCAAAAAATTTAATCCATTTAAGTTTAGTTTCATGTCTCTTTATATATTTTAATCCAGTAGATGAATTTTGATGATATATAATTTTTTCAACCGGCTGAATTAAAATTTTACTAGTTGGATGAAAATTACTTTGAAATGGCTATAAAGAAATTTGTCAAATCTTTTATGCTTTTTCATTTTACGAAAGTGCTTACAAAACCTATAGTCTTAAGGGATCAGCAAGTATGCCCAACATATTGCATTCCACTATTAATTTCAGTTCAAGTTATAACATAAATCAGATCAGATGAAGTTCAGTCCATATCACTATTATTGATTATGGAAAATTGCCTGTCATTTACAGATGATGTAATGGTAGTTTTAATACATAAATGTGTGCAACAGGCACACCTCTTGGCATTGCACTTAGAAACATTAGGATAATTCCGCGCTTTTGAATGCATTTAATGGTTTAGTATACTTCCTGGTAATAGCTGACCCAAGAGGAGATAACCTTATAATAGGAAGCATATCCCAAAATTTGGTAACAGAACTAGGAACACGAACATAGGACGCTGAATGTAAACTAATGGAGGATATATGTAATTTTGTTAATTAAGATTTTATCATAAAAGTTGTGTGATAAGACAAGCAAGCAATCGACACACTGGTTATTAAGATACAAAGCCATTGTCAATATGCGTCCTTAAATGCAAAGGAAGGCCAATGCAAGTGAGTAGTAATGGGGGGCACTCTGGGGTCATTTTTTAAGCCTGAAAAGAACTTAGAATTTTTTAGGCTAAAAAAATGACCCCATAGATTCCGCCCCTGGTAAGCTTGAGTGACTAGCTGTGAATAACTTAGTTTATTTTTAGGGCTATTTTGGTTGGGCCTATGATTGTGATAGTTTCCTGGTCATATTCACTGGTTGGGCTGTGGTTATGATAGTTTCCTGGGCTATTGGGAAATAACTTAGTCATTTTTGAGGGTGATAAAGGTTCTGCTGTGGTGAAATATAAAATAACTTAGTTAAATTCAGATTTGAAGATAACTTAGTCATTTTAGGGGGTATAGTATGTGGTGATATATGGTGTGTGTAATAGTCAAGGCTACTAAGTACCATGCTGGAGTGTCATTAGATAGTTTATTTTGCGTGAAGATTGATCTGATTGTGATGAATTCCTACCTATTCTTCTCTCGCTAGTAGGCATATTGTGGTTATCTTTTTATAAAGACTAACTTTACTTGCATCACAAACAACAGGGTTCCTAATTTGCACATTGTGCATCTTGTACGTTGCAATAGCGAATAATATTTTAAGTAAGGAATTTTGGGTTCATGAAATTCTATGTATCTTATAGTCTCTTTAGAAAAATAACTTAGATATTCAAGGCTAATTTCTGTAGCTAAGAAATATCACATTTAGCACAATTTTTCGCTTCTCACGACTTTCAATGATAAGTTACGTCATATAGATTATACATGACGTCATTGAAAAGCAAGTAGTATCTTCTAAAAGCGACAACAAGTATAACTTTTTGAAACAATAGATAATTTGGTCATTTTAAGAGGAAAGGTGTGTATTCAGATATGATATGCCTTTTTAATAGTATTTTAGCTTTACATTTTGGTCAGACTCTTAGCTTGATTTTAACTTAGTACTTTTAATAGTTGATTAGGGTAATCATGTGTTAAAAGTTAAGTTATGTAGAATGTGGCTTGAGGTTGTATCCCAAGATCTCAACTTCTAGATGCATTACTCTGTAGAATCAGTTAGGACTTTGAAAATAACTCAGTCATTTTATCTAGAGTAGGTGTGTACTTAGCAATGATAAGTCTGCTTTAGTTTCTAAGGATTATACTTTTTCAGGTTCTTGCATGGTGTCGTATTTGATAGCTAGTATCAATCTTATGATTAAGTTAGAGCTTCTGTTGATATCTTAGATAATCATCATTGGCATGTAATAGTATTGGGGTTTAATGATTAGATGTTGATGAAAGTGTCCATGTTGCTTGAGATGTGGATGCAATGTGGACCTTCACCTGTAAAATGTGGATGCAATGTGGATCCACCACATCTTCACATTTTGAAGGTGGATGTAATGTGGAGCAATGTGGATGTATTGTGGAGCAATGTGGACTTCCACATTTCAAATGTGAATAAATGCAGATATATTGTGGGTCAGCATAATGGAGATTAACGTTTATTCTTGGATAAATTCGAAATTAATGTGGACCGCCACACTAAAAATGTGGATCCACCACATCTCCACATCTTGTCAATGTGGATCCACCACATCTCAACATTTCCACAATGTGGAGTTTCCACACCTACACATTTGACAATTTGACTTATACCCTCTCTCCAATCAACCCTGGTAAGTGTAAGTGATTGGCTGTGAATAACTTAGTTTACTTGAGGGCTATTCTGACTGGTCTATGATTGTGAAAGTTTTTGTTCGTATCCATTAGTTGGTCTAGGATAAGTTCCTGGTCCTGTTGTGGTAATATATAAAAATAACTTAGTCAAATTCAGCTTCAAAAATAACTTAGTTATTTTAAGGGGATGCAGGTTCTGCTGTGGTGATATATAAAAAAACTTAGTCATTTTAGGAAGTATAGTTTTTGGTGATATATGGTGCGTGTAATAGTCAAGGCTACTTAGTTCTATGCGTCTTAAGAGTCTCTTGGTTAATCAAGACCTCAACTCCTAGAGGCATCACTCTGTAGCGTTAACTAGTGTATAGCTAGCCGTCTCAAGCTTACTACTACTGATTTTTTAATGAAAGAACAACAAAGACTGGTGAACATTTCTATAACTTTATTACCCCTCTAACTATAACTGATTACAATGATAGAGGATAAGGGCCGTCCCTCTGTTCATTGTTTACAATAAGAGAAATTAAAGAATATATGCCATCATACAAAGTAGATTTCAATTAGATTGTTTTAAACATTGATCCAGGGTCTTTTTTGTAGTTGACTGTTGTTCTTTTGCAGCTGACTTGGTGCATATTTTGAACCTGAACTCTGTTGTAATGAATCTGATTCATCATCTTCACCTAAGCAATAGGTTGGTGGGTCAAATTCTTCAAGTTTCCCATCCAAGAGGTATCTTCGTTTTTTAATAGCATATTTCAAAGCGTCATCCTCATCAAAGTCATCTTCATCTCGTAGTCGTTTTGCTGTATCTGTTATCTTCTGATACAAGGGATCTTTCTTCATTGCCTTGGAAAATTTAAGGAAGGCCTTGTATTGACCAATGGCCTCTGCTCTGTATCTTGGTTCTAGTTTATCGAAAGTGACCTCCTCTGCCTCATCTGTGTTCATGTCTGGATGTTTCTCTATTATATGTTGTACACCTTCATTGAATGTGTCTTGTAGGATACTATGAGTTCCATTAACGAAAAATGTCCAAGGATCAAACTTGCTCTTTTTTCTAGAATAATGTTGGTCTTCATCATCTTCATCAGTATAGTCTGTATCACTACCATCACGAATGCCATAATCTTTGTCTGTATATTTCCCAAAGATATCTTCCTTTTGATTACTTCTAGAAGTCCCTGCATCCGATTCTTCAGACATAGTAGAGTCTTCATTTTCTGACATTGTTTCTGACTCCATATCTTCACTGCAGATACCACTTGTCAGATGTCATCTCAAACTGTCTGATCTTGCAAACTGTCGTTCACACTTTGGACACTGATGTTGACCCATTGAAATCGTTTTGGTAAATAAACAAATTCTTCTAAATTGTATCCTTTTATACTTGTAGTGACATACAAACCCACAGTTTTGTCAATATTTCTCACAAAAATATGACATTTTCTACTTTGTCTTATTATTTGAATGTGATTCTTTTGCTGCAACACTTGAGAGAGGACTGCATTTTCTTGTTTTGCTGCTCTTTTTTGCAGAAGAAAAATTCTTTCTTTTATCACATCTTTGCTCCATTATATTTCTTCCCTTCATACATTTCTTCTCTAATGGCATTCTTTCTAGTTGGTTTCCTATCAGCTTACAAAGTTCTCTATGGCACATTCTACAGTACTTTGGGGGTCTTCCTTGCTTGAGTTTACTATTCAACGCTGTGCTCAGTCTTTTCATCAGATATCGAATTTGTCCATAGCTCATATGATATTTAGTTGATCTTTTAGATGCAGGTGTTTTCATATCATCATTGCAACTTGTATTTTTCTGTCTTGCTGAGAGATCCATTCTTCTTCTTGTAGTGTTTGAAGAACAATAAGAACTGTCAACCAGAATCATCATATTTATACTGATAGCAAAATTAATCAAATTTTTATACGTTTGAAATGTAATTTTACTAAAGTTTTCCCACCAACAAAAGGGACAGACCTGACAATTTCATCTTTGATATCAATATAAACCTGATCAATATAAGATTTTGCCAAAGGTACATAATGCAAATTCACAAATTCTTGATGCGATTGAGTGCTAGATTTGGACTGCTTATAGGAAACAATTCTAAGTAAAGGAGCTGTTATATTTCCAACGTAAGTGTAATCTGCAACATCAGAATAAACAAACATCTGATGGTGGGTCATGTTCAAATCAACAGCATATGTAAAAGCCTGGTTATCATTCCCAATCAGTTTATTTGAAAGATCAGGGTTTAATCCAAGTATTTCTCCAAGAGATTTTGAAAATCTAATTTGGACTCTATTTGGATTTTCAACGTGTAAGGTTACACGATAACCTGATTTCTTATAACATAATGAGATCATACTGTGGATTTGACGTAGAATAGCTCCACATTTTTCTTCGATTGCACTCTGAATTTGCTCTACTAAGTGCTGAGGCGAATTATAGTTTCCTGCTGGGATAACAATTTTATTTCAGGACAACTTCCATCTTTCATGCATACAGTGTTCATTTTACTTTTCCCCAGTCTTTCCAAAACATTCTCATCGTAGAAGTGAATTTAAAAATAATTGCTATTATGTGAAATGTTATATACTTCTGAAGGAGTCATAATTTCTACCAGCGCTACGACCCATTGTTCTTTCTGAACTTGAATAGGATGATTTAGCTTTGTGGTAAATGAGAACTGTTTTTTTTAGGGAAAATATCCAAAGAACTATCACTCAGTAAGCTCAGATAAAATTCGTCCATGATCGCATATGTGAAACAACCACCACACTTGATAGAAATATAATGACAATAAGACTTTGCTTAACGTCATATATATGTAATGGCTACTCTCATATTAATTATATGAAGATGAAATATATATCATGCAGACAATGAATGTAATGCAGATCTGAAATCTCAACTATGTGAAGATGTATATTCCACGTTTTAATCCTAGATATATTCATCAACTTGTCAAATATGTAAATGTGGAAAATTCACACTGTAAAGAGGTGAATAATTAATAAAGCATGAGCTAAACATTTTTTATTGACCATAAAAGGTGATGGATGGTGCTAGAACCAAAGATATAGATTATCAGAAGTTAACTATTGAGAGATTTTTAGATGGAGTTAAGGCATTGAGTCCCAGTAAACAATATTTCAGTAAAGTCAGGATCTTCCCAGAGACAATAAAATAGAAAGGAAGAATAGGATAGAAGACTAAAAGGGCTCAATCTAGATTTGCCTCAAGTGAAACAAATATTGTCTTGCCAACAATCCAAATATGTTAGGGACATCTCTCTGAAAGCTGTCGAAGCGAATGTACCATGCTACTATCAACTTGAGATACAGAGAGAAAATAGTATTGATTGGAGAATGGGTATAAGTCAAATTGTCAAATGTGTAGGTGTGGAAACTCCACATTGTGGAAATGTGGAGATGTGGTGGATCCACATTGACAAGATGTGGAGATGTGGTGGATCCACATTTTTAGTGTGGCGGTCCACATTAATTTTGACTTTATCCAAGAATAAACGTAAATCTCCATTATGCTGACCCACAATATATCTGCATTTATTCACATTTGAAATGTGGAAGTCCACATTGTTCCACAAAACATCCACATTGCTCCACATTACATCCACCTTCAAAATGTGGAGATGTGGTGGATCCACATTGCATCCACATTTTATGTGTGAAGGTCCACATTGCATCCACATCTCAAGCGACATGGACACTTTCACCAACATCTAATCATTAAACCCCAATACTATTACATGCCAATGATGATTATCTAAGATATCAACAGAAGCTCTAACTTAATCATAAGATTGATACTAGCTATCAAATACGACACCATGCAAGAACCTGAAAAAGTATAATCCTTAGAAACTAAAGCAGACTTATCATTGCTAAGTACACACCTACTCTAGATAAAATGGCTGAGTTATTTTCAAAGTCCTAACTGATTCTACAGAGTAATGCATCTAGGAGTTGAGATCTTGGGATACAACCTCAAGCGACATTCTACATAACTTAACTTTTAGCACATAATTACCCTAATCAACTATTAAAAGTACTAAGTTAAAATCAAGCTAAGAGTCTGACCAAAATGTAAAGCTAAAATACTATTAAAAAGGCATATCATATCTGAATACACACATTTCCTCTTAAAATGACCAAATTATCTATTGTTTCAAAAAGTTATACTTTTTGTCGCTTTTAGAAGATACTACTTGCTTTTCAATGACGTCACGTATAATCTATATGACGTAATTTATCATTGAAAGTCGTGAGAAGCAAAAAAAATGTGCTAAATGTGATATTTCTTAGCTACAGAAATTAGCCTTGAATATCTAAGTTATTTTTCTAAAGAGACTATAAGATACATAGAATTTCATGAACCCAAAATTCCTTACTTAAAATATTATTCGCTATTGCAACGTACAAGAACCACAATATGCCTACTAGCAAGAGAAGAATAGGTAGGAATTCATCACAATCAGATCAATCTTCACGCAAAATAAACTATCTAATGACACTCCAGCATGGTACTTAGTAGCCTTGACTATTACACACACAATATATCACCACATACTATACCCCCTAAAATGACTAAGTTATCTTCAAATCTGAATTTAACTAAGTTATTTTACATATCACCACAGCAGAACCTTTATCACCCTCAAAAATGACTAAGTTATTTTCCAATAGCCCAGGAAACTATCATAATCACAGCCCAACCAGTGAATATGACCAGGAAACTATCACAATCATAGGCCCAACCAAAATAGCCCTAAAAATAAACTAAGTTATTCACAGCTAGTCACTCAAGCTTACCAGGGGCGGCATCTATGGGGTCATTTTTTAGCCTAAAAAATTCTAAGTTCTTTTCAGGCTTAAAAAAATGACCCCAGAGTGCCCCCATTACTACTCAAGTGATATTCCAAAATGCTAATACAAGTCCACATGGATATAGAAAGCAGGCGTTATACAACGGGGTATGAAAATTGGTCATCTAGTGATCTTAAACGCGGTACAAGACATAGAGGATATCCAGCGACAGGAATTATAGAAGGAGAGTGTACACACAATCCTAGGGATTGGAATAATTAGAGCATTAATTGAAAGTGCAAGGAGACTTTTTAGGCCTGCCACGCAGCACAGACAAAAACTCTGATAATAAAAGTAAGTAAGAGTGCAAAGATCAGGAATCGGTACAATCAAGAACCACACCTAACCCAGGATACCAATAGGAAAGTGACAAACTTACAATGAGACACCACAAACTAGAGCCAATTTCAAGAGGGCAGCTCTTTCCCAGTAGGTGACCACAAGATACAAATAAACAGACGTGCACAAAAGCATAACAAACACAAGACAGAAAAACATAAATGATCAACAAAAGAAGTACAGCCTTGGAACGGTCAGTAAAAAATACTTTTACAGGAGGGCTTAAACCAGTTTCACAGCCCCAACCTCACCCTAAATTCAGACACATAGATATTTGGTTTGCATGAAAGACCCCTAACTTATCAATGCATTATCTACTAGAACATATAAATCAAGACGTAGCAAGGAGATAAAGCAAAGACAAGGACTCAACAGTTAATAAAACTGAATACTGGAGCAAATGAAATCCAACAGGTAAACCCCAGTGGGCCCCAGCCATCTCATCAATAGATAAGTCTTAAAGTCAGAACCGTCATAGAGTCTGAAGTCCGACCCACTGGCGTGCAATTAAAAAGGAAAGCAAAGTTGCCAACCGTGATTTGGTTGACTTAATCTTAATTATTGCAATAGGATGAAATTCTACCATCAATAATTTAAAAAAAATATTTCAATTGCAACAATTTAAGGCATACGATTCAACATGCTCTTATTTACACCAGCGATTAAAATTTTCTTGTAAGGCGCCAGCAATTTCCTTACCACATGATTCGAAATTTTTTGGCAAAGAAGCCTATATTTAGGTCCCTTACACATAATAGACCGAATTCATGAATCAGTTATGACTTTTAAATCCGCAGTGACTATTAGACCAGCAGGTTGATAGCAATACTTAGAGTCTTTACAATCTCAAGAGTCAGGAATGGTATTTTAAATATCAAGTTCAGTTACAAATTCGTAATAGTAAGAAACAACACTACGAATAGGTTTATCGTTCCTATGATTCATTATTTTCAAAGTAAGTAGGAATAGAAGAGACAACATATACATCTTTAAATATACTGGGTAAGTTTATGTATTCAACCCCCTTGTTGACAAATAAAATGTCAAATATATTAAATATCGGAGCATATTTGGTGTAACATCTGGTAAGATCTGATGCATCATTAAGTCGATGAGATCTATCATAGAGAATTTATTAGCCTTAATATCCAAATTACGAAGTTAAGAAATAGAAAGAGTAGCTAAACGTGAAATGACCATATGTTGGCCTGAATGATTCAATGTGATACTTTAATCTGAGAGTGTTAAAACATGTCTGTTTTTGCATTTTAAATTTCTATTTTTACGTCTATCATAAGATTGCTTAAAGCGTTTACAGATATCTAAAGGAGAAAAACACACACATCAAAACCAGGTAGTGTAGAAATTTTACCTACATGGTAAATATTATCATTAAAACCAAGTGGATGTGGTGTTTTTAATAATTTTATCCACTTTTATTCTATGTTACACCTGAGAATATTTATATATCTTTTAGTGGAATTACCATCATAAAAAATGACCTCAACATGCTAGAAATACTATAGACCGATGACTGAGAATGGTTTTGCTCCCTGACTAGGAAATTTAAAAGACATAGCCTATTTTAAAGAGAATTTCAGGCCGCGTCTTTTAAGAGATGTTTACTTTGTGCGTTAGAGCGTTAGTCTCTGACAGTATGCTACATATGTTACCATATTAATTTTAGAAAAATAAAAATAAAAGTTTTAGCTACAAAGAGAAGGCATTAAACTGTCTAATTATTTAAATCACTCATATAGATTGCATGATGGCTATCTCAGCTACACATTAAAGCATTTAGAACAAACTCACGGCTTCCTAAGGTGTTATATGTGTTACTTTAATTAGATTACCCTTTAAAAAATCAATCATAATTGTGACCATTATTATTTTTTTACAGCTGATGTGCGCATTTTTCATTTTTTGATTATATTGTACTAACATACTTATTTGGTTTTATAGAAAAACGAAAGTTTGCTTTTCTGTCTTAAATATATTGTCTTATATGAGCAATAAACAACCGTAACCCCAGTTTTAAGGAGCCCAATTTGGTTAGTGTTATTTAAGTAAAAATATATGAAGCCATTTGCTGCTGCTGGATATCTCACAAATACTAAAACCAACTGCTATTTGGTCATCTTACATTTTTACGCTAGTTCAGAAAGTGAAACATAGGGTATACAAAATTCATGTTTTTTTAAGTGAAGTAAACTTTTGCCTAGACTCTGCAAGTTATTTCATTTAAAAATAACGTGTACTTCTTGCACGGATGAAGTTAGAGAAAAGGTACCCTCATTTAAAAAAGTCACACTTTTTCTACGATATAAACCATAACACAAATTAAAGTTTTGGTTTGTTTGAAGATGCTACTGGCAAGCGTGATATAAGAAGATTAAACCTCAAAAGTTTTGATTCCATCGGACTCGTCGTTTTTGCGACTCAACAACAAAAGACAAACACTTTTAGCAGGTTAATCATTGAAATTCAGCTTTAAGCTTGCAATTTACATAGAGACTTTGCACTGCTCTATGTGCTTTATTATAAGCGACACAGCATTGAAATTTACAGCGATTATTCATTATCACCAGACGTCACAGTCCTTTTTTGAGAATTGAAAAAAAATATAATGCTACCAAATCGATTTTTAAACTCTCACATTGAAAACGGAAGTGTACAGAAGTAATAAAACAATTATCGCCAAAAATGGACTAATCAAAATTTTACTGTGTTTTGCCTACAGTGTTAAAATAAAATAAAGTGCATTTAACACTTTTACAAGGAAATACTGGTGATTTTCAAAAATCTCGAAAAACTTTGAAAAATGCAACATTTTAAAAATGAGTAAAAAATCCACCATAAGCAAACTTTCAATTGTTTGGTGTTTTTCAAGTTGGACAGACCAGTTTGTAACCACCTAAATGTCAATTTTATAAAAAAAACTACTCTCAAAAACACTTTTAATTAAAAAAGGTCGATTTTTGCATTTTTAACACAAAAAACTTTGAATAAAAGACAACTGTTCAAAAACACTGCTAAATGTTTGCCCATTAAATGCACATATATAAGCAAAACATTATTTCAATTTTATTAGCGTTTGGTCAGAAATAATGAGTTTGAAAAGTGACCAATTAGAACTTGGTTTTAGTATATTTGTGATTGTGATTGTATTGCTCATAATAGATTTTGCAGGTGTAACAACAAAATTGGAGCATTTGTTTATGGCTGTAACATATGTTTCATGGCATAATAAATGAGCAAGGACAATGACTTTATGTAAGGAATAATATTTCAAAAAAAAAAAAATCATTTTTTTCATGTAAGTCTCTAGCCCCTGATGCCTAAATGTTAGGTATTATTATAAATTATCTTTTTCTCAATATTTTCTTATTTATTTATAATACTAAAATATAGATAGAGCCTATAGGCGCATAGAAAATAATCGTTTCACATTTATACCAGACAATTTAGTAAATGTTCCTATCAAATGTAAATATTCTAAACTAATCCTTATGCAATATACATTATTTCTGCTTCTCTGGCAAAATACGTGTCCACATCATCTCATTAAAACCAGTAGAATCATCAAACAGTATTTTGACTGCAAGTTGAGTAATAGCCTGCTCCAACCCAAACTCCTTTGCTATTCTGCAAACAAATTCTATCTTAACAATTCAAGGTGCAGCGAATAAGAGATGTGGGCACTCTGTAAGCTGGGGCGTTAGCCTGTAACAGCGTGTTACATATCTCAGTATATCAATTTGAGAATAAGAAATTTAAAGTTTGAGCTACAGAAAGAAAGCGTTAAAACTATCTAGTCAATTAACATTCTAATAGGCTACATACTGAATACCTTTACTATATATAACAGCTGTTTAACATAAATATGTCTACAGCTGGTGATTTGTGCGTTACATGAACTTAATTATAATTTAAAAGCGCCTATCGTCATTCAGCTTAACAACTGTTCCATATTAGTTTCAAACACTTTTAGATTAGAATTACAAATATATACTCAATTGACGAATGCAAAAAAACAACAACAAAGTTTGCTTTTCTATATTAAATATATTCTTATATGAGCTAAATACACAGCTTTATTCCCCGTTTTACTGAGGATCAATTTTTGTAATTTACCGTTTAAGTAAAACATATGTGAAAATAATTGCAGCCTGTGGATATTTTACATTTTCTTATATATGTGCAAGTTGTCACCAAATTTCTAAGATCATGCCATTTTTAAAGATGTAACGTGTATAACAAGGCAAATGTCTGATGTAATAGATAGATCAGAAGGAACCAGTACATTTCACGTGTGAACCTTTTAAATCTCTGGTCAATGGTGCCAAAGCATTAGAAATTATATTCATTTCTGATTATCAAGCCCACAGACTTTTGTTACAGATGTTATAAATAAACGTTTTGACACATTTCCAAATATTGTGCATATAATGCTAAACATAGAACCACAAATAGAAAAGATAGTAAAATAAATATTCTTGTTTATTGTAAATGATCAAAACTAATTCTCATCCAAGTAACACTCATATTAAACGTTTGTTGTTGTCTGCTTCTGTGGTAATCATCACTATCACACGCCTCTTTGCAACCAGTAGAAACATCATAAAGTATTTTAATCATTTCTTGTTGTAAAATGTACCACCAGTCCACCCAAAATTGATGAGCCGTTATTATCAACTTTCCAACTATGCCATTCATGGCTTGGCACATTCAGAAACTGATATAAATCCGTGATAATTGGCTCTTTGAGCAGGCGTTTCAAGCGATACTCTGCAAGTAGGAGACTAAAGTTAAAAAAGGTCGAAAAAGATGTCATCATAAGCAATGAGTACCTGGCCTGATGTACCTTGATATTTCTGTGTAAAGAGTCATATTTAAGCCATTTTACTTTGATATAAATTGCCTTTCCATTAATGTATAAACACATTTTCACCTAATAATGTCTCCAAACACGTATTATCTTTCTCCAAGCATTAAAAAACGTCTATGAAGTCGTAGTACTTCCGAAGTGCTGAAGGAGAGGTAACTCTTCCCCTTCAGATGAATGAGCTAGATTTATCACAGCAGGCGAAGCAATGCAATGCGGGACAAACAGAGAACAAATTAGACCATTTCTCTTCGATGACTCACTAAGTTTCTTAGATCAGAGCGCTGATTAAAGGATGTAACATAGAACTTGACATAATAAAGGAGCAAGGGAATTGTCTTGACATTATCCTTTTTGATTACAAAGTCAGAGGCAAGAGTTATCAATTTCAGCCTTTTCAACGGATCATGAAATGGGACAGTATTATAAACTTGTATAAATCATCCTTTAAGCACAATATAGACCTACTGTTTATCCTACCCTTAGTCCTGATTCCTTTTTTTTTAATGCAACAGCTGATGCTACGCTTGCAAAACACCCCTGAGAAATCAAAGGTTTTACATTTTGTTAAAGCCAAACTGACAACAAGAAATGAACCAGTAGCAAACATAATTGACGACAATATCCAACTTCATGTACTTTCTCCTATACCAGATAACTTTCAAGGTGTTAAATAATGGTTATTGACCGTGTGCCAATGTTATCAAGAGTTGACTTTGTTACATATATATCTGAAGAAAACTCAGTTGAGTTGTTTTGGCGCAAACAACGACGAATATCGAAATACCATTGATCTAAGACCCAACGACTTAAGCACCAAAGGACTGGAAAGGTACCATGACAAAAAGATGTAAAGAAAAATCCGCCTATCAAATTTCTGTTTGACCTATAGTAAAAATCTTAATGTATGCTAAGAGATCTATGGTAGAGACATATATTTTGCATAATCAGAGCAATGCTATCACTTGGCTAGCACGAATGCAGAAGCAATTGCACTAAGATTGCGCTTGCAACTTCACAGGAAGAGACATATACCAGAGTCATACATAGTTGTGAAACGGCACCAAACACTACCCAAATTTTACGTTTGATCCCATGACTCTCACATGCTGTTTTTGCTTTTGAAGAATGCTAATGATTAAAGCTATAGCTCAGTGATTTGTTTGATACTGGCATAGGCCACACATGCGAAGAAAATTCAATAAAGTCCTTTGTGGACAATATATGAAAATCACAGGATATGTTTATAAGCGATGTTTGTCACAATTACCAATTTCAAAAGGTAGTTTTAATGTAGCGCACATAACACATAGGAAACTGCATTTTAGTTAAAAATAAGCTTCCATATGTAGTAAAGGCATTCAGCATACAAACTATTTGAAAAAGGACCTCGGACACTCTCCTATTCAATCTGCCAAATTTTGACAGCCTGTGGCTAGGATAATGCATTATGGACAACTATAATTTTGTGCTTGAATCAAACTCATACATTGAGTGCAACAAGCAAAAATAAAAATATTTGGAAACTATTGCATATTAATGCCAGGTTTTTAGGGTTTAGGGGTGGGGGGATTTTATTTCACAGAAAGTCAAGGTTTCGCCAGGTATTGACCTAAATACATGGAAATATAATGTTTGCAGCATAAAACTTAAGACGAAAATGATCAGTTTGCATAAAATTGAGGTTGAGAAAATTTTATATTTTCTTCTAAATAAGTATGCAGTCCATGACTTTTGACTATCACCTGTTATGTTTCAAGTGCAATCGATTTGACCTGTTCACTGAGGTGTGTCATATCTGCATAATGCATACAACATACTCTAGATAAACACAGTTTTTAGCGTAAAATTGTAAACGTTTTCTTACTCAAATGATTTAACGTACAATTTGGTGCTCAAAAGGAACGTCTCATTTGGATGGTTCTTATGAGTATCCACAACATATGATTTAGTCGAGAAATAAGACAATGGGGGACTACCGCAATACAGAGTTATCGGTCCAATCGCTTCGATTATTTCCCTTGTCCGCCAGGCGGGGTTACTATTGAGTAGTTCCGGTTTCGTAATAATCGACCGAATAAACAAACTGATAAACAAACAGAAAACTCACGCTTTTTTATCGATAACAACGTTTGATGAAGTGATTTCTATGTTGTTGTTGGTGGAGTTATACTTGTAAGTATAAAATAAAATGTTATTTATCTTCGTTTTTATACAGAACAGCGGGAAAAGATGAACTTTTAGGATATACGCTGCCGAAATAAGCACCCATTCAGCCATTGCTCACTTGCTATCTATCTTTCTCTTCGTGCGGCTTCCGTGGCTGTGAAGACTCATGCATATATTTCTCACTCGGGGTCTATTGTTTTAGGATTGAATTGATCAAAAATGCTAATTACCAACCATCAGAAAGAATATTGTAGTCCTGGGTTCAGGTTCACTTCAGCGGTTTCTGGACATCTCGGCCCCTAACAAACTCGGCCCCCACAAACTCGGCCCCTAACCAACTTCAGCCCATAACAAAATCGGCCCATAGCAATTTCGGCCCATGGATGATACAACTGCTCGTACTAGACTAGTACCAGTACCAGTGATCGAATATCATTGCTAGAAGTATCATAAGGCTGTTGTAGAAACCAGATAGTCTATCTTTGTTTTTTCTTCTTCAATTTTAATTTTTATAATGTTGAGAAAAGTGTGAAAATATTTTATCATTCTTTCTAAGGCCAAAGAAAAACAAATGTGATTCAGGTTGCATGACATTTAAAAATATGTGGGACATGCAAACTTGTTAAAACAAGCTTGAAGTAGACTCCAGCTCCCATCCAAAATGTTACATGCAAGTGTGGATCCAGGAAATTTTGTCGTGGGGGGGGGGGTCCAGGCTTGACGGCCAAAAACAGCCTGAACGTTTCTTTTTTAGTCCTCAACTTATTTTACAGTTTACTGAGGGGGTCAAATGGTTTTATTACAGAGGAAACTATACTTTTTCCAAGGATCAAGAGGGGGTCCTTTCTATTGATACCCATATAACTTGTGATCCCCTTCGCCTCCCCCCACCTATGGATCCACACATGACATGGGTAAACAATATGTCCCAACTTGGAAATCCCCTAAAAAAATAGAGGGTAAAATACAAGTCACCATCTGGTAACCTGAAACACACATTACAATAGAAAGATATATTGAATCCATTGTATATTCCAGAGTTTAGATAAACAAAAAATTTCAGCGTAAAATTGTAAATATTTTCTTGCCCATCGATTTTAACATATATTTTGGGTTCTCAAAAGAACCGTCTCATTGAGACGGTTCTTTTGAATACCCACAATTTCACAACATAACATTTTGTTACGCACTCTAAACTAAGGTCCTGATATTCACTATTTGACATGATGGATCAGTGTATCCTTTTAAAAATATGCCTTTGTACAGTAAGTAGTGATCAGGTCTGAGTCTTCAACAACTTCCAGGAAGGGGGGTGTACTCTATTATTTCCATATATACATAGATCTCAACACTTGGGAGGGGGTGGAATTTCAGAATGGGTATGAACAATTTGTGGCTATTATTTTTTGGGGATCTTCACAGAACTGGATTAGTTTTAGGCGTCATTTCTATGCATTTAGGGTTTTTCATAAGGTCCATGTTTGTTTGATTTGTTTCTTTACGTCCCATCAACAATCTTTCAGATAAACAGGGACAGGTCTTCCTGGGTTGAACCAGTACTAAGCTAGGATAAATATGTCTTGCTCCAGGACCACAACGCAGTGACGCCGGTGAGGCTCGAACCCGCGGCCCCTCTGTCTCGAGTCAATCACTCTACCACTGAGCCACTGCACTCCCATAAGGTCAATGTACAGAATGGGAATAATCTTTCAGGGCTGATAATATTCAAATATTATTTGGTTATGCCTGATATTTTAAGGGGGTTACAGTAGATTCTGGGTTATAAGCATATGTATCAAGAATGAGAGTCCCTCCACACATCCCAGGGGCGAGCAATGCAGGCTCTGGGGGGACTTCGAATATGCTCTGACTTCTCAGACTAAATGTGGCACCTGATTTGGAACCAGAACTAAGCAGCAGATAGTGTCTTTCCCAAGGACACAACACAGTGAGTGATTCCGGCCCTTTAATCTCTACCAACTGGGCCACTGCACTCGGCTCATTTTGTTTATTCTTACCTGACTTTAAAGTAGTATTGAAAACGGTAACACATTCATTGTCCAATATTTTATTTTATTCAACATGTCCATTACCCATACAGGTACATGCATTGATATATTAGTGAACAATGTATTTTTTTGAGTAATCTTTCAAATGGCGTCTTGTGGCAACCACAAGATTAAATAAACAAAACTTTTCAGCTTTACATTGTTAATATTTTCTTACCCATCATTTTTAGCATATGTTTTGGGTGCTCAAAAGAACCATCTCATTGAGACGGTTCTTTTGAGTACCCACAACATTATGTTTTGGTTGAGGAATAAGAAAATTAGTTTTCTGTTACACCCTCTTTACTTAAGTCCTTGACGACAGAATAATGCTGACTGTAAAGACACTGAAGTTATATGTACATGTGCTAATGTAATTTAAATGTCAGGCAATGAAACTTTACTTTAATCAAATGTATGTTTGACATGCACCTACATAAATTCAGAGTTAGCTTTGTCAAATGAAAATGACAGGAGGCACTACAAACTCTTTGTTCCTTAACTTAGTCATAAGTTCATGTACATAGATGGCTTAACCCTTAGCCCACCACTTTTATCAGGGGACAAAAATATTTAAATATTGCACTTGTCCTGCATGCACTTGTCCTGCAGGACAAGTGACAAACACTTTTCACTCGTCCTGCAAACACATGCACTTGTCTTTTAAAAGTGCATGCAGTAAAAAACATACAGGAGTACAGGGGACAAAAATTCCACTCGTCCGCTCCTTATTATGAGTGAAATCTAGAAAGGACGAGTAATTTTTGCCAAAGCAATCATCCTGCAGGACGAGTGCTTTGGGAAGAATTACGGGAGTCATATTACGTAGTGCTCCCTTATGTTCCGTTGCATACGCTTTTAAAGGACAAGTGCATGTGTTTGCAGGACGAGTGAAAATTGTAAGTCACTCGTCCTGCAGGACAAGTGCAATGTTGAAATATTTTTGTCCCCTCTAGTAATATGTAAGATGACTACCACTTGTTATTCCTTCCAAAGCACTTGTCCTACAGGAAGAATTACTCATCCTTTCTAGAATTCACTCCTAATTACAAGCAGACGTGTGGATTTTTTTCCTCTGTATTTTCATTCTAAAAATGTTGTTTGCTAATAAATCTGCTGCATATATGCACATGTATTTAATATTAAAGTTCACTTCTGGCCGGAAAATTATCATTGAAGAAAATCATATATACCCAGATTCATTTAAGGGGAGCAGTCTGATCATTTCCAATAATATGGGCTACCTAAGAACAAGGAGAAGACAACAAATGTCATGACTAACAGTGCAATGACTCTTTGATTGTGCCATTGGGAGCAAGCAGTCAGACAAGATGCAACACAGACTGCTAGGCTACAAAGGCTGGCTGATTCTATTTTTTTCTAATGTATAGCAGCATTTTGTGCAATTTAAGAAATGACCTCCCATAAAGTTTGGATCCGTTTTGTCAGGATGGACTATTGTCTTTATTGAGGGCTCATAGGTTATACTGTCAAAGTATTGTATTTCTTATCTTCAGAACAATTTTAACAAATTTTTAAACAACATAAACCTAGATCAGATTGCTCCTTTAAGAGCAGTCTGAACAGTGTATGTTTTGTTTACTTCTGTGATCAACATTAAATGGTACACAATCATCACTAAAGCCCTGAAACATGCCATTGTAAATTGAAATTTACCTACAGGTTTGTACAAAATTAGTTCCTAATAAAATTTAAAATAACTTGTTTTTGAGCATTCAGATAGCGTTCCACACCCCCCCCCCCCCGTGACCGATCATTATTATGTGTGAAATGTAAAACTGCAACTGTATGCAAAAGGAGTAGTTTGCTCCCGGGGGGAGGGGGGAGCACTTCAGTAAAACTTTTTCTATTTCCTATATGTTGAATAGCAAAAAAGTGGGTTCAACCCATGTTTTTAATTGGTACTTGTCCAATGAGAAAAACACTTTTGCGGATAACTTGAGTGCTGAACCTACTATCTTTTTCATGGAAAAAAATATCATTTTCTTTGAAACTTTTCGGTGGTCATTTTAATGGGTTATCCTTTATTAAGACTGTCCGAGGTCCTTAAGATAAATAGATAGTTGAATGTCTTCTTTCTGTAACTCAGACTTTCAATTTACTTATTCTTAATTTGATTTGGTAGCACATGGTTTACAGGGTGCAAACATTTCTCATTTGACGCGGCTTGAATTGGTCTTTAAGATAGGATATGTCTACACAATTCGAAAGAGGGTGGGATGAATCAGGACCTTACTCAGTTTGCAGCCCTAATATTATTCGAGGATTCTACTGGTTGTGATAAAATGGGCGATTATTTTGCCACAGAAGTAGACACAATGATATAAAATGTATGTGAGGTTGTAGGGTTGTATACAGCTCATTTAAGACAATATATTTAAGATAGAAAAAAACTAACTTTTTTCTATAAGTCAAATGAGAATATTAGTTAACTAAGATTAAAAACATTTGAAAAAAACACACAAATCAGCTGTAAAGGTAAATTATGTTAGCCAAAAATTACAATTTTCAAAAGGAATTCAATCTATGTAACGCACATCACACCATTGGAAGCTGTAATTATGTTCAAAATACTTATTTAATGTAGCTTAGATATCCAGCGTGCATGCTACATAATTAATTTGAATACAGTGAGCCACTTTAATTACGCACCACCTTTTCAGGCCCCACATTTTGTGGCAAAAAATGCTGGAATCAAACATTCTCTATGATAATTTACTTATTGACATTTTATCTGGTTGATGACATCGAAAAAATATCGAAATTACTCATGCTTATCATTCTGCTACGTCAAAGACAATTTTGACAAAAATGCTCGTGCAACCTGAACGTCTATATTTTTTATTTGCGTTTTGCGCTAGGAATTATTCATTGTGATCGTTGTGACAGAAAAACACCAAAAACAATCGTTTTATTCAAGTAAAACACCCTTTTTCGGTCGTTGAAGTTAGTAACCTGTTCATTTTTGAAAAAAAAATGCTCGTTTTGACGTCATATTAACGCCAGTTACAATAATCAAACAGGTTTTCCTTCACAAATTGTTTTGTTATGAGTCATTTGTTGACATAGAATTATCAAAACACTTAAACTTCTTATCATTGACACGTCTTATAGCCTTGGTGGTAGTGACGTCATCACTTACGTCAACACAATGACATAAATAAATTCATCTATCTTTTTACGAAAGTAAACGGCGGATACATGGTTGTTTAAAATGAAATTATAAAAGAAGTGTTTTGATAACAAATTTACTTGAAATCATACGAAATTTAACTAACTTTATAAAAAGTAGTAAAACCAACTTTTTTCAAACCTTGGTCAGCTGGGAACCAAAATAGAAAAACGTTTAAAAATAGTGAGTATGATCAGGAAATACCACAATCACAAACCACAGACAACCCCGTGGCACCGCGAGGAAGAGCCGCTCAACCATCCCGAGACACCAGGAAGACAAATTAAGCAAAGCAACCAGCTCTCTCTTCCCCATCAATATGATTGCAATACTAGAATGGACATAAATTAACGTACAACAAAACATAGAAAAATTACAGACTCCCACAATGGGAGTAACAATAAACAAAAAGTCAACAACAACAGAACCGCCGCCTTAAAACGGACAGCAGCCTAGGCCACCAGGGTGCTTAAGGTCACTGCCCACACCTGGGCGATTTTTTTTCCAAAAAATAGATTTTTTTTCATTTTTTGATATTCTGTAGTACATCATATTATAAGCAAAATAACACAAAATAAAGAAAATTTACCGTCCAGTTCAAAAGTTACAGCTCTTCATTATATGGCCTATGTTGGCTTTTTTACGCAGCTTTTTGTAAATTCATTAAGACAAGTAAAATATTCTGTAACTCAATTTTATATTTGAAAATCGTTATTTCAAACAAGCATGCGAAGCCATAAATAATTAAGAACTTTTTCTCAAACCATTCTTTTGCAGCTATACAATTATTTTTCTTCATATCACGCTTTCAAACCTGCGTTCACCGATATTTATGCATTAATTTTCGGCAATTACTGACTGATAATTCAATATTTAAACATACTTTAAAAAAATAAATTTTTCTATTTTTTTTAGGAAAGTGATCATTATATAAGATGCGTTATGACAAAATTTAAAAAAAATTCACCGTTTAATTATTGAGATATTACCAAATAATTATCCCTACCCCCTAAACTAAAAATTAATGATCTTAGCAGGCTTTTCTTATTTCTAAGCATGTTAAAACCTTACGAACCAAAGACTGTTGATTAAAATACCTCACTCTGAACTTCCAAATGAAATTATATGTACTCCAAATACTTGGAACATTTATATGCATATATGTGAAGACTTTTCAATACCAAAAACGATACCAAAATACCCCACCCACGGTAAAAAGAAACTTATCCGCATTTTGTCTGAACACCTAGTCGATATATTTTGACCAAATTTGCATAGATACACCATAAGGATAGAGATGTAATATTTTGGGGACATTTACCTTTTCAAGGTCACGGGGTAACTCTGCATGTCAAATTTAGGTGAAAATGTGCTGTTTTAATATGCATCGCTTTAATTGATCGATGCATATACATCATGTACTCATCCAAGAATTTGAAATGTTTTTAACTCGGGCGCCATACTAATGCCCGATCGCGAAGAAAGGCCAGACCTTAACACTTGACCAGAGTTGGCTTATTTCTATTAGATCTATATATCCCTTGAGCGACATCTTTCAGTTGAAACATGTCAAATGTAGAGTAACCTTGGAGATTAGCAAAAAAATTAGCGTAAAATTGTAAATATTTTATTGCTCATTATTGTTATAATTGCTTTGGGTGCTCAAAAGAACCGTCTCACTGAGTACCTATAACTTGCCTATGATTTGGTTGGACCCGCATTTATATGAAAAGGGTTCTTTTTATGCCCACATCCTTCCCGCTACTAAAGGGGGTATTCAGTGGCGCGGAGGGTGAGGGGGTACTATTTTTGGTACGGATCCCGTCGGCGTTGGTCATGGGCGGAATTGGCCACCAGTAGTCTGGAGGGGCTAGACATTTTCTATGAGCATATCACATGAACCAGGCTTGAAGATTGGGTCCGCATTTACATGAATATAAATGAGCATCGATGCGACAAAACCTGTCTTCAGGGTTTCCGATAAGATCATACCAAAACCAGCCCCCTCAGCCACTGAGACTAGATAGAATAGTGAAATCTCGCTTGGAGCAAGTTCAGATACGATACTATTGGTCACTATTCAATTTGTGAATAGCAAAGGCACTGATCAGACTTCGCGGATGCGCAAGCTGGTCCGCGCCTTTTTGGTCTGCAGACCCCGATGGCAGAATTCCTCGCGTACCTTTAATAATTTAGAGTAGGCCTACTATAATTTAGAATCACGACTATACTTGGGTCAACCTTAGCCCAAGATAGCCTTGTAGCTAAATATTGGAACACATTTGACATAAGGCAAATTGTTTAGGACGCAAACTAAAGCGAGGGACTCTCAACGTCAACGTCAAGTTCAATACTTGTCGTTTACGCATAATGACGTCATAAGAGCAAGTGACGTCATTAGCGCACGTCAGGTTCAAAGTAGACGCTAGAGAACGTGACGAGATAGTCTGTCTTGGTGAAATTTTAATGCAGGTAAAATAAAACCAGAAAATCATATATAGATCTATATACAAGTAGTTATATCATGATTGTTGATGTGGACTGTCAAAAAACCGCGAACAGTCGACTGACATTTCCCTGGTAAAATGCGTGTTCCATTACACTGACTGACTTTTTTTCTTCTCACAGAGCTGAGCGTCCATCGTTTAGTATCCGTAAAGAATGCCAACTTTTGTTGTTCATTATACTTAAAATTTTGTTTGCATTTTTAATGTTATATCAATCACTTTCAGATTACCAACGTGCAGTGTAACGGGCATTACTGTCGGTAGAAAACATATCATAGTTGCGTAAAATCACACTTTGTCATAATCGAACGCTACCAAGTATTACCTCCCTTGATGATTTAGAGTTACGGTTATTGCTATGGGTAGTGACCTTAAATGCATTTTACTGGTACCAAATCTTCGCCCTAGATTCAGCTGTTGTTGAAGTACAAGAAATGCTCAGCTCAAATGGAGGTCATCTAACTAATGCAATGTATCATCATGGAGAAACACTCTAATCAAATTAACACACCATGATGAAACAAAGATAAGGGCCCATGACTCACAGATAGTCAGAGCTAAAGAAAACCTCAAGTTGAGCCACGGTGGGTCCAGCTACAGATAAGCATCAGACACCAACCCACCGATTAAAGCTTTACGTCAGAGCCGTCATAGAGTCTGAGGCCTGACCCACTGTCGTGCAACTAAAGAGGAAACCATAGCTATAAACCTTGATTGGGTTTAAAACTAGGCATGCAGACTGTCGCATGATATCCAAGTTATATCCAACCCTTATATAACGTTACTATCTTTTTGAATTGATCACTAAAATTAGGTTTTCCAACAATTCGTTTGAATTTATAAACTTAATCACCATAAAATATAGGTTCTGATAAGCCTTGTTGCAGAAGAGTTTTTAACCTAATGTTGTATTTAATGTGGTAGAATTTAGAAAATGCTTTTCGAATTTTTTTTATATCTATAACCCTATTTTAATAATTTAGCAGTTAAAAATAAGTTTCTGTTGTTGAAGTCATCAACATTAGAACACACTCTAGCAAAACGAATAAGCTGAGAAATATATACACCATAGGAAGGAGAGCGAGGAACATCTCCATCAAGAAAGGTCAAATTTACTATTTCAAAATTAAAGTCATCGCGTTTATCGTAAATTTTAGAAGAAACTGTGCCATTTGTTATTGACAATTTCAAGTCCAAAAACGGAGCTTCAGTATCAGAAGAATTCGCCTTAATTAAGTGAGTTTCAGTGGGATTTATCTGACCTACCATTTGTTCAAAATAAGGGTTGTCAATATTAAGTAAGTCATCTAAATATCTGGAGGTTGAGTTAAAGCTTCAATAATATCAGTTTTGTTATTGTCAGACAGACACAACATAAAGTCTCTCTCATAACAAAACAAAAACAAATCTGCAACAAGAGGAGCACAATTAGTACCAATTGGAATACCTACAATTTGTCTATATAATTTCGAGCCAAATGTTATAAATATATTGTCCAAAAGATAATGGAGCGCATCACTCATTTTCTGACATGACACTTATTTATATCGTTTAGGTTGTTCAGAAGTAAAAAAAGTATTTTTATCATTACAAGCCAAATAAAGTGAGCCCTCTCTGTTAAATGTTTGTTCAATTTATTCTGTAAGTTTTTCTTCGATAAGATTAATATGAGGGAATGTAATATAGAGAAATGAGAAATCATATGTAGACAAACCAGATGCTAGAAAACCTCTAGACTTCAATTTATTAAGAATTTCACCTGAATTTTAATAGATCAAAATAATTTTTTACCGTTTCTTTCATAAACAGTTGTGCAATATTTAATGAGATTGTTTTAATCAAAGTGAGGCAAGAAGTCAAAAGAATAGACAACTCAGTAGTTGTACATGCACTAGAGTTAGCAATAAAACGCGATTTATAGGGCCGTTTATGAAATTTAGGTAACCAGTATAACGTAGGAAGCTTGCTATGGTCCTCATCAACAAACAACCCAAACTTAGCTGCCATATGGCATTGATACCTATCAACGATAGACGTCTCATCAAGCCTTTTATGCTCATATGTTTTTTGCAGTGCTAAGTTTTTGCTTTAGGGTGTTAATATAGTATCTTTTTCAAACGACCACAACATTGTTAGCAGCCTTATCTGCGGGGACCAAAACAAACCTCCTATGGAGTTCTTGAATTCCTTTCTTCAAGTGCTAAAAGGGAATTTAGCTTTAGGTGGTAGAAGATCTAAATTGTTGCAATAAAATGAAATTCTACCATCAATAATTTTAAAAATATTTAGTTTCCAACTATTTAAGGCATTACACTCAACATGCTCTCATTTACACCAGCGATTACAAAATTCTTGTAAGGCTCCTGCAATTTCCTCACTACATGATTTGAAGTCTATTGGCACAGGTAACCGATATTTAGGTCCCTTACATATTATAGACCAAATTCTTGAATCAGCTATGATTTTTAAATCCCCTGTGACTATATGACCAGCGGGTTGATAGCAATACTTAAGGTCTTTACAATCCCAAGAGTAAGGAATAGAATTTTCGATATCAAGTTCTGTTACTAATTTGTTATAGTTAAAAACAGTACTACGAATAGGTTTATTATACTTATAACAAATGATAGGGGATTCCTTATTTTAAAACTAATTAGGAATAGAAGAAATAACAGATTTATCTTTAAACATACTGGGTAAGTCAATGAATTCAATCCCCTTGTTGACAAATTGAATTTTGATAAAATGCCTAATATAATTAATTTTGGAGTATATGTATGGCCGAAGAGCATGTTGAGTGTAACACCGGGTAAGAATTGCTGCATCATAAAGTCTATGAGCTCTATCATGACTTTATTGGCCTCAATATCCAAATTACGAAGTGAAGATATAAAAAGAGTTACTAAACGAGAAAGGGCCATATGTTGGCCAGAATGTTTTAAGATGATACTTGATTCTGAAAGAGTTAAAACATGTTTATTTTTGCGTTTAAATTTCCATTTTTGCGTTTTCCATGAGATCGTCTATTGCGTTTACGTATATCTAAAAGAGAAAGAACATAAAAATCAGGTAATCTAGAAATGTTACCCTCATGGTAAATATTATCATTAAAACCAAGTGGGTGCGGCGTTTGTAATAGTTTTATCCACTTTAATCCTAATTCATGCCTAAGAATATTTCTATATCTTTTAGTAGAATTATCACCATATGTAATCTTTTCGATAGGCTGAATAGAAATACTGCTAGTAGAGTGATTAGTATGTTTGAAATGCCTATAAAGAAAATTATCAACTTTGCGAGGCTTTTTCATTCGACGATAATTAAGAAAATTCAGAAAATTTAGTTTTTTGAAACTGATAACTTTATAAACTGATAAAGTTAACTCACACACATTCTACTCTTAGATATTGCCAAGAATAAATCGGCTCTTATCTCTGTCATTTCAGATATTCGACATTGAAAAAAGTGCAATGTGATCTGAGTTTCATTCGATATAATGCAATGTGAAATGGTATTTTGAGGGTATTGCCCTTTAAGATCCATTTTCTTACTTGTTTATCATCTGATCACAATAAAATATCCATGGCTTACACACATATAGATGCGCTTTACGCTATTAGTCTCAGAATAAAAATAGCGTATTTCCTTTCCCAGTAATTTTACATTTTATAAGTGGTGCGTAACTTAAGTGGCTCAATGTAATTAGATAGTTTAATGACTTCTTTCGGTATGACAAACTTTCATTTTACTTTTCTTCTTAGGTTGTTATAGTAACATATGTAACAGGTTGTTACAGGCTAACGACCTGATGTACAGAGTGCGAACATCGTTTAAGGATACAGCTTGAAATTCAAATTCTTTTTAAGAAAGGATAGGTCTGCAAAATTCTCTTGTGGAGGAGCAGGACCTTTTCTTAGCCTTAACGTAAGTTAGAGTAAAAAGATCAGGAATCGATACAATCAAGTACCACACCTGACCCAGGATACCAATGGGAAAGTGACAAACTTACAGTGAGACACCACAAACTAGAGCCAAGAGGCCAGCCCTTTCCCAGAAGGTGACCACAAGGTACAAATAAACGGAAGTGCACAAAGGCATAACAAACACATGACAGAAAAACATAAATGATCCTCAAAAGAAGTACCGCCTTGGAACGGTCAGTAAAAATATTTTACTGGAGGGCTTAAACCGGTTTCACGGTGCCAACCTCGCCCTTAATTCAGATGTGTATCAAGACACACAGATATTTGGTTTGCATGAAAGGCCCCTAACTTATCAATGCATCATCTCCCAGAACATATAAATCAAGAAATAACAAGGAGATAAAGCAAAGATAAGGACTGAACAGTAAATAAAACTGTTTATCGGAGCAAAAGAAATCCAACAGGTAAACCCCGGTGG
The DNA here is from genome assembly GCA_964019695.1 of Loripinus fragilis. Lineage (NCBI taxonomy): Eukaryota > Metazoa > Mollusca > Bivalvia > Lucinida > Lucinidae > Loripinus > Loripinus fragilis. Next base: position 100,587,764 of record OZ026518.1, read on the forward strand.
GCCTGACAAACAGCCAAACTACTAGGAGAGTGATTAGTTTGTTTGAAATGCCTATAAAGAAAATCATCAATTTTGCGAGGCTTTTTCATTCGACGATAATTTAGAAAGTTCAGAAAATTTAGTTTTTTAGAAACTAAAGATTTGACTAACATATTGCATGCCACCATCGTTCTCTTTACAAGATAAAACATAAGTACCATCAGTTGATCGTTTTTCATTCGACGATAGTGCTCAGAAAATTTAGTATTTTGAAACTAACATTTTGACCAACATATTGTATGCCACAACCGTTCTCTTCACAAGATAAAACATAAGTACCATCAGTTTATCCTCATTCAAGATCAGAATTAGTAATTACAGAAAAGTGTCTACCATTAACGTTAGATTTAATAGTTGAATAATTACATAAACGTTTGCAACAGTTACACCTATTGACATTGCCTTCAGAAATAAAGGGATACGCTTCATTTCTTCTGTACTTACTACTTGAGTTCCTAAGTGCAGGTGACTTAAGATGAGAAAGGCGAACTTTTAAGTGGTTTCTAAAAAAGACAAGTTTTCTCAAAATCCAGACAGTATTTTAGGAAGAGATTTTCTTTGAAACAATTGTTGACGATGAACAGATTTTGCTAGACAGATGACATACCACATGGTGGACCTCCACCTTTACAATATCTCACTTGAGCCAAAATGAAAAAGTAATATTTTAGTTTACACGCCATATTACAAAAATCAAGAAAGCTTGGTCTTCAACTTTGGCTCAAAGATCATATTTGGTGATTTGAAACATAAGTTGTAATCTACATGCAATATTGCAAAATGACATCCTTCATCTAAATGAATAAAAGAGGCGTATGTACGCTATTGGCTTTAAGACAGATTTTAAGTACAGTGTTTGTTGGACATTGGTATTTGACTCCAAGATAATATTCGTGACCAGAAACGTCTGTTACAGTTTATGCTACTTATGCAATCATTGTGCTTAATATAAACACCCTCCGTCAAGAACTAAAAAAGGCATTCGAGTTATTGATATCTTAAACATATTTTACTTTGATTTTTGAACTTTGAATCTAGATAAAGTCGTATTGGTGACATAAAACATTCGCTTAAAGACATATGTCGCTAATTCCCATGAGCACCATTCCTGTATAGGGAAACAAAACGAGTTTACTCCTCCTGTCTTTTGATCATTTACAAATGAATTCAGATCGGTACAGTTTTTAAGATACTCTTATGTCAGATTCATATTCCGACATTTCCACGACAAATTAAAGCAATAAAAATAACTCCATAATATCTACTGACCTTTTATCAGAAATGAACGTCTTAGAACCAAAAGAATGATAGATTGGCTGAAAACAAGCGAGTACACACTTTCCAAGTTTTAACCTTGGCTACAAATAAAAAGGTGGCTGAAACTCATTGTCTCTTCTATATGTATGGTTATTGAGGGCCACATAAGACATGACCTTATGGACTAGCCATTAAAGTCGTTGGCTATGGAACCTGATGATTCGGGCCCCGCCATTTTTGGCTACAGTGGCATAATTTGAAAAAAACTTTTTTTATTATTTATAATCTATTTCTTGAACATATATATTATAAACACATGCATATTTCATATATAAAAATGACAAATAATGTACAAACATCATATTAATGTAATATGATAGCTATTCAACACATACATTTTACAGTCTATATGCTAATGTAATGTATATTCTACAAATTAGTTTCAGAAATAGTGATAAATAAAAAAAATGTTATTAAATAAAGGAAAAAAACTAAGTAAAAAGAAAATAAAGTGAAAAGTGTAACTAAATATGCCCAAATGGGTGCAATGAGGCACCCTGGAATTGTCAGAAACATGTTGTTTTCTAAGGTATGTAATATGGTGAGAGAGAGAGAGAGAGAGAGAGAGAGAGAGAGAGAGAGAGAGAGAGAGAGAGAGAGAGTACTGTCGCCTTTACTGTACGAGCTTGTTTGAAATGTTAAATTAATTTTCGTTTTTACTCCATTAGTGTCCTAAGGTTTCCCCATTTTTTGTTGAATTGGGCAAGTTTGTCTTTCTTGAAAAAATGTGTTATTCTATATTGATTCAATGTTTTAGATATAATTTGAAATGCAATAAATTTGGGTGGTGTTTTTTATATCTGTTTTTGAAAATGAAATGTTTTCCAAGTAAGATGATACTTTTTTTGTTTGAACTTCTGTTTGATTTGTCCCTTTTGTTATACTAAGCATTATGTTTCTTAAGTTAAAATGAATTAATACGTTATAATCTTGCAAAAGTGTTGATAAATTTTCCAAAAAGCTGTACATGAATGCACTCCCAAAATAGGTGATCAAGTGTTTCAATTTCCATGGAGCAAAAATCACACAAAGTTGTTTGTCAAATATTACATTTTAATAGAAATCTGTTTGCTGGAATAATATGCATTAAGAACTTGTAATTAAAATTTTGCAGTTTTATGTCTTTTGTTGCCCGCAGGGAAGATGTGTAAATTGTTTTCCAGTTAAGGTTTTCATTGTGGAATTGTTCAGTCCATTTCGTCTCTGCTTTTTAACTGGATGTTTTCTTTTTTTTTCTGAAGTAAGTTGTATACATATTTATTGGTGTGTTTTGTGTTCATTATTTGTCTTAATATGGTGTGTGGGTTTGACGTATTTGTATTTTCATTTTTAATATTGGTTTTCCAAGAGTGTGGTATACTATGTATCAAAGTTATGTATCAAAATCACCTTCGGGTAGTTTGTAAATTTCTTGTAATCTACTATAAGGGTAAAACTTCTTTGATGCGTCATCATATATGTCTTTCAAAACTTTAATTCCATTGCGGAACCAATTTTAAAACATTATTGTATTTGCACCTGCCTTTACATTACTGTTATTCCATAGAATTTTATGTCTATAACTTTGTATAACAACATTAGATTTGCATCTGCACCACGATAATAGAACATCATTTAGAAACCTATTTTGAGTTATTTTACAAATGTCGTCTTCGGAGATATTACATTCAAACAAAAGTTTTCCACCAAATGAGCTGAGATTGCTAATTTATATTTTGTTTAAAATTGCGGCATTATCAGCTTCTATCATTCGCTTTATCCAACATATTTTTAGCGAATTTATTGTCTAAATCAATCATTTTTAAACCCCCGCTTTCATACCCCATCGTGAGTATATCTCGTTTATTTTTTTCAGGTATACCATTCCACTTAAATTCGTACATTAGTTTTTTCAATTCTTTTTACTGTTTGAGGGGGTGGGTTAGGCAGAGATGAGAGTGCATATATCAATTTTGGCAGAGCTTATTTTTTATTACTGTAATTTTACCCATAAGCGTTAATTTTCTATGTTGCCATTGTTCTAAACATTTTTCAAAAAGAACAATTTTGGGTTCTAAATTTGCTTTGTATATGTAACTATTGTTAGTGCAAAAGGTAAATCCGAGTGAGCTAGCTTCGCTAGAGCTCCATTAGAATTTCCGTTTTTTTTTCAAGTATACTACTTCATTATGAATCATACTGCCTATTCGCAAAACTTGGCATTTTTTGAATTTAGTTTTAACCCAGATATATAGTTATAGTTATCTAAGACATCATCAAGAGCTTCAAATTATTTTATTGAACCATCTAGGATAAAAGATGCATCGTCAGCAAAAAGAGACTTTTTAAATTTGTGTTTCAAATATGTAATACATTTTATATCGTCAGTACTTGTTATCTTATATGATAAGAGCTCGATACATATAATGAAGAGGTAAGTAGAGAGGGGACACCCCTGGCAGACATCTCGCAAAATAGGAAGAAGTAAGACAAATATCCATTGTTGGAAACACAACTCTTTGCATCTTTGTAGTATAATTGTATCCACTCAATAAAATCTTCACCGAAGTTTAAATGTTTTAGACAATTTATTATATATGTATGGTCAATGCTATCAAACACTTTTTCAAAATCTGTGAAAAAATAAGACCTGGTTTATTTTCTTCTTCAGCTTTATCAATTATTTCAAAGAGCAATCATTTACAAATGTTTTCGCCTACCTATCTACCTTTTATGAATCCTGTATGTGAATTATGAATTATTTTAGTTATGACATGTTTTACACGGTTTGCAATCACTTTTTTAAAAAAAAAAACTTAGTAGAGATCTACTAAATAATGCTACATATCAAATATCAAGGCTCTAGTTGTACTTTCATCGAACTTTTTTTCATGTTTCCCTATATAATCCTACTAGGAGACCAAATATCTAGGCTCTAGGCCTGGTTGTTTCAGACAAGATCTTTTCATGTTTTCCCTATATAAGCCATTGTAGAACAGGGACCCCCAGAGCGGGGTTATTTTTGGTCCAAGTGGCATACTAAATATCAATGCTCTAGGCTTTATGGTTTGAGACAAAAATATATATATTTTCATCTCGAAAATCTTTTTGTAGCCTGTGCAACCTAGATATGCAACGAAACAATTTTGATAAGGGCTATATAAGGATCATTACTGACAATTTTTGGTCGAAATACAGATAGTGCTTAAGGACGAGATGTCCGTTGAAGCCATTGTTGACGACGGATGAAGGACACACGACGGACGTCACACGCATCTTGTGCTTGTGCCTAAGGTGAGCTAGAATAGGTATAACTTATTTAGCGATGATTCTTAACCCATTTCAGGGAACCGAATAGTTTTAACAAGACCAAACTCTTCTCTGGACCTGCTTGGCCGGTGCACATCGTCAATGCGTGAACAATTATTCCAACTATTGCAAAGTTTGAATATAAAGGAATGAAACCTGTTTGGATTACAGATTACACACAAATGTACACAATGTAAGCACTCCAACGGTGGCGTAGACGTAATAATGTGCAAACAAGCATAACGTACAAAGTTTAAATATGGAGTAATGAAAATTTGGAAATTTAAAGTACCCAACAAGAGTCCATTCGTGAGTACCGACTGACGGACAGACGGGCGGACGTTTTTATATTTGGATACTTGTAGGGTACTTACAGTGTTAGAAAAAGCAGCCATGAAAGTGTAACTACCAAATAAATCCCAGATAATTTTACGGAATAAACCTCATTTGAGTTAATTAGCCCCCTTTATATGCAAATGAGGTTTATGCCATAAAGGATTTTAAAAACTAAAAATTTGAAGAAACTATTAGGCTGGACGGGCTGGGACCAGGCTTGAGAAAGAGAAATTTCAGAAATTAAAAGTACCCAACAAGGGTCGATTCGTGAGTACAGACGGAGTGTATCCATTACATTTACTAGACCTGCTTTCGCTAAAGATACACAGGTAAAAAGGCTAGATTAGTAGCGCCAATGCAGTTTCTGTCATTATCTAATTCTGTACACAGTTGTCGCACGCCACTTCTGCTTACTATCAAACTGGTCTTATATAGGGTATTATATAAGTGACTTTGTATCCAAAACGAATCTTAATTTGCACATTGTATTTAATCTTGTCTAAGATAGAGATGCAATATAGTCAATGTGTTTATGTAAATCAGTGGCATATATAGAAGGGGGTCAGGGGTTACGATTGACCTCCCCACCCCTTGAGGTCAAGTTATTATTAAATTTTCACAAAGATACTTAAGAAAAATGAGATACAATCTGCAAACTGATCCCCCATTTTAAATATTTGTACCCCTCCTGGATCTGCTCCCAACCAATTTCCATTGTTAGGAAGAAACTACTGAGACTTTTACGCCTTCTTTGATGGACTCATAATTTACTTTTAAAGGAGAGTGGTATGGATTATTTAATTTTTTTTTATAGAGATTATATTCAAAGCATTTATCGTCTATCATCATAATGGTTGCATCATTTGGACTTTTTAATGATTGGCAACAATTTTGGAGCCGGGTTGCTTGACTATTATTATATTATAACTGTTGTGTGGATGTCTTTGTAAGAACGCAAATCCTCGTCACAGTGCCAGAGGTTAGTCTGTGATTTGTGATTGTGACATTTCCTTGTCATACTTACCTGTTTTTTTATGTTATATATTTATTTTAAACTTTATTTCATTTGTACAATATATAAATACTTACAAAGCAAAACAGTTATAATATATATAAGCATTATACAAACGGGATTCAGAAGGAAGTCCGAAGACTTATTCGAATCTGTATCCCTCACATGTTCAATAGCTAAGATGTTGTGATTATCTTCGTGTTCATGCAATATACAAATAATATTTTGGATCTTTCAGTAACCACTGGTTATAATATACAGTCAACGGTTGCATATCGCTCCACGGGGAGCGAACTTAGGTTGTTGTTTTATTCACTCAGGTTCGACGCGGTAACAAGATCAAGCAGCGCGCTTCGTTTTGTAGCTCATTCTATCTTATACTACGATAATGTGGAAGCATAATAATGAGTCTAGCTCAAATGCTTGGCTCATCAAGCAGAATCAATTGTTTGTGTAGGGATATAAAAGCATATGTTATATATTTGTACATAGCGTTTTCATATCACCTTTATACGGTATGTAATTGGGTCCGTTATTTCTTTGCATCATTCCTATGCGAACCATTATAGATTCATTTTAGCAAAACCTTTGGCTTAATTGTAAACGTCTGTATAATAAATTTTATAATCGGTAATCAATTGGCACATATCATTTTTTTACATAATTTCTATCACAATCGATGATCAATACAATTATATCAATTCTCTGAATGCAGAATATAATTGCGAATTATGAAACACCTTTTTCACATTTTGTTTACTCAAACAAAGAAAATAAACCCACAGAAACAAAGCTGTAGTTAAAATTAATTAAACATTCTTTAATTTACCTGCTTGCAGATGAGACAGCAAATCATGTCAATTCCATACCATGCTAATTTCATGCCCATCATGCTATTTTAGCTCTCTAGAGGGTGATATAAGAAAAGTTTCAATAATATCGACCTCTGGAAACTAGTTTGAGCTGGTTTTAATTCTATATCAACCTATAGGTCAGCTTAGACTAGTTTTAAAGTAGACATACCAATTTACGAATACAAAATTGGCCAATCAGGTGACAGGATTCGTGATCCATTTTATCTACTTCATCATAGTGCGTTAATTTAATTATATTGTTGCTCTATGATAATACATTGCAATAGTTAAGAATCATCCATGCGAGCTTAACATTTTTGTGCTTCAATAACAGAAGAATCTAGGGCGAAAATTTAGTACCAGTAAAATGCATTTAAGCCCCCCCCCCCTGAGTGGCTTTGGCTGCTGTCCATTTTAAGACAGTGGCTCTGTTGTTGTTGAATCTTTGTTGATTGATACTCCCATTGTGGGATTCTGTAATTGTTCTACGTTTTGTTGTGCGTTACTCTGTGTCCATTCTAGCTTTGCATTCATCTCAATCGGGAAGAGAGAGCTTGTTGCTTTGCTTTGTTTGTCTTCCTGGTGTCTCGTGATAGTTGTGTGGCTCTTCCTCACGATACCACGGATTTGTCTGCAGTTTGTGCTTGTGGTATTTCCTGATCATACTCACTATTCCTAACTAGTGCAATGCATCATCACAGAGAAACAATCCTTCCCTATGGACAGTTTTCCTTTCGCACACGGATTTTTTTTATCAATACCACAGCTGACATCCAGTAATGGTTGCTGCATTTTTTCATCTACACATCCCAATATTTATATTTTATCATGAGTCATTCTAGTAAAATGCATTTAACCCCCAGTGGGTTAGGCTGCTGGCCCTTCTTAGGCGCTGGTTCTATTGTTGTTGATTTATTGTTTATAGTTGCCCCCATTGTTGACGTGTTCTGTTTGGTGCTTAATTTGTTGTATAGTACTTTGTGTCTGTTAAGTTTTGCAATCATCTTAGTAGGGAAGGGAAAGCTGGGTTTCTTTACTTGACTGTCATTTCTGGTGTCTTATGGCAGTCAGTGTTTTTAGAGGTCTTCCTCGTGGTGCCAAGGGTTGGTCTGCGGTGTGTGATTGTGGCATTTCCTGATTATACTCACATGCTTTTTAAATGCTCATCACACAGTAAAACTGATTAAAAACCTTCCACCCGTATAGATATCATCCTTCTTTGGAAGGAAATCCCTCTCGCCCAAGGAGCGTTCCTTCTGGTTTTAAGCTTTATCTTGAATCATATCCCAGTATAAATTAGATAAAACAGCGTGTGTTTCAATTATCAGCACCATTTATGCACAATTTTGATAATTTTATTCACGATTTATGATTTGATAGGCTCATTATCAAAACTAATGCATAAAACGTTCCGTACAGAAATCTTGCACAGAACGATCGCTCCCCTTGTGTTTAGCTTTATATTAAAGCTGCATAGTCTGTAACTTTTGATCTTCTAATTTTAAAAATAATGTTTTTATTTTTTAAGAACACAGTAAAAATACTCAAATTCAGGTAAACATTTTACCATTTTCGTTAATCTTAACAAGTTATCACTATCAAAACAACTGCATTTATGTTAAAATTCAACGGTCTAGAATTATTGGAGGGACGCAAATAATTACCAACAAGAAAAAAAACACCTATTTGATAAGATAATTCACTTTTCCATGCAGTTTTCAGCTGTACTGAACATTTTTGTTGTGAAAACATAGCTTAATTCTAATTTTACAAATGATTTAAAAAGAAAATAAAAAAATTCGAAAAATGTTCATAGTTACAGAGTATGCAGCTTTAATATATTCCAGTATAATTTGATTGAAAACGGAACTTATCTCTGTTATCAATACCATTTTTCAAAAGAAAATACAATTGACTGTGAGTTAAGAATGAATATAGCCTTACGTGATGGTGATTGTTAAATCATACGAAGCCGTCACTAGAGTTGCGTCTTCATAGTCGATTGTGGCTCCGGTTGCTATTCTCAGTTTATCAGTGTCAGCGAGCACAACCCAGCCCGAAAGACCAGCGGGTGTTGTTGAAATGGTGTATGAATATGAAGGCGTTCCACCCGTAGCTTCCACCTGTATTATTTGTGTTCCTGGTGCCGTGTTCTCAGCAATGCTCCCTGTGGAAGCTGACGAAAACGAAAGTGCAGCATCTGTGAAATAAAAGATCACTAGTCGAATGCATGAATATTGCAATATTGAAATCAGTTGGCTAACTTATTCTTATCAAAAACTTGATGCAATGTTTTTAACGTCGCATCAATACCGAAACATTTACAGACAAAATTTGGCGCTAAGCTACAATTTACAAAGAAAGAGTGGAGGCAAAGATCAGGAATCGTTACAATCAAATACCACACCTGAACCAGGACACCATATGTGAAAATGACAAAAGCACATGAAAACTTCACATACAAGTGAGCCAAGTGGCCAGGCCTTTCCTAACAGGTGACCACAAGGCTGCAAGAAACAGACATCATAAGAGGCAAAGACAAACACAAAATAAACACAAAACAGATCCACAAAAGAAGCACCGCATTGGAACGGCTAGGAATATAAATTACCAGAGGGAACATATAAATCAAGATAAAAAAGAAAATAGAGCAAAACAAGAAGAAGTAACTCTAACAGACACAGCAGGGTAACAGACTACAAGGAAATCAGGTAGTCAACAAACAGGGGCTTATCGAACTAGAGTCAATATAGATTTTGTCTGGTTATATTCGTATAATACATGACAGTCAGTTTGAAAGTTTAATATGGCATTATTGAAAACACGTGACAAAGAAAACATGTGTGGTAGTGAATTAAACGGACATCCCCTTATGCTTCAAATTTTGGTCTAATTAAAAAAAAGCAAGCAAGTAATGTACAGAAAAAACAACAATCTCAATAACAGATTATAGACCAACCCACTGTACCACGAGGAAGAGACACTGGATACTTACAGCCACACAAAATGTAAAGCACAAATGAGGTACAGTGAACAGCTCTTATTTACTCAGCGAGATGATGTCACTAAGTACTGAAGTACAACACAAAACAACCGAAACAGCTACCGAGGTGTATGTGTGTGTGTGTGTGTGGGGGGGGTCTGGAGATGGAGGTTAAACTGTGTTGAAACAGAAAGGGATCTTAACACAAAGCATAGTTGCCTTGGAGGCAGAAACAAGCATCCAGCATTGTCCCACCCTTCAAGTCTTAGGTTTGGGTCGTGTTTGAGTCTGAGGCCTAGCCCATTGTCGTGCAATTAAAGAGTAAATCATGCTTATATGAAATAGGCACACCAAATGGGCAACCAACTACTATATATTTGTTCTGAGAGGATAGCACAGCATGCGGTATTTCTTGCAAGTCGGTAATCGTGTGAGTAAAAAAAGAAGGCAAAGATTAGGAATGGATACAATCAAGTACCACGCCTGACCCAGAACACCTTATGGGGATGTGACAAAAGCACAAGATAGTGTCATATATAGAAGCGCCGAGAGGTCAGCCCTTTCCCAGCAGGTGACCACAAGGCTGCAAGTCACAGGCAAACACAAATAAAAAAATGACCAGAGAAGTCAGGGGCATACCAACGTGTACGCAAAAACGCATGTACATAAAACTCGGCGCCGCCAGTAGAGTTTCTTAAGCTACTTACTTTGATTTTTGGAAGACAAAAATACTATTAAAAGTATTAACTCTTTTCCCCCAGGCCCTGAGAATTTTTCATGTTGCTGTTTTTTTTCTTCAAAATAAACTCTTTCGAAAAAGCTTTCAGGAATACCATCTGAGAGTCAAACAGATTGGATTGTGATCAGGCCCGACGTTTTGTCGGGCCTGATCTGGGTCCAATCTGTTTACAAATGTTATCAGCAGACGACACTCAGTAGGCTATGAGTTATTGCGTGTCTTTGGAGCTAGTTTTAGCCATGTAAATGCTCTAAATCTAGGGCGTTGCCCCCTGACCCAAATTCGGAGTGCAAAATGCCTCAGGTACGCTACGGGAAGTACCGCTTTACTGGAGGGAAAAACTAGTTTCACTAGCTTAAAAGTCGAAATTGGCCAATTAGGTGACAGGATTCGTGATCCATTTTATCTACTTCATCATAGTGCGTTAATTTAATTATATTGTTGCTCTATGATAATACATTGCAATAGTTAAGAATCATCCATGCCAGCTTAACATTTTTGTGCTTCAATAACAGAAGAATCTAGGGCGAAAATTTAGTACCAGTAAAATGCATTTAAGCCCCCCCCCAGTGGCTTTGGCTGCTGTCCATTTTAAGACAATGGCTCTGTTGTTGTTGAATCTTTGTTGATTGATACTCCCAATGTGGGATTCTGTAATTGTTCTACGTTTTGTTGTGCGTTACTCTGTGTCCATTCTAGCTTTGAATTCATCTCAATGGGGAAGAGAGAGCTTGTTGCTTTGCTTTGTTTGTCTTCCTGGTGTCTCGTGATAGTTGTGTGGCTCTTCCTCACGATACCACGGATTTGTATGCAGTTTGTGCTTGTGGTATTTCCTGATCATACTCACTATTCCTAACTTATGCAATGCATCATCACAGAGAAACAATCCTTCCCTATGGACAGTTTTCCTTTCGCACACGGATTTTTTTTATCAATACCACAGCTGACATCCAGTAATGGTTGCTGCATTTTTTCATCTACACATCCCAATATTTATATTTTATCATGAGTCATTCTAGTAAAATGCATTTAACCCCCCCAGTGGGTTAGGCTGCTGGCCCTTCTAAGGCGCTGGTTCTATTGTTGTTGATTTATTGTTTATAGTTGCCCCCATTGTTGACGTGTTCTGTTTGGTGCTTAATTTGTTGTATAGTACTTTGTGTCTGTTAAGTTTTGCAATCATCTTAGTAGGGAAGGGAAAGCTGGTTTTCTTTACTTGACTGTCATTTCTGGCAGTCAGTGTTTTTAGAGGTCTTCCTCGTGGTGCCAAGGGTTGGTCTGCGGTGTGTGATTGTGGCATTTCCTGATTATACTCACATGCTTTTTAAATGCTCATCACACTGTTAAACTGATTAAAAACCTTCCACCCGTATAGATATCATCCTTCTTTGGAAGGAAATCCCTCTCGCCCAAGGAGCGTTCCTTCTGGTTTTAAGCTTTATCTTGAATCATATCCCAGTATAAATTAGATAAAACAGCGTGTGTTTCAATTATCAGCACCATTTATGCACAATTTTGATAATTTTATTCACGATTTATGATTTGATAGGCTCATTATCCAAACTAATGCATAAAACGTTCCGTACAGAAATCTTCCACAGAACGATCGCTCCCCTTGTGTTTAGCTATATTATACAATTATTGACTTCAATGAGGTAGACATAAGGATTTATCTACCCGAAAAAGTGATAATTCACCGAGGCCGCTAGGCCGAGGTGAATATCACTTTTAAGGGTAGATAAATCCTTATGTCTACCGAAATTGAAGTCAATAACTGTTTTGTTATATGACTTTTCAACTAAGAATGGAAATGGTCTACTTTCACTTTTAATGCTGAAGTCAACCCTCAACCTAAGGACTTACTAACAAGTTTTATCGACTGTTATTAAAATATTTTAGTGTAGCATTTTGCAATTTGAAATGTATATTAATTCTCTAAATGTGGAATCTAAAATTTAATCATAAAACTTTTTTTTTACACTTTGTTTATTCAAACAAAGATAAATGAACAAACAAAACATAACAAAACAGTTTTTAAAATTCATGAAAGTCTTTAGTTTACCTGTTGGGATGTGAAACAGCAAATCATGTCAATTTCATGCAGCACATGCTAGTTTTATACTCATCATGCTATTTTTAGCCCTCTAGAGGGTGATATTGCAGAAGTGTCAAAAATATTAACTTTTGGAAACTAGTTTGAGCTGGATTCCATCCTATATCACCTTCTGAGCCAGTTTAGACCAGTTTTCAGGTAGACATAGAGATTTATGAAGACAAATTGGGCCAATCAGGAGACAGGATTCTCTCCAGTCATATAACAAATTAATATATTCCAGTATAATTTGATTGAAACCGGAAATTATCTCTGTTATCAATACCATTTTTCAAAAGAAAATACAATTGACTGTGAGTTAAGAATGAATATAGACTTATGTGATGGTGATTGTTAAATCATACGAAGCCGTCACTAGAGTTGCGTCTTCATAGTCGATTGTGGCTCCGGTTGCTATTCTCAGTTTATCAGTGTCAGCGAGCACAACCCAGCCCGCAAGACCAGCGGGTGTTGTTGAAATGGTGTATGAATATGAAGGCGTTCCACCCGTAGCTACCACCTGTATTATTTGTGTTCCTGCTGCCGTGTTCTCAGCAATGCTCCCTGTGGAAGCTGACGAAAACGAAAGTGCAGCATCTGTGAAATTAAAGATCACTAGTCGAATGCATGAATATTGCAATATTGAAATCAGTTGGCTAACTTATTCTTGTCAAAACCTTGATGCAATGTTTTTAACGTCGCATCAATACCGAAATATTTACAGACAAAATTTGGCGCTAAGCTACAATTTACAAAGAAAGAGTGGAGGCAAAGATCAAGAATCGATACAATCAAATACCACATCTGAACCAGGACACCATATGTGAAAATGACAAAAGCACATGAAAACTTCACATACAAGTGAGCCAAGTGGCCAGGCCTTTCCAAACAGGTGACCACAAGGCTGCAAGAAACAGACATCATAAGAGGCAAAGACAAACACAAAATAAACACAAAACAGATCCACAAAAGAAGCACCGCATTGGAACGGCTAGGAATATAAATTACTAGAGGGAACATATAAATCAAGATATAAAAGAAAATAGAGCAAAAAAAAGAAGAAGTAACTCTAACAGACACAGCAGGGTAACAGACTACAAGGAAATCAGGTAGTCAACAAACAGGGGCTTATCGAACTAGAGTCAATATAGATCTTGTCTGGTTATATTCCTATAATACATGACAGTCAGTTTGAAAGTTTAATATGGCATTATTGAAAACACGTGACAAAGAAAACTTGTGTGGTAGTGAATTAAACGTACATCCCCTTATACTTCAAATTTTGGTCTAATTAAAAAAAAGCAAGCAAGTAATGTACAGAAAAAACAACAATCTCAATAACAGATTATAGACCAACCCACTGTACCACGAGGAAGAGACACTGGATACTTACAGCCACACAAAATGTAAAGCACAAATGAGGTACAGTGAACAGCTCTTATTTACTCAGCGAGATGATGTCACTAAGTACTGAAGTACAACACAAAACAACCGAAACAGCTACCGAGGTGTATGTGTGTGTGTGTGTGGGGGGGGGGGGGGTCTGGAGATGGAGGTTAAACTGTGTTGAAACAGAAAGGGATCTTAACACAAAGCATAGTTGCCTTGGAGGCAGAAACAAGCATCCAGCATTGTCCCACCCTTCAAGTCTTAGGTTTGGGTCGTGTTTGAGTCTGAGGCCTAGCCCATTGTCGTGCAATTAAAGAGCAAATCATGCTTATATGAAATAGGCACACCAAATGGGCAGCCAACTTCTATATATTTGTTCTGAGAGGATAGCACAGCATGCGGTATTTCTTGCAAGTCGGTAATCGTGTGAGTAAAAAAAGAAGGCAAAGATCAGGAATGGATACAATCAAGTACCGCGCCTGACCCAGAACACCCTATGGGGATGTGACAAAAGCACAAGATAGTGTCATATATAGAAGCGCCGAGAGGTCAGCCCTTTCCCAGCAGGTGACCACAAGGCTGCAAGTCACAGGCAAACACAAATAAAAAAAAATGACCAGAGAAGTCAGGGGCATACCAACGTGTACGCAAAAACGCATGTACATAAAACTCGGCGCCGCCAGTAGAGTTTCTTAAGCTACTTACTTTGATTTTTGGAAGACAAAAATACTATTAAAAGTATTAACTCTTTTCCCCCAGGCCCTGAGAATTTTTCATGTTGCTGTTTTTTTCTTCAAAATAAACTCTTTCGAAAAAGCTTTCAGGAATACCATCTGAGAGTCAAACAGATTGGATTGTGATCAGGCCCGACGTTTTGTCGGGCCTGATCTGGGTCCAATCTGTTTACAAATGTTATCAGCAGACGACACTCAGTAGGCTATGAGTTATTGCGTGTCTTTGGAGCTAGTTTTAGCCATGTAAATGCTCTAAATCTAGGGCGTTGCCCCCTGACCCAAATTCGGAGTGCAAAATGCCTCAGGTACGCTACGGGAAGTACCGCTTTACTGGAGGGAAAAACTAGTTTCACTAGCTTAAAAGTCGACTTTAAACCAAACTCTGAGCAAAAGGATATAAAATAATCCTGCAAGCTATTTTAAAGGCGCCGAGACCCTTGAACGGAAGTTCCTGTTGGATACCACGAGTAGTTTTTGACTGCCACTTTCAAAGGCGCGACGATGCACGTGGAAGTTCGCGATTGGCACAAGACGTTATCACTTTGTGACGTAACGTTTTAAGAATTGTGACGTCACGTCACGGGAACCAGACAGCCGATCGCTTGAAAGATCAAGCTTCTGTTGATCGGACAAATACCTCATTCTTTTGAGTGAAATATAACTTAAATATCAACAAAACCGGCATTTTCGCGATTCAATTTTACTTTTTGTAGTTTTACAATGTTAAAGATGATCACGAAACATTTTCCAACAGTAGAATTAGGTTCTTACTTTGATTGAATCGACTCCGTATAGATACCGGAACTGGGCGATTTCGAAAAAATCAGGCCTTCATACTGCAGATGAATAGAACAGAACAGAGCCTCTAATCGTAGATAGATAGATAGATAGATACTTTATTATCCTCCAGATATGGAGAGCACAATACAAACACATATACAACATACAGAAGAAAACGAACAAAAATAGAGACAATATAGTAATGCACATCTACAAAATGTTTGAGAACACTCATAGTGGTAAACAACAGAGGCACAGACCATCCTGCTCGTGTGCTTGGCTGATCAGCGCCCTGTCGTTTGCAATCGCTTACTGTCACATGCTTGGCCTACACCTATCCGTTCCACTGAGGTATTGATAGATGTAGTCAGAATGTGACTTAACTTTGACTGAGCGGCTTTGAATACCTCTGAGTTTAACCTTAACGAAACGAAATTTAAAGCAGCATAGTCTGTAACTTTTGATCTTCTAATTCTAAAAATAATGTTTTTATTTTTCAAGAACACAGTAAAAATACTCAAATTCAGGTAAACATTTTACCATTTTCGTAAATCTTAACAAGTTATCACTATCAAAACAACTGCATTTATGTTAAAATTCAACGGTCTAGAATTATTGGAGGGACGCAAATAATTACCAACAAGAGAAAAACACACCTATTTGATAAGAAAATTCACTTTTCCATGCAGTTTTCAGCTGTATTGAACATTTTTATTGTGAAAACATAGCTTAATTCTACTTTTACAAATGATTTAAAAAGAAAATAAAATTTTTCGAAAAATGTTCATAGTTACAGAGTATGCAGCTTTAAGGATTTTAACGAGAAGAAAACAAAGCACTCACTTAACGAGATTTCTCAAATAAGATAAATAAACTTTTCTCTTTCTTCCATTTACGGGACATTGCGTTCGCTTACCATACCATCAGACCAAACACTTTTGTGAGCACTCAATAGGATCGTCTCATCTCGAGACGGTTCCACTGAGTCCTCACAACATGTGTTTGGTCTAGAAGTATAAAGAAAAAAAATAAAATTATCCCCTCTTCTCCTGAGGCTCAATTAACTGAATGACATAACATCCATTTATCATTTAAAACATGCTTTGGACACTCATTAGAACCGTCACGCACTGAACCGGCCCTCCTGAGTCTCCAAATCATGTGATTTAGTTTGAAAATTACCAATCTAAATCAAGATTACCCTCTTATTTGTTATATGGAGTCGCATTTTGCAGGGTGACAGGAAGCGTATCCATCAGTTCAAATCACGAATATGATACTCAAAAGAGCCGCCTCAATTAGGGACGGTCCCTTAGAGTACTCACAACATATTTGGTTGAAAGTTACAGGACAAATCCAGAATTATACCCTCCCTTCGTGAGGGATATTTCCATGAATGACTGAATTACTATTCGTTGGCCAAAAACATGTTTTGGATACTCATTAGAGCCGTCTCGTATTGATATGGCTCCTCTGAGTCCCCACAACATGTGTTTTGGTTTAAATTACGAATAATAATCACGTCACATCTTCAAACGCATTTCTATTGTTGTATGCACTCCTATTTATCACATAAAGACCTGTTTTGAATACTCACTAGAGCAGTCACATATTGGGACGGCACTCTTGAGTCCCTACAACTTGTAATATGGTTACAAAGTGAAAAAAATCTAGCTCGAAATTTTTCTCTATCATCTTAAGGAGTGTTTTTCTGGATGAGTGAATTCATATCCAACAGTCATAAACATATTTAGGATACTCAAGAGAGCCGTCTCATATTGAGACGGCTCTTTTGAGTACCCAAAAACATGTGTTACGTATTAAAGTTAGAGAACTTAATCGAAGTTAACCCCATAATTTCCCGAGACGTGCTTCTCAGGAAGACTGAGTTCCTAAATGTTTTAGATACTCAAAAGAGCCGTCTAATAATAAGACGGCTCTCCTGAGTCCCTACGACATATGTTTGGGTCTAAAGTTAGATAACTAAATAAGAATTATCCCTTCACATCCACAGACGTATTTCCCTAGATGATTGAGCTCCTATCATCAATCAAAACATGTTTTGGGTACTCAACAGAGCCGTCCTATATTGAGACGGTTCTTTTGAGTACCCACAGCATGTTCTTTGGTTTAAAATAATTGAATTGAATAAAAATTATCGCCACTTCACTGGCGAATATCACTGAGTGACTGAACAATTGATCACTATGTTTAAAGCTGCATACTCTGTAACTATGAACATTTTTCGAAAAAAAATATTTTCTTTTTAAATCATTTGCAAAAGTAGAATAAAGTTATGTTGTCACAATAAATCTAATTTCTACAGCTGAAAACTGCATGAAAAAGTGAATTATCTTATAAAAGCAGGTGTATTTTCACTTGTTTGTAATTATTTGCGTCCCTCCAATAATTCTAGACAGTTGATTTTTAACATAATTGCTGTTGTTTTGGCACTAATAATTTGTTAATTATTGCGAAAAAGGTAAAATGTATACCCGAATTTCAGTATTTTTACTGTGTTCTTGAAAATTAGAAACATTATTTTTAAAATGAAAATATCAAAAGTTACAGATTATGCAGCTTTAAGATAGCATCAGTTTGTCTAAGGGCAAGTGCCAACTTAGTAATTTCAGTGACTGTAACAATATTTTAAGTGACCCTAATCTAACATTTTCATCAACTTCTAGACCATAGAATCCTGAGAATAAGGCATCTATTTGATCAGATGGTGACAGACTTCTAAATTGTCGAAATAATTCAATTCCAAAACGAGTAAATAACTTTCGCCACAACGTAAACCTAAAGGTATTCGAACTAGGACAGAATAGTAGAATGTATTCTGCTATGGCATTTGACTTTTCGCCGCACTTTTGGCATGATGAATACCATTTTCCGGTAAATAGCATGCCTTTGAATCGAACGGCCAACAGGACTTGTCTTTTGTATCGCGGAAAAGCTTTACTAAGAGACCACAATATATGGGGTTCGTGCAAAACAGAGTGTATTCTGGTTAGACGGCACAATGACTCGGAGGTTGTGACTCTCATGAGTAACTCGCGTCTAAATACCTCGTTTATTTTAGCGCGGATTAGTTTCTTCCATGAATATTTGGACAAGAAGGAGCCGTTTTCTATGTAATCTGAAATAAAACGCGTGAGCGCATATTTTGTAAGTATACGATAAATGTCGGGGAAAAACCCTATCATTTTCGCCGGAGTTTCGTTATAATGGATTAGTCTATGATGAAATACAGCCTTAACTCTGTGATCACCAGTTAATCGACATAGCTGACCTAGGAATATGAGTTTCCTGTAATCTATTTCTGTTTCTAGTGAGTTGAAGCCAAAAAGAGCTAAAGCGACGTCAGTATTCGTAGATTTTGGCAAAAACTGCATAAACTTCACACAAAAACGGTGAGCCCGCTCAAGCGACACTAAATGTGAAGATTGAATATTCGACCACAATTCGCAACCATACAGTGCTTTCGGCAGGACGACGGCATTGTAAATACGTCTCACCGATAGGGGGTTCAATCCGTCCTCGTAAATGCCACAATTAACCAGACTTAAAAATGTGCTTCTGAGTTTATTGCAAGCATCTTTGACGCTTACGTCAATCGGCATATTTTTGTCACATACCACCCCTAAATGCTTATACTGTGTGACTTCTTCTATACAAACATTTCCGAACGGCCATTGTCGATTACTTTGCTGATACGCCCTTTTAAGCTCATTGAACACTACCACAAGGCACTTCATGATACCATGTTCGAACCGCCACTTGTGTCCATAACGTAGACATAATACCAGTATCTGTATTTGACCATTAACGGAGAACGAACAGACCAGCATATCATCGGCCACTGTGGGTGAACCACAGTTTATATCATACATACAAAAACCTAAAGCAGAGGCTTCTATCTCATAGAGCAAATCATTTTTATATATTAAGTACAGGAAAAGGGGAGATTACCCCACCCTGACGCGTACCCTGCAGGACCCGAAACCAGCTCGATTTATGCCCATGATTCCTGACACAACTGAACATGTCTGTGTACATATTAACAACCAATCTGCAGAACGTTTTATTAACTCCGGAGTTATACAATTTGTAGAATAGCCCGTCGTGCCATACGCAGTCAAATGCCTTTTTTACATCAAGAAAGCATACATATAATTTACTGCCATTCTCCTTGGCATATGAGATTGATTCGCGCAATAAGAACGAGGACATAAGGCATCCGATATTCTTTTGGAACCCACCCTGGAGAGGATGAATCGGGGGAGTTAATGTATCAAACAGCTCTATCCTGGTAAGTATAATCCTTTCTAGCAATTTAAGGATAACAGAAGACAACGTAATTGCCCTGTAATTGTCTGGGTCATCCCTACTTTTATTCCCTCCCTTATACAAAGTTATTATAGTTCCCCTTTTCATTTCAACAGGGACATGCGCAAGTTTTATCATTGCAGAAAACAATTTTGATAAGACTTCACACAGCTCCGTACATGTACCAGCAAATAATACATGTTCGTAATAAATACCATCGTCGCCACAGGCTTTACCTCTATGCGCAAGCCTTAGAGCAGATTCTATATTGTTATGGGACTTTGTTCATTTTCAAAGACGTCATTATTGAACCGCCTTACAGACTCACTCACTGTTCTTTTAAAAGGTTCATCAAACGCGGGGTTTTCTGATGGTTTGTATAGATTTGAAAAATAGCGCGCCCATTAATCAGTTATTTCCCTTTCGCTGTATACATCCCTACCATCAAACTTAATGTGAGAACCAGGAGAAATTAAAGATTTTTTCCGACGACTATTGATATGATGCAAAAATAGACCACTGTCAACTTCTGCAAGTTCATCAATCACGTCAAATTGCTTCTTTAAAAAGGCCTCAGTCGCCTGGCGATGTTTACGCCTAAAATCTCGTTTGGCTGTGTTATAGGAGGAGTATGCCACATGATCGCGATCCCTCGGCTGGCCAGCTGTAAGCCAGGCTTTTCGCGCATTGGACATACCATTATGTAGAGCCGTTAGCTCTTCCGTCCAGTAAGGTTTGAGATACCGTTTGTATTGTTTTTTAGGAAAGCTTCGGGCTGCACTGTCTTTGAGTGCACCAATCAAATCCATATATCCGTTGTCTACAGACGACTTTGTCTCAAAATTATTTTCGCATAATGAGTGAAATTCAGAGCAACGTGTTAAGTTATTTTTATAACAGTGAACAGTCTGCTCGTCAGCCTTTTTCCAATTAATATTAATGCTAGATTGCGCGGATTCTTGATCCGGAGCCCAGATCGGTAAACAGAATTTGGACACGACTGGCCGGTGGCGCGAGACATTTAGTGCTTCATCGTTACAAATTTCAGTTGTGCTAACTAGCTGAAGATGCTCAATCGGAAACAATATATGGTCTATAAGGGTCTCGCACTTGTTATCATATGACACAAATGAGTTGCGGGCACCTGTGCAGAACTCTAAGGTATTTAATGAAACCATTTTATTTCTTGATAAAAACTCTGTCAGTATACGTGTTCTGTTACTTTGAGGATGTACAGAATGGCTGGTTAAAAGTTTAGTGTTCAAGTCACCCATAATAAGCACGAGTCCTTTTTCTGCGTATAGACCTAATAAATTGCTCAATTTGTCAATATACTCATAAAATCTAGCTACTGGGTGGTTTGAGCACGGCAGATATACTTGAAACACATAAATATTAAGAGAGGGACTGATTTCTAACTGTAAGCAAATTATTCTGTCATCGTCGAATGACAATGGAGTCACCCTACTATTCAGCTTTTTATGCAATAGCAAGGCCACCCCTCCCTTACCGACTCGCCTGTTACCTGGGATCATTAGGTCAGAGTCGGATACAGCATGACACATATAATTACTGTTAATCTCATTGAGAAAGATCAAGTCTTTTTCATATAGCCAGTGTTCAGACAAACCGCAGATATCTATGTTTTTGAATGAAAGACAATCACTTAAGTAGCTTGAACTGGACATAATTCCAGTGGCGTTCCACGTCATTAGGTTTACTTCCATTAATAAGTATTGTGATAGTTCCCTTGGTCACGAAGTGGAGAAAACGGATTATAATCGTCCACATCGGATCTGCCAAACGCATGCCCAACGCGGGGCACATACGGTGTACGCCTATGATAACGGTGGATTTTATTATGGTTGTGATAGCGTTCGTTTCTGTCCAGCCAAGGACGACACCTTACCCCACGAGGCCAAAATGTAGGAGTTTCTACTAGGTCAGCTGACCCATTATCTTCAATGTTTAGCCGAATTACTACGTCACGCTTATTGCGCTTACTATGCCATATACGCACAAACGAGACAGTAGGACCACGCTTGCTAACATAATGCTCAATAACATCCTCTGTGACTTCAGGGTAAAACCCACCAAGATAATAACGACGAGGTTTTCTCTTTACATATTGAATAAAGTCAGCATCATCATCATCGTCTTGGTTTGATGGTTCATTTACATGTACAAATGTATCAGACTCGTTTGGTGCCCTTCTCGCAGTAAGGACCGGTATATTTGAGGCTTGTTCGAAATTTGCGTTGCCTCGACCGAATAAACCATTATGTTCAAGGCTTTCTCTATAAGAGAATGATTGTGCTTCGCGCGGAGAACATTGTATTTCATTGGGAGGACTATTCTCAACAGAATGAGCACCAGAATTTTGAAGTAATGATGGCCGGTCCACCCCATGAGCGTTTACCTATGGGATGGGTCGGGCAACATTCGGACCAACTGATGTGGACGAACCCTCACTGACAGCGCCCACACTACAATACTGAAAAAGACTTTCGGTACCACAAGCAACGTGCCCTGCATCAACACCAGATGTCATATTATGCCGGACACTTGTCAGCTCAGGTTCGGCCGTGAGGTGCTCTCTACTAATATTAAGCTGTCCACCATTATTCTGATTATCATTTATAGCAGAGTCAACTTCCTGTGCAACATAAGTGGGCACATGTTCGGTCAGACCGACTGACTGCTCATTCACAGGCACAGAATTCAAGCTTTGTTCAGAAATATTGACAGTACTAGATGGGACAGGGTTTTGTGAAACTTTGTTTTTCTTAGCAGTCTTTTTACTTTTACCAAATACACTAGTGTTACTGCTTGTAGAGAGACTATTAACGTTATCTAAGGAATCTTGTTTATCATGAACTGAGTCCTTCAATAAGCGAATGTCCGTTCTTAGTTTGGCGACCCCATTACTCTTGTCTGAATCAATACGCTGAGCGGCCAGGGCAATGTCTGTAACAGCTTTAGACACAGTTGTAGATAATTTGCTCAAATCTGCCTTCAAGCCCAGAACGGTTGATTTTAAGGCCTGAATTGCGGAAGATCTGGTAGTTTCAACAGCAGCGTAACTTTGTTTCATACTAAGAACATCAGCCTTTACATTGTTAATGTTACTCAGCAAAGCTGCAACTTCAGTTGAACATCCACACGAGGATGACGCCATGTTACTAGCGCGCAACGGAGTTTGTGCTTGGGACTGGGTACGATTACTTTTACCCTTAGCTATAATATCTTTCAGTTCTGAGAACTCTCCACCTTCGAGCACTGACATCAAGATGTAAACATCATGTGCGAGTTTAGACACTACACTATCACCATTCCGTGTACGAACGCGGCGCTTCAGTTCTGCCTGTAAACCAAACGGAAATTCGTCACATTCCTTCACCAGCTCAAATAGCATCGAACGATGGTTTTCGAGATCAGGTTCAGATGAGGACGCACATTGTATAATCCTATTGATGAACATTTCTTTTGGCAATCCCCTGAATATGGACTGAAATCTCATGTACAGTTTGTGCTCTGGCTGGTCATATATGTCCAGATCGTCCACGGACCCCTCACCAAACACGGTATAACTGGAAGTATCTACCTCTTGCTTTACTATATGAGTAGTCCCCGAAGAGTAAGGGACCTTTGCCTCAGTAACCTCACCATGATCGCCGACTAATTTCACAGGCGTTAGCTCTGTTAAGATTTGTGAATCGACACTATTTGGCGTACTATGAGCCATACTCAGTTGTTTCAGTTAACAGTACTCGACTCTTAATAACACAATGGGCAGTCGATAGGACTAGTTCAGTACTTAATATCTTCGCCCGAGGCCATAAATGTGTAGACCATTTTAGCCTATTCCAACACAAAGAGATAACCGATGATGAAAAGTTGCAAATACCAGATAATGTACAATCCCATCCTTTGAGCAGTATACACCATTTTGAAAAGCAATTTTACTACATCATCCTGATATAAGTTTTATATTTATTAACAAAACGAATCCATAGATATTTTTCGTTGTAACAACTCGTTGGTTGGTTGCTGTTAACCATGATTGGATTTATAACCAAGCATAGTACCCATGCTATATAACGATCGATGACCTTTTTGAACGGATCAGGAAGAGAAGATATGTTGAATATATAAACAAAGAAGGAGCAAAAGTATGAATTTTGTTTCCTTTAGATAAAAAGATAATTGTTGAACTCTTTCACTCGAATTGATAAATGCTTTAGCGAACATTTGATTTTTTTACTTACATTACTAGTTATAATCAATTTAGTTTGATTTGAAATATGCAACAGATTATAAGGGGATAATTTGTATATATCAATAGTAACGTGCTCTTTTGACGTGCTTAATATCAAAATGATTTAATTGTAGATAAAATTTACACTATTAAAGTAAGAAAAAGGGCAAAGATCAGGAATTGATACAATCAAGCACTACACCTGACCCAGGATACCAATGGGAAAGGGACAACTTCACAATTAGACATCACAAAAAAGCCAAGAGGTCAGCCATTTCCCAGCAGGTGACCACAAGGCATCAATAAGCAGACGCGCACGTAAGAATTACAAAAGCAAGACAGAAATATCATAAATGATCCATGAAAGAAGCCTACTTTGATAGAAATAGGACAAAAACAAAAATACCACACACATATTGCAGGATCTTATGATTACTGTCTATGAGTATGGTATAGGAAACCTCATAGTAATGGAAGGAAGTTTTTCATCGGATTCCTAGTTAATCCTTAGACATGGTTGCCATGCACGTTACCAACATACTATTTTTTTCACCAAACTAGGCACGCTATAGACACTAAAATATTACAACCACAAGGAAAGATATGGTGGGTGCTAAATATGAGACAGAAATTGATAGGGTTTCCATAAACTTCAGTTTTTTTTTCATATGAAAAGGTAGATTTTATTGTTTCCCTTCTTGATTTGGACTATAGTTGGCAATCCGAATCGAAAAAATATGCATATTTTTTGGTTTTGTTGGCATTTTTGAGTACATTTGTTAGACCACTTTTAACATAATATTTAGCATGTGTATAAAACCATAGGGGTGGATGCCAAGTCAGAATTTGCATATGAAGGCCAGAAATTAGGTCAAAGGTCATTGAGTGCAAAAATGGGAAAATATGTACTACTGTAAAACAACTTTATTTTTGTATATGTAAACATATTTCATTTCAAGCCAAATTTTGTATGCTTATAGTTATAAGTCTGAAAAACATTGAGGAAATGTTTTTATAACTAAATGTTCATGTGTCGACTTTGAAATGGGGTCAAAGGTCATCAAGTGCAATAATTGGAGCATTTTTACAAACTGTGTTTCTTTTTTTTCTCTGGTCCAACAACAAGATGCTTTTTAAACTCTAAAAAGGGTAGAAGTCTTTCAGAAGGCTTAAATTACCCTGTTTATTATTAAAGAAACCCCTTTGGAAGCTACCTTTTATGTATTTTACAAAGACAAACATCGTAAGTTTTGTGCAATTCTGACGGAAATTCTCCCTCAATTTGACTAAACTGAGATATATGGACTACTTTGAGAGTTTGCTGCACCTCTCAGAAAGTAAAACTATTTACAGTTTGGGACATGTCTAGGGGCCTTAGAAACCCATAATTTAATAACTTTTCTGTGGTCATTTTCTATAAATCACCTGTAATCAACGTTACTGTCGAAAATAACAGTACACACAGTACAAGGTTAATGTTGATTTATTTTAATAGTATTAGTGAAACACTTTAAGCATAAAATGTTTAAACTAGACATAAAAATCAATTGCATACAGCTGTGCTATGCATTTCTGCTCGTCAGCGATACGTATGTTATATTTTATACTAAATTGCAGATAATGACTTTACAAATTACATGTATTAGAATAAACCATGATACATGATCTTACATATACATGATATTGATCTATATTATATTTGAAAATGTTCATTTTCATATATTTGAAGTTGTTTATAACTTTTAACTTGCAAAGAAGTGAAATCAAGTAAATATTCAAATATGCTAATTAGTATGTAATTTGTACTGGCTCCAGCATGTAACGCATAGCTGCTTACAGATTCATTTTTCAATTATTTACATTGCATTGGAATTTGCAAAATATCTTTCATAATGCAATCAAATTATAACTATATTAACAATAATGATCTTAAATTGCTGAACATATACTAATGAGGTAACGTAGGTAACAAAAGGTGCCTTACACAAATGGACAAAGGTAGTAAATTGTTGTAAGGCTTATATAAAAATTTGGGTCTGCTCTCCACAATTCGCTTACATATACTACACACATTTTATTCTATATAAAACTTAATTTAAAAGAGTGCTATGGGTTGGTCTGCAATATGTGAATGTGGCATTTCCTGGTCTTACTCAGTTACTTTTTGTAATTTGCTTGGTTCTTTTACATTTATATTGCAGTTTTCAGATTTCTACCAATGGTACATAACGATAAACATGCAGTCTATACTGACGGACTTTAAAAGCGCAGCACTTGGATAACAGCTTTAATTTATGTCTCAAAAAAGAAGGCAGAACAATAATTTTTATTGTATGTTAAAGAGCATTCATTTTTAAGTAAACAATGGAAAACTTGTCCAACTAAAATGAACTTAATGCATAAGAATGTAAACTTTTTAAGATAGGGGTCAACTGTTTCATGTGACCAAATGTTATGAATGAAAGATTCCCTACTTCTTTAAATCAGGAAACACTAGAAGCATCAAAGAAGCTCTAGCGATAAGGCGTATATTTTCCCTAGATGACATGAGTACAAAAGCCAAATTTTCAAATAGATCTAATGATTTTAAAATTCGTCTGTTTGGGTAGTATAATATGTATAGTTAGCATCAAAATACGTTTCAAAGCGATTCATCATTTACAAAACCTTGAACATTTGCGCTTTCTACTCCAACCCCTCATTTTACGTCTTTATACTGGATGTCGTTTAGACCAGAATTTTAGAAAATCCGTGATAGGTTTTCAAAAAGTAAAAGTACTAAATTATTAAGGATATAAATGCCCTTTGTTTCCAAAACTTTGCAGTATTCCTTCTGCGCATGCCACGAAATATACTTAAAATTGTGATGTTTGTCATTGAAAAGATGAAACTGGTGCCTTTCAGTTTGTTTTAAGATGCTTCCCCCCTAGACCCAAGACGCCCTTTGGACAATAGAACGTCATTATATAAATATACAACATGTGTAAAGGGCGTCTAGGGTCTAGGGGGGGGGGGTGGAAGGGGTTGTATAAGCGAAGAAGAAGACACCAATCATCTGACAAAAATAGACCACTTTGCAAGATGGTCGTTTTTATTGGACATCAACTGTAATTATATATAATATACTCTATCGCCATAATGTAGGACGATTGTTTGCCTTAGTCCCACACATGTTACTGAATAGCGAGCACAGTTTATGATCAAAATAAATTCTCATTCAAAATGAAGTAGATATATTTTATGCATTTAGGAAAATCCGTTTCAAATATACGAACTAGCGGGCAAGGGTACATAGACGACTCGTCTATATGTATTTGTTGATTGTGCCTAGTGTCTCCAGTCGTTATTTCAACAAAATAAAACGAACGTCTTATTTAGGGAAATTGCCTGCCTTATCGCTAGAAATTATTTGTATCATGGACTTTGTTAGTCATCGAAAAATCACTCTCATATTGATTTGCAGATCTGCCATACAGCATATTTGCGTATATGACGTTTATCTGGGTGTACCCTTTCATTCAATAGCATAAAATCTCATCTACTTAAGAAATGTTTAAATGGCTTAATTCATACGGAGCAATTAACGTCGTTCAGTTTAGTTGTACAATTGAAACTAAAGTATTTGTTGAAGAGGCAAACTCATGATGACATTATTGAAGCAAATGAAGTTTACATTCAACTGTCTTTTGGAAGATATAAGGGTAAGTTATTGTTGCGTAATTAAAGTCCCTCAGTATACATCATGATTTAAATATTGACTTAATAACAATAATTTTATTTAAAATAGCATAGCAATATTTCATACATCTAGTGGCAAGGCAGGAAATAAGGCAGGGTAGTACTGAGTGTCTTCTATAGCAGGTATAGGTTTTTGAAGATTGCAAATATAACATCGTCGTACATAACCAGCATGGTTTATGTCCAAATATAGGATGTAACATAGAACTACTATTAAAGATTTTCCTTGTATGCTGAATTCTTTTAATTTTCACTTTTCACTGTTGACAATAACATTATAAAATTAATTTATCATCTGTCCCCATTAAAATATTCTATGTTTTGTTGAACTAGATTTCATATCATATTGTAATGATGATTATCTTATAATATTTTGCAGCAATGTTGATAGAAACTATTCTGCTTTTTAATTATCTTAGACTACGGTAGATTGAGGTAAGGTTACCTGAGCCATGTAGCACTCTTGTAAAACACCTGAACATATGTCATGGTAACATAAACAACAAATCATTCGAACGTTAGTGATACTTTGTTTTAAAGATCAGTAAACTGTTTGATTCTTAAGCATAAAACAGAAACATGACTCCCAAAATTCACTAGTATGATTTGCATCTCTGAAACTCACAGATTAAACTGAATGTTGAAAAAGAAGTGTCACACGCAGCTGATTTCTCTGCTCTTCTTGGTCACAAGGTAGTTTTATTTTAGTTTTGCTTATGCAGTATTTCATTTTGTTTAGCTTTTTTGTAATCCTAGTACATGTTTTATATATGTCCTATGAAAAGTGAGTTATAGTCTGTTTGTTGGTTTTTGATCTTGCACCCTTACTTACTTTAAAAGGTTTTCTAAATTAGGCTCATTGTGATAGTCTTAAATATGCAAAACCATCGAAAATGTGAACAACATTGCTGACAACAGCTTGCTGAAAGCATTTTAAGCATAAACTTGCTCACTTTTGTACCTATATCCTTGTAGATATTTGTGAAGACCAACACTGTTTGAGGACTGGCTTGTATATAGTGAAAGGAAAGTAGTTCAGTTTTATTTTTAAGAGTAATGCCATATTAAAACTACACATTTCGAGTATGTTACCAGTTACAAGTGCTATCCAATCTGAAATATTGCACTTGTATCTACGAGCGGTAGATGTATACATTAATGTTAGTCACCTACCCTACATGCAATCCATCCCTGTTTTAGCAAATTGTCATGGTTAACAGATAGATACTACACTAGAACAGGCGAGTTAACCACCTTAGAATCTTATATACATCAAGCAAATCGAAGATGTTAAACCAATGGATTATGCTAGTAAATGTACATATTAGATAACCATTTCAGGACACATTTACTCTAAATACTAAGAAATGACCCCAAACTGATGGAAAATATGAACACAATCAAATCATCAGGTGCTCCAATATGGTGAATGTCTGTGTTCCCAAGAAGTCACCAGACATCTGTTTTGGGGAAATTGATTTGGAATAAAACTTGCATTGGCATTTTACAGTTAAAAAGAATAACATATTAAAGAAACACATGCCAATTACCTCATAGCATTTGATCTCTATCATCATTGCAAAAATAATAAGCAAAATATGTTTAAAAATGATACTTAGAATTGAATTTATCGACACTGAAACAATTACAATGTATAAAAAGTTGTGCTGTGAAAGACATAGATATATATTTTATGGTATCTTAAATTTAGAGGTTACCTTTAATATCATATCTTTACTGCTTCTATATATGGATGACTGCATTTACACAAGCAGCCTGATTTCAAAGAAATGCTGCTTTAGAATCCATATCATTTCATTTATATGTGCAAACGAAAGAACACCCCTACAATTAAATGTTTAAAGTTATATGGAGGATTATCCTTAATGTCAGGGCTATTTCCATGGTATACCCCACAAAAAGGCAACAATGTTTCACTGGATGGTCATTATTAGAAATGTACCTGTATATTTGCTTTATGTTATGTATGTTACCATCTGCTAACAGGCCGATGTGAAGACCAATGTGAGGATATATTCCTTCCAGTATATGGTATTTATCATATTCAACATAGTTTCAACACGCCTGATGTTTTAATAAAGAAGGCTTGCAATTGGTCTTTGTGTTTTCATGAAGCTATGCTTAGTATATGCAATTAGTAGGTAGTGGCCTTGTAAAAAGTGTTTTACTATTACTCCTAGATGGGAACAAACACAACAAATGTGTAACATGAGAAAATAAATATATTCTAGTCCTATACGCATGAGATTATGGCCAAGTCCTCTTGAAAGCTGTAGCTAGGAACATAAACCTTTGAGAAATGACTCGATTTTAGATGGTAAAATGTAACGTAAGTAACAACTTAAACACATCTTATGTATAAAATGAAGTATTCATAAAAGCATTAAGCAAAAAGAATAATATTTCTTTAAAATGAAATGGTTATACTCAGTTGTATTACATTTTAATAAATTTTATGCAGTAACGTGCTTTACATGCCTATTATGAATAATTGACAGCGGGAAACTTGGTAAATCATTGCTTTCCATACATGATAGACACACACCTAGCAGGATAGCAATATAAAATCTTATATTAGGATAGACGGGAACTTAAAATTTGAGTTTTGCCCCTATATAAATAAAATATTGCTACAATTTTCACTGATTTTGCACTTAAATGACCTTTGATCCAAACACACATCATGCCTTGATGATGCTGTTTGTTTATATAGCATGGCTGCATTATCCAAAAGAGATTTTGCATTACTTTGAATCATAATTTTGGATAGCTAATTGATAAAAACGCTAAAATCTGACGTATGTACAAGAATTGCACTCAGTTGACCTTTGACCTAATTCTGGGATTTAGGGCCATTTCCAGACTTGGCATCCATCCCTAGCCTTCTTAAAACACATCAAGATACACATTGAGCATGGATGCCAAAATGTACTCAAAAATGCCAACAGATTTTTTTTCAGGCTCTGGATGGCCAACTACTAAGTTTTCTGCTTAGAACGACTTACATTTTCATAGATGCTATCCTACATAAATAGTCAATGGCTTACACAGTGGTTGATGGGTCTTACTAACTTAAAGTTACTTCGAATTATATAATGTTTCATCTAAATTCAACTGTTTTACAATGAACCAAAATGCCTTGTAAGTGTCATTTAATACATGAAAAGAATACAAGATAGTTGCATAGAGACAAAATATAATATACCGTTCACAAAAAGTAGGGGATATTCGAATATTAAAAATCATAACATTTACCAAACAAATGTCATAAACCTGAAACAGCTAGTATTAATTAGCAAAGTCATTTCACAGTCAATATGAATAAAATTTTTAAGAATTAATCTGGTCACATGTTTCTGAGACAACCATAATTAGACCAGGGGTAGCCTTTCAATTTTCACACGTGAATATCACAGTGACGGATTATGCAATGGCTATGCTTTTTTAAAAGAAAATATCCGTTGTTCAATATTCTTTATGTTCAGAAACTGTTTTGATCTCTTTGGCCTAAATTTCAGGAATGTGAGGCTAAAATCTGTCAAATTTTAGTGAATTGTGTCATTTTTTACAGTTTTGTCACCGCCCTATCTCCTAAAAATAAAAATTATGGTACGCGAAAAAAATCTTAAAAATCAAAGATATCCATAATGCATCTTTAGCATGCATTATCGAAAGCATGCCCAAAAATTTGATACTTTTTGTGAAATTTGGGTCTTGACCCCTAGTTTCTTTTGCACGTCCTTAAGGTCACATTACCCAATTTTCAGCCCTCAAATTAAACAGGAAAACTGGCTTACATATTGCTCAATGAAAATACAAAATTATTTGCGCGACAAATTAGGATTTTAATTTTTAGACTTTTTATGTCCCAATATCCCCTACTTTTTGTGGACAGTATATTTAAGCCTTTTAGAAACATTTGATTGATAATTTGATTTAAAAAATACACAGGTCCCTGTTCATAGGATTCCTTAAACACATTAAATGGCATTTTCTTGTGCTTTAAATACAAGTTTTTTTTTCAATTTAAAGTATCCATGCTTCTGTTGAAGTTGAATCAAAGTAAAAAGAAAATATTCACAATGTCTGTAATTATAGTAGATTGTAGTCATTTTCACCCACTAGCTGTTTTAACTTCTTTAATCTTAACATTGCACTACATACTTCTTTAAAATAAAGTAATGTATATAACAGCAATATCAGGTGCCTAAACTATTTACTATTATTCTGCTAGCTAGATGCATTTAATTAAAGATAATAATGAGCTAACAGACATTAGTTTATTGTCATATATAATGTGGTTTAGAAAATCATAATGTACTAAATTCCTTCTTCTCTCTTCTTCACTGGTCTTTTGGTACCTCATGATCTATTTATAAATAGTAATATATTTGACTTAAGTAACATGTATAACAGTGAAATGCGTAAATGTTTCTAACTTATACTGGATATTTGCTGCACTTAATTTAAGTGTTTTACGGTAATAATAGTAAGTGAGTATGATCAGGAAATACCGCAATCACAAACTGCAGACAAACCTATGGCACCACGAGGAAGAGCCACACAACAATCACTAGACACCAGGAAGACATACTAAGCAAAGCAACCAGTTCTCTCTTTCCCATCAAGATGATTGAAAAACTAGAAAGAATATGCAAATAGTCAAAATATGACTTTTCTACCTGATCGTAATTGCTTTCCTTATCATTACTTGTCCGTAATGCAGTCAATTGCCTACTATAAAGCCGACAAGGAGGTAGCTACGGTTACTCTATGATTAAACATCTTTTGCAAGACTTAATAGTTGTGCAACATCCGTTTTCACACTTCTGAAACATCACTCTAACTCAGGATATAGTATAAAATTCTGCTACTTTCAAGCCACTTTTTTCAAGTGTTTAATGCTCTGGTCCCTTAACTTTCAGGTAAAACAATTGCAATATCGGAGGTAGGGGAATGATAACTCAGATTAACATCATACTTATGGTATGGGCAAGCTCGGAGTTATTTCTAATAAAATGCTTCCTGATGGTAGTCTTCATAGCATGCTTGATATTAATTCCATTAACTAGAATGGAGGCCAATCGATGTGCTGGGGGAGGTCCTCGCAAATATCCGCGCTTACATTAAATGACACGTTTTACCTTGAGCTCTGTACTCAAGGTCATACAGGCAATATAAAACCTTTGTCCACAGGCAAGCAGTGTGTCAATTATAAGAATACTCCATCAAAAAAGCACGAGGAGTTGGCATTTGAAGCCAAACAGCCTGAGTTTTATTTGATCTTGATTTGTGACTCAAAGGTCATATTGGCAATCATTGTACAAAATGCAAAATGTAGGATGTCACAAAAAGTGTCGGGGATATGTTGACATTTAACCCCAGGTCATAGCTATAATATATAATCTTCGTTGTAATCTACACATCATAGCCAATAATTTTGCTAAACATTAACATCCTTTAACATAACATGAAAGAGGAGTTCGCAATATAAGCTATAAAACAGATTTTAAGTATATTTGCCTTTTACTTTTGACTACAAGGTCATAGCAGTGATATTAAATGTCCTTGTAATCATCACAGAATAGGCAGGTTTGCCAAATATGAACACCGTCAATAAAAAATTTAAAAAAGAAATTCACATTATAAGACAAATTATAGCAGCAATATGAACATTATGTAATCTGCACGCCATAGGCAATTATTGTGCCAAATATGAACACCCTCGGCCAAAAAATGAATGAGGAATTTGCATATCAGATGTAAATAGGTCTTATGAATGTGTGACCTTGACTTCAACATCATATGGATAATGAAAACTTTGTTATATTCTACATACCAAAAGCAATCATTATGCTGTATGCCTGCATTTTATGTTTATAGAATTGAGCTGTAACTATACAAATATTGAATTTACAGTACCATAAGTATATATATTTGGAAAGGTCTATCTTCTGTCTATCAACTGATATAAATATAACATCATTAGCGTTTAGTTCCGTCAAGATGCATAGCTTTGAAAAGGGTATATAGTTAAGGACACTGGTCGAAAATTGCGCCATTTTAAGCACACCGTCAGCAGGAAATTAGGTTTCATTTGCTATTTGCAAATCGTAAATTTTCTTTTGCACTATCAAAATTATTCGTTTAAACGCTAATCATAGACCAGTATGGCAAATCTATAAGCATTTTGTTTGCTCTTCTACTCGTATATCAATTTGAAAACACCTATCAATATATCAAGATAATCACAGTCAAGTGTTGATTACGATTACGGACAGATTTTGAAATTTATTCTTATTTTGTATAGCCCATGATTCATCAGCAATTAAACTTAAACCAAGTTCTAATCGGTCACTCTTAAAACTCATTATTTCTGACCACGCGCTTAAATATCAAAATGATTTTTTGCCTAAATATGTGCATTTTAATGGGCAAAATTTAAGCGGTGATTTGGAACAGTTTTATTTAAAAAGTATATGGGTAAAAAACACAAAATTCGACTTTTTAAGAAAATGGGGTTTGGGTGTAGATTTTTATAAAATTAACGTGTAGCTGGTTACAAACCGGTCTACCGGACTTGAAAAACACCAAACAAAAACAATTCTGCTTAGGATAGATTTTTTACGCATTTTTAAAAATATTGCATTTTTTTTATTTTTCAAGATATTTTTAAATTCATCAGTAGCTCATGGTAAAATGGTTAAATGCACTTTATTTCCTCTAAACACTGTATACCAAACGCAATAGAACTGGATTAGTCCATTTTTACGATAAAAATTTCACGACTGCTGCACACTTCCGACACAATGTGAAAGTTAAAAAATCGATTTGATGGCAATTCTCAAAAAAGAATGGTGACGTCTAGTAATAATGAATAATCGCTCAAAAGTTCAATGCTATGTCGCTGATAATAAAGCGTACAGAGCAGTGCGAGTTTTGTATGTAAAGGACCTCTTACAGTCTCCAATTCAATCTGCCCAAATTTTGACAGCCTGTGGTTAGGATAATGCTTAATTGACAATTATATTTTTGTGTTAAAATCAAACCCTTACATTTAGTGCACCTAGCAAAATAAAAAATATTTAAAATATATTGCATAATTATGCCAGGACTAAAGGGTTTAGGGGTGGGGTATTTTTTGTGTCCAAATTTTATGTCACAGAAATTCAAACTTTCGCTGGGTTTTCACATGAAAACATGGAAATGTTATGCTTGCGGCATAAAACTTGAGACGAAAGTGATGCGTTTGCATAAAATACATGTTAAGTAGATTTCATCGCTTCATCTAAATAAGTATGGTGTTCATGACTTTTGACTATTACTTGTTATATTCAACCAGTTTGGTTTGTTCACTGAGGTGTATCATACTTGCATACTGTGTACATCAGAGTCAAGATAAACACAGACTTTGAGCCTAAATAGTAAGTATTTTCTAACTTATTAGATATAAACTAAACGTTGGTGCTTAAACGAATTGTCTCGTTGTGACCGTTCCTTTGAGTACCCACAATATATGTTTTGGTTGAGAAGTAAGACAGTTAATTACTTGGTACAAAGTTATAACTAAAGCCCTGATACATGCCATTGTACATTGATATTTACCTACAGGTTTGTACAAAATATGTTCCTAATAAGTTTTTTTTATGGTATTTTGTTTTTGAGCATTGTGACAGCGTACCCCGCCCCTCCCCCGTGACCAATCATGTCATTTTCATATGATGAGGCCCCCAGGGGGGGGGGGTGCTCTTGCTACTCCACAAATACCCAAAAGTATAAGCCAATTCTCCCTTAAATGTAATTTTCATTCCATAGGATTAAATTCACATACTTAAAAACTAATATGAACTTAGGCGCTACCTAAACCGTGCAAAGCAATCAAACATATCCATTCACAATGATTATCAGCGGATCAGGGTTAACTTAGTATGTCTCTCTCTCAGCTTTAATAACTTAACCTGATCAGTGGCCATTATTCGATATATTGTATAGGTCACTGACGATTGTAAAATGACTCCTTTATTGAGAAAATTCAAAGGCGGCAGCCCGTTGGACACACAGGAAATGGCAAAAGACAAGTAGGACTTCCCCAGTATCAATGACATGCTTGATGAGCTTGAGTGACGCTCTCTTTATCTATCTAGTATGATCTATTGGTACTGGCTCGCTCAATATTTAACATTATGCCAGGAGTGCGAATTTTGAAAAATTGAGGGGGAGAAACTTTTAGCTGTGTTTTTGACTAAATGAGGAGTGCCCAAAACTCCTCTCTTGTGGCCCTTAGTGATGGATCCATTTTGCTTCTCTTTCACAAGATTTATTGTATCTGTTGAAAAAAAGTACTTGACCGCTGCTCACATTTCGAAAGTCACACCAGGTCATCGCTAAGTATCTAACATTATAGACACCAGACATAAAGAGGTGCCCTGAAAATTGTGTTTTACCCTGTAATATATTCCATATCTGAACTGTCTTTTTTCTTTCAGTAATCAATGCCAAGAGCACGGCCACCAATCCATCTCCTTCATCGCATATACCAGTTGGATTAAACTTTCTGTTTCCTAAGTTTGAGAGCAAAATTTAGAA
The DNA here is from genome assembly GCA_964019695.1 of Loripinus fragilis. Classification (NCBI taxonomy): domain Eukaryota; kingdom Metazoa; phylum Mollusca; class Bivalvia; order Lucinida; family Lucinidae; genus Loripinus; species Loripinus fragilis. The sequence goes on from OZ026518.1 coordinate 100,624,259, forward strand.
ATCGGGCAATGCTATTCGATGAGAAAATTGTTGAACTTTTAGATACTGATATTGGTTTTAAGAGGATATCCTGCTTGACAGTTTAAACTGTTTTGTAATGAAGAAAAACTAATTTTTTTCAACTTCAACACATATTCTAGAATTAGTTTATGTGCCAGGGCAAACTATTTCAGGTATGTCCAAGGTAAACACCAAGGCCATCGAATAGCATTTTCGGATTTCTAAAAATGTGTATTATTCAAATAACGATTTTGCCGAATTTTAGGTCCATCTCATTCATAGGAAATTGGCCCCTCTTCTTCATAACGCAGTATTGGCAGATTTTATGCGATGAAGGAGATGGATTGGTGGCCGTGAAGAGTACCGAAGAGTTTAGGATCTCCTCATTTAGTCAGAAACACCGCAAAAAGATTTTTGTCAAATTTCAAAATAAGCACTACCTAGCATAATGATCGAAATTGGATTGAACCAGCAGCTCTGGTAGGGTATTGTAGTTGGTTACTCTTCAGATTTTAATAAATGATTTACTAGATATGTTTTGTTTTCTGTTTGCCTTTTCTCAAACACTTTTATATGACTTATAATGCAAGAAAAAAGGAGTATAGCCAGGAATGCAACAATTACACACTATATACAGGTCAACCCATATGGCACCTTGAGGAAGAGACAAATAATGACAACAGAAACATGACATACACAAGACAATATAGCTTATGACAGTGGCAGGCTGATTGGCTAAATGTCATAATCAACCCTCCAGTGAAACACCATTGAAATGGTGTCAGCATTCGGTGGTGGCCTGCGGTTATATTAGGCAGACCCCCCCCCCCAAAAAAAAAAACAAAAACAAAAAAAAACAAAACAAAAAAAAAACAAAAAAAAAAAAAACAAAAAAAAAAAACAACAAAAAAAAAAAAAAAAAAAAAAAAAAACAAAAAACACACAAACAAATTCGTGTATTTCAGGTTACATTAATTTTTTAAATAGGGACTGAAGGTAAGAAAATACTTTAATTTGGTAACAATATGGCCGAACTGGGAATCCCTTAAAAGTGCTTAAAAATTTAGAGTGGGGACATAAAATTAGGCACGGTCTAGCAACCTGGAACACACATTTTTTTTTAAGTTTAGCAGAGTTCAGGCGAATACCCATGCACTGTCTGTCTTGCCCATGTCACACAATCACGGATTGGACGCCGGATTAGCCACGGATACGATCCGGCATCATTCGTGGCAATCCGTATTGTTCCGTAGATTTCCGTGTTGCATCAGTATTCATACGTAGTAGTACTTGTACATCCTTGACAGTTTTTGAACAGGTTTAAAATTTGACCACGGATCAAACAACCGTAGCACATCCTTACTAAACCGTGTGAGAACGTACTGGTCCGCTTTAGTCCGTATTTAAACCGTACTAGTCCTTATTTATTCGTCGTCCCAAAGTCGCCAAGGATTTCTACGATTCAATTACGGACTATTACGGTAACACCACGTATTGGCTAAGGTTTGCTACGAATTTGTTACGGAACGATACGATCTCAATTAGTTGCATTACGGATAGGTAGGGATTAGCAAGATTTCTTAAGGTAGTTACCGGTTTGCTACGTAATACCAAGGTAAAATACGGAATGGGTACGGTCCACGACGGTTTATATCGAATTAGCCAGCCCAGGAGATTCAGTTTGGCATTGCCAGACAGAGCTATCCTGTTTGCCCTTCCCATCTTGGGCTACAATTTATAGCTGTACATGGATGTTTAACTATTTGACTCCTTAATAAGTACTTTGACAAACAGCGAAGACCCAGATGCAATGCCGCAAAATACTGCATTTCATCAGGATATGAACTGTTTTTCAAGGTAAAAATAATCTTTAGGTACATAAAACATCTAAATTTGGAAGATGTGACCTGTGATCTCATATTATATAGATATACAATGAACAATTCCATCTTAATTTTATCAATCTGTATTAGATAATCCATTGGAACATAATGGGTTGAAGAACCAAACTTCCATGTGCTGGCACGTACGCATTACTAATCTCTGCTTCTTCAATATGTTTAAAAGTACATACACGAGGGTATACATCGACCTCAACGCGAGAAAACTTCTGAAGACAGGTTACTAGTGATGGGATCCATGACTTTTCGTATAAACCTATTTCATCTAAATGACCTTTCGTCTAAAAGACATTTCGCCGAATGCGACATTTTGTCTAGATTTCGACGGAAAGTGTCTTAATTCGTCTAAAAATGTCTATTTTTTTTTTCGTCTAAATTTTGTTTACATCTATAATGGTAAGGAAAGACAAGTGATCATAGGCGGTCTTTGGAATAATCAAAGCATCTGTATGCTGTTTTAGGGTGTCCCTGTTGCTAGTATAGAACTGCACTTCTTCCAGTTTAGTGATGTAGTGAAATCAATTTGGCGGACCACAGGCAGATCCGCTAAATACTGTAAATTCGGAAATTTTCGCGAGAGTTTTATTTCCGCGAATATGCGAAGTTTCGTGAAAATAAAACTCTCGCGAAATGGCAATATCACTGTCGTTTACTGAGGTAGGTAAATCATGCCCTAATCGCGAATTTTAACGTCGCAAATATGTCTTTTAACACTATTTGCGTAAATAAAATGCTCGCGAAAATTTCCGAATTTACAGCATTGGAGGAAAAAAGTGGGAAAAATAAAAAAAATAAAGGCAAAAAATAACAAAGGTGCAACATAACGTCTAAATTTCAACGATATGTCGCAACAGACTGTTTTAGACCAATCGTCGTATTAGACGAAGTGTCTATTCGACGAAATGGGTTGAGCTGAAATGTTGTGCACCCCTCGTGACGAGGCTCACATAGTCTGAAATAGCTTACTTACTTTTTTTTATTTTTGTTTGTTTTTTTGCATTCTGGGTGATTTAAGTCTTTTTTTTGTTGCCTGCTGATTTTTTTAAAGTCCACTTTTAAAATATTTTTTTCAGGAATTTCACCAGTGTCAAACAGTTTGGATCCAGAGCAGGCCTGACATTTTGGTGACATAAACATATGTTATATCAATCTTAATGCTTCTACATCATTTTCCCTATTGCCCTGGTCCAGTACTTTTACAGACGACCACCACCAGTACACGTACACACACACATTTGGGGTGTACTCTGATATTTATATGTACACATAGGCTTGGCCAATTTTTGGGCGTCAATATTTTGAATTTGGATAATTTTGGAGACTTTCAGAAAAATGAATATTTTGGAGTGTGTGCATTTTTGTGTGGACAATGTTGCAGGTCACCATTATTTTGTAGGGTCATATTAAGGTCTATAAAAGTAAAGATTTTAAATTGGAATAATGTTTTAGGATATGCTAAAATAACAAATATTTTTGGCGTATAACTGAAGGGCTTGATATTTTTTAGGATAAACAGTAGATGCTAGAGCCGAGCCTATGCAGCAAGAAACTCGAGATTACCTCCTGAATCAATATTATTTGTGACTGAAATGGAACGGTTCAGACCCGACTCTGCAGTCTAATCAGGTTCTTATCTGTTTACCGTCCAACACTGACAGTTTAAAATCACAATCATCTCTTAACACATTTTGTCCAAATCGCCAAAGACTAATTTTGTTTCTACATTCATTAAAAGTTATAAAACAAGAGAATCACATTACCCTGGATCACTCACTTGAATGTTCAAGCCATGACGGCGGACTGGTTATCGGATTAGGTCCGTGGCGGTTCGTATTACACTACCGCCCGCGTATTTGTCCTGCGAATTCGCATTTCATGTGCGTTTCCAACGCGTTGTACGTGCGTTGAGTTTAAATTGCGTATGAAACGCGAATCAACGTATTTCGAAACTCATGAATATCCATTAGCAGCCCTCTAACGCGTTTCAACGATAAAATATGCGTTTCTTCCTTTAGCCAATCAAATCGTTTTGTTACAACGCAGTAATGCGTAAACCAATCAAAATTGAGTTGACCTTGCTCAATGTTTACATTGCTATTCACGGTTTAACTTTGCTTTGAATATTTTTGATAAGACTTGTCTTGCAAATCTCAATTTTCATTTCCTTTGAGGTTTTAAAGCCCAGTTTGAATCAAATATCTCACTTCATTCACTGATCAATATTTTGAGCCGACTATCACGACTTTTCAGCGGAGAAATGAATGGAGTTACTTAAGGCCGAATAATGAATATATAACAGTAAAATCACATCGATATTCATCAGATATAGATCTATAATTTGTCTCTTTTAGTGCCCAATGTAAAATATTTTTCTTAAAACAACGACATGAAGCAAATGAATTGAAAATATGTCGCACTGCATTCAAGTTTGTTTCTTGGGATTCGCATCAAACAATTTCGAACTTTCATATTGGGTCAACTGAGATGAGATGCAAACTCTCCTTGTTAAGTAAAATAATCGAGCCAAGCTCACATATTGACATTCTTACTAGATAGATCTCTCTCAAAAGAAAAAAGAAGGCACTCCTAAGCAAAAGCAATTGCATGTGCGCAGGCTTCACCTGATCAGGCCTAAAATAAAAGTAGAGCAGTATATCCAGTTCTGCCCATCTAACCTGCTCAGGAGGTAGAAACTAACACCGCTTAAACAGCCTGCACCCCTGCTCGACAGTGCCAAGGAGGTAGGTTCAGAGCCCATTTAAACAGCCTGCACAACTGCCCCACAGTGCCCAGGAGGTAGGTTCCGACACCGCTTAAACAGCCAGCATCCCTGCAACACAGTGCCCGGCAGGTAGGTTCCAAACTGCTTAAACAGCCTGCACCTCTGCATTACAGTTCCGGCAGGTAGGTTCCGACACCGCTTAAACAGCTGCACCCCTGCAGCACAGTGCCGGCGAATAGGTTGCAACGCTACTTAAACAGCTGTACCTCTGCAGCACAGTGCCCGGCAGGTAGGTTCCGACACCGCTTAAACAGCTGCACCCCTGCAACACAGTGCCGGCAGATAGGTTTTGACACTGCTTAAACAGCTGCACCCCTGCAACACAGTGCCGGCAGATAGGTTTCAACACCGCTGAAACAGCTGCACCTCTGCAACACAATGCCGGCAGATAGGTTTCGACACCACTTCAACAGCTGCACCCCTGCAACACAGTACCGGCAGATAGGTTTTGACACCGCTTAAACAGCTGCACCCCTGCAACACAGTGCCAGCAGATAAGTTGCGACACTGCTTAAACAGCTGCACCTCTGCAACACAGTGGCGGCAGATAGGTTTTGACATTGCTTAAACAGCTGCACCTCTGCAACATAGTGCCAGCAGAAAGGTTTTGACACGACTTAAACAGCTGCAGCACAGTGCCAGCAGATAGGTTTCGACACAACTTAAACAGCTGCACCCCTGCAGCACAGTGCAGGCAGATAGGTTTTGACACCGCTTAAACAGCTGCACCCCTGCCACACAGCGCCAGCAGATAGGTTTCGACACCACTTAAAGAGCTGCACCCCTACAACACAGTGCCAGCAGATAGGTTTTGACACCACTTAAACAGCTGCACCCCTGCAGCACAGTGCCGGCAGATAGGTTTCAACACCACTTAAACAGCTGCACCCCTGCAACACAGCGCCAGCAGATAGGTTTCGACACCACTTAAAGAGCTGCACCCCTGCAGCACAGTGCCGGCAGATAGGTTGCCACACTGCTTAAACAGCTGTACCCCTGCAACACAGTGCCCGGCAGATAGGTTGCGACACCCCTTAAACAGCTGCACCCCTGCAACACAGTGCCGGCAGATAGGTTTCGACACCGCTTAAACAGCTGCACCCCTGCAACACAGTGCCAGCAGTTAGGTTGTGATACTGCTTAAACAGCTGCACCCCTGCAGCACAGTGCCCGGCAGAAAGGGATGACACCGCTAAGACAGCTGCACCCCTGCAACACAGTGCCGGCAGATGATTTGGTCACCACTTAAACAGCTGCACCCCTGCAGCACAGTGCCGGCAGATAGGTTTCAACACCACTTAAACAGCTGACCCCTGCAACACAGTGCTGGCAGACAGGTTTTGACACTGCTTAAACAGCTGCACCTCTGCAACACAGTGCAACACAGTGCCGGCAGATTGGTTTTGACATGACTCAAACAGCTGCAGCACAGTGCCGGCAGATAGGTTTCGACACCACTAAAACAGCTACACCCCTGCAGCACAGTGCCGGCAGGTAGGTTTTGACACCACTTAAACAGCTGCACCCCTGCAGCACTGTGCTGGCAGATAGGTTGCGACACTGCTTAAACAGCTGCACCCCTGAAACACAGTGCCGGCAGATAGGTTTTGACACCACTTAAACAGCCTGCAGCCCTAGAACACAGTGCTGGCAGATAGGTTTCGACACCACTTAAACAGCTGCAGCACAGTGCCGACAGATAGGTTGTGACACAGCTTAAACAGTTGCACCCCTGCAGCATAGTGCCCAGCAGATAGGTTGCTACACCACTTTAACAGCCTGCTCCCCTGCAGCACAGTGCTGGCAGATAGGTTGGGACACTGCTTAAACAGCTGCAGCCCTGCAACACAGTGCTGGCAGGTAGGTTGCGACACCCCTTTAACAGCTGCACCCCTGCAACACAGTGTCGGCAGATAGGTTTCGACACCACTTAAACAGCTGCACCCCTACAACACAGTGCCGGCAGATAGGTTTCGACTCCGTTTAAACAGCTGCACCCCTGCAACACAGTGCTTGGCAGAAAGGTTGCGACATCGCTTAAACAGCTGCACCCCTGCAACTAAGTGCCGGCAGATAGGTTGCGACACTGCTTAAACAGCTGGACCCCTGCAGCACAGTGCCGGCAGATAGGTTGCCCCACCACTTAAACAACTGCACCCCTGCAGCACAGTGCCCGGCAGTTGGGTTCCGACACTGTTTAAACAGCCTTCTTTCTCTCTCTCTTTCTCTCTCTCTTTCTCTCTCTCTCTCTTTGAACACAGTGCCTTCTGTGAGGCTTGGACCCGGAGCCTCATCAACTGAAGACCCAAATTTAATCAAGCCAGTAAGAAGAGATTGATCGATAGATACCTCAAGCTAATTATTTGATCAAAATGCGGCATGTTCAGGTTCTGAAAGCTGATCCCAAGGCCTGATAACACAGAATTACGGGCGTGTTTGATATGGTTGGACTAAACACGATGGACTGGTCCACATATTTGAATTGTAACCGATGTTAAACAAACGTCATGGGATGTGAAGTCAGCTGACATGAAATATCTCGCAACGATTGCCATATATGAGTGAGAGTCATTGACACAAAAAGAAACGAGAAACAAAGCATTTTGTGGGATAATGTTTTCGCTGTTTTCTTGGTTTCAATAATACAATTATCATTGATTTACACGTAACAGGTCTAGCAACGCAATTGAACCTTTTTGATTGGCTGTTCAACATGCGTTTCAACGTGAATTGTACGTTGAACTGCGTTGCTATACTTGAGTTATTGATTGGTCAACAGGTAAATGCGTTTCACTGCAGTTCAACGCGTATCGAAAGTGGGCTTTGATTGGATTTTCGAAATTCGCGTTGGAAAACTAATGCGTATTACATGCGTTTTCAATGCGTTTTCAACGCGAATTCGACAAGGACAAAAAGATGGGCGGTAGTTCAACCCGCTTCAGACCCTTCTTACATGTATCCGTACTAACCCTTACTTGCATCGTAGGTGACCGTAACAAACCGTTCTTCATCCGCAGTGCACACGCCTTGAAACCTATCGTTCCGTATTCAACCGTGTCATTCTCGTATTAAACCGTGGCATTCCGTACTAGACCGTAACAAATCGTATCAATCATGTCACCAAAATAGTGCTGCAGCAAAAAAGGCTCATTTTCTATCTTATCCTTGGTAGATACGTCAAAACCCGTAGCCACACCGTTGTGCATCCGTATCGGACTACGGAAAATGGCATTTCCGGTGTCATCCGTGAGATTTGATCCGTAGTGGAACCGGCGAGGTGATCCGTGAATGTGTGACCTGGGCATTACAGGAGTAGGCAACAACAGCATCTACTGCAATAGCTGCAAACATTGGGTGCATAAGAAATGCTGTGGGCTACACTGACTGACACCAAATCCAGATTATAGGTGTGCACGGTGCATGGGAAATGCCCTATTGACGGCAGGCCACAGAACGAAATCCAGGTCGGGCCTGATAAGTTGGAGGTGGTAGCTTCCTTCTGCTACCTGGGTGACATGATTTCCGCTGGTGGAGGCTGTGAAATAGCGGTCCCTACTCGTGTGAAAACAGCCTGGAAGAAGTTCAGGGAGCTACTGCCAGTTCTCACATCCCGCCACCTCTCTTACAAGACACGTGGCCAGGTATACAGCTCTTGAGGGCCATGATCAGACAGATCTGCAGTATCAAGCCAGAGGATGTGGCCACGGTAAGGTCAAGCAAATTACTGGCAAAGCTTGAGCTTGAGGATCTTGACCTCATTTTGAGAGAGAGAAGGCTTCGCTGGTTTGGGCATGTGGTGCGTTCTAGTGATGCAATCAAAACAGCATGCGTTAAACAGATTGATGGCAGGCTGGGGCAGGGAGGCCCGAGCTAACATGGAAAAAACTGACGGAGAGAGACTGCCGTGAGTGGAAGCTCACGACAGTTGATCCTTAAGAAAGGAGCACCTGGAGGTCAGGTGTGAGATCTGCTATGCGTGCAGCTAGCCAGTTACCTGGAAAAGGGCCCACTGATGTGGATGATGCCCCTGCACCTGCACGTTAATCAAAAATCTGATTATGATATGATATATTTAGTCCCTGAGTACTTGGTATTTTTCTCAAACAAATGTGTCCTGTGTAAGAATGTATACCTCATACAGGATTGTTTTATCTTGTAAGAAAAAGTATGTGAGTTTAACCAGGAAATTCAACAATCACTCACTAAAGAGTATAGACCAACCAAGGCACCGTGAGGAAGAGGCAAAGAACGACAACAGAAACATGACATCTACCTTCTACAGAATACAATAAAAGTAAAGCAACCAGCTCTCTCTTCCTCGATAGCCTCAACTTGGTAGCTTCTGTTAGTGGGAGGCAGAGTGGCCAAATGTCACTTATGTTCATCCAGTGAAACACCACTGAAATGGTGTTTTGCTTGTTGTGGTTGTAATGTCTGCGTAGTACGGCCCCCTGCCTCTGGCATATAGATTGTTATGGGCATGCATATTATGGGCAATAGTGGCCTGCTTCTATAAGCTTACTGTGTAAGGAAGTTACTATTGGGAATCCTTACTCTACACATGCTTAAACTCAGATTTATCAATAGAGAACGTACAGGGGACTGCAGCCCCAGGGGGGGGGGGGGGTACTCTGATATTTTCATACATACATAGGCTCGGTCCATTTTTTTGGGTTCAAAATTTTGAATTTCGATATTTTTGGGGGGTTTTCAGAAAAAAAAAATATTTTTCTGGGTATGAAAATTTTGTGGATATTATTTTGGGGTCATCACAAAATTGGACTATATTTAGAGGTCATTTCTATGCATTTTAAGGTCTTTTCTTAAGGTCAAGATACAGAATTGGGGATATTTTTTTGGATTGCTAGAATTTCAAATATTTTTTGGGGTGCTTGAAATTCCTGATATTTTTTTGAGATGAAGGGCAGATGCTGGGTCCGAGCCTACGTATGCAGAAAAAATGAGAGAACCCCCCCCCCCCCTCCTGGGACTGCAGGCCACTGATGGTGTCTGGGCAGGTGTCTGATGAATCACTCACATTCTTAGGTGTATATGTTTCGCAGCAAGCAGTTTTGCGCGATTTGGTTCTAATTTCGATGACTTGAATCTCGAATATAAATAAATGTTGGTTCTGCTGGGTATAATCCTAAAATTGGAAAGGTATTTTCTAAATTTTACCATATACATTGGGAGTTGTTTTCTTTTAATGTTAATTCAATGTTTGATTGAAAACTCTTCTTGGCCTTGTTTTGTGTTCTGCCCTGTTTTTTTTCATCGTACTTAGAAAGTGGAACTGGTTTCTGTACTTCAATTGCATTTTGCTTTAATGTGTGCATATATTTGTTTATCTGGGTTCTGTTATTCGTGTTGATAGGGAGCGCAGTGGCTCAGAGGTAGCTAGAGTTCTTGACCCGAGATAGAGGGATTGAGGTTCCAGCCTCATGCACCAGCGTCACTGCGTTGTGACCTTGAGCAAGAAACATTAATCATTGCTTAGTACTGGTTCTACACAGGAAGACCCAGGGCGTCCTGGTATAGCTGAACAATTGTTGACCGGCGCGTAAAGAATCAAATTAAAACCAAACAAAAGTATTAATGGATATGTTTTAAGACTGGGGGCGGGCAGACTTTTGGTCAGTAAAATGCATTAAGTCCATCTGTTGGCTGAAGCAGAAGGGGACTTTGTTGTTGCTTGTACAATGTTTGTTGTTGACCCCTTTGTGCTTGGTCCTGCTTTTGTGATAAAATTGCATGCATCCTTTCTAGTCCGGCACTATTCTCATCTATGATTTACGCGCTGTCCGTCACTCTTGACTGTTATAGCCTAAGGAAGAAAAGGTTGATTATTTTACATTGTGTTTTTGGTTTTCTGTCTGTGGTCTTTGTGTTTGGATATTTGTGGGCGAACTGTGAAGCTATCCTTCCTTTCTTGTGACTTCAATGGGGTGCGCCAAACAACGGCGGGAAGTACACACTGCTGGGGAGTTGTACGGGCGGCAGTGAAGTATGTTCATTCAAACCGTTTTCTTTCCCGAACGTTGAAAACGTTTGTTCTCTTTTAGTTTAATGTTGGATAACGATTGTTGCACAGTGGAAATACTTTGGAGAAATTTTGGAACGGATAAAAGAATTTCAAAGCGATCTCAAAAACACTCGCGAATCTGAGAACTAGTGTAACTGTAATGGCGGAGGCTGTGTTGCCAGGTTACGGTAAAATTTATTTTGCTTTTTTGATACACGTTGCAAATGAAATTCAGCTTTCATCCATTTATCTTCTTATTGCATGTAGTGAATTAAGAAAAATATTATTAAGAATTTAAATTCGAAATAAATGAATCAAAAACCACTCTCGAAGCTTTGGGAAGTTTCTCCTGGAAGAATTTGTGTCCTGGCTTTTGTGTGAAAAGAACAGAAATCGGCATTGACACCGGGTTCAACTGAGGCTGAGAGGCGCCATGTTGGACAACTTTTTGAAGATCATTGGTTAGTCAAGTAAAAAGAAAATTGTTAACTTGTACATATGTGTTATCTATAGGCATGCTTCGCACAAGGGGCCTTCGGCCCCGCTTTGCTTTGCACGTATGAAGCTATACACGAGCGGATGACTTCAATTGCTTGTTCTTGACTTTTAACATTTTACTTGAATCAAAAATATATATTTCATTATGTACTGATTTAATATCACTGCTCATAGCAATAACCGTAACTCTTAATCAACAAGGGAGGTAATACTTGGTAGCGTTCGATTATGACAAAGTGTGATTTTACACAACTATGATATGTTTTCTACAGACAGTAATGCCCGTTACACTGCACGTTGGTAATCTGAAAGTAATTGATATCACATTAGAAATGCAAACAATATTTTAAGTATAATGAACAACAAAAGGTGGCATTCTTTACGGATACTAAACGATGGACGCTCAGCTCTGTGTGAAGAAAAAAACAGTCAGTGTAATGGAACACGCATTTTACCAAGGAAATGCCGGTCGACTGTTCGCGGACTTTCGACAGTCCACAGCAACAATACTTATTTAGTTGTATATACTATGATTTTCTGGTTTTGTTTTATCTGAATTGAAATTTCAGCAAGACTGACTATCTCGTCACGTTCTCTAAAAAGAAAGTGTTCCAATTGCTAATAGGCCCTATACGTAAGTTTAAATTCATTTTTAATAAGTAAGAATATATCTGATCAACATTCATCAATGTTTTAATAAAATCATTAAATTACCTAGATAGAGAATAACATACCAGGTGAGTAGTTAATCCTGTTATGATTTTGATTCACATTTGTGCCTGGGGGTTCGGGGACATGCTCCCCCCCCCCAAAAAAAAAAAATCTTAAAAATGGTGCGATCTGCTGCATTCTGAGTGTTCCAAAGTATGTTACTATCAAACTAAAAATCAACATTTTTTTACGATGATAAATCAACAACCAAAATTTAGGGCCATTGTTTTCTCCAAGATCTATCCAGATGCGCACGTTAGCACAAAAATATATACATTCATATTTTACATGGGGTCTGGGGGCAATAGTCCCCAGGAGCCAAAGAAATGTGAAAAAATGGAGGCTTTTCCTTTTTTACATCCACTATTACATACGGGGGGGGGGGGGGTTCAATATGTAATGAAAACCCATTCATAACTCCATCCTTAAACGCGTTAGGATTTAATGCCATTTGCCGACCAAAAGAGCAAAGCGTCGACGTTATAACGGTGCACAAAGCATTATTTTAGCTTTCCAAATTTAATAAGTTACAGACTTTTTAAAAAGCACACTAATATACACTGCATATATTTTCCTCCGAATTGTAAAGACTCATTTTAAGAAACGTAGAAAGGCATGCTGTATTTTCTAAAACAAACATTTAACATGCATAAATCACATATCCATAGTTTTCTGACTCATTTCTCCTTTATCTGCTATAACGATACAAAATTTTGACTGGTACCAATTTCTCCTGCAAACGGTTTTATTACGTTACCCCCTCTTACGTTGACGTCGTTAAAGCAATGGACGTAACACTAAAATACGCACAGTTCTTGAAAATTGAAAATGTGGGTTTGTACCAGGAAAGGACAATTTTGATTGTATCGAAGTTTCAATACACACAGTGCATAGGCAGCAAACCAGCTAAACTGAAACCAATATCTGGGGGTATCTCAACTGAGTGGTATACCATTTTCGTTTCCTATAATTTTATTGTCTGAAATTTGCCAGCCAGATTATGTACATGTAAATATGTGTAACAATGTCCAAATAATGCATCCGAATGCAAACATCGATGAAACGCGGTATTTTGTCCGATACATTTCAGTGTAAGCCAATGACGGCATTCTTTTAAGCGATTTTCTTATTTCAAATGACGTGCCTTGAGGTACTTTATGAGTGAGATTAAATATGGAAATTTCAAAATCGGCTGTATTACTTGCAATTGAACATCAATGCGGCCAGAAAAAGTTGTTACAAATGATTTTCGTATAAATTTTCGCTTTGTATTCGTTCACGCAAAAACGACTCTGTCAGTGAAATGCCAGAAAATGTAGCATCAAGGAGGATTTTATCCAAAATGATAGCCTCAGTATTTCATAGAATATAAAGCAATATCAAAAAAATTGCTGGTATAAATCTCCAATATATGGATATTTACCACACGAAGAAGCAGACTGAAAACATGCCTCGTTCATGTATTAATCTGCTTTTGAAAACATTGTTTTATTTCAAATCGCAGTGTACTTCAGTTCCCTATCTTGAAAGAAGCTTGTCCAAATTAGATAATAAGCTGGACAACTGCAATTTTACATTTATTTAGCCAAGAAACAGACATTTTGATGAAAGTAATCATGAAGTGTGTAAATATAAAACTTTGGGATATACTGGGCTGTTTTCATTACATATTGAACGCCCCTCGTACCAGGCGCGTAGATAGCCCTGTAATAATGTAGATTCAGAATCGCGCTAGGGGCGTCCGGGGGCATGAATTAAAATGGTGCAATCTGGCACATTCTGAGTGTTCGAAAATACGTTATTATCAACCTAAAAACAACAATTGTAAGGATAATTCCCCACATTAGTAAAGATGATTCGGCATATCAGTCACCAATACCAACCCAGATTAGCATTTTAGCACAAAAATAAATACATTTAGATTATCGAAGGGGGTGTGGAGGGCTTTCCCCCAGAAGCTGAAGAGTTTTTTTTTAAAAAAAAATCTAAAAAAATGAAGGCTTTTCCTTTAAGGTGAGATTTTATTTTTACTTTTTTGCAGGGCTCCCTAAACCCCCAAAACTATGAGTTTGCTCTCCAAATCCCTGAAAATAATTACCAGTGCTCCCCAGCTCCCTGAAAATAAATAACCCTTCTCCCCAGATCCCCTGATCCCCAAAACCCCTAGGGGCCCCATATGCTGTGTGAAATGTATAACTACAAATGTAATGTGCAAACGGATTAGTTTGGTCACGGGGGTGGGGAAGCTCTTCATTAGAAGGTTTTCTTTTTTCTATTTTTTAAAAAGCAACAACAATTCAACCCATATTTTTCAATTGGTACTTGTCCAATGAGAAAAAAACACTTTCGCGGATAATGTGTGGGTGGAACCTACTATCTTTGTCACGGAAAAATATCATTTTCTTTGAAACTTTTCTCTGGCCATTTTTATGGGCAATTGTGCATTTAGACTGTCCGAGGTCCTTGAAAGCTTAAAGCTGAATTTCTATGATTAAGCTGCTCATAGTGTTTGTCTTATGTTTTTATGTAGGAAAAACGAAGAGTCCTATAAAAACTTTTGAGTTTTATTCTTCTTAAAGCTGCATACTCTGTGACTTTGATCATTTTTCGAAAATTTTTATTTTCTTTTTAAATCATTTGTAAAAGTAGAGTTAATCTATGTTTTCACAATAAAAATGTTCAGTACAGCTGAAAACTGCATGGAAAAGTGAATTATCTTATCAAATAGGTGTATTTTTCTCTTGTTGGTAATTATTTGCGTCCCTCCAATAATTATAGACCGTTGAATTTTAACATAAATGCAGTTGTTTTGATAGTGATAACTTGTTAAGATTTACGAAAATGGTAAAGTGTTTACCTGAATTTGAGTATTTTTACTGTGTTCTTGAAAAATAAAAACATTATTTTTAAAATTAGAAGATCAAAAGTTACAGACTATGCAGCTTTAAATCACGGTAGTCAGTAACATCTTCAAACAAACCAAAATGAAAATTGATAACGTCTCTGTGGAATAGTCTATATCGTAGTAAAAGTGTGATTTTTCAAAAATGAGGGTACCTTTTCTCTTAATACGTCTGTGCATAAAGTAGACTTCAATTTTAAATAAAATGAAGTGGCTTGCAGAGTCTCGGCAAAGTCTAGCTACATTTATAAAAGCATAAATTGTGTATGCCCTATTTTTTACTTTCCGAACAAGCGTAAAATGTAAGGTGACCGATTAGAACTTGGTCTCAGTATACGAGGGTCATTTTTGATGTTCGTAGAATCGGGCTGTATCCCTACAAATATGGAATTTACGGTACCATAAGTATACATATTTTAAAAGGTCTAGCTTCTGTCTGTCAACTGATTTAATTTTGACATCATTAGCGCTTAGTTAAGTCAAGTTATAAAGCTTTGAACAGGGCATAGTAAAGGAGAATGGTCGAAATCGTTGTCATTTTAACCACGCAGCCAGCAGGAAATTAGACACTGTTAAGTTCCATTCGCTATGGTGATATAAGCATTTGTCAACCCGATTTTTCATTTGCGCCATCAAAATTAATTATTCAAATGCTAATCGTAGACAAGTGCAGCAGTGTCATACCCCATGTTATAAAAAGTGGGTGGGGTAAATCAACCCTGTGTAGAAAAAAACAATGACAATCAGATCCGCTACAATGATTTTTGCTCATTCAGCACAATAAATCACGAGAGGACTGATCCCTCGGGCTTCGATAATTGGTCACTGCAGCTCATATTGGCAGCAACAAAATAGAGATAAGACGATGCAGTTATCATAGACTAAGCCCCGTTATTGAGTTTTCCCAATAAAATTTGACAAGCCCTAATAAATATGTATAAGGTGTCGCATACCAACTGGCCTATTTGTTTGGTTTTATTCACATCACAATTTTGATTCGGCAATTCAAACTGTGTTTCTCAGTCGAAAATTTAGAAAATACGCCCCAGACACAAAATTAACTGCATAAAATCATTATTATATTTGTATGCGAACTTTATGGGCAGCTTACTATGTTTTAATGAATTCTGTAAACATGCATGCACAGCTATTTAATGTGCCAAGATGCCTTAGTTATGGCCAGTGCATTCAGCTACATCCCTTCCTTCTCTGTGCAATTAGTAAAGGCTCTGGCGAGACCGAGTTCTCGCTGCATGCATATGCGATAAGTTTCGAAATCTAATGTACTTTTCATTAATGGAGATTGAAATAAGAGAAGATTATTTTCAACCTTTATGTTCTAATTAGAAAAAGGGAAAATAAACCTTTCTTATTTCATTTGAATAATCATTTAATACAAATTTCTTATCTATATTTGTTCATTTAAAACATAGTTACAGAACTTAGTTTTAAATGTGTGGTAAACAAAGACAAATTCAAAGCGACAGTATTTTAGCTTGATCGCGAAGGTTACCATATAAAAAAAAACATTAAACACAACTTTTAATGATTTTATCTTTTCAAAATGATTCTAAAGTAGCCTTCCGGTTTACGACTGTAAGTTTTCATTATGGAAATGAATTAATGAGAAAAAGTATGGTGTTGTCTGTTTCACTGTGAAACATCTTTTAAGAAAACTGGTATTCACTTATAGTGATGGACTAAGACACATCTAGCTCCAAACAGTGACCCCAGTTTAGCATTATTCTGATAGCAAATGCGTAAAAGAAACGAGCCAAGCTAACTAAACAGTTTTGGTAATTGTCAGTCATTTTTCGACTACTCTATTTTTCATTTTGGCTAGCTTACCAGGATTTGGTAATAAACGTAACGAGTCACTCTTTGAACAACTTAAACATATATTGAGCTATCCAGTGGAACTAGATGACAAAACTTTAACCGGAACTATCATCTACGTCCTTTCATTGCGTGTGCGAGCAGTGACGGCTCTGGTGAGACTTTGCAAATGTGAAGGCTTGCCTGAGCTTTCGATGTTCGTCTTTGCGATAGGTAACAAACATCCGTGTGTTAACATGTGTAGGGAGATAAAATTGACTCTTGTTTTATTTTGCAATATATTTTATCTTATCTTTTTTCGAAATAATATGAATCAGAATTTTGTTATATACTGTATGAACCTTCTATTTAAAAAACATCATTGGCTTACCTGACTGGTGGACGATTCCTTGGAAGACCATAAAAACAATTGCCAGAAATTTAGTAGACGCCATCTTCGAAAGAGACAAGCCTGAAAGACCAAGTCTGACTGAATGCTTGAGGGTTGTGTATGGAAATTTAACACTGTTAACAGCGCTTTCTGATTGGCGTAAAGCGTCATCAAATCATGTTATCACTTCCTAGTAGTAAACAGCCAATCGGATCCAAGTGAAAGATGAATTCTATAGCATGCAATGCATATGCATAAATATAGGGCTGTACTTTGTTGCAAGATATATGTTTAGATTTCACTGCTGAATATCACCATTTATTGTCCTTAATCAAGTTGCTAGTGGTATCTCCGTTTGTATTGGGTAAACAAATATAAATTCACCGTATCCTAGGTGTTTTTTTTTTGCTTTTTAATGTTCTACTTAATGTTATTATCAACCATAATGGCATGATGAAGCGTAACTTTAAACGAGTGCTGCTTGTACATAAACGCGCCATATTTTTTTTATGGCAAATTGAATTCCGTGAGAACATGTAGAGAATATTTTTTATAAAAATATTAACTTTGTTTGCATGTATATCTGTCTCTTTTATCACTTTCAATTGAGAGATAAAGTACTATTTTACTCGTAATAACACTACTTCCAAGGCAAACTACTACAACGCGAGTTTTACCGTTACGATCTGGAACATAGTAAGGGTTCTACAAACAGTCGGGTACCGGATACTTTCGGGACAGCGGTCCTGGATCTTTAGGGAGTGATTATAGCAATACAGACAACACCACACGTGACACTCGCATTTTGTATTACACAAAGTATACGTGTATCATCTAGTGTCTGGTCCTAACAGAAATTGAAACATTGTTGAATTTTACATAGAAGTCATAATAGACTGTCTAGATCTAACGCTGTGTACTTTTAAAGACCTGCTGGTAGTGATTCTTCTTGAAAACGGACTGAATTAACATTAATACTGAAAAAGCTAGTGGGTCTGACTGAAAGAAGTTCAAATGGAAAATGCAATTCTACAAATAACACATAGAAGTCACGCTCCAATCACAAATGGAGCAACCATATAGTTTCTATTATTGCATATGCATCCAAACAAGTGGCATACCTCCGCATCCAAGCGAGACACTAAACGATATATACTGTACGCATATCCGCCCTGTGCTCGAATAGGCTAGTAAAGGAACAGATGCAAACCGATTAGAACAAGTCAAAAATTTGGCTGCAAGAATAGTTACTGGCCTTCACGCGTTTGCATCGCGTAATTCCTTGTTTTCTGAAACGGGCTGGGAAATCTAAGCAGAACGTCGAAATTCAAAAAAGCTTATAGTGATGTATAAGAACGTCAACAACTATGCATCCCATACAAAATCGATCTACTTCTCAGTCGTGTTGAAAATGCCAGCAAATACAGCTTACGTTTCAGATAAAACTATGTAAAGCCATTTACTAGATTATGCTAATATGAGACCAATTTACCTGTCTACCCTGTGACTATGAAATAATCTCAAAGAAACAATTAGGAATGCTCCAACCTTGCCCCAGTTTAAACGAAGTATCAGACAACTCCCAGCGAAGCCACATGCATTTCACCTGCGTAAACAAAGAACGCTTGATGTTATATTGACCCGCATTAGGCATTCTTGTGGTAGCCTTAACGGAGACCTTTATCGATTAAGGTGGAGATGTCCTGTCTTTACATCCTATCACAGCAAAAATGAATCAGTGTTTTGGAATTTTAACCATTTGGTTGACTAGATAAAACAAATATAAACGTCTCAGTACTAAAACCAGTATGGGATAGCTTACCAATATTGTGGTGGGCTTTCTATCAAAACAAACACTTTGGTAAAAAATAAACCAATGACTTTAATGTTGATGTTTTCTTATATACATCCCCTGTGTTGATTAGAACTGTTTAGGAAATTATGGTGCACCGCCATGCGTAATGAAGGTAAACCGTCATGAAATATATTCATTGATCGTATTATATGCACTCAACTGATATATGCACCGGTTATTCATTAACTACCAGCTATGGGGAATAGCTGGACGATCAGAATTTCCGTTTCTAGTGCAGCATCTTAGCTGGGATATCCACAATCCTTTCTAGGTGGTTACAAATGATTGATACATTTCAGAGGCTCTCAAATGGCGTTTGGTGTACAAAGTAACATGGTAATGGGGATTTAATGCCAAAGGAAAATCAATCTAGGGTAAAGACCTGCATAGATACATTTTTTTTACTTATATTAGCTTTATGTTTGATTGTGATGATCTATGGTAGCGATGCTAAGGTCATGATAATAATCAATACACTTGGTATCATCCCGGTCAATTCAGGTAAATGATTTCTTTTCACTGAACGGTACTTAAAAATCAAGCACTATCTAATGGTAACACAAACCACAAAAATGTGTCACACTTTTATTTTATAATTTGCTATATTTAGTGTCAGAAAGCTTCGTTGGCATGTCTTATTTTTTTATATTGAACATTAATCATTATATATTGTTTGCTGTAAAAATTTGCATTTTACTACTAATACTACATGGTTTAAATTATAAACCTACAAAGATACCCCCATTTTAGCGCTATTTTGAGATATTGCCTACCTCGGGGGATTTCCGTTGCACATAGATCTTTTGCGTAAGAGCGGATTTTTTGAGAGTTTGATTTTGAATTCAGCACGCTTTTTTACATAAGAACATACCTTCAAACCTTTTGGCCTCAACCACTTTATTAAACCTATTTTGGACTCTCGAACTATAAGACACCAGCAATGTGGCCATGTGCACGCTAGCAAAAGAAAGAAGAAATGCCAAACTATTTGTCGTGTACTGTTGTTTCTAAATGTTACAAGTGAAAATGACTATACTAAATATTCATTGCGTCTGAACCACAATTGTCAAATATTACTAAATAGTTATAAGACGGTGTTTGAGCCTTAAATTGAAATCGCTTGTTGGAATGCCAGTCACGAACCTATTTACCTTATGTAATAGTTGTCGGCTTTGTCAGTTTTAATTTATGACACCATGGTTATTGAAACGTTTTAGTACCCATTAGAGCCAGTCCTCAAAAATTTATTCTATCTGTGTATTTGTATAGACCCACTTAACGACAATTCAAGTCTGTACTACTCTTTTCTTGTGAGAAATTAAATGATGAATAACAATGAACATTGCTTGAAGTAAAGCCAGTTGTTGTACATCAGTTGAGTCGTGACTCGAGAAACACTGTCTTCGTGGTTTCCGACGGAGTGAGATTCAAACCAGCCTGCGCAGCTACAAAGATAAACTAGAAA
Organism: Loripinus fragilis; assembly: GCA_964019695.1. Classification (NCBI taxonomy): domain Eukaryota; kingdom Metazoa; phylum Mollusca; class Bivalvia; order Lucinida; family Lucinidae; genus Loripinus; species Loripinus fragilis. Next base: position 100,644,601 of record OZ026518.1, read on the forward strand.
ATTGGAATTTCTATCATAGCAAGTCTATATTATTTCTAAAAAGGAAATAACAAAGGCGCTGATCAGACTGCGCGGTTGATCAGACTGATCAGACTGTTCTGCATCAACACCAGTGTTTGTAATTTGGCTGATATATTTCATCTATGGTCACTATTCCAGAGTTATAATGTTACTAGATCTTAGAATAAACCACCAAATAAACATATACTGTCTTCTCTGTAATAGGATCTGTGAACATGGTAAAATCTAAAAAAAAGGGGAGCCATTAATTAGTAAATAGGTCTGACTAGACAAAGACTAGGTTTTCAAAATGACTAGGCAGCAATCAATGGGCTTTTGATCAGAATAGGCAGAAGCACAATCTGATCTTAGCCAACATTCAATCTCTTTTACATTGTGTGGAACACTTTTCAATTGATGAAAGAGCAATTGCTTACTTCCATACGTTTTGATTTGAAAATATTGTTAAGAAATCTAAAACATGTCAATGGTCCAGATTAGTGTGAAAAATAAATATGTGTTTCTGGTTACATGAAATTTTAAACATGGATGATAGGTACTGTAGGAAAATATTTTTTTATTTTGTTAAAACGTTAAAAAAAGCTAAAAATTAGGCACAGTCGGGTAACATGAAACACACATGTTTTTATTTTAAGATTTAGCATACTTTTTGAACATAAAAATTAAACCTATTTTCTTATCCATCAATTTCATTGTTGTGGGTACTCAATTGAGACAACAGACAGACAGAGTTGATCACAATACTATAAAAAATGTCTGGGGATAATTATTGTAAAATGTAAAGTTAAAAGTATAGGGAAATGATCCACATTTATTCATATACAGTTTGATACAATAATAGGTAAACCATTTAATAAATTGTGTGTTTCAGGTTATACACCATTTATAATAAAAATATTTCTATTTCATTAAAAAAGGATACATGGGGAAATAATATGGCTAAACCCAGGGAAATCCCCTCAAAATGCTTCAAAGGGGCACAAAAGTTAGACACTGTCGGCATAGGTCAAGAAAAACACATTTTATGTTCGTAAAATTATCCATAGTTTCTTGCCCATCCGTTTTACTATATGTTGATAATTCTCATTGGGACGGTTCTTTTGTGTACACACAACATATGTTTTCTTTGCAAGAAAGAATATTTTTTAATTACGCACTGTTATCTAGCTTGTATAGGACAAGAACTATCTTAAAAAAGATAAAAAGACATGTTTAATATGAGTAACATGAGTAATTATTATTATTATTATTATTGGGGGGGGATGGGGTGGAGAGGTTGGGGGGGGGGGTTCTTCGTGGTTGCTGGATATACTTTTTTGTTCTAAGTAAAGTTTTTTTTAGCTAGGTAAACTATGGGGCCAAGGGAGGTAATCTCAACATTTAGAACTTCAGTGATGCTTCTTTGGTGGGGGACTCTGAGAAATCCTACGAAAACCTAAGTCAGAATGCATAAAAAACCCATGTCCTTGTGTTTATGTACCCCAAATGTCGCACATTAAAATGCGTCAGGAATTTGGCTGTTTGTTGCGCTTTGTGCAATACATAATAAAATAGAACATAAAAATGGTAGTGTATCTTTAGAACCGTGTTAGATAAATATCGTAATCTATAAACATCTTATAATGAAATAATTTTCGTGCAGTTTAACATTTTGTTTTGGAATTGACGCTGATATTTCTTGACACTTCTGCGTTCTACTATCATTCTTTCAAATTCAACGTGAAAATCATATTTAAAACTAATGAAAAAGTGGTAAAAAATATTTCATAGAATTAATTCGTTTTAATAGATCAATAACCATTTTATGACATGTACTTTCTTCCATACAGAGATCATGCAAGACTTCCAGAAACATGAAATTACTTGTCTGAAACCACTAGGCATAGAGCCTTGATATTTAGATGTAGCAAAATCTAGTGGTCTGCTACCAAGCTGGTTCAAATTTTGCAACTAGAACCAAATTGTCTCTTCCCTTGGGTCACATGTTTTACACAAGCTTACATTGTGAAACATAAACATCTCCTTATCTGAAACCACAAAGCCTAGAGCCTTGATATTTGTATGTAGCATCACCTAGTAGCCATCTACCAATGTTGTTCAAATTATATCCCTGAGGCAAATAATAGCCCGCCCTAGGGCCATTTGTTTAATAAAGGCTTATATACAGTTTTTCCGAACGTACACCTGAAACGAACTTTTGTTAAGAGCGGTCCACTGGAGAGAGACTTTTAAAAAATACGCGATGGTGTGGAAGACCTGTTATTGTATACTGTGTAATACGTCATATAAGTTTGTTGTTTTCTTCCTTTCTTTTGATTGCTTGAAAGACCTTGATGCAGGGCATGCTAAAACGTTGATTAAACTTTTTTTCTTTTGATGCCCCCCAGGAGGGGTCTGTGCTCCCTTGATCCCTGAAAATTATGCATTGATCTCCCCAAATCCCTGAAAAAAAATTCCTCAGCTCCCTGAAAGTATTTTTTCGTTGCTCCCCAAATTCTAAAAATTATTTCAGCTTCTCCCCAAATCCCCAAAAATATAAGCCAATTCTCCCTAAAATGTATTTTTGTTTCCATAGGATTAAATTCGCATACTTAAAAACTATGAAGCTAAACACGAGTATGATTAATATTCACTTACATGAGTAATATACGTAAGGACTTTGAAAACACATCACCCAGATTAAATCCTTTATTTCACAAACCCTGAGAATGTCAGCGAGATAATTGTTATTGCTTATCACAGTCTAACCAGCTTGTAGTTTGTCTTAGAAAATTCATGGTTGTATATTTACTTTAAGGTATTGAAAAAAGTATTCGTTTTAAGACAGGGGTGGTCGATTTTTAAGGACACAAATTAAGCTGCAAGTTAACACGCGTTAGTGTTGATTCCTGACTTAACAGATTTGCGTCCTTTGCTTCTATCACAATGACACATTCATGAACGATTCGAAATGAATTGACAGTTCGGTATGCTCAAAATTACACCCTTTAAAGATACCAATATACCCCAACCACCCGGATTACTATAATCTAATAATAAAATTTAACGTCCTCGGCCTTTCAAAGTTTCGATTTTTTTGCGTCGGGTTTGGTTGGAAGAGGCTAAGGGCATACACAAATGACAGATTATGCATAAATTACGCTTGTATCACGTGTCTTTTGTTTTGTGCAAGTGACGTTTACGTATGTTTTATGACGTTCTCGATCACATGATAGCAGATCTGCTGCATGATTTACATAAGAACGTCTTCCCCGCATGACTTTCAGTGTATGTAGTCTATATCAGTAATGAAAACATGCATATAAATGTAGGGGAGACCGGGGCAAAATGGTACACGGGGCAAAATGAAACAGCGCGATTTTTCATACGATGATGCCATATATGACGTTTCTTACTCAAACTGAATGCGCGTATTGAAACCCGCCATATTATAAGAAACGCTCAGCCAAAACAGAGCAAAGTTAAGCTTGTTATATAAACAATTGATTTTTGAGGCACCCTAAGTAAATTTCGAAGGTGTCAGTGGTTTATGAGGTGAAAAAGTTGGTAGAAATATATTCCTATCTTATCGTGTAAATTGAACTATATAGATAGTGTTATGTCTCCAAATAATCAGAACTATTGTGGGGTGTCATAGTTTTGAATTGTTACGAAAACAGTAAACAAGAGGTCATTGGGGCAAAATGATACAGCGTGGTTGGGGCAAAATGATACAGTCTGAAATAATCTAATTTGACTATGTTTTAAAATATTTTCAAGATATTTGTATCGAAACTGTCTATTCCTATCAAAAGAAAATAAAATGATACTGATATGTGAAAAAAGTACCATTTCATTTTTCAGAATGTTAAAAATGTGTGGTCAACTATATCATTTTGCCCCATGGCAAAACATGAAACATCAAGAGTAACAAATGTGACTCAGAAATTTCAGAAAACTGTTCGTGTTCATCATATTTCCGTGGTAATGTATAGCATTATAAATTGTTTAATTGTGCTTATAGTTATTTCTGTGCTACGTGTTGAATATATGCATCTGAGATGAGAAAAGTCTGATTGCATCATTTTGCCCTGTGTACTGTATCATTTTGCCCCGTGCTCGGGGCAAAATGATACAGCTGACCACACATTTTGAATGGTTTGTTCCAAGCACTAATGTCACTTCATGCCAGTATTTCTTTCTCTCAAGTTGTAGCCAATACTTGACAGTGTATTATACATTTAAAGGCAATAAGATATATCCAGTCATAAAAGCAGAAAAAAAATATTTCAAAAAGTGGATCATTTTGCCCTGGTCTCCCCTAACTTATGGAGATGTTTCAAAAAAGGAGTTTCTAAAATTGATGTTCAAATTTGACGTTTATTTTCAAATTTTGAAGTTGTCAAAATGCTTTTAATCAGAATAAGTCTATAAATTCTTTTGCTGATATAGTATGATCGTATCATACACGCCACAGTTTAAACATAAAAATAATCAATAAGCTTCATTTAACTGTGCAGAAAGGTGCTGGATGCTGTTTGTACCCATGTGACGTCATCAGCAGCGTCGCGTGATAATGCAGTCAAATGAACGACTGATTCATACCGATTAAAACCTGCGAGTAACTTTTCAATCGCATATACGGTTTGCAAGAAAAGTGCCAAAATATGGTGATGCGTTTTCAAAGTCCTCTAGTATATTTTATGTTATACATGTAAAGATAGGACTAAGCCACTGAGTACACAATATAAAGTTATTTTCATGAAATGGATTATACGAGGGATGATCCTAAAATTCTGATACTGGCGTGATATCTCTGTAACCAGCAATGCAACATGCCTGAAAATTGTACCAAATTCAAAAACATTCTTTGCCTTTACACCGTTCTGACCAATTTTGTGTAACTTGAAGGAGCGACCGGAAATCTACCCCGAAACAGCCATACCCTCAATACACTGACATATCAAGCAGACTGTTCATATTAGAGACCTCATAATTCAGACAAGAGCAGTCTCGGCAATTCGTTTTCATTGCTGCTCAATGTTCATCCGTTAGCCAACATGTCCTGTAAATATGGCAAACTTCTTATATGATCTTGGTTTCCTAGGCCCTTGAATGTATGGCTATGCAACTGTCAGCTATAAGCAAATTTTGGACCCCTTGAAGTTTTGACCAGCCCATTTTGCCGTAACAACAGCTGTATTAAAGGTAAAAATATTTTTAGGCAAACTTAGATAAACTGACTGTTGTCTGAAGCAATTATAAATAGTCGGTATCGTCGGAGACTGATAGTAACCCACATAAGAAAATTGAAACGAGTCCACAAATTAGGTCAATATTGGGTCGTACACAAATGTGCATGTGTATATCTAAAGATAATTCCCAATCAATTGTCCAAAGATGCACTATATCGTAAAATGATGCAATATGGGTTTAAATTGAGCACAAAGCTTCCGCCTGAGACCAATAACCATTTGAAAAATTCTTATTTAAAATCAATTAGTATTTTGGTAAAAAATGAACTTTTACAATATTCCAATTAAGATTAAGATATTTTGTAATTAAAATAATATTGGTCTTAAATATTTTGCCGATATTAGGTTAGTCATGTTTTTTGTCAAAAATGATAGACAAAAATAGAAAATTCTCCGAAATGAAAATTCTGCAATGTATTCAAAATGACGAAGTTTTCAATTTCAATGACGTCATAATAATTGCGCGTTTTGCTTTAAATATTGAATCGACACAATATGTCGCCATTCTTAAACTTTAATGGATATTATAAGTAACAAAAAGGTAAAAACACAATGCAATTTTATTTTGTGGTTTTAAAGATATCGGGCTTGAAAGATCGAGATCAAATATTGTCATAATTCTATAACATGAAAACAGGCCAGTGGTTATATAATGTGCTGTAATTATTAAACGAAACGGTACAGCGAGAGAATATTAACATCATTCTAAAGGTAAAATCTCGTTCTTTTGAATGGTGCATAGTATGCTCCTCAAAAATGTCTCTGTACAAAGCTACAAGGTAAAGTTCAGAACTTTTGGATCATCCCTCGTATAAAGCTCAAAGTATGAGGCCATCCTAAAAATTCTGTTGCTGTACCTGATAGAGTAGGTATGGTGGAACGCTCTCTAGATTTGATTTTTCTATAAGGGGCAGCTAGACCTTTTGGTTTTCTGGCGGGGGAGGGGCTGTTTTACCAATAGATGAAACAATATTTTCTTAGACAAAGTGAAAGCATTTATTTTTATAACCATAGAAAGTGTTGTAATTGCTATTAAACCCCATGCGTAAGTTTAACTTCATTTTCAACAAGTAACAATATATCGGATCAACATTCGTCAAAGTTTTAATAAAAAACATCTAATTACTTTGATGGAGAATTACAGACCAGGTGCGTAGTTAGCACTGTTATGATGTTGACTCACACTAGTGCTAGGGGGCTTTGGGGCATGTTCCCCCGTAAAAAAAATGAGAAAAATGGTGCGATCTGGTGCATTCTGAGCGTTCCAAGGTATGTTACTAACAACTTAGAAATCAACAATGTTTAGGATAATAAATCAACAACCCAAATTTTGTGCCAAAATTTTCTCCAAAATCAATCCAGATGCACACGTTAGCACAAAAATAAAAACATTTACATTTTACAAGGCAAAGGCCCACAAGGGTCCAAGAAATGTAAAAAAATGGAGGCTTTTTCCTTTTTAACATCAAATATTACATATTAGGCGCGTAGATAGCCCTGTAATGATTTTGATTCAGATTCGTGCTGGGGGGGGGGGGGGTCCGGGGGCATGCTCCCCCGCAAATTTTGTATTAAAATGGCGCAATATGGTGCATTCTGAGTGTTCCAAACCTAAAAATCAACACTTTTAAGGATAATTTTCTACACTAGTAAAAATGATTCGCCATATCAGTCATCAACACCACTCCAGATTAGCATGTTGGCACGAAAGTAAATACATTTAGATTACCTTAGGGTCTGGGGGGCTTCTCCCCAGAAGCCGAAGATTTTGTTTAAAAAATCAAAAGAAATAAAGGCTTTTCCTTTATGGTGAGATTTGTCAACTTTTTTGCAGGCTCCCTTAATCCCCAAAACTATACGCTTGCTCCCCAAATCCCTGAAAATAATAAACAGTGCTCCCCAGCTCCCTAAAATAAATAGCCATTCTCTCCAGATCCCCAAAATCCCTGTGGACCCTCTTATGGAACTCCTTTGACTCTGGAAGGAGCACGCCTTACCTGTGCTCGGGAAATGAGCATTTTTGACAATTTATGCTATTAATTCACTTGAACTGACGTTATAATCCATATTAATAAATATTCATCGCAAGTATATCTGTTCAACTGGGCAAGGCGACATGAAAAGCATATCTGAGTGCCATTGAGTATGAAACTGGTCACCTGTGTTTCTGACACTGTGTACACTTTCTTTAGAGGGCTCACTTCATGTTGCAACATGAACTTTAAGATAACAGCTATATGTTACAATTCAAGGCCGTCGTCGCCTGTCTGGCAGGTCCGGCGAGCGCCGGACCACTTATTTATTCGCCTGTCCTTTTTTCGCGTTCCGGCTCATTTGTCTTTGTGCTTGTCTGTGATTTTAATCAATTGTGCCCCTTTACGCCATTGATACGCATTTTGACGTTTATGCAAACAGACCAGACTCAGATCAGGCAGCTCTTATAAGAGCTGCCTGATCAGGGTCTAATCTGTTTGCTGATGGAAATATGATATATCAGATCCTATACACTGCCGGACCTGACAAGTCATATTTTTGTTCTATGTACGAACATGAAAGATTATTTATATAATTATTCATATTGGGAGGAAATTAGCAAGAATGTTCATGAATGAAAGGGTTAAGGTCTCCTCCCCGTAGCAGAAAACCCACAGCAGAATCATCCACTAGGTACATTCTGATGCGATCTGTGTATTTGCATAGACAAGTATGCAAACTCAAATTAATCTTCCTTTTGGTAATTTGGGGGGTCCTAAGATAATATAATTTATCATAAACGATCCTTTGGTTGTTTCAATATTGACAGTAAATACACCGAATATTTCACTATTGCATTTGCTGTTTAAATAGTTACCATAATTTCCAATTCTCTGCTGATAACCTTCGCAAACAGAACGTCGGTCCTGATCTGACCCCAAACTCTTTGATACTCTGATTGTTTTCGTGAAAGAATTTTTGGAAAAAAGGTTACTTTTTGAAACAAAAAGTTGAACAGACGACAAGAAATGCATGAAAAATTACCCAATCACCGAAGAGTGTTTGTGCCAAAACTCCTCCCCTTTGGATGCTCCACTGAAAATTGATTAATTATTTCAACACATTGCAAATTGAACGCAGGGTAATTTTTGAATGATGTTGCTGAATAGTGATTTTTTACTTATTTTCGAAACACTATCAAAGCATCAAACAATTAGGACTCAGAATATACCCGAAAGCTTATTAGACTTGATCTGGATCTAAACAGTTGCCGAAGGTTATAAAAGGACATATATACGATGGCCCAAATTGCTCACTTTTTCATTTCAGTGACAATTCACAATTCGGAATTCAGTATTGTGAATTGTCACTGAAATGAAAAAAGTGAGCCATTTGGGACATCGTACATATGCTACTAAATACTTTCCACATTGAAATCTTTTCAATACTTTATGTAAGGACTGTCAATTTATGAAATAAAAACATATGTAGCCGTGCTTATTTTTCATAATCTCATATGGCAGCTTTCAGCATTTGGCCAATTTTCTGGACATAACCAAAGTCATTAATGTTAAGCTAAAATAGTTGTTATCATCTAGTTTCTTTATTTGAATTTTAATTATTGCTCATGGCATCAAGCTTTTTAGAAAACGTGAATAATTATTAGTTTTCCCAAGCCATAACAAGATACTGCATGATATATTTTCAAATTGGTAATTCCCCCAAAATAGGATTTCGATTTTTAGAATAAACTATATATTAAAAAATCTGACTTAAGAAATCTTAAATGTTTATATTTATTTCATGGACTATCATTTTACCTTTTAGAAAAAAAAGAAAAAAAAAGTCGGGGATCACTGTGCTAATTATCTTTCAGGAGGGCCAAATGTAACCCCACCCCACAGATTATGAGGAAAATTCAATATAAAAAGTTAAGGAGTAAACTTTTTGTCAATTATACATTACATATTGCTTGTATGAAGTAACTCAACATTATAACTCTAAAAAAAGAAGAACACAAAACAAGGTATAAGAGGTGCCCATCCGGGAATCGACCCATGTCCTCTGGTTCCAAAATAGTAAGTGAGTATGATCAGGAAATACCACAATCACAAACTGTAGACAAACCCATGGCACTGCGAGGAAGAGCAACACAACAATCACGAGACACAAGGAAGACAAACTAAGCAAAGCAACCAGCTCTCTCTTCCCCATCAAGATGATTGCAAAACTAGAAGGGACATAAAGTAAGGTACAACAAAACATAGAACAATTACAGATTCCCACAATGGGAGTAACACTAAACAACAAGTCAGCAACAACAGAACCACCGCCTTAGAACGGACAGCAGCCTAAACCACCGGGGGCTTAAATGCATTTTACTGGTACCAAATCTTCGCCCTAGATTCTGCTGTTGTTGAAGTACAAGAAATGTTCAGCTCGCATGGAAGCCTTCTAATTATTGCAATGTTTCATAATGGAGAAACACCCTAATCAAATTAACACACTATGATGAAGAAAAGAAAAGGGCTCACGACTCACAGATAGTCAGAGCTAAAGAAAGCCTCAAGTTGAGCCTCGGTGGGTCAAGCTACAGATAAGCACCAGGCACCAACCCACCGATTAAAGCTTTACGTCAGAGCCGTCATAGAGTCTGAGGCCTGACCCACCGTCGTGCAATTAGCTAGCCTCAGGGCAGGTTAGTATGGACTGTTTATGATATTTCCATTGTTGTGATAAGGAAATACTAATGTCAAGAGTTGTAGGTGAAATCTTTTATAACTCACAGTTCATATGTATCCATATTGTAATCCATACTTAACTGAATGTATCTACCAAAGTTTATGCACAAAAAGTCACTAGAAACAATATAAATTCACATTCAAAGTTCATCGAAAAATTCACGATTTCTAGAGTAAAACTTTCACATCGCTTTTTGATTAGATTGCATGTCAATGCTATAGTATTAAGGCCATCACATCTAATTTATGGCATTTTTGTTAAGTCACCCTTTAAACATCCATCCACTAAGCTCAGACGTCTATCTTCCTGGTTTGAACCAGAACTAAGCACAGGATAAAGTGTCTTGCTCAAGGACATAATGCAGTGCTTCTAGCTGGTGAGACTCAAACCTGCAACCCCTCGATCTCCAGTCAAGCACTCTACCACTAAGCCATCACGCCCCTGGATCTCAAGTCAAGCACTCTACCACTGAGCCACCTAGCTCCTCCAACAATGACAAGGAGATTTTTCTCTGCAGCAGCACAGAACTAAAATGTAATTCTTTTTCATAATCAAAACCATAGATGCTGGGATCAGTGTGGCTCGAAACCATGATGTTAGACAGATTTACACCTCCTACATTCCATCGGTTTTAAAGTATTATCATTTACAAAGCTAAAATGTAGATATATCCGGTTAAGAAAACTGTTTAAACAGTGCAGATGATCCAGATCATATAGTTTTGAGAATCCAGCTGATTGGGTTCAACACTGTGATTCAAAACATTTCTACAATCTACAAATTTTATATACATGTGTATGCATGTGCTATTTACTGAAATCTTGTGAATGATAAAATTGGGGAGGACTCAGGGGTGTGGAATAGCAAAATTTTATAATTGCCCAGGGGCAAGTAGATGGTTCAATGAAGATGTTTCTGGTCCCAAAGAACAGATAATGCACAAATAACTCAGCTTAGCCTGTACTTTGCTGATTTCATATATAAACTCTTAAAAACAGTGTGACTCAATTGAAAACAGTGTAGATCTAGATCAGCTGGCTTTTTCAAATGTCATCTGATCAGGATCTACACTGTTTTCCATACAACATGACATTGTGAATTAATTCATACTAATTAATCAGAAAATGAAATACAGAACTGCATTTAATTTATACTTGTCCCAGGACAAGTAAATATAAAATTTTAACGTATGCTGCACGAAACGGGGCCTGGTTGGACAAGTCGGGCATAATATTTCCACATCTCTTGGAGGAGTTTAGTACATTAGTTACCCAGCATAGTAAAGGCAAACATCTTGTTTGACCCACTAGACTGTTTCTCAATGAGCAGGATCAACTTTTTTGTCATGTTTATCTGTACAGTAATTCAGTGATTTAGATGCATAACAAAAAGTACTATAAACAGTCGAATTCTTTATTGGCTACTTAGACCATCCTTAAAAAATTGTTTGCCGACACCTAACTCATAATTTGGTAGGTAGCCCATAGGTATCTAATATTTCACTGATTTGTTAAAGACATTAAAACTAAGGATAGCCTTAGTATTGACTCAACACAGGAAGACAAGAAATTGTCCCGACATGGCCAATGAATTGTTGACTGGGACGCAAAACAACAAAACAAACAAACAATATGAATCCTGACATCTCAAAAAAGCCACAATCAAGTCAAATTTAGATACATTGGATTCAGATTAGTTTTTTTTATATTGTATGTTATTGCCACCTGCATGCTGGACAATATTTCATCCTTTTGTTGCCTGCTGACTTTTTCGCAAATAAACGTTTTAAAAAAATCTACGAGGAACACCATCAGGCGGTTAAACCGTATGGATCACTATCAGAACCTATGCCAGACCCTGATCTGGGTCCAAACTGTTTGCAAACTGGTTAACAGCAGACGACAAAAGTTGCAGAGTTATTTTTTTTATTTCCGGCAGAGATGCTTCTTTTGTATACCTACAGCATATCATTTAATGGTAAATATGTGTATCAGGTCACTCAGGGGACAAAGATATTTAAATATTGCACTTGTCCTGCAGGACGAGTGACCAACAACTTTCAATCATCCTGCAAACGCATGCACATGTCCTTAAAAAGCGTATGCAATAAAGAACATAAGTGAGTAATATGTAATACGACTTCCTCAAGTAATTCTTCCTTTGGGAAGAATTGTGTGTCCTTTCTACATGTAGATTTCACTCGTAATTGCGAGGGGACGAGTGGTATTTTTGTCCCATGTCCATCCTTTTAACTCAAACTACCAATAACTCAAAGTCAACTTTTTTATTTAACAAGATTTATTGACTCACTTGGGGATTTAAGTTCAGATTTGAAGCGATTAAATTTTAGTCTTTGTCTTGTAATATTCAATGTTGTCTAATGAAATCTTGGTAAGATCACATTATCTACGACCCATCATTTCCACTATCTCTACCCCTGTAAATAGAAAAACACATTCAATCACTTTATGGTCTAAAATAACAATACTGAGAACAGATGTGGAAATATTAAAAATTCTGTACTTGTCCATGGACAAGGATATGATCACAATTATTTAGATAGATAATGTGTTTAATGTTTTCTTAAAACATTATAGAACAGATATAAACTCTAATGAAAACAATGAAGATCCAGATCAGTTGATTACTTCAGAAATCACCTGATCAGGATCCACACTGTTTCCATATTATATGTGGATTTGTAAAACTTAATCACAATATTATAGAATTGTATTTACTTTCTTTGTACATGTACTTGTCCATGGACAACTGAAAATAACTTTCTTACATGTCTTTTTTTCATGCTCAACTCAACTGAGAATGACAACAACTATCTTGCTTATGAATGTTAAAATGCCAACAATTGTTGGCATTTTAACACTTATTTAATAGCATGATACATGTAAACAAAAACCTGACAGATTTAAAGCAAGAAACTTCTTTATTTGTCGGTATTTTAGTTTTAATGAGCATTAAAGTTGAAATTTCATGCTCAGACGCAATGTCGGGCCTTATCTGGATCCATAATGTTTGACACTCTAATGGCACGGTTGAGAACTTTTCCCTTTTAAGTGGATTTCTTCTATTTTGCTAAAAATTCTGAAAAGAAAAATGTCAGAATCTGATTTGAATTATTCAATATGCACAAATCTGATGTCTTTTGAATATGGGTTAGAGGGTTTCCTCTTTATCTTTTTGAAGAAACTTGTTCTTACCCATTATGGTACTCCAGAAATGGAAAATGTTGATTTTTCTATCCCACCGCCACAGACTCACTATCTCGTTTGTTTGTTTGATTTGATTCTTAACGACCAAGTCAACAATTTTCAGTTATGTTGGGGTGAGTATTCTTAGCTTGAACCAGTTCAGTTCTAAGCAGATATTAATATGCCTTGCTGAAAGACACAATGCAGTGCCACCAGTAGGGCTCGAACCTGCAACGCTTGATAGATTCCGAATCTTAATATTAAAATCTCTGATCAAACTGCTCTCTAGTTTGCTTTCTTTCAAAAAAATAAAAACAGAATTAACAACATAGTCACTTATCAGGCTCCTCCTCCAGATAAGAGTGCAATGTAAAACATATTTTTTGTTTCTCAAACAAACCATATGTTTTGTGTTCTCAAAAGAATCATAATAATCAATGCATGAGCTGTAAGTTATTCCAATGGGAGAGCTAGCAGGGATCCAGACAACAACTAGAAATGTGTCCATGGGATACGTATGCCCCCACTATTGCCAAATTCCTATGAATAGGGAATTGTCATTAACAAAGGGCAATAACTCCTGAAGGCATGATGTGATATGGGCCATTCTGAAACCTGAACACATTATGGTACTTAATAATGTGACCAAGTTTCATAGAATTATAATCAAAACTATTCATGTTAGAGAGAAGACGCCGTTTCAATGAATGATTTTTCATAAACTAAGAGCAATAACTCCTTAAAGCATGGTGTCATAATAGACCATTATCAAACTTGAAGAAGACATCATGATACTAAACAATATGACAAAGTTTCATAAAATTCTGATCAAAACTATTCGACTTAGAGAGTGGACATCGTTTAAAACGGTGAATTTTCATTAACAAAGGGCCATAACTGCTGAAAGAATGGTGCGATATGGATCATTATCGAACTTGAAGACACCACGGCACTTAACAATGTGATCAAGTTTCATAAAATTCTGATAAAAAAATCGACTTAGCGGACATTGTTTAAAATGGTGAATTTTCATAAACAAAGGGCCATAACTACAGAAAACATGGTGCAATATAAAACCGTTATCAAACTTGAAGAAGACATCAAGGTACTCAAAAATGTGACCAAGTTTTATAAAATTCTGATAAAGATATTTAGTTGGAGAGCAGACATGGTTTAAAACGGTGAATTTTCATAAACAACGGGCCATAACTACTGAAAGCCTAGTGCGATATTATACAATTATTGACTTATGTTGAGGTAGACATGGAGTGTTATTGAACAGTAAACGTCATATTGACCGACGCGGAGCGGAGGTCAATATGGTTAAGTTTACCGTCAATAACACTCCATGTCTACCGAAACATAAGTCAACAATTGCTTTATTATATAATAAATTTATCTTATGTATTTCCTGCCATTTTATACAATTAAAACGTTGACGTTACGGATGGATCATGCAAAATTACTTGACTTTCTGACGTCACTTCCCGTAAGCCAGTCAATATTACCTCGTGTCATGTGCTTTGCAACGTCACGTCCGGCAAACCATACAATATGTAGTTTTATTGACTCAAGTGGATATGCATCACGGCCAATCAGAAGATGTTTATTTATAGATTATATAATAATGACCATTATCAAACTTGAAGAAAACATTATGGTACTTAACAATATGACCAAGTTTCATAAAGTTTTGACAAAAATATTCAAGTTAGAGAGCGGACTTCATTTAAAACGGTGAATTTTCATTAACAAAGGGCCATAGCTACTGAAAGCCTGGTGCGATATGGACCATTATCGAACTTGAAGAAGACATTATGGTACTAAACAGTGTGATAAGTTTCATAAAATTCTGATCAAAATATTTTATTTAGAGAGTGGACGTCGTTGGGACAGACGTACGTACGTACGTAAGTACGCAAAGTACGGACCAACAGGGGTAAAAGTTAACATTTTACATTTCTCCGAAACAATCTATGTTGTGGCCTTTGGTTACTCATTGGAACCCTGTCATAGTGGCATTAGGGAATATATTCAAGGCAACCGGGCTCATACAAACTCCTGGCAAAAAATTCCATGATTTTTCCATGACTTTTCCTGATATTTTATGAGTTTCCATGATAGAAAACAATACTACAAAACCTATTTAGTTCTGCAAAATAAAAAAAATCCTGTATAGTTTAAAACATTTTGTTTCCATTGATGTGAACATCTACTTATAAATTGTGCATTTTGATATTAGAGACATTAGCGAACCAGCCTTATTTAAACAATAAATAAAAGGACCCAAATACAAAGAGACAAACCAAAATTACCTACAAGAAAAGCACCAAATCTCGGAACTGCCATCTGATGTAACTCACTTCTCATTGTCAAATACAAGCCATCTTCTTTTGCTTGGTGTAAGGATCAGCAGGCAATGGATATGGAAATTCATTGTTTGGTAGACTTTTGTTGACAAATGATAAAATTGTTGAAAAATCAAGATTCCATGAATTTTCTAGAAAATATGTTCCAGATCTGTGTGAGCCCTGAGGCAATATACCTCTCATAACTGGAGCTCTGGTTAAGAAATAGACCTGTGCAAATCATAAAATTTTAAAGTATGTATAACTTACTTTTCATTGTCTAATACAAGCCACCTTCTTTTACTTGGTGGTTTCCTTGCAGACTTGGGAGCCTTAAAACATGTGTAAGGATCAGCAGGCAATGGATCTTGAAAATATTTGACTGGTAGACTTTTGTTGACAAAATGCTGAAAATAAAGAAAGATAAACCTTTATGAACATGAAAAAAACTTGGCTGATTTTCTTGTAGGGCCAAATAAATAAATATTGTGTATTTCTGCTGTTTCAGGTAACAGGTCTGAAAAGCCTAGGCACACGAATTTGTTGTTGATAGAAATGCCTTTCCAGATGCATATTTTTTTAAAGAAAAACCTAGAAAAAAATCCTAGGTTTCATCAATAAATTTAGGTATGGTCGGGTAGTCCTTAAAACACAAGTATTCTTTATTTGGCCTAGAATTCCTGTTATGTCTCATGGGAGACTACCAAAGTTTGGAAAGCTGCTCCCTACCATGTTATTATCTTTAATTTATACTGTAGCTAATGTTATGACTCAATCTCCTATAGACTGGTATCAGACCAGTAAATAGAAAAATAATCAAATATGTGCACATACATATACAAGCATACATCTCTGAAAAAAATCTCTGACTGACTAATTTACTGTATTCTGAGCAATGGGGAAGCAATAAAGTATCATAAATTATCTCTGTAGTAGTTATAGAACTTTCAGTTAGATGTCTTAATACTGGGCCTGAAGACAGGCTAAATCTCCTACTACTATACAGGAATTCAAACGTGAAATGGCAGTCTGATAAGCATATGATCATCAGTGCTGCAAGAAAAGAAACTTATGGGCGTGCAAGAGCCTACAATTTAATAATCTGCAAAGTGATTATGCCAATTTGCATTATCTTCAGATAAGGATTTTTTTGCATGAAAGATTGTTATGATTTTTATTACATATCAGTTGAAAATGTGTTTTGGGTGCGTATAACTCTTTGTTTTTCCACTTGGTGTGGTACAATGAACTTGGCATTGTTAATTATATATGAACCAATACCTGACAGAAGGGACCTTCTGACAATAAAAGTCAAAAGTGAGATATTTACAGAGAAAGAAAAACCTAGCTGATATGAACTATAACAGAAAATTTGAAGAGATTATCTTTATAAATAACAAAGATATGAGCGTTTAAACTCGTATAGATGATGCGTTTTAAACGTGACGTCACTTAACTTTATTAATGACATTCTGACGTCAACGCCATTGTGTTAACATAAATAGCTTATGCAAAGATGATAGGAGCGCAATATTTCAGAATGCTCTGTTTTTCATTAAATTTGATGTGTTTGCAATTGCATTGACTGCACAAATAGCCCACATACGCACATCCCGTGCTTACAAAAGCATTTGAAATGAGGTACCGTGTTTTAAAGGAAGAGTGTAGTCCATATGCAACATACATTATACGTATCTCTTAATTTCATCATAATTGTTTGCGCCTTTGATTGTATTACATGTTAGAAGCAATTAGACTCTAAGTTAAGAACATGCAAATTCTTGAAAATTTAGACGTTTTTGAAATTTTGCTTACATAAAAACTGCTAAATGCTCGAATGACCCTTTTGTCAGATCCGCGCTCATATATATTTAGGAGTTACAGGTCATAGTTTCCAATTAAACTCATATTTCTTTCTCTGAAGACATCTTATCTTAGCAAAAAGTGTACACCCTGATGAAATGCCACATTGGGTCTTCACTGTTTGCTAAAGTACCCATTTAAGGGGTTTCCTGCATGCAAAGGGTGAAAGGAACTGTCTCATAGGGAGGGTTCTTTTGAGTACCCACAACATTTGTTTTAGCTTTATTTTTCGGAATAAGCGAGATTCAAACCATTCTCCTCAGCTACAGAGACAGTCTACTAAACTGTAATTTCACCTGTAGCAAATTTATACAAAAAGCGAATAACAAAGACTACGCGGACGCGCAGGCTGGTCTGCATCTGTGTTGTTCACAAACCCCAGAAGACATGTTTTCTCGCGTTGAGGCCCATATCATAATATTTATAACATTTGAACCATTGTCTAATCATGAAGGTTCAATACATGTTTATTTGTGTTTTAATTTCCTTAAGATAGATTAGTGGGGCAGGGGGAGGTATTTAGCTTGTGTGAAAATGGAACCTTTTACACATGCTGTACAATGTACACACATCCACCGGACAGTCCTATTATTTCAGTTTGCATGGCAGCTAAAAATCAGATAGTACTACATTATACATGGTATGACTATATATATGCTCGAAAGCTCCAGTGATCCTTCGCGTATGCTCATCTACTGACCTGTTCATCGCAAATGGTTCATCACAAATGCAGTCGACCCCAAAAGGCAATAAAAAGTAATATTTTTTCCCATTTATGCACTCTTCTCTGGAGGATGGCAGACAGTGACACAAACTTCTGACTTTTTACCAAATCTTGGCAGTGTTACATTGCATTGTAAGTTTGACCAGACAGGACAGTGGACATCCAGGCACCATGTCCCCTGCCCCCTAGATATATGATACAAACGCACACACTGTTGACAAGATCCAACACACTGTTAAGAGTTTGTAATCAGGCAAAAATATCAAACATACATGTAGTTCTTATTTCACAACAAAAACATATATTGTGGGTACACAAAAGAACCGTCTCAATGAGAAATTTCTTTCGATCACACACAGACTATGTTAAAACTAATGGACAAAAATAATGACACATTGAGCTGTAATATTTTGTTTATTCCTATGGTTCAGGCAGGACTTGACTTAACCTAGGTGGTATCAATTAAAGGCAGGACTAGATCTAAATGCCATAATGGTATGTCCTATCAACCTCAGTCCCAATATTTATCTTGCATACTGCACGTGTAGGCTAAAAAAAGTTGGCCATCATGCCCTGGCCTTTTGCCAATGAGGTATGTATGACATGTCTGAAATCTGTATTATCCGAATACTAGTTCGGCCGTTCGCGGATAACATGAAAATTAAAACACTGGTAAACCTACCTTGGTGAAAACAAATCTTTTGCTGTTAATTAAATATGGATGTAGTAAGTTGGTCATGAGGCCTTCCGCATAATTTTATCTGTATTTCCATCACTGAGGTGATTTCGCCCAATTTTTCTAGTCTGTTAAATTTTGATGGGGCAAATACACCAAATTCTAGCCGGTCTAAAACTTTTGTTGTTTACTGTTGGGTCCTTGTCCTTGCTTTGTCTCCTTGTTGTGTCTTGGTTTGTGTGTTTTGGGAGATGATGCATTGATGGGTTGGGGGTCTTTCGTGCGGGCCAGGTATCTGTGTGTCTTGGTCCACATCTTAATTAAGGGTGAGGTTGGCGCCGTTGAGCTGGTTTAAACCCTCCGGTAATGTATTTTGCTGGCCGTTCCAGGGCGGTGCTTCTTTTGTGGGTCTTTTGTGTTTTTGTTCTGTCTTGTGTTTGCTGTGTTTTTTGCGCGTCTGTTTGTGTGTGCTTTGTGGTCGCCTGCTGGGGGGGGGGGGGGGGCTGGCCTCTTGGCTCTCGTTTGTGGTGTCTTCTGTGAGTTTGTCACTTTCCCATTGGTATCCTGGGTCAGGTGTGGTACTTGATTGTATCGATTCCTGATCTTTGCACCTTACTTACTTTGTATCGATCGACACTTTTAAACAGCACGTGGCTGCACCTTTTCACCATGGTTTAATGTTGACAAACAAAATGCCTTCGATTTTACAACTGTACGCATGTTTTGAACGAAAATTAAGTTTGTCGACATTCTGTGTTTTGCTAATGGAGGACAACACTTCGGCATGTACATAATCATTGAATGGCTGCATGCGGTTATCCAAGCTGTCAATCATTGTCTGTTGGACGAGTCCATTGAATTAGATAGGTTGGTGGTTTGGAAATTAATCACTAATAAGCGACTTTTTGCGGTCAGATGAAACAGCTTTCTTTATTAATATGAATTTTACAACAATAACATACATGTCTACAAAAACAACAACATCAACGTGATTGTTAGTGCAGTAAGCAAATAAACATGGCGCGTCCACTGCGTTTCTTACGATTAGTCTGGTACTCAGCGTCTCTTTGTGTACTAAAAATAGACGAGAGGCAGGGTACCAGACTATCTTAAGATATGCACAATAATCATATTACTGCGCAAGGTAATTATGTTAAATATCTTCTCATTTGAATTAGCAAATGTAAATATATCCGAGCAAAAAAACAATTGCAACGATACTCAAAGTACTGTATCTTCTAAAATGCAAAACAAAGCAAAACAAACAAAACATGAAAAGATAGAACTACATTTTTACGCGTAGGAAATCAGTTCAAATCGTATTAAGCGAAGGATTTTTTCAACGTGACTCAAAATCTCTTTCCCGTTAAACATAGGAATGGATGTAAACATCTGTCCCCAAAAAGGGAGAATTTTGTACATTTTTGTGATTTCGCTGTATTTTGTTTTAAGACAAGCAGTTCTGATAAAGGGTCAATGGATATTTTGGACACGTTTTGGTTACTTTATTTTGTCAAGAAAATGTGGAAATATCTATCTGGCATAAGAGTTTCTGAAAACTGTATTGATCCGAAAACCTGCATGTAAACGGTCGAAAGACAGGACCTAGACATCTTTCCTTGTTTCCCGACACAGGAAATCTGCGCAACGAAATTAGCCACATATATCTTTAAAGACAAACAGTTCTTGCTCAGTTTGTTAGATTACTATATAACCATATGTTCTTAATAAAGCAGTGCAAATTGTAGATTTTAAAAAAAAACAATATTGATGTGTAGGGGTAAAACTATTTCAACTTTGATTCTTGATTAGTTTTGGATTAGACGTGTGTTATCAATTTTCCTTTAAATGTTTCCTCCCTATAATTAGGAAGTATATAAGGTTATACTCTGCTTCTAGCAGATGTCGAAAATGTAATTCCTCGTCCTTCATGTCAATTGCAGGAATGCCCTTTAAGTCAAGACATCAACTGGAGGCCTCACGTGCAGTTCAAAACCTGCCCTGTGCAAACATATACATGTACATATAACCGTGCAAAAGTCGTGTAGTTTAAATGATTATTTGTAAGTTTGTATCCCTAAAACTTGACTTGAATATACATCGTCTGCGTCCCCCCAGCAAATGGATGGATGGATGGAAGGATGGACAGGTGGGCTTTGGGGCGTTCGGACAGACGAACGGACAGACAGACAGACAACATTCATGTGTTTTATTTAAAACGAAAAGGATTTTCATATTGTCCTAATACAAATATGCTTGCTAGTTTTAGTAACTGGCACGAGAAATAATGCCTATCGCGATCGATTTTATATATTTGTACAGTTGACGCCTAATAAAAACGACCATTTTGCAAATCACTTTACATTTGGCAGACGTTTGATGAAAACGTATCAGCCAATGTGAACACGGAAAGGCAATGTGGCAAACGCATTGGTTGATTTGCATGTGCGGACCAGGTTGGGCTCGCCGTCAATCACAGCTTCATTATAATTACTTGCGAATGAATTCGCCTTTTCATGCAAATTGCACATAAGATTAGGCTCAGCTATCTCTAAATCATAGTTTTGTATTTGACAAGGCTTTGTGCAGTTGCAAAAATATAAAGATACATCAAATGCCTGCTTTGAAATATAGATAATTGCTAATGAACCTAATTAACCTATATAATTTCATTAAAACATTTTACACGCTTTAATAGCAGTTGTCTATTCGATATGTCAGCCATGTCGTGTGAAACACTGATTTTTACTTTTGGTGAACAAAGAGAGCCCCCCCCCCTCTCTCGATGCGTGTGTGTGTGTGTGTGTGTGTGTGTGTGTGTGTGTGTGTGTGTGTGTGTGTGTGTGTGTGTTCGTTCACACGAGCGCATATTTTAGAATAGCGCGTGGGGCGTGCGCCGCTTGCATGCGTGCGTGTGTTTCAACTGACTGACTGTTATGTTATCTCGTCGCTTAATTAGTTGTCCTTATAGCGAGACACATACATTTTGCATATAAGTAATGAAACATACACCAAGAGTCGTTCTATAGAATCACAGCAGATATATTCATCTGAGAATAACGATTCAAACATAGTCAATTACGTTTTCCATCCGATACACGCTTCCAGTACGGTCACAAAGTTCTTGACTTGAGCTCAAACTTAGGACCCGCTTCATACGGACTAGCACCACAGCCATGCCATACACCGAGGAGCTAAATGTGCCATGAAAATCAAACTGACATTATTGTGATCAAATGTGACTTAACCCATTTAAGCCGAGTGGAATTTCTTAATAATTGGACCAGTCCATTTTTGTTTTAAGGGTTGTTGGGTTGTATTTTTCACTTTTATTCAAATTTTAATAGAACATTCTGTAAGCAAACAGTGGAGACCATGATCAGACGCCGCATTCTGTGGCGTATGATCTGGATTTGCACTGTTTTCTTATGCCTCACAAAAAGGACGTTAGGCTTATATGGGTTAACTGATCCAAGTCACTGGTAAAATTCATGCCGTTGCCATGAAACAGGGTACTGTTGATCTTATACAAAATGTCAAGGGTTTAAAAAGCAATGTCTTAACAAAAGTGTACAGACTTATTATTGATCCCTCAGTTAATTTGTGTTACTATATGAGCTTTGTTGAGGGCATGACCAATACGTTCTACAGTGACATCAAAAGTAACATATTAATGCACAGTTCCAAGTATAGAAACAACTACCACGGACAAAAGTTAACGTGTGTTTAAGGACATATGCTACTATATACTTCCCATGATGAAATTTGTTCAATACTTTGCATACAGTATTTTTTATGCATTGACTATCTATTTATGAAATAAAAAGGATATGTCACCGTGCTTAGTTTTTCATAATCTCATATGGAAGTTTTGAGCATGTCTAAACAGATGAAAGAATAATACTAGTCCTAAATATCAAGCACAAATAGTCGTTATCCTCAGACAGCTTCTTTCTTTTAACTCAAATTATTGCTCATGACCTCAAACCTTCTAGAAAATATGCAAGTTTATCTGGTAATCCAAGCTGTGACAAGATACTGCATGATATATGTTGGCAATTCGTTCGAAAATTGGAACCTGTCTCTAGAATAAATGATAAACGAGGAATGATCCAAACGTTCTGATCGTTGCGTTGTAGCTTTTTTCAGAGACATTTTTGACAGACATACTATGCACCATTCAAAAGAACTAGATTTTATCTTTATAAAGATGCTAAAAAAAATAAATGAATAAAAAAAATATTGATTTTAAATTAGAATTTTCAAAAATGTTATTGGTTTCAGATGGATGCTTTATGCTTACCCTACCACTACACAGCCACCCACCTGCCTACCAAGCTACCTACCTTTACCTACAATTAGCTGCCTACCCTACCTATCTGCTAACCTACATGCACATACCCCAACCCAACCACCCTGCTTTCTACCTACCTATATACCTACCTGCTCACTTATTTACCTGCACCCCCACCCACCAACCTACCTACCCTACCTTCCTACCTGCACACCCACTCAAACCCAATCACCCATCCTGCCCCCTACCTACCTATCTACCTACCTGCACACACACACACACACACCCACCTACCTACCTACCTACCTACCTACCTACCTACCTACCTACCTACCTACCTGCACACACACACAAATACCTAGCTACCACTACCTTCCTACCCACCTATCTACCTACATGCACACCCATTCACCAACCTACCTACCCTACCTATTTACCTACCTAATTACTTACCTACATACCGCTTCCTAACTACCACTACCTACACACCCCAGCCACCGCGGATTACCTACCTACCCACCTATCTATCTTGCTGCACACCCATCCACCAACCTACCTACCCTACCTACCTACCTACCTAACTACCTACCTACACACCATTACCTTAACACCACATCCTACACGACCCACCCACATACCTACCACTACCTGCCTACCCACCCACGTATCGTATGTGATCATCATCTGGGGTGAATGTCTGATGGTTGCCTTATTAATTTGTTTTTTTAATTTTTCTGACTGCCTAGAGCACATGGTGGTATTGGGTATTTTACAGCTGTCCGTTTTCGGTCATTGTGGTTAATCAAGTGTCTATAAAAAGAACTGGATGTGGAAATTAACGGATTTTTTTAGTAATATCTATTCCCAGCGAGCATGGGTTTGTTTATTCAATGTTGATTCAACGTAGACAATAGACGTTGAAATAACGTTGAAAATATATTTGAATTAGAAACTTGAATAAACAAACGCTGATTAACAAACGTTGAATCAACGTTGATATTGAAACATTGAATCAACATTGATATTTCAACACTGACTCAAGGTTGATATTTCAACGCTGAATCAATGTTGAATCAAAACTGAATCAACTTTGATTTAATCTCACACTAAAATCAAATACATCAGTACCGACTTTGAACCCAGATGTTTTGATTTTCATTAAAAAATAGTTATTTTTTGTTTTTATTCATCAAGATAATCACTTCATACAAAAATATTTAACAAAACAGTGTTGTCTGCTTATTATGTCTGCTGTGCAATTTTAAAATTTTCTCTAGCATAATTTCATGATGTAAGAAAACACTATGAACCCTGATCAGACTGCTTTTAAGCAGTCTAACCTTGGTCTATACTGTTTGCAATATAGATTACCAAATTTACCCCAAAATAATTTCATCATGTAAGCAAACATTATGAACCGAGATCAGATTGCTCACTGCTTTAGACTGATATGGGTCCATACTGTTTGCACCTTTATAAAGGCATTATATATAAGTACATATGGTCATTAGCAGATGACAGTATTAAACAAAGAGTGTTGTCTGCTTATTACATCTGCTGCATATTTTCAATTTTCCCCGAAACAAATCTTTTCATGTAAAATAACACTATGAACCCTGATCAGACTGCTCCTAAGCAGTCTGATCTGGGTCCATACTGTTTGCAATATAAGTCACAAACTCTCATCTGATTTACACCAAAATAATTAAACCACATAATTTATGTGACATAAGCAAACATTATGAATCTTGATCAGACTGCTCATAGGTCTGATCTGGATCCATACTGTTTGCAATATAGGCCACAAAAATGCATTAAGCAGAAGAGCATGTAAAGTATTTAACACAAAAGTGCTGTCTTAGTTATAATTTACTGCAGAATAAACTAGATCATGTCAATATCAATTCAATGCACATAGAAAATTTGGATAAATTCTTTAAAACAGTTCTGAACATATTGAGCAGAAACAAAAAAAAATATGACGGACGAACAAATGTACAGACGGAATGACAGACAACCCAAATCCTATAGAGCCCCCCTTTTTCAAAGTGGGGCTATAATAATACATATAATGTAAGCAAACACTATGAACACTTATCAGACTGCTTCTAAGCAGTCTGATCTGGGTCCATACTTTTTGAAATATATAGTTCACATAAGAATATCAAATGCATGCAAAATATTTAACAAAACTGATTGTGCCTGCTCCAGAATAAATGTATGATTACCAAATATGTGTAAGCAAACGCTACAAGCCCTGATAAGACTGCTTCTATTCCGGGTCCATACTGTCCATACTCAACAAAATTCTCAATGAGACGGTTATTCTGAGCACCCAAAATATATATTAAACTTTTGTATTAAAGAAATAATCACAAATTTAAGATGAAAAAGTTCACTAATCTGGGCCTATGCATGTAACCAAAGAAACCTTTATGCCATATGCCAACAATGAAGGGTAATCCTCATAGTCTTATTGACACCAGCCCCACCCCCCTCCCTGAAGATTGTTTAATCTTAACAAACAGCGCAGACCCTGAGCAAATGCCACCTTATAAAGTATTTCATTTGGGTCTTCACTGTTTGCTAAAGTACCTGTTTACCGGTATCCAGAATAAAAAGAAAAGGGATGATAATTTATAGTCTACTATATCAAACAGACCTCAAGATAAGGGTGTGAATATATATATATATTTTTTTATTTCTCATCCAAAACATGCGGGTACTCAAAAGAACCGTCTCAATGCTTTTTGAGCACCCAGAACGGCTGTTAAAACTGATGGGTGAGAAAACTCTTCAAAACTATTAATCTAATCACTAATCTGGTGTCAGCTCTTCTGTTTCCTCAAATTTTTAGTGTACTAAGCTCTGAGTCTATTTTCTTTGAGTCATGTAATATGAAAGAAAACAGCATGGGCGAGGAGTTTGGCGTAGTTAGAGAAAATTTTAAAGGGTTTGCTGACATGAACTGACTGTTATTTCCTGCTGTGATCTGGTGAACTTGTCCTTCTGAATAATTCGATTTGTATTGGTGAGTGGACTCCTTCTTCCCGACCCAGTCTGAGCCAATGCGGGATCAGACAAGCCCCACTTTAAATGCTGGATCAAGTCTGACCAAATGTAAAGGCTGGTACTTCAGTGCCTGTTGAATTTCTGGAAGTAAAGGGAGCCTTATAGGTTTAGATAAACAAAATTATTTCCATCAATTTTTAACAAACGTTTGAGGTGCTCAAAAGAAACGGTCTCAATGAGACGGTTCTTTTGTGTGCCCACAATATATAATTTGGTTGAGTCTGAGAAATTGTAAAATTAATTTTTTGGTATGAACTTTTTAACTTAAGACCTGAGCATGCTAAAACCATTACCAAAGTTTATACCACAGCTATTAAAAATTTGTAGCACATGCAAAAAACAAATTAAAAACAAATAATGTGCACTATAATAAGTGATATAGTAAAGAGTCATTTCTTTTACTTCTTGCAAATGTCACAGGTGGGCATCAACGGAACTACCGCGAAATCGCATTAACGTAAATTTGTTCCTTCGTCACATCTGGGACCATTCGCGGTAGTGGCATCGTCACTGAAAAGACAAACAAAGGTAAGTACTCTCGCTTGTTTTGATTTTTTTTTAAAGAATGAGCTAACTATGTAAAAATCCCATAATGCTGTTCCATGTAGATATTATTTACCTTGTAGTCCGGTAGAAAACCAGAATGATCTGGAACTTGATTTTAAAGTTTTTTTCTTTGTTGATTCTTGTTGTTGAGGCATTGTACTTGATAAATCCAAATGATGCCACTCTTGCATCATTGAGCGTTTTGAAATATTCAAGATGGCGTCCCAGATGACCGTCAGTTAGGCTCCTGAGGCCTATATGACCAACATACTCGATCAAAATCATTTTTATTTTGACTTTTCGTGGATGTTTCAGAGGCTAAATGTTACAACCAATTAAAATGGAACAATATTTTGATTCAGAAGGTTGAAATATTAAAGATGGCGTCCAAGATGGCCGTCAGTTAGGCTTCTAAGACCTATTTGACCCGATTACTCGATAAAAACACTTTAATTTTGACTTTTTATGGATGTTTAGAGGATAAATAATACAACTGATCAGATAAGAACATGTTTTGATTCAGAAGGTTGAAATTTAAAGATGGCCGTCAGTTAGGTTCCCAAGACATATCTGACTAAAAAAAAACTTGATATAAAGCTTTGACTTTTTATCGATGTTAAGAGGGTATACTGAACAAACAATATCACTGAAAACTTTGTGACAGCGTGTTTGATCAAAGTAAAAACCTTTTTTGAATCAATATGCGGAAAAAGTCAGCTGGGTGGATAGATAAAATTTACAAAAAAATACTTATGGAGTGTAATGTACGAGGGTCATCCAATAAAGAATGAGACTTTCTTCATAATTAGAAAATCTGTGTGTGTATTTAGTTAAAATTCACCATACTAATAGTATGACATCTTAGCAATTCAGGAATATAAGCAATATGCTTGTGGTTGATCAGTTGCCATAGAAACGGAATGTTTTGTGGAAGGACTTGAAGATGCATGGACACGTTTACACTATTTTTTGCATACCCACGGTAAATCAACGTCATTATTTTCGCTCATAGGTAGCATTTAACCTATTGATATCATTTTTTCTACTGAACAATCTTAGTGTTACATAAAATGCAATGAAACAAGAACTTATAATGCATAATCTTTATTTTGGTTGCCTAGCAACCGATTAACTCGATTTTTTATAAACACTCTACTTTGCCTTGCTATGGTAACTATGTTAGTGAAGCATATCCCACAAAATGTATCGCTACGTGCAGCTGATTGTAATTAGGTATAGCTGAACAGAACCCTGTTTACTTAAATTGCCTTCGACTATTTGATATTAACGTTATAAGTCACGAGGTCAGTGGAAAATACCATTTTTTCTTAAAAACCTGATTTTTTAAGCTTTGTTTCCATGGTAACAGCTCAAGACTCTGAAACATTACTTTCTGCTATTGGTTATAGATAGATTGCATGAGCATATATAAGTAATCATAGAAAAATAAACTATACATTTAAACCTGTTGCCATTGTGACCACCCATACTGAGCGGGCCACGGATGTTTGCCTAGTCTTCAAATGTTGCCTAGCAACAAAAGTTGGAACTGTGTAACTCGACGAATATGGTTCATGTAAATACCCAAAAAGACATGCTAGCTTTGAACGAGATTTCATAAGTCTAGCATGTAAATTCACTGTACTATAGAAAAAGTCTCATTCTTTATTGGATGACCCACGTATCAACACAAAAAAACAACCTCTGAATAAGGTATCTGAATGCTTCAGATGTTCATTACCATCTTGACTGCTGGTTGGTATAGGACTGCTTGCCCAGTGAAATTGTAACAACCATTACTACTTCTCTGGTCTGTTGCAAGTGAAACAAACAGCACATATGGTTGGGTATTGCTATAACAAATCTGTATGCTGGTCCGGTGCAAGTGTATCAGACATGCATGCTTGTAGGCACAAATTTACAAATATGATTGCTGGTTAGATGCAACTGTTGAAGACATAGTAAATGGCAGGATGCAATTGTTACAGACATGGCTGATGGCAGGGTGCAAATGTAATATACATGGATCCTGATAAGATGAAACTATAACAGACATGCATGCTGACAGTATGCAACTTATAAAGACATGGCTGCTAGTCAGGTGCGACTGTAAAATACATGATGGTGTGGTGCAATTTTGCTTACCAGCCCGTCAGTTGGGTACGAGCAAAGGGACACAACTGTGGGTCTGAGGCAAGTGTAACATATATACTACAGATGTGCTTGTAAGTCAGTTGCAACTGATTCAAACATATCTGCATGTAGATGCAACTCTGACAGACATGCATGCTGGTCGAGTTTAATTGTAACCGATGTGCCAGGTGGTCGGGTGAAACTGCAACAAACATGCCTGTTGATTCAAAGCAACGTTTAAAACATGGGTACTGTAACATGCCTGCAAGTCTCAAGAAGCTGTTACAGACATAACTGCTTGGTTTCAGACATGTGTGCTGGTCCAGTGCCAAATAATCAAACATGCTGAATGGTCAATATGTCTGCTGACCCTGTGGCAATGATGCCTGGGCAGCTGGTCGAGAGAAAGTAGAGCAGTCATGCACACTGGCAGGATTTAACTTGTCAGACATGCTCGCTGATCCAGTGCAACAGTACCCAGCATTCCTGTTAGTTGGGTTCATTTGTAACATATATTATTGCTGGTGTGATGTAACAAACACGCATGACTGCTTGCCCCCGAGTCTCGTTAAATGGCATGTGTGCTGGTTCAGTACCACATTATTAAACACGTGTGATGTTAAGGATGTCGGATATGATGAGCTGGTGGCATTACATGGCTGCTGTTTAGGCAGAAACTTAAACAGATATGCATGCATTGTCTTGCGCAGGCGCGATACTAAAGAAACAACCTGTCTGCCAAGGCACATCACGATGGAAAATTCGGGTTTGTGTCAATACGCAGTGTGCATTACACGAAACACTACGTTAAAAAAGTAACAAACACTCAATGGCTAATAAATCTGTTTATGAAGACATCCAGTAACCTTTGGTAGCCAAACAATTACAATGATTGGTATTACAGTATTTAGCGAAACAATGATAAGATTTTCTACAGATTAATAACACGTTTTGAACCAACCAATTGGGCGACCCACATGATTTGATGACGCTATCGATAAACAAATATGTCACATGTACCCACAATGCTCAAATCAGACAGGCGAGTATTTGAAAGATGCTTCCCTATGGAGACAATGATATGCATACGAACTTGGTACTATTTAATCAGACATGCCTCCTGGTCCATTGGAAATCAAAGAGAAAAAGCTACTTGACTGATGCCCTTCATCAGACATGCCAAATAACACTGTGAAACTTTATTAGCCAAGTCTGCTACATTGTCAACACAACATACATGCCGTGTAGAGAGGGCTGCAGATACAGCATAAATGCCTGCTGACTTAGTGTTACGGTCACCAACACCGCTGCTGTTCAAACATGCATATTGGTTGAGTGCTGCTGCAAGATGGATGTTTACTGGACTGTGGCCACTCAATCAGCATGCCTGCTGACCTTTTGTCGCTAAATATTGCATGTCTGCTGGCATTGTGCTTCTCTATCTGCTATACCTGCTGGTATGGTGTCTCAC
This sequence comes from Loripinus fragilis, assembly GCA_964019695.1. Lineage (NCBI taxonomy): Eukaryota > Metazoa > Mollusca > Bivalvia > Lucinida > Lucinidae > Loripinus > Loripinus fragilis. The sequence continues at coordinate 100,674,905 of OZ026518.1, forward strand.
TATCTGCCTTGTCTACTGGTATGGTGTCTCACTATCAGCCTTGCCTGCTGGTGCGGTGCTTCATTATAGGTCATGTCTTTTGGTTTGGTACCTCACTATCAGCCATGCCTGTTGGTGTAGGGCGTCACTATAGGTCATGCCTTCTTGGGTGGTGCCTCACTGTAGGTCATGTCTTCTGGGGTGGTGCCTCACTATAGACCATGCCTGTTGGCATGGTACCTCATTATAGGCCTTGCCTGTTGGCGTGGTACCTCATTATAGGCCTTGCCTGCTGGTCCTTTTTGCTCTTCCATCGACATTTTGACTAGTTGAGTGCGGACGGAAGAGGGGTGGCTACAAGTCTGGTGCTACTCTTACAGAGGTGCCATTACATCAGACATGTCTGCTGATCCGGTGCCACTCTCAGATATGCCTGCTTGTACAGTGCAACTCTATCAGAATGCATGCTGGGTTCATTTATTCAGTTACACGTGTTTGAAAAGTGCTTCTAAATCAGGCAAGAAATCTGGTATGTTACAAATCCACCAGACATGCCTACAGGTAAGGTGGGACTCCCATGGGTTTGTAAAACTTATCAGCTTACATACTGGACGCCATCTTGAATATATCAAATTCTGAGTGATGCATTAGCTGCATCACTGGGATGTTACAAGGATAATGTCTGTAACCCATGAATCAGTAAAATCAGCATTTGCATGTAAATCCCTGGAGTTTGCCGGTCTCAGGGAAAATTTTCTCATTTTCTTGTAATAAACTGCCATTTTGGGGGCCATTTTGTCTGAATTCTTATCTTATTTTTTTATTTTTGTTATAATCTAAGTGTCTTTAACTAGATTCCAACGTCATAGCTAACAATTTCAGAATAAAAATAGGTTTGAGACATTTTTCCATATCACACAATTTTTTAACTTATAATTGGCCTCCATCTTGGACGCCATCTTGAATATATCGAAATGCTCAATGATGCCAGAGTGGTATCACTCGGATTTTTCAAGGACAATATATGCACTACCAGAATCAACAAATAAAAAGTTTAAAATCAAGTTCCAGGTCCTCCTAAAATTCGCCCAAATTCTGCCGGACTATTGCTAAACAGGCCAAATAAGATGTTGAAAAAAGCTTTGCTTTGAAATGAGAACCGTAACCAAATCGAACCAAGAACGGGATTTCTTCAGTTTTATGTCAAAACGAAGAAAGTATGTAGATGTTTTGCCAATTTTAGCTCAGGACAAGAGCATTTTACACATGGCATGTACATAACAGCACTTATTGGTACTTCGGACGTAAAAAATCGAACCAATCATGTTCTATGAAGGAATGATACCAAAGTTTTCAGGCGCAGTATCGCCTTCGCGCTCACAGTTGTAACGTCACGCTCTTGTTCATTCGAGTATACAGTCAAGCCAGAGAGACACTTGACATAAAGTGCAACCCCTGTGCACTACGCCAGAGAGAGATGTGCACATGACTTTGAACTTCATCTGCGACCAAAGTGCACTAGACTTTGAGACCCAAGTGCACTTGACATTCTGACCAAGAGGTAAATGAGAACTCCTTGTGCACAATGAAGTTCAATACCATAGCATATATATATACATATAGCACATAACACAAGTTACATATACCATAGCAAAAAGTTTGGACCCAGTTCATGTGTGGCAAGGTGTCAGGCCTGACCTGGATCCTAATTGACACTCTTATAAATGTCCATGTGTATTTTTTTTAACCGAAATCTTGTCGATCCAGATCTGGATGCAAACAGGTTTGACAAACAATTTTGACTGGTCAGCGACAGTATAGACGATGATCAGACCGTGCTGATAGTCTTGCCGGCGGTGACTTTTGTCATCTGCAAATAACCAAAGCAAACAGTTTGGACCCGGTCAGGACCAACAGGATGTAGGTCTTGACCTGGATCCAAACAGGCTGACACTGGTGTAAATAGCAATGAGTAGACTGTATGGACAGATAGTTTTTTTTTCTTATTTTTTTCTTTCTTAAAGAAAATTAAAGTGTGTTTTGTTCATAAGATAAGTTGGATTACATACCATATAGTTACATGTAGTATATTTAGTTGAGCATCAGGTAAATTGGTGGCTGGTGCATGGGGTGCGGTTGGATCATCGATCCCCCACATACCATCCACCAGACAGGAATTGACCTATATACAAGGTGGCTCTCTAAGAAGCAAAATATTTAAATTTTGAAATGCTATTATCTAAACAAAAGCAAACCAATCAACAAAAGTACTTCACTCTCGATCTATTTATTCATGTTATGTTTATGTTAATGGCCAAGCCCGTGTCACTATGTAAATGTTTATATGATGTAATGACGATGAGCTTGTATGCTTAAGTCTAAAATAAAATTTCTGTTCTGTTCTGTTCTGTACTGTATTTTTATTGTAATAGAACTAATTTTTCATTGAGAATATTTTACATGAGAAAAGAGCCATTCAACATACTTGCTAACACCTTTTTGTGATACCGGCTCACATTGTTTGTAAAACTTGATGATTTGCCTGAGGGGGTAGGATTAATTGTTTTATTACCATTAACTACATTACTTATCTGGATAATGTTTTAGAGTTTTCTGAGCCTCATCAGAGACAGTTCTATACTATAGTGACTCTTTATGTGAACTTTGGCCTCAAATATTTTTGTCGGCAAACTGAGATCCTAATTAGACATGCAGTCTGTGACGTCTGATCTGGGTCTACATTTTTGGCCTGGTACTAGGCTTATCTCTGTCTACTAGTCTTAAATCTGTCTACTTGTGTAGTCTGCTGATAATCTTTGCTAGCTAGTTGGACCCAGATCAGGCAAAAAATACAACCCTGCTTTCTGTGCAGCCCAATCTGGCTCTACACTGTTTGCCTATGACCACAAAATGATCATAGGCTTAATTTTGGTTAACTGTCATCTGCTATTAATCTTTGCGCAAACATGTTTGACCCAGATCAGTCCTGACGTTTAGTCAGGCCTGATCTGGATCCAAACTGTTTGCACTCTGATGGTAGAGACCACACGTTCTATGGCATTTGGTTTGTCTATGTCCCACAAAAAGGAAACTATGTTCATGTTGGTTAACTCTTTGCCTACTATTCTTTTGTCGTCTGCTGATAATCTTTGAAAATAGGATGAACCCAGATGTTTGGCCTGATCTTAAACCAATCTGTTTGACATTCTAAAGAACTTTTAGAAAAAGATGAAATCCTCCACTGAGGAACATCCTCAGATTGTCAAACAGTTTGGATCCAGATCAGTTCACCAAAAGTTTGGCCCTATCTGGACCAATGCTTTTTGCAAAGATAATAAGCAGAAGGCAATCGTTGTTTTGACACATTGATAGCTTGAGGGAAGGATTAATTATTTTATTACTGAACAGTGTCAATCTCAGTGTTCTTAACCATTATCCTGCCAAATACTATTTTCACTTGAATACTTTAACAATGTAATCACTATAGACACTGACCAGACCTCTATATAATTTTTAAGTTAAAAGCTATTTATACATTTCCAGATGAAAATCATCATGTAAGGTGGGTTAGGAGCTAGGATTTATAGCTAAACCCAGCTATAACTATATTTTCTGTCACTCAACAGGATATTGGTTTTCTAATCAGCTTGTGTGACCTATTATGTGGTCAATTCTTGAAGATGTATTATTGTATTGCATACAGGTGTATTATAGTTTCAAAGATGCATAGTAGTGAGGCAATCCTATTTTTCTTATAAACAGGTAAAGCATGACTATTCACCGTTAGCGCATATGCAGTAATCTGTAGTAGGTTCAATATAACTGTAAACTGAGACTACATGCACGCCCAAAATCAAGGTAAACTCGCCAGTATTTGTTTACAACAATTCTCATCTATCTTTAAATCCATAATAAACCCCTATCAGATCATAAACCCTTCGTTTTCCACCAGATTAATTAATATTTGTTTATATCACTTTAATATTAGCCCTTCCTTGTTAACGGTACATTTTGTAGTCTGCTAATAACCTTGCAGTTAGCACACAGATCAGCTTGAGGACTGATGTTCCATTGGTCCTGATATGGGTCCAAATCATACAGGTGTTTGTGACAGCACAGCCAGATTATGGCTATGATCTCTTGTAAATATTATTGGCAATTTACATAACAATCGATGACTTTGTTAGGAACTGACCAGCTTAGATTAATGATAATTAAAACTCATTACTCAAATATTTAGCGATTAAAGAAATTTGCTTCATGCTTAATTTCTATCTTAAAATAATAACTTAAACCATTTTTGTTCTAAGCGACTTTTGTCAAAGCAAACAGCTGGGACCCAGATTGGGACTGTCTTTTCGTTGGTCCTGATCTGGATCGAAATTTTTTGACAATCTGACAGTGTTCCTGAAAGAAGTTTGGAAAAAAGTTTTGAACACGAATAGTCAGCAGACAACAGCAATAACAAAAATTAAAAAAAAAAAAAAAAAAATTGGAACTTTCATTTAATGTAGAACAGTTTGTTGTGAAGCACTACCTGATCTAGATCAAAACCGTTTGAAAATCTGAAAGTGTTTCTGAAAGATTTTTTTAAAACAAAGTTATTCAGCAGACCACAAAAAATGTGAGCATGACAGGCTGGTCTGGACATTTAGAGTGTGAGCAGATTATTGTTCACATCTAACTGAAGACAGTAGATAATCGCTATTAATTGGCCTTTAATTGACCACACGTGTTGACAACTTGGTGTGAAAAGATATCACCTAGCGACTTAATCCTTTACAATGTAATTAAACAAATAAACATGGATTTTTACTTAGCAGGTTTAGTACACAGTCATTAGCTGTCACAAACAGATGAGAAAGCGCTAGCAAGGAATGAGTTTAACCACTCATGCCAATTTAGGAAATTACCTGGTGTGTCATTGTGATGAAAAAGTTTCTTTTTTTTGTGTGTGTGTTTTTTATAGATTATTTGCTTCCAGAATCAAAAGAAATTCGTTCCTGATCAGTCTGCTCTTCATGAAACATGATCTGAGACTATTTCCGATCTCTATAACTTTTGCCACAGCCGTTATTTTAGAGTAAATTTAAGAACAGCACTTTTGCAAACAGTTTGGATCCAGATCAGGTTGAACAAACTGTCAGAACTGATCATAATTTAAATTGTTAATCACTCTGATGGTATTCCCGAACTTAACCAATGAAATGCAACTCTTGATATTATATTATCATGAAGCACAGAAGCCATAAAGTTTGACAATTTTTAACAATTAGCAGATGCTTTACCCCTGGCCTGCTGAGCAAGTCACATGCCACTCAGCTTTAAATTATTACTTCATTTGTTAAAATAAATTCTGGCTTTACAAAAGTACAAAAAACCCATAAAATTATTTAATGGACACTATCAGAGTGTTAACAGTTTGGATCAGATTGGGTCAGCGTTCCGTTGGGTCTGATCTGGGTCTTTGTTTGCAAAGATTAACAGCAGATAACAAAATTCTCTGCTGTCAGGCAAAAACTATAAATGAAAAAATAGAAGATTGGGCCTTGTCTAAAGGAAAAAATGATTGGAAAAGGTTGTTTTTTAAAGACATCAGCTAATGTAAAAATTTAAAAATAAACCATAAAAAGCATAAAAATTCAAAGCATACAAAACTGTCAACTCAATTATTTACAAAAATCTTTATATCTGCAGGCAGACTGGTTATGTTTAGTGTGCCAACACACTTAGGCTTATTGAGATATGAAAATGTAAAATGGTGATCAAAGCTGACACATCTAAATTTGATTGGATAATTAATCTAAAAGTACCAATTAATAATAAGTTAATTAATTGAAATAACGGTTAACCATTAAAAAGTTAGACAATAATAGCAAATAAGTTTTATTAACTAATTTGATCAAATAAACGAATTGAAGCATAAGAAAATTAATATTAAAATTTACTTACAGCTGGAATAAGTACAATGTACAACAAATAAACAATCAGTTTTAATTTTCTATCTTTGCAATAATAGCAGATGATATCAAGTAAATGTTTGTGCGTTTTTACACTACAAGTGCACTATGGTCTAAGTATTAGATACATTTCATCAATGATTGTTTTGCACTTCATGTGCACTAGGGTTTGAGACTGGGGTACAGCTCATCGCTCAAAGCTGGCTCACCTGTAGTGCAACCCATGTGCAACTCATGTGCACAATGGTGTAAAGGGTTTCTCTGGTTTGACTGTAATGAAATTGATGCATCCCTTTAAAAGTTATCGATCAGAAACCAAAACGTGTGACAATGCGGACGCAGACATGATCCATATGTGTCTACCATGCTTTGCAGGCTAAACATAAAACGCAGCAGTGATTTTATTTGGCATTTTTAAGGCTTGATATGGGAGTCATTATCCCAATCCAAAAATGGTCTTTATTTTCCCAGTTTTATGTATTTTAGCACTTATTTTCCCAATTGTAATAAAATATTTCCCATAAAGTGTAGGAAAAGGTAGCTTCCCAAAATACCAAATAAAATCACTGCGCAGTCTTGTATCTTTTGAAAACATTGCACATACCGACAGATAACCACAACTTACCATTTGCAAATTACAATGCACAGCTACTCTGGATGTTGACAAAACAATTTAGTGCCACAAAACATCAGCAACACCTATAATATTGTTTCATTTGGCCTAAAACTCACCCACAAAGAGCTACGTGCATTAAGAAGCTATTTTGCCCCCCCCCCCCCCCCCCTACGATGGCAAAAAATGAAATTCACTTTTCACCAAAGTCTTCTTATTAGTTAATTAGAACAATAACCAAAGTGTGAAAGTCTTAACTTACTTTGATTTTTACGGTTGCTATGGTAACAAAAAACATTCAAAATAGGTTAAAAATAGGAAATTGACCATTTTTGAGCACATTTGAGACGTTTGACAGAGAAATTAACATAAAGTAAAAGCAAATACCAAAAAGATATTTTAACAGAAGATGAAAATTACCACGGCACACAACATATTAGAAGGATTTTTTGGTATTTAGCTGTGCTGATATATATTTTTTTAAAAATCGGTCTCAAAAAGCCTTAAACTTGGTCCAAAATGGCAATTTCTCTGTTTTAAGCCTATTTGTTTTGGCCATTTTTGTTACCATAGCAACGGTAAAATTTAAATTAATGCCAAAATTTTACACTTCAGTTATTCTGCTAATAAACTAATCAACAGAAATAGGTGAAAAGCAATTTTAAGTTTTTGGCTCCAGATGGGGCCAAAATAGCCCCTTAATGCACTTACCCCTTTCAGCTTCCTAGCAGCACAAGTTCAACATATCATTCTTTTTTTATATTACATGCACAGGCTTTTGCCAGTTGTTCCAAAATTGGCAACAACAAGCAAAAAAGGTACCAAAATTGGCAATATAGTTTTCAAAGCTCACCAAAATGAATCTTGAACGTTTCGCCCCCAAACCATTTCCTCCCCTAGCCGTTTTGCCTCAAGGACGTTGCCCCCTGGTTATTTCACCCCCACTAAATGTTTCGCCCCACTAGTCGATCCGCCCCTAGTATAAATAAGAAGCTCTGCCGTGTCCATCTGAGTCTTTTTGCAAACGACAAAACTCGCCGCTAATAGAGTTCAAACGTATTTTTGCAGGCCCGCCAGTTCATAATGTTTTGGTACTTGAGTCACTCTTAAAACTTGCATGCTCAGCAATCTAGTTTGACTAGAGGTATGTATATTGTCCTCATCTGCATCCCTACATAAGGTATATGAGCTGCAATGGCTTTGGCGAGACTGCATTGATGCAAAATGTTCCAACTTGAGCGAGCCAGTGCCAATTGAGTTTGAATTAATTTAAACAGGTGTTTTGAATTCTCAAAAGAACCGTATCGCATCAATAAGACTGTTTTAGTACCAACAACAGTGTAAGTATTGGGCGAGACCAAAACTTTTATACATTTTTGCTTTGACGATAATAAATTTAATGATTAATACATTTTTGCATTGATGTTATTTTTTTGATGATTAATTGTTTTAATCAAAACCTAATTAAGCATATAACCCCACCGGATAGCTGCATCGGCATGCTTAATAATGACAGCATATATATCTTGACTGTAACATTCCTATGTCGCATGTGCCTACAGATCATTCTCGTGTACTGCAAACCCAATTGCGGAATCAGCTACTGGAGGCTACCAAAAAAGCATCTTCTTTCAGCACATTGAGAAAAACGCAATGCAGCTATCTAGTCGGTCTAGATGTGTAAATTTTGACTGAATCAAAATACGTCCTTCCTGTATGTTTGCTAGCAATGAATGCTCTGACGAGACTGCGCGGATGCGCAAGCTCTTCTGAACGTTCGCTATTCACACATGCGACTTATGAACTGGCTCATTTATCTCTGTATACTGATGTCTCTTTAACATACTTTTGAAAACAGTGAAGTTCCAGATGAAATGCCGCATAATGTGACATTTCATCAGGGTCTACACAGTTTGTATTCGCTGCTCTCTGATGCAAAAAAAAAATCATAATCATACTAGATTTTTAACAGTCTAAATTGATAGATATCAAACTGTTTCAAGGAAATGTTACCTACTACAATCGCTAAAACGACCAGGGTTTAAAATTGAGGCGAAGCGACTAGGGGGGAAAGTCTTGAAGGCGAAACGTCTTGTTTACGCCAAAATGACTGAAAATACCAGCAATGGCCATTTTCTCATAGTAGACACTTTACAGTAAGATCAATTGGGCATTTATCTTGTGGGATAACAGAGGGAAATAACCATAACCTGCATTTAAAAGGGGGAAAACAAACTTAAAAGACTGTTTTTCATAGCATGTGTGACTTCTGGGTTCGCTGCACAATTAATCGGTCCCATTCAACTCCATGTAAAAACGCAGAATTCGAGTATCTGCAAATTTGTTCAGGGCATTACTTTGATTCTTTTCTGCTTGTGAGTGGCAAGATCTGTCATTCACCAATCAAAAAAGTGAAAAGACAACCTACCTTGATAATCTCGTTTTCTCAGCATTCTCCGTTCTTTGAAGGACAGTCAAAAAATTCGGGCTGAAGTCTGACCGGCGCCATACGTTACCTGGTGACTGTGCTGGGGAGTCTGTGACAAAATAGTCCACACAAAGATGCATTTTTCTGCATCAACCTGACAAACATAGACCAATGTCGATTCACATGCACATTTAAAGTCGAAAAAGGCACCCATTTACGCCATAAAAGACCCAGAAACGGCAAGTGCTAAATTTCTAAAGGTACTATTTTCGTGGGCTACCAAACCAGAAGACTGTATTTGTGTACTTACACCGTCTCTAACTCCTGAAGTGGATTATTTTTCCATAGCAAGCAATAGCTTTTTAAGAAAAGTTCGTAGTGCATAGACGATTCACTTCGAACTATTTTGGCAAAACCCAATTTGCTTAGGATGCAATATTTCTCCCAAACCTTTGATGTTCGCAGACGCAATAAAATGACCCCCTTGGAAAATCGTAAGTTCTATGGGTTTCTATAGAAATAAGCATTTGGGACCGCCATGGAAATGTTGGACCCCAGACCCCCTCTGAAACCTTGGAAAATTATAGTTTTGGAATAAACCATTGATAAACACCACAGTGACTGTAAAACTGTAAAATAAGTTGAGGAGTAAAAAAACGTTGTCAGAGCTGTTTTCTGGCAGTCGGGCATGGACCCCCCTAGCAAAAATTATGTTTAGTTCGATGATAGTCGATCTAAAAGCAGTACAACGGATTTTTGTTAGCTCGAATATTTATTATTACCTGATGTCAACATTGCCTACAAACGTTGAAGTAGTTAAAGAATATCAACCCTGTAGATATACACCAGTTAAACCAAATATCAACTTTTATTCAACAATCAAGCGTCAACGTTTTATCAACTACCAACAAAGGAGTTGAGTGAACGTTGAGATAAGGTTGATCAACCAATTAACCTAATTTCAACGTTGTTTCAATGTTGAATCAATGTTACGTGCCTGCTGGGTTTATACTTTTTCTTTATTTATCTTTTATTTTAACATTTTGTGCCCAAATCGCTTGTAGACCTCTCGAATTTCGTATTAATGTCTGAAAAATAAACTGAAACCAAGATTCGCTTGGCTGTGGCTTTCAGACCTCCTGCGAGCAATAAAATGGGAACAAATCAATTATTACTATTTACTGTTATTATTATTCTTCCACGTTTTGCTTTAAGTCTATGTGATGATTTTAGATAAAAATTAATTATGAAAAATATCCACTGACGATGATATTAAAAAAAATAAACTATAAAGGGCGGCACTTGGCAGCTCGGATGGACAGGGGCTTTTGGACTGGTCTAAATATATTTCCCTTACCCAATCCCTCCTTTCATTAATCCACATTTTCATTCAATGATCGCGACTTTTCTTGCCTGATGCTTATCTGTAGCTGGACCCACCGTGGCTCAACTTGAGGTTTTCTTTAGCTCTGACTATCTGTGAGTCATGAGCCCTTTTCTTTGTTTCATCATGGTGTAGTAATTTGATTAGAGTGTTTTTCCATGATGATACATTGCATTAGTAAGATGGCCTCCATGCGAGCTGAACATTTTTTGTACTTCAACAACAGCAGAATCTAGGGCAAAGATTTGGTACCAGTAAAATGCATTTAAGTCCCCCGGTGGCTTAGGCTGCTGTCCGTTCTAAGGCGGTGGTTCTGTTGTTGTTGACTTTCTGTTTATTGTAACTCCCATTGTGGGAGTCTGTAATTGTTCTATGTTTTGTTGTCTGTTACTTTATGTCCATTTTAGTATTGCAATCATCTTGATGGGGAAGAGAGAGCTGATTGCTTTGCTTAATTTGTCTTCCTGGTGTCTCGTGATGGTTGAGCGGCTCTTCCTCACGGTGCCACGGGGTTGTCTGCAGTTTGTGATTGTGGTATTTCCTGATCATACTCATTTACTATTTTTCAGATCAGAGTGCCCAGATGAAGTTTCAATGAGCGGAAAATGAAATATCACATGAAATCAAATCATAATCAATTATTATTTGTCCCCAAATGTAGCAAAAAAATCTTAAAAGAACCATAAAGCATATGAATTGATAACATGTTACACTGCATTCAGTTTTCTTAATGGGGATTCGCATCAAACAATTTCGATCTTTACGAATGAATGAGTAAACTAGGAGATACAAAGACTACTAGATAAAACAAGTTATTTTTTTTTCTCAAATAGACCCTGTTAAAATATTATTGAACAAAACACACTTGTTAACATTCTAACTTAATATAACTCTCTGGAAAGAAAAAAGGAAGGCACTGCTAAGCAAAGACACTTTCAAGAGCCCATATTTCACCTGATCAGTCCTCAAATACATGATCATACATGCAAAACCTTATCCTCTCCCCCCTCCCCCTAACCACCTCCTACATGTGCAAAAAATGGAAAGTTGTACCAATCATCTATATCTGACACAAAGGAACCAAAGCATTGTTTTGGTGTATTATAAATGGCAAAATCAAAACAGCTTTTGCTGTAAGACACATTCCTAAATAGGTTCAGAAACCGTATCAACTGGTTGCATCCCCAACCAACAGTTCCCCATTAGGTAGGATTTGAAACCGTATAGACAGGCTGCACCCTGGACAGACATTTCCCTGTAGGTAGGATTGGAAACTGTAGAAACAGGCTGCAGTCTGGGCCGACAGTCACCAGGAGTTACCTTTAGGTAGGTTGAGAAACAGACTGAAGCCCTAGCAAACAATCCCCTGTAGGTAGGTTCGGAGACCATATAAACAGGTTGTCCTGGCAAACAGTTGCCTGGAGGTAGATTGGGAAACCATATAAGCAGGGTTCACCCCTGGCCAACAGTCCTCTGGAGGTAGGTTTTGATATCTGATATTTGAACCAATTAGAAATACCTATATCTGACACAAAGGGGTAAACACATTGTTTTAAATGCATTTTAAATGGCTAAAATAAAGACAGCTTTTGCTATACAACACATTCCTAAATAGGTCCAGAAACCGATAAACTTGCTGCATCCCTGACCAAAGGTCCCCACTAGGTAGGTTCCAAAACCGTATAAACATGCTGCACCCCAAGCCTACAGTCTCCTGGAGGTAGGTTTTGAAACCAAATAAACAGGATTAACCCCTGGCCAACAGTCCCCTGGATGTAGGTCCTGATACGGTAAAAACAGCCAGCACCTCAGACACACAGTCCCAAGGCTGCACTCTCAGTTGACAGTCATCTGTAGGCAGGTTTGGAAACCACGAAATCAGGACTGCCTATTGGGAATGCAGCTTGTTTATACAGTTCAGAATCTACTTCCAGGTGACAGTCGGCTGTGAGTGCAGCCCTTTTTATAAGGTTTCTGAACCTACCTCTGAGAAATGTCGGCCGGGGTTGGATCATGTTAATGCAGTTTCCAAACCTACCTCCAGGGAACTGTCAACTGGGCTGCAGCTTCATTATACGGTTTCAAAACCTACCTCAGCTGGGGGTGCAGCATTGTTTATACAGTTTCCGAACCTATCTGCAGGGGATTGGTGGGCGGAGGTACAGCCTGTTTTTACTGTTTCTGAATTTTCCTCCAGGAGGTGCAGTGTTTATTAAGTTTCCGAACTTCTTACGAGGGACTGTCAGACAGAGGTGCACCCTATTAATAGTTTCTGAACCTACCTCCATGGGACTGTAAGAATACAGAATACAAATTTCATTTATAGTCAGAAAATATCACCTACTCCAGGGAACTGTCCATGGTGCAGTAAATGTAGACAGTTTCCAAACCTACCTTTAGGGGACTGTCGGCTTGGGATATAAGCTTTTTGTTTATATGTTTAAGAAACTACTTCCAGAGGACTGTAAGAGTTGAATGCAGTCTGTTTATGAAGTTTCTGTACCTACCTCCAGGGAACTGTCTGCATTGGTGCAGCCTTTATATATGGTTTCCGAATCTATCTCCAGGGAACTGTCTGCAGGTAGTGAAGCCTTTTTTTGCGTTATCTGAACCTACATCATGCGGAGCATCCTGTTTTTACGTTTCCAAGCCTTCCTCCAAGTGGGTGTCTTTGCTATGTCCTAGTCATTTTTCTTTTCTGTCTTGCCGGTGTGCTTTCCTAGGCTGACTGACAACCAGACAAAAGCAGTGAGGATATCTCTCTCTATCTATCTCTTTCTATCTCTCTCTCTCTCTCTCTCTCTCTTATTCTCTGGCAGAACACATCACCTCTGATCAGGCTCAGACTAGGAGCCTATCCACCTCAAGACCAAACTTTAATGGAGTCAATATGAAGATAGATAGATAAAGACTTTTAGGCAATTATATGCTCAAAATACAGTGGTTCAGTTCTAAAACCAGATCCCTAGGCCTAATAACACAGATCAAGGGACCTATCTGTTATGATGGGACTGAACACTTTGCACTGCTCCGCAACAAATAAATATCATGGGATGTGAAGAAAGCTGACATGAAATATCACGTCAAGAATCCACTCCTACTTCAGTTCGAAGAGTGACATACAGATGTTAAAATTGGATCAATCAATATCCCCCATATAACCATTGCCGATGACGTGGCCGTTATGTCCAGGAAATATGGTTCTCAACAGATCAAGATCTGGGATGTGGAAAAGGAGACACAGAGGGAAAGATACTGTATAAATTCCCAAAAAAGTAGTACCCTGTTCTTCCATTTTGCTAAATCAAGTGACTCTGAGTGTACAGACAAATACATGGCCGGTGACACAATATCTAACGACTCTAAAACAACCCATCTTGGCATACATAGAGAAGTGAAAGATAAACCAAATATCGAAGAGAAAATAAACGTAGGTAGAACTAGAAATGTGTCCATGGGACACGGATGCCCCCGCTATTGCCAAATTCACATAAATAGGGCATTGTCATTAACAAAGGGCCATAACTCTAATAATAATTGGTGGATTTTATCCTTAATCAAACTTGACCTGTTTTTTATGATTATATACCTGTGTATGAAATATGAATCCAATACACCAAGGTATTCAAAAGATATCGCCCGTAAACCATTTTTCATAAGGAGATCAAGGGCCATAACTCTGATAATAATTGGTTGATTTTATCCGTAATCAAACTTGACCTGTATTCTATGATTATATACCTGTGTATGAAATATAAATCCAGTTCACCAATGTATTCAAAAGATATCGCCCGGAAACCATTTTTCGTACCCAGATCAAAGGCCATAACTCTGATGATAATTGATGGATTTTACCCATAATCGAACTTGACCTGTATTTTAAGATTATATACCTGTGTATGAAATATGAATCCAATACCCCAATGTTTTCAAAAGATATCGCCTGGAAACCATTTTTCATTCAGAGATCAAGGGCCATAACTCTGATAATAATTGGTGGATTTTGTCCATAATCAAACTTGACCTGTATTTTATAATTATATACCTGTGTATGAAATATGAATCCAATACCCCAATGTTTTCAAAAGATATCGCTCGGAAACCATTTTCGTACGTACGGGACAGGACGTACGGGACGTACGTACGTACGGACGTACGGACAAGGGTGATGCTATATGCCCCCCTCCATTATAAATGGCGGGGGCATAAAAACAGCTTTTCTATCATGGGTGCGGGATTCCATAGCGGAAATGGTCTGAAGGTGTGTCTAAATGGTTTTTGTGGTCTACATTCATTGTACCGAGGATTACTTATGGACTGGAAGTTCTAACACTGACAAAGAAAGACACTGAAATGCTTGAAAACTTCCAAAGAAAGTCATTGAAGCAAATACAATCACTCTCGGATATAACCCCAAATGTTGTGACTTTAGGCCTGTTAGGAATACTGCCAGTGGAAGCGGTTATTGATAAAAATGCACTCAACCTATTTATAAATGTAATCAGTGATAAAAACTCTATTGAATATCAAATAGCGGAAAGACAATTAGCCATGAAAGATAGCCAAGAGAAAAGTTGGTTTAATTACATCAAATCAATTTTGGAAACTTATAATATGCCATCAATTTACTCCTTATTCGCCGAACAACCCTCCAAATCAAAATGGAAAAAAAACTTTTGAATCAATCAGTTCACTATCATGTTGAGGCATTGTGAAAATCCGAAGTGGAAAGTAAAAATTCTTTGAAATATGTTAATCCTGACAGTTTGAAAGTAGGAAAGAGCCATCCTGTTTGGTCCTCAGTTAGATGTAATATGATGGACAACAAGAGAGCACAAGTAAAATGTAAACTCATCACGGGCACATACATTCTTCAGGGCAACCGTGCAACATTCAATCAGCATGATGTGAATCCAACATGTAAACTATGTCATACGGCCCCGGAAACAAGACAACATTTCCTATCTGAGTGTACAAGTTTTCTTACTGAAAGGCAAGAATTCATAACAAAGATCCAAATAAACCCAGTCTTGAATGAAAAATTGAATGACTTTTTAAATACCACAGAAAATTTAACCCAGTTATTATTAGATGCTTCTGCTTTGTTAAATACCGGCTCTGTTCAGACTGATGTCTTGGACCTACTAGAGTTGTATACGAGAGATTATATCTACAAGATTCACATGAAACGAGTCGCCAAGTTGAAACAGATTTCACACAACTAGTTTTCACGTGAAGGATACCACACATTGTATATATCACCAGCATTGTGAAAAATCCAGCTAAAACAATTTAAATTTATTGTGAAATTCCCGCCATTGAGGCGGTGCCTCCCTAAAAAATCAGGGAACGCTAAGAAGAACAGAATAGAACAGAATGGCAAAAATAAGGGAGTAATGTCATTGAGACACAAAAAGGAAAAGAAACAGTACAACATTTTGTTGGAATGTTTGCGCTGTGTTCTTGGTTTTGTTTATAAAATAATCATTGATTTGCATGTAACGGGCCGAACGCACTTAAACCGTTTTGATTGGCTGCTCAAGAACTGCGTTGATATACATAGGTTATCGATTGGGTAGCAGGTAATTGCGTTGCACTGCAGTTCAACGCGTATCGATTGTGAGATTTGATTGGACATTCGAAATTCGGTAGTGTATTTTTAAAATCGTGTTTTGTTTTATATTTGTATCAGCCTATTCACTCTAGGGAATAGCCTCCATCTATTGGTGAGATTGCCAAAAAAGATGAGTTCATATAAGATAATCAAAGGCCACTTAGACAGTGGCCTACTGTGGATTTCCAATAAATTGTTAATTGATATGCTGATATGGTTTCTTATGGTCAACATAACACATGCTGCTGTTGCTTCCTGGGTGTAACAATATACACATTTTCTGTTTTTGTAATATGATCGCAGTGGCTCAGTGGTAGAGTGCTTGACTCGAGACCTAAGGGTCATGGGTTCGAGCTTCACCGTGGTCACTGCGCTGTGTCCTTGAGCACGACTCATTTAGGAACTTTAAGACGCAGCTGTTTAAAATTCGTTTTTTACCATTTTTTTCCTAGTTTTATTTTTTTTAGTATGGCTGCAAAACTTCAGAAACTTCACTCAATGCGTGTCTGCTAATAACTTTTTCAGACAGTTAGAACTAAGATCAGGACCAAGCGAAAAATTTTCTGTCCTGATCTGGGTACACATTCTTTAAAAGTCTGATATAATGTTCCTGAAAGATTTTTGATAAAACATTTTTTTTATAAAAAAACAAGCATTCAAAGAGTTAAAGATTAATCATACTCAAGGCGACTTTCCTCATCTGCTGATAACCTTTGCAAACAGTTTGGCTCCAGATAAGAACCGACGTCGGTCCTGATCTGGATATAAACCGTTTGACTCTCTGATAGATTTCTTTAATACTTTTGAAGAATCAGCAGCCATCAATAAAAGCATGAAAGAATACCCACGCATATATAGAGTGTTAACATCAAAAATAATTAATTAGGTCATATTTTTTTAACTATCCACAGATGAGAATGGCTATTGTCAGCCATCAAAAAGGCCTGGAAAACGATAAAAAGTCGGGGAAAAGTAATTTTGAAAATCATATTGAGTTGCAACCCTGTCAGTCTGACCAGGGTCCACAGTGTTTGGTGTGATACTTAAATTAGTCAATAATGCTAGCAAACATATGCATCAGATGACTAAATCAGTCAGCGTCCGCGCCTGCGTAGCTTCGTTTCTATGTGTTATCTTCTGTACTAGTGGATGGATAACTGCATACACTTTGAAATGTTCGAAATATGGTTTGTCGCTTTATCTTCTAAACCAGTGGATGTATTTTGACCAAGCTTGCATAGATACATTGATGGGAAGAGGCAAAGAGTTGATAGGTTTTTGGTGACCTAGACCTAATTTTCAAGGTCACACCGGCACTTTGAAATTTCCAAATTGGGTTTCCGTGCGTTATCGTCGGAACCAGTGGATGGATTTTAATCAATCTTGCATAGGCACATTATTGGGAGAAGGGGAAGAGTTGATTATGTTTTGGTGACCTTGACATAATTTCCAAGGTCAAACAGGTGCTTTAAAGTGTCCGAAATAGAGGATGCATTGACCAAGCTTGCATAGGTGACATAGGACGATAAAAGTAGAGACTGAGGGGCTGTCGGTTAATTGCGCCCAACGATGAATTAAATTTGGATGGGCACCCAACCAATGTGAACTGCAGAGCCTTGGCTATGTGCTCACTGGACAGCAAATGACCATGCATACAGCGAATTGTCTGGCAAGAATGAGCGGGTGAACAGGCCAAGCAGACTGGGTGCACCATTTTGTTAGATTTGTCACAATGCTAATGTCCATTTATAATGACTTATCATTTAAGATTATGCAAAATATTTTTGAAATTTGGACAGACAGGTCTAGGCAAATAGTGTGGATCCCGATCAGAAATCTCATAATTAAGATATTCACTGTTTGCGTGCGATTTTTACAACTGAAATGGCTTTTACAGTTCAATAGATTGCCGGTACTTGCTAGATCTGCTAGAATGAGGTTCTAATAAGTACCTTCATTTTATGTGTTGGCAAAAAAAATGAAGTATAGCCTTGTAAGTCCAACTTTACAAAAAATATACCAGAGGGGTTCAATGAGGTCTAAATTAAGCGGTCATTTTAGTATATGAAACAATTGTTGTAATTTATTAGAATGTTTAATTCTTTCCAATGACTTTTGTCATCTGCTAATAACCTTTGCAAACATTTTGGACCCAGATACGGACTGACAAAATCTGGATTCTTAAACAATTTGATACTCTGGTGGTGTTTTGGAAAGAACTGTTCGAAAAGCAAAATATTAATGAAAAAGTCAGCAAGTGATAACAAAAGAATGAAAAAAAAATCAGCATGCAAAAAGTTATACTTATAATAATTGATTTCATACATTGTTCCAGACATTGTTCAGAATAGATACTAAATTGAGTATGCTAGTTGACAAACAGAATCTATCTTATCTTTCTCAAACCCCTTTGCACCATTAGATAGCTAGGTGTACAACTGTTGGTGGTCAGTTCCTACTGTGATAATATACTGCCTGACCAATTATCCAATTCAGCTGAAGGAGGCTCAGATTTGAGCCTGGATTTTGAGGCTATTCCTTACAGTGTATTATCCGCTAAATATAGTATCATTGCACCATAACATAGATCGTGTATTTCTCTATTCTGTTTAGTTAAAGAGCATGTACAGTCGTCTGAATAGCTCTTTGAAACAGTCAGATATTGTACATGATCTTTCTTGTCAAAAAACGTATTACTACTCCATGTCATCATCACCATCATCATCATCATCATCAACATCATCATCCTCATTATCATCATCATTTCAGAAATAAATTCGATTTTTTGAATGTTTATGGAATTATGAATACTTCGGGTCTCTTGCAAAGTAAGTGAAGGTTAACTTTGCAAGAGACCCGAAGTATTCACGATATCATGAACATTCCAAAAATTGAATTTATTGCTTATAAATACATTTTAGTATAAATATCTACAATATAGAGATTATTTATAAGCTAGGAAACAAGACATAATTTTTCAGCGCAGTTCATTAAAATAATTTCCCACTATAAAAAGATTGGCTATAACATTAATGTATTGCAACAGACTGCATCCTTGGTGGCCAATCACGGTTGGCAACTTTGCTTTCCTCTTTAATTGCACGCCGGTGGGTCGGACTTCAGACTCTATGATGGTTCCGACTTAAATACTTATCTATTAATGAGATGGTAGGGGCCTGATGCTTTGGTTGTTTGTCGGGCCCACCGGGGTTTACCTGTTGGATTTCTTTTGCTCAGGTATTCAGTTTTATTTACTTTTGAGTCCTTATCTTTGCGTTATCTCCTTGTTATATCTTGATTTATATGTTTTAGGCAATGATGCATTGATAAGTTCGGGGTCTTTCATGCAAACCAAATATCTATGTGTCTTGATCCACATCTGAATTAAGGGTGAGGTTGGCGCGCCGTTAAACCGGTTTAAGCCCTCCTGTAAAATATTTTACTGACCGTTCCAAGGCGGTACTTCTTGTGTGGATCTTTTACGTTTTTTGTTCTGTCTTGTGTTTGCTATGTCTTTGTGCGCGTCTGTTTATATGTACTTTGTAGTCACCTGCTGGCAAAAAGGGCTGACCTCTTGGCTCTCGTTTGTGGTATCTAATTGTGAGTTTGTTACTTTCCCATTGGTATCCTGGGTCGGGTGTGGTACTTGATTGTATCGATTCCTGATCTGTGCACCCTTACTTACTTGTATTTAACATGTAATTGTATTTGGTTTTGTTGTAGTGTAAAATGGAAAAAAATGGAAGGGCCAGTGTTAACACGGACAGCCAATGGAGCAAACAAGAAGCTTGTTTTGCACGTGCGACTGAGGTGTGGCTCGTTGTCAATCACAACACCAGTGTCTCTTCTGGCGAACGAATTCGAAGTTTGAAGCGTTATACACGAACAAGTGAGCTTGGCAGCTGTCAATCAATTTGTGTCATTCATGAGGCTATGAACAGTTGAAAAATCTTAAGATTCATTAAAGGCTTGCTTTGAAAATAAAAATACTTAAAATATTCTTTTTAATTTGTTTCAAATTTTTACTTTTTCCATCCATACCTTGTTCGTATGATACTGGCTGACGCTTATGACCCACAAGAGTTGATGCGTCATTAATGCCCCAGTCACACACACACTTACGGACTCTGCGGATGATACGTAAAGCCCATCCGCATCGATCCGTGCATTCCGTAACTATTTGTAACAATACGTATCTCATCCGCAGACTACGTAACAGTTCGTATCTTATCCGCAAGACCCGTTCCATACGCGCCCAAATTTTGAAAAATATCAAAAAAGTTCTGCAGATGAACAAAACGAAATAATACGTAACTCTAGGCATTCATACGTAAGTATACGTATCGTATCCGTATCTTATCCGTAACTAAACGTATCAAAACCTATCACTCCGCAAACGACCCAGAGTTGAGGACTGATACAGATTTATTCGAATCGTACCTTTAGTAACGGTTAGTTACTATCTCGTTCAGCGAATTGTTATGGACGGTTACTTTCAGAAGCGTTTTCACACGGAGAGCTTGCGTTCCAATATGGACAGATACCTGTTAATGCAGATCGTTGCGGACAGTTGCGAATAGTTGCTTTCGAATATGGATAAATACGTATTGTTACGACCTCTTGCGTTCTTAGCATTCTGGGAAGGTTTTAAGAACTATATGTTTTTTGTGTAGTATTGGCATCAAATCAGTTATCAGTTTTACAGCCATGAATAATGAACAAAGACTGCTCATGCTGAGACTAAGCCAGTCCAACCATCTATTCACAGCTCTTGCACCTGCGGGTGGCACGTCGTCGGTAAAGGAGGTGGTGGGTTTGCCGCTGGATCTCACTTAGGCCAGAACAAGGGGCGTATTGAAACCTCATGATGCTCTTTAGGAACGAGGATGTGGTGGCGTTCCGCAACTTTACCCGCCTCAGCCCTCAGTTGTTCAAAGACTGGGTGAAGCGACTCACGCCAAGACTTTGCAAGGAAGACACATGGTACAGAGACTCGCTGGAGGTTGCACTGAAGGTGGCAATAACACTCCGGCACCTCGCCACGGGGAACAACTAAACGTCTTTGATTTATCTATTCTATGTTCCACAAAACACCACCTCCCTTTTAGTCCAAGACGTCTGCCTGGCCATTTGGGATGAATATGGCGATGAGGTGGTCAGCATCCCTACGACAGCTGAAGGGTGGAAGAAGATTGCTGCAAGTTACTCCAGCCGATGGAATTTTCATCATGAACTAGGTGCCTTGGATGGCAAGCACATTCGCAAACGGTGTCCTGCCAATAGAGGGTCCCAGTTCTACAACTATAAGAGGTACCATTCAATTGTGCTCCTTGCGCTCGTTGACGCAAACTACAGCTTTACGTTGGAGCCCCAGGAGCAGCAGCTGATCGACATTGCGAGACACAGTCATAGCCAACTCTGTCCATATCCCACAACAGGAACCTCTGCCAGGTGACGACCGGCCCATACCGTATTTCATAATCGGGGACAACGCATTTGCTCTCAACGAGTGGATGATGAAGCTGTTCGCTTCAGCACCTCTGGGACAGGACGAGCGGGTTTCAATCATCGCCTTTCTCGCGCCAGAAGATGTGTTTAGAATGCCTTTGGCATACTGGCCAATCGCTGGGGCTGCCTACTCACAACCCTTCGACAAGAGCCTCAGAATGTAGAGATCATGGTGAATGCGTGTATTACACTTCATAATATGCTGAGGACGGCGGGCGCAGATGATGCTGGATGCTGGAGCTGGCATAGTAACAGTCAGCATTTTAGGTATCTATTCGCATGTACTCGTATCTAAAGGTAATAGAAGGTAATGTAAGGGACGTTGTCCGTATCTATTGGTATCTGTCCGCAACGTGTAGGTTCAAAGTAACGCATCTAACCGTTGACATTCGCATTTATCCACAACCATCCGTATCTACCCGCATCTATAGGTAACTGCGCCTCAGGAAATTAGGCCACGCCCTCGATTTTTCTGCGGACGACTGCGGTTTGATCCGTAACTCTCCGTTAAAGTCCGTAAGTGTGTGTGTGACTGGGGCATTAGCATCAAACAATCAATTTATTAATCAATCAATCAATCAATCAATTAATCAATCAATCAAACAATAAATCATTCCTTGCGTACTGGAGTGACCATGAATTTTCTGACGCACAGTGCCGACCCTTAAAATTTTGTTTGCAACTTTTCCCGAGGTCTTGTGACTAAGTGTTCTGTACTGACCGGCTCTTCCTCGCGGTGCCAGGGTTATTCTGCAGTGTGTGATTGTGGTATGTCCTGATCATGCTTACTTACTTTCTTGTAGGCACTTTTCTAAGTTAGGCCTTCTAAGTTTATCCTAAGTATCAAAACAGATGTGTTTTCGTGGAGGAGGCAGGCTCTGCACTTGGTGTTCTTATTTGCCATTCTGACTGAAAATGTGTAGGCATTTCTGTAGGAAAATGCATCTTGGTTTAACTGTTTGTTTTCATTTGCTCCGGTATTCGGTTGTATGATTATCTTTGTTTATCTCCTTTTTATATAGAGGTTCTGACAGGTTTGCTCGTGTTTTTTTTGAATTTATGAAACTCGTTGGGGGAAAGAGATAAAATGCAAGGCTTGCCGAGCATTTTATCTCTTTTTCACAACGAGTTTAATAAATTCAATAATAAAAGAGTACGAATGTCAGATTCTATTATCATATGACATTAAGATTATTTTGCCGTTAAAACGTTATAATTTTGTCATTACACAATGTGCTGTAGTTTTAATTTCTTACTTAGATAGCCGTAAAAAATACAGCGGGAACAACTGTCATTTGTTGTGTTCTGAGCCAGGAATTACAATGCCTCCTTAGAGTTAAGGAAGACTTAGGTTAAGCATTGATTTTTCAGGCTGCGAAAAATAACATTTAAAACTGATTAAAAGTTTTAATTTTTCTGAAGATCACAATTATATCTTCGACCACAAATGCCATATCGATCCAGGCAATTTATTGAGCATTTAATAAAGCATGTTGATATATCAATACTTAACTTAAGTCTTGCTTAACTTTAAGGAGGCATTGTAATTCCGGGCTCTGGTGTTAAAGAATACAGGGGCATATACAGTTGCATTATTTTATGCTAAAGGCTCCCTATTGAAAGTACATGTAACTCTGTGCGTGAGTTCAAATTCTCGGAAACCACTGGGCCAAATTTCATGTGGAGCCACCATGGGATAGGGTAAGCTTATTCAAATGATTTAGGTCATTTATTGTTATTCATTATTGTCGACAACCCCCGGGGTCGGGGTGATTTAGGAGGGATTTTACCACAAATTTGGCCCCACAGTACTGGGCTTTTAGTAGGGCTTTGGAAATTGAAAAGTTAAAAGCCCCGCTATTCCCCAGCTCGAGGGGGCAGGCAATACAAATGACTGGTGCATAATTTATGGCAGTGATTTGTGATGCAGACCCAGATCAGACTGCTTAAGGAGGAGCATGCTGCTCTGCTTAAGGAGGAGCATGCTGCTCGTATTCTGCGCTGTTTTTCATTACCACTCTGTGTTTTGATGGCATTTCTAATTGATAGAACCTCATCTCGAGTTAAAGGGTTTTCATAATAATGACTTACCTGGATGGATGGTGTTGAGCCAGACCAGACTGATTCGGGAGTGGTCTGATTAGGTTCTTCTCTGTTTGCACTCTGTCCGTACCTTTTAGAGGCAATTTTCTCGATGATAGAAATTCTTAACCCTTTATTTCTAGTGTCGTCTGCTGATAACCTTTGCAAACAGTTTAGATCCAGATCAGACCCGACGTTTGACACTCTGAAAGTTGATTTTGAAAAAAAAAATCACCAGACGACAAAAAAAAATGAAAAAAAAAAAAAAAATAGTAGGTAAAGAGTTCGTTCGAAATATATGGTATTCTCAGTAATTATGGTATTGAGTGACAGAGGGTTAGTCCAGTTTTAAATTGATATGCAGATGTTTATGTCGTGGTGTTTCAACCAGAAGTACAGATGGTTGGGCCCTCGCCAGAGTGCTTCTAGCAGCAACCTTTAACGTAGTTAAAACTTTACAGTCAATTACTATTATATTTCAATATCAAAGAGAGATAATCGCTGTAGTTCAATACTAAACATATGAGTATAGTGCTTGTCCTTAGAGCCGTATTGTTATTAGAATGGTTTCCAAATCCATAAATACGGTTTGTTTGAATATTAACATTACATTTAATCAAGTTGATAGAGTGTGCATTTACAAAGTATACAATCAGTGTTTAAAAAGTTAGTGAGTATGGTCAGGAAAAAAACAAAAACACAAACTGCATACCAACCTACGGCAGAATAAGGAAAGTCATCTGAACACCGACATCCACAAGACACCAGGAAGACAATTCAGTAAAGTAAAGCAACCAGCTCTCTTCCCCATCAAGATGATTTCAAAACTAGAAAGGACACCAATTACTACATAACAAAACAAGGACCAAAACAAAACCCACACAAACAGTGGGAGAAAAATTAAATAGAATTACAACAAAACTACCGCCTTAGAACCTGACATGATTTTCTTGGCAGAAACAAAGGCCTATAAGTAAGACTGGCTTAATATTGATGGGTACTCTTGTATCTCAAATTGTCGCTCAGAGAAGCTAAGTGGGCTAAGAGGAGAAGTAATAAAAATATGATAAAAAATAAAGTGGGCATTAAAATTATTGGCACTTCTCAAACTGATATGACATGTATGAAATTTGAAAGAATTTCTTTAAATTTATGAAATACTTATATATGTGACATTTATGTTTCACCTGTTGTAAATATAGATACTTACTATCAACAGTGGATGATCCTGCCGCTTCAGTCTCTTCTGGAGCACAGATTCCACATGATAATAAGTAGAAGATGTATAAGGAAAATGGAGCCTTGCTCTTTCTTGTAGTTCAACCGGATATATCTTTTTACTCCCCAGGAACACCCCACTTCCGCTCCGGACTACCCAGCAGCTCCACACTTCCGTTTTCTTGATCCGGGCTATCTACCCAACTGAAAAGGGTGCTCTCGCACCACACTCCTCCCTGTTCTAACAATTTAGAGTAGATCATGGGCTCTCACCCAAAAATATAAATACGGGCCTTAAACCCAAAATAAATCCAGGTTCCATCCAAAAATAAAGATACGGGCCATAGACCCAAAATAAATCCAGGTTCCATCCAAAAATAAAGATACGGGTCATAGACCCAAAATAAATCCAGGTTCCAATATCTTTCTGCGCTAAGATGCAGTGAAGCTGATATTTGCTTAATTCTTGAAATTAATATTCTTTTAAAAAGAACCATTTTTGCTTCATAACAAATTACAAAACCTGGTGACAATGAAAAGGGTTACGGGGTAGTCCCCAACATACTGTAGTATATGGATTACTGGTAGAGTCGCTGGCCATTGGTTGTTGTGATATCCAACAACTCCTCCCAAGATAGGAATCTGTGGTGAGCAACCATGCGGGCTATATCGCCCAAATATGCAGGGGTATTGGTCCGGTGATGCCGGCTCACTGGCATATATGGAGAGTCGGTTTCCAGCAGGATTCTGTCATTAGGGACAGCTCTCAGGCCTTCTAGTTGCGGATCGTTAAATGACGACACTTTGGCTGTGAACCCGAAATGGCAATTTGGGAAGTCCTCCAACCAATTCTCTACATCAACACGTCTGCCAGTAAAACAATGCAAATGGATTTTTTGGTCCCTGGAACAGGCTTTCCGAACATATTGAAGGCCGGTATTAAGAACATCCGACGAGTGTACTTCTGAATACCCTCTCAGGTGCAGGACCAAAACTTTGTCTGGGTGACAAAAGGTTAATAACCGTTGGAAAGTTCTCTCTTGCTCATCCAACAAATAATCTGGAACAGTTCGATCCAAACCAATTTCCCCTAGAGCGGCTACAAGTGGGTTGGACTGGACTAATGTCCTTACTTGATCCAAATATGCATCGTCATGATTAAAACTTTTAGGGTGAAGACCCACAGCTACCTTCCACCTTCCGTCCATTAAAGGGATGCTGAGCGTTGTTCCCGGGTCGCAGAAAACTATGACCCCTCCTATCAGCGTGACTGGGTTATTGGGAGCAGGTGCCAATGGTTCTCTAAGTATATCATTCAACGTCACTGTAGAAACCTCATTCACGCCCCAAAGTTCTCGGGCTGTTCGGTCAAGGTGAAAATGGCTGTCGAAAGCAGCTGGTGGACCTGGTTGAGGAACTAGTGGTTGATTTCTTGGTGGACTCTGTCGTTTGGGTCTGCTTGTAGCTTGAACCAGTTCAGCATGTTCAGGAACTCGTAGTTCACTCCGTGGGGGACTCTGTTGTCTGGTGGTTTGAAATGATGTAGCCGATGGAGCCTGGGTTATCTGAACTCTCTCAATGGTGTTTACACCTGGTGAGTCTTGTTGAGCACGATCAATAACTATGCAGATATTTTCCGGCTGTCTGGGATGCAGAGTGGTGCAGCTCGGGCTTTGCCCCTGATGATAAGTTTGGAAGAATTCTTCTCGAGTACTGTCGGGTAGCTGACCCAGCAAATAAACAAAGATTCTCCAATATACTAAACACGCTGGAGAGTTGACTTGAGGGAAGATCTCAAATTTATCGGGAATCTGCCATCTAGCAAACTTGCACAAAGCTCTGATATCAAGTTGAAGGGGAACCCAAATGCCAGCATAAGCGTGAATAATATCTTGTAGTCTAGAGTTCACATGATTCATGAGGGTATAAGGGGTTGCATTTGGACCCAACAGGCTCCGGGCCAACTGTGTTAATCCATTCAATCTTTGTCTATGGGTATTACCCAGTGCTCTATCTTCAGGTTCTAACTGAACAAATAGACTCGGCATGTGAGTTGACTGGACATGGTCCTTCATATAGTTGGTCACGGCACCACATCTTGGCACAGGACAATCTTGGTAACGGCTTGACTGTCGACCCTTCTTTGCAGTGGGTTCCACCACAATCTTATCGGTGATTGGCCGCTTCCTAACCATATTTTCGGCCGGTGGTGCTCTTACTGGTGAAGGACGACTACGTCTTAACACTGTTGAACGGGATTCTTCCCTGTTGGAATGACTTGTTCCAGCTCTAGACGTGGATTGACGTGATGCATCTTTATGTGCGCGGCTAGTCACTGGGCCTTTGCCCTTATCTTGATGAGGAGCACGTACTGGAGAGTAAGGACGACTCTTCCGCGATGACTTTCCGGGCTGTTGCCCATACTGACTTCTTGAAGATCTTATAGGAGATCTCGAAGGCCTATGGGTTTCCTCCCTTCTCTCATCGGACCTGGAGATCGACCTTATGTCTTTTTCTTTAGCTTCTCCAATCCTCCTATTGACACTAGTCGGGCGATCGGCCCTAATAAGTTCCCAAGGGTCTGGGACAGGCACAACTTGCACATCCATTTGGCTTGTTGAAGCAGCATCTGTCCGTAGGCACGGCAAATCCTGCCCCTCCACCACGACACGCCTATCCTTCGCCATTCCTGATGTGGACTGTACGGTTGAAGTTGGTGGCTTGGTTTTTCTGCGTCCAGAGATGAGGGGTTTTCCCGGGTTCCATCTACAGAGGTGGGTATCAACCCAATTTTCCGGGAGACATAGGACGGCCATCCTTCTGGCTTCGTACAGCCAAGAGCAGCTGTTGTTTTTCTTTGCCAGGTCATACTGGCCCATGACGAGTTCCGCCAATATGTCCCTGTCCTGGACAATTCCGATCTGGTTGAAAAGCTCTCTTGGGTCCATCAACACATCATCAAAGTTTCGGAGACGGACCTCCTGGACAACCGTTTCCGCTCTTATTCTTTGACGTCTGGCCACTTCAGTCTCTGGCGATGAAGGTCTATTGGTGACCCGTGTACGATTGAAGAAATTATCAGCATGTCTTCTCATGGTTTCCAGTTTTCTATCGGTCTCCAGCTCTTTCTTACTATTTCGTACTGGAGACTGATGAAGGGTAGTCCCAGAGTGGCGGGAAGATGGGGAGTCTTCAAGGTATTGGCTGTAGATTTCCGGCCAGTTTTCGGGAGTCCTTGGCTCCCCCTCCAAAGTAAAGGGGTGATTCCGTATCCGGTCCTCGGGCTGTTGCCCAGTTTCCATGCTTCCGGCAGATTGGGAAGGATCTTGATCGGGCTGCTGCCCTATATCCCGGCTCCCTGTAGATAGCGAGGGATCTTGATCGGGCTGCTGCCCATTGTTCTGGTCTGTGTGATCTGACCAATGGCTGTCTCTTTCCATTCCTGAAAATAGAAAGAGTATTTTAGTACCAAGTTAGCAGCCATAAGCACCGTTACCCTTTTTGGTAACTGAGGCGCAACCTGGGCACTTGTACTTTTTAATTTGCATGACATCGTTGGTCGTCACTCCCACACAAGTGCCATGAAACCATTCAGTGCAGAAATCGCACTGTATCATCAAATCGCCCCTGTCTGGATTCCTGCAAATACAATAAACGGGCTGATGAGTGCCCACACTGAAATGGTCTTGATCTCTTTTTAGATTTTCTTTGAAATTGTACTGGCACCTCTCTAACCAATCTGGCAACTTTCTATCCCTACAAGGTTTGAGACGATCATGATTAGCTGTAAAAACCACATTGATTAGTTTCACCCTGTAAAGGTAAGATGTAAATCGGTTTATAACAATTCCCGGGCCTTTCCAGGGATGACCCAACTTCTTGCATTGGCCCTTAATTGTTGCTGTGTCTAAAACATAAATTAAATCCCCGACATCATACACCCTGCTGAAAATCTTAAGATCATAATCCCGTTTCATTCTTGCTTGTGTGGTTTTGAGACATTTCCTGGCCGTATCATGCGCTTTTTTCAGAGACTTTTGCAAATGGGCAACATGCTGATCAGTCGACCACTCAGTAATTTTCATTGGGAACAGGAGGTCCACGGGCTGATTTACCTCCCTGCCCAGCATCATCATGTTAGGTGTGTATCCGGTACTTCTATTCACGGACGACCTCAATGCCCCAGCTATCTGTGCTATATGGAGATCCCAGTTTTTCTGTTTCCCATCAACGAAACATCGGACCGCATCCATTATGGTACGGTTAAAACGCTCCACTTGGCCATTGGCCGATGGTCTGTATGGGGTTGTCCTGGTCTTATGTATCTGCATCGCTTTACACAAGGCAGCAAACAGCTTACTCTCAAAGTTTCTACCCTGGTCACTCATGATCTGGAACGGGTAGCCAAATCTGGAAAAGAAGTCATTCACTACTGCATAAGCTGTAACTTCCGCAGATTGGTTAGGTAGAGGGATACATTCCACCCATTTTGTAAACTGGTCTACGACCATAAGAACATGTTCGTTCCCTCTCTCAGTTTTGGGTAATGGACCCAGAAAATCAAGGTGTACCCTCTCTAGTGGCGCCCCAGCATGGTATAATGTAAGCGGACACTTTGCATTTCGAGCAGGTTTCTTGTTCCGGTTGCATATATCACAGGTAGCCACAAAGTTTGTTACCTGCTGAGCCATTCCATACCAGAAATATCTGTATTTAACTCTGGCCATGGTACGTTCTGCGGACTGGTGACCTGATGAAGGGATTTCGTGGCACATTTCCATAACTAACTCTCGAAGACTATCTGGTATTACTAAACGTTTCGGCTGGTCCTCGAACTTGGGTCGTTTCCACAAAAGATCATCTTCCAAATAGAATAGCTCTTTGTTTATCCAGTAAAACTTCGCAGCTGGACTTGCGGACACCAAAATGTGCTTCTCGGGTTCAACCCCTTCCTTGTCCACTAACCACTTGCATAGAGTTTCTAAATCTTTGTCTGTCTTAAGTCCCTCTCTTACTTGATTGATGAGATCAGGAGGACAATTAGTTGAGACCTGTGATATTCGACCTGGTTCGGAGTTTACTCCAGCATCAACTTCTTCATCTTGGAGGCATACATCTTCCATATGAGGACAACAGAGAATAGTTATATCTCCATCTTCTTGCTTAATAAGGTCCAGGTGACACTCACCAAAATCTTCTGGTTGGTCGCAGTGATCTTCGATCTCCCAAGGCCACACTCTTTCAACATCCTTCAGCTCTTGTACTGCCGCCTGATCTTGTTCTTCACTGTTAATAGGTCCCTCGACTACGGACTCGACCGCCATCTGACGACATGTAAGTGCCACAACATCGTCTACATCTTCTGTAAAACGGGACCATTTTTCATGTGCTCTGGTACACTTTGTGCATCCCCCACAGGGTAAATCTTCAGGTTTTACCCCTAGACGGTAATTATTGCAGCTACCCAAATCCTCAGACTGGATTCTTGACAGCGCATCTGCATTTTCATGTTTTCTACCTGGACGATGCTTTACAATGAGGTCATACTGACTGAGCTCTTCCAGCCACCGGGCTAGTTGCCCATCAATTTCTCTGAAATTTAACAGCCAACGTAGGCTATTATGATCAGTCCGGACCAGGAATTGTCTCCCTAAAAGATAATGGCGAAACTGCCTGGTGAAGCGGACCAGAGCCAGAAGCTCCTTTCTAGTGGTGCAATAGTTTAACTGTTCAGGGGTCAAAGAAAAACTACCATAAGCTATGACCCTCTCCTCGCCCTGCTGCAGTTGAATCAGCTCGGCACCAATGGCGTAATTTGATGCATCTGTATCTAAAATAAAGAAATCATTATTATTGGGTAGACCCAGCACTGGTGCGGTTGTAAGTGCCTTCTTCAGTTCCTGGAATGCCTCTTGGTGTTCTGATTGCCACTGGAAAGCTTGTTTTCCAGTTAACCTGTAAAGAGGAACAGCAATTTCAGCAAAACCCTTAATAAAGTTTCTATGGTAATTTACCAAACCTAGGAACTGTTCAACCTCCCTGGTATTCTGTGGCGCTTGCCAATCTAGAACTGTCTTAATATCGGTTTCCGTCAGCTCGATGCCATCTTCACTGACTAGTCTACCTAAAAAATCGACTTTCCTCTGAAACAGAATGCATTTCTTTGGTTTGAGCTTGAGCTGATGCTTTCTGAAACGCAACAACACTTCACGTATATGGAACAGGTGTTCCTTAAATTTGGATCCCAAGACCAGTATGTCATCTAAGAATGCCAAAACTATACTCCACATTAAACCGCGTAAAACTAAGCTCATTACTCGGGCATAAGTCGCAGGTGCATTGCAAAGTCCGAAGCCCATGCGGAGGTGCTCAAACAGGCCATACTTAGTGATGAAGGCTGTCTTCTTGCGATCAGGTTCGCTGATTGGTATCTGCCAATAAGCAGAGTTGGCGTCCAACTTTGAAAACCACTTATTTCCGGCCAAAGTATCAAGACAATCGTCTACCAGAGGTAGAGGAAAAACATCTTTAGTAGTTACAGAGTTTAAAGCCCTATAATCTACACACCACCTTACGGTGCCGTCTCTTTTTCGGACCAGAACCGGGGCTGAGGACCATTCTGAAACAGAAGGCTGGATAACTCCAGCTTTAAGCATCTTTTCTAGATGGACTTCCTCCTCATTCGCAAACCGAGCAGGTGTCCTTCTCATTCTTTGCTTAACGGGTTTAGCCGACCCAGTATCAATGTCATGTGTTATATCAGAGAAACTACCCAGATCAAACTCGGACTTTGCAAATACATCCTCAAACTCGATTAATAAATCTGCAAGCTCATCTTGTTCTTCTGGGTTTAAGTGTTCTATTGATCTCTGAAAAAGATCTCTTAAATGTTCGGGCATTGCCCTTGAATGATCTGACCCGGGGGATTCTCCATCTCCGTCTGGCAGAACGGCATCACGGGCTAATGCCCCAGGTGAACTTGATTCATCCTCATCTCTCTCCCCCTTCATCAGTACAATTTTGGACACATTCACACTGCTTCCCTTATTGGGTTCTAACTCAACATTGCAGTTTATGTCTGATGATTGTGTTATGGTGTCATTAGTGTCTGAAGAATTCTGAACCTCACTAATCTCTTCAGGTTCGTCTCGTGGAACAGTCAAAATACTACATACAGGTGAAGCCTTTGCGATCTGACTGTTATTTTTCAAGTTAATGTAATGATCCGTTAAGTTTAACATACATACGTGAGGGGTAGACCCCGCCGCATGCAGTGTCCTAGGTATGACTACCTCCAAGTCCTCAACGGGCTCAATCATATATTCTGTCAATTTTTCAGCAATTTCACATTGAAGGCGTACTGCTGAATTAGGAGGAATTCTAGTGGTTTTTCGAATGGTGACCTTTGCCACTTTGTTATCTGACTTAACCACTTCTATAGAGACCCTCTCTCCCTTCTCTCTAAAAACCATGCATCGGTCATTCAATTCCAGGTCTACTTTTTGTCTGAGTAGAAAATCCAAACCTAATAACATATCATCCTGAATAGGAGCTACATACACTGTTTCAGGAAATATGTTTTTCCCTAACTTTAACTGCACTGGTCCTACTACGAAGCCTTGCATAGACAAGTCACGTCCTGCTGTGTACAGAGTTACTCTTCTCAGACATGGCGGTTTTGGATCCATTTCATTAAAAATCCTGTCAGAAATAATAGTTACTTCTGCTGCTGTATCCACTACTGCTTTTACTGGCACATTCTGCAAGATAATGGATACTCTTAGCATGGAAGATGACATTAGCTGACAAATCACTACATCTTTCCACATGCTGGTATCTACTTCCGTCTGGTCCAATGACCTCTCATCTGTATCACCTAAAATGAAGCTGTTTAGATCATTGGCCTTGTTGTTACCACCGGGGTCAAACCCCTGCATTCCGGAGTCATCCTCCTCTTTCATCCATATAATACCCTGGGGTTCTCTTTCGGACCCCTCCCTATTTTGCTCACCAGATGCTTCATCCTCTGAGCTAACTGTTTGTTTATATTTAGGGACACTCCCCTCATGGTGGTTTTTTGCGGTGTCCAGCACCAAGTCTTTGGGAGTTGATGTGCCAAATTTTTGCATATCCACCCCCTCGACCCAAACTTCATAGCCCCCCAACTGTGAAGGCTGAGAAATTTTATTCACCTGTCCAGTCTCGTCTAAGTCTAATGGTAGGCCTTCTAATTGACGGGTCGCACTTAGGCCTCCTGGTCCGACCCACTGGTGTTTAAATCATCAGGGGTTACTTGTTTTGCATTAAAAGAAACCTTCTTTTTGTTGGGACAATCACGCTTAAAATGGCCTTCTTCGTTGCAATTGAAACAGCGTACAGGTGACAATGACTTTCCCCATTGGGCTCCCACTGTGGAAGGTGAAGGAGACCTACTCCTGTAATTTCTCTCTGTAGCGGATTTAATATCCATAGCATCCACCAATAATTTAAGGGTTTTCTCTATATCTGCCAATCGTTCATTAGTGCCTGTATTTTTACTCTCTTTTGGGCTGCCTGCTGATGGATAGCTAGCCCTCGAACCTGTATATGTGTACCTTTCTCGTTGTGGTGGGCGTGATCCCCTGATTGACTGGTAATTTTGGGGTTGACTGGCAACTAAATTTTGGGGTTGGCTGGCAACTAAAGTTTGTGGGTAATTTTGGGGTTGACTGGCAACTAAAGTTTTTGGGTCCGTTAATGCTGTTGCATAAACGTTGTAATCGGGAACTTCCCATGATTCAACTTCTCCCATCTGTCTCGCATATCTGGGCTTGGCTTGAAAAATTTGGTGGTTAAATTGATACCACTTAACTGCATCGATCGCATCTTCCATGCGGTTAAACATTTTGTTTACCACATACATTCCCGCATTTTTATCAAAGCACCCATGACAGAAACGCATAACTGCCTGTTTTTGTATGTGCTCGTCGGGTAAGTTCTTATAAGCCTTAGTGGCCAAAGTAAGTACCCTGTCCGCCCATTCCTCCATTTTCTCATCCTTATTTTGGAACGAATTCATGAATGCCAATTGGGAGGTTTCCGCTAATTCACGAAATGCAAATCGGGCTTTCATTTTCGCGATTACGTCATAGTATTCCATCTTGGGTGACCGTTCATGCAATGTAGCATAGAACTCTGATGCTTTACCCTCTAACACATACATCAATTTAGTTTTGCATTGGTCAGCCGACCAGTGTTTCTCGTCTGCGTAATTGTTAAACTTGAGATAGAAAGCCTCCCAAGTTGTCTTAGCTGGGTCAAACGTAAGAGATTTAGGTAGCCAATCCGAACTAGACTGTTTGATGTTTGGTTGTGTTTGGCGCTGCGTTGTGTTCGACCCGGAAGTTTGGTTGAGTGCAGTGGGTTGATTTAGCAGAGTTGCTTGATTAAGCATTGTTGGTTGATTAACCGGTGCAGATTGGTTGAGTACTGTGGGTTGTGTTAGCATTGAGGGTTGATTAAGCATTTGTGGTTGATTAATCATTGGTGGTTGATTAAGCATTGTTGGTTGATTCAGCATTGGTGGTTGATTAAGCATTGTTGGTTGATTCAGCATTGGTGGTTGATTAAGCATTGTTGGTTGATTCAGCATTGGTGGTTGATTAAGCATTGGTGGTTGATTCAACATTGTCGGTTGGTTAAGCAGTGTTGGTTGATTCAGCGGTGCAGACTGATTTAACACCGTAGGTTGGTGTGATAATGTTGGTGGGACAAAAACACTTGGTTGAATAAATGAGAATGGCTGAGTTGATGCAACGGGTAAAAACCCAGGTTCAGTCTTAACATTTGAAGGAACACTCTGGTTAGTGCCTTGATAGAACTGAATAGGGGGCCCATTATTAAACTGTGGTTGATATTTACTGGGATCAAACCGGGCATCCCTATTGGGCTTTTGAAATATAGGGTTCTGTAGACCCTGCTGAGATGCTAATGAATAACCGGGATGTGCCCCACTCAAATTATCTGGCGTTGGGCTGCTGTACTGACCCCATGACTGATTTATACTTAACTCACTGGTTTGACTACTGCTAGTTGCTGTAATTGGTGGATTGAGATATTTTGGTGGGGGTCCCGCCAAACTGGATTTGGCTATAACTTGGTCAACAGTAGAGGCCATTGGGTTCATAGTAACAGTTGACGAAATAGGGTTAATAGTACCCGGTGGTGCATATGGTTCAAAGTCAATTTGGTCCAATAAGGTTTGTGTTACACTCAAATATTGAATTTGTTCAAGATCTTCTGGCTTGATGTTGCCTAGTCTGTCTCGCAAATTTAATATTGCATCAGTAAGGGCTCTTCCAATGCCCGGGAGATTCATAAGCTCTCTTGGCGAGCAATAATTTATCTTAACCTTGTCAGACGACATGTTTCTTCAAAACTGCCGAGTAAGTTTGTAACACAATAAACAACACCGATCAGCCTGATCTTTCCCCCTTTTTTTTTTTTTTTTTTTTTTTTTTTTTTCTTGGTGGCGTGTGTGTAGCCCCAATTTAATAAGCAATAGTATTGCTTAAAGCACCGAAATCGGATTAAATATTCCACGCGATATAATGCAATAAATTCAGTGGCAGAACTTTTTAGAAAAGTTTTTGTCACGAAATCGCATGAAATACAATGGGTAATAACCCAACGACAGGTTCGTCTAAACCGCGAAAAAAGGAAGAATTTCCGAAATTACAAAAAGCAGAAAAAATTGCAAATAATCTTCAGTGTAGCAGTCCTGGACATCTGAAATTATATCAGCAAAAAATTCCACATGGTTAGGTTATCAACAAATGGGCCTTAAAAAATTGAAAATTTTAAACCAAGTCACAAAAAAGCACAGAATTACATAAAATTAATTGTGCTATGTAATTATTAAAGGTGCCTTGGTAATATGAGTATTGTGAATAGGGCCCAACGTGAAGAAAAAATAGAGTCAAAATTTGCGGGAAGACGGACAAGTCAGAATTTCAAAAATTGCAATATTTGAAAGAAAAAATTTAGATACAACAAATAAAAGGACCTCGAAGATTCAATTCAACCCTTAGATATCACAATTACAGCCGCACACTACCTCGTGCTTTTGCAAATGGTCTTTATCTCTTTGAATGTCTACGCAACAAGGGGCCGATATATTTGGTGAAAAATTACAAAAAGGAAAGAAATCCGTAGTTTTCCATCGTCGCCACTGTTGTAAATATAGATACTTACTATCAACAGTGGATGATCCTGCCGCTTCAGTCTCTTCTGGAGCACAGATTCCACATGATAATAAGTAGAAGATGTATAAGGAAAATGGAGCCTTGCTCTTTCTTGTAGTTCAACCGGATATATCTTTTTACTCCACAGGAACACCCCACTTCCGCTCCGGACTACCCAGCAGCTCCACACTTCCGTTTTCTTGATCCGGGCTATCTACCCAACTGAAAAGGGTGCTCTCGCACCACACACCAACAGCTTCTGAGTACAATATAAGAGCAGGTATTGTCAAAATAGTATTTCAAAAGCTAAAATCGGACATATTTAACTGATTATAGTGTCATGATCCTGGGAAATAATAATGACTATGTAAATTGCAATAAACTTGACTTTATGTCTCTTGCGCCAAGGACTTTCGGAACCTGAATTCTATGGTGACTTGGTGTATAAATTGGA
Organism: Loripinus fragilis; assembly: GCA_964019695.1. Lineage (NCBI taxonomy): Eukaryota > Metazoa > Mollusca > Bivalvia > Lucinida > Lucinidae > Loripinus > Loripinus fragilis. The sequence continues at coordinate 100,711,367 of OZ026518.1, forward strand.
GACGATTGTTGGCTTTGAAAATTTTTCAGCGAAGTTCATTAAAATATTTTCCCATTATAAAATGATTGGCTATGACATTAATGTATTGCAACAGACTGCATGCTTGGTGGTCAACCCAATCACGGTTGGCAACTTTGCTTTCCTCTTTAATTGCATGCCGGTGGGTCGGACTTCAGACTCTATGATGGTTCCAACTTAAAGACTTATCTTTTGATGAGATGGTAGGGGCCTGATGCTTTGACTGTTTGTCGGGCCCACCGGGGTTTACTTGTTGTATTTCTTTTGCTCCGGTATTCACTTTTATTTACTGTTGAGTCCTTATCTTTGCTTTATCTCCTTGTTATATTTTGATTTATATGTTCTAGGACATGATGCATTGATAAGTTAGGGGTCTTTCATGCAAACCAAATATCTATGTGTCTTGATCCACATCTGAATTAAGGTTGAGGTTGGCGCCGTTAAACTGGTTTAAGCCCTCTAGTAAAATTATTTTACTGACCGTTCCAAGGCGGTACTTCTTTTTTGGATCTTTTATGTTTTTGTTCTGTCTTGTGTTTGCTATGTCTTTGTGTGCGTCTGTTTGTATGTGCTTTGTGGTCACCTGCTGGGAAAGTTCTGGCCTCTTGGCTCTCGTTTGTGTTGTCTAACTTTGAGTGTGTCACTTTCCCATTGGTACCTTGGGTCATGTGTGGTACTTAATTGTATCGATTCCTGATCTTTGCACCCTAACTTACTTCCAAGAGGCAAAGACATACCTACGAGTATACAGTCTGGGAAATTATGGTTATCCAGATGCTTAAACTAAAAATCTTTCTATTTTTATTAAACTCCTACGACCAAATGCATTGACAATGCTTGCTCTAAGAGTAGATACTTAATTAGGTGAGTTGCTTAACTTTTCTACGAGTCGATGGGGGGGGGGGCTTTAATAAATTTTCCTGGCGAAGCCTTCGCCCTAGATTCTGCAGTTGTTAAAACCTAAAACAGAAAAATCTTGCTTTTATCGGTATCATAAACTTCGCAAAACCTTTTCTAAATTTTATAGATGATACAATGATTTGATATCTAAATATCAAGTTGGACTTAAATCTCTTTTACGCCAAGGACTTTCGGAACTAGAATTCTATGGTGACTTGGTGTATAAATTGAAGAAGCTTGTTGGCTCTAATAATTTCTCAGCGCAGTTCATTAAAATAATTTCCCATTAAAAAGAGATTGGCTACAACATTAATGTATTGCAACAAACTGCATGTTTGGTGGTCAATCCAATCACGGTTGGCAACTTTGCTTTCCTCTTTAATTGCACGCAGGTGGGTCGGACTTCAGATTATATGACAGTTCCGACTAAAAGACTTATCTATTGTTGAGATGGTAGGGACCTGATGCTTTGGCTGTTTGCCGAGCCCTCCAGTAAAATATTTTAGCGGTACTTCTTTTGTAGATCTTTTATGCTTTTTTCTCTCTCTTGTGTTTGCTATTTTTTAACGATCGTCTGTTTATATGTGCCTTGTGGTCACCTGCTAAGGAAGAGCTGACCTCTTGGCTCTCGTTTGTGGTGCCTAACTTTGAGTTTGTCACTTTCCCATTGGTATCCTGGGTCAGGTCCGGTACTTGATTGTATCGATTCCTGATCTTTGCATCCTTACTAACTTTTAAACTTCACTGTGGGCAAATTTTGATTATGGAGACAGCTTTTAATTATTATTCAATGCAGTTACTAGCTCTGAAACATGTAGAAAATATGTAGAAAAGGGGGCTCCGGCTGCTGTAAGGCAGTAGTTCTGCTGTTGTTTATTCCTTGTTGCTGCTTCTATTGTTTGTGTTTTGTTTTGGTATTAGGGTCTTGTTTTGTTTTGCGGTAACCTGTGTCCTTTCTAGTTTTGCAATCATCTCGCTTGGGAAGGGAGAACTGGTTGCTTTACTTTTGGTATGTTCTGAATGTTATGTCGGTGCCATCTTTCTTTGACTCTTCCTCACGGTGCTATGGGTTGGTCTGCAGTATGTGATTGCGACATTTCCTGGCCATAGTTACATTGAAACTTTTGGTATGTTCTGAATGTTATGTCGGTGCCATCTTTCTTTGACTCTTCCTCACGGTGCTATGGGTTGGTCTGCAGTATGTGATTGCGACATTTCCTGGCCATAGTTACTAACTTTTATGATGAATTATCATAGATAGACTGCATAGGCACAGATAAGGATTTCTTTGAGCGTAAAACTGTAATTATTTCCTTAACCATCAATTTAAACATGTGTTTTGGGTGCTCAAAAGACCCGTCTCAATGAGACGGTTCTTTTGAGTACCCACAGCATATGTTTTGGGTGAGAAATGAAGAAAATAGATTTCGAATATGCACTCTTATCTGGAGGCCTGGATAGTGCTTTCATCAGCCGATCAACTCCTGCCACAGCTTACACAATGTAGACATATTAAACATATACCTGGAGGAGTCTTGTGCAAAAACACTGTTCTACAAAATGACAGCTATGAGATCTTAGACAATGGAGTTGTCCTGTTAATGCGTGAAATCTCCCTAAAAGTCATTTGTGAAAAAGTCAAATTTTCAAACTGTGAGTTTTGAAATAATTTTTGTTACATTGAATGGGCATACATATAATTTATGACTTTTAGGGAGATTTCACACCTTAACAGGACAACTCCTTTGCCTTTTAAAATGCCAGTTTTAGATCCTAGACCATTTCTCCAATATAAGCTTCGATACATTCAAAGAATTTTCAGATGTGATTTTTCTGTGCATTTTATATCATCAAATTTAACAGAATGCCGCCAACTTAATGATGTTTTGGACAGATTCTACTGAAATCTAGGTCTGCTGTTTTGAACCATCAGTTTTTTCACTGGCCCTTATTCTGCGTGGGGTTGGTATCTAATAAGCATTGCTTAATGAATATTTGGTCTTTAGCAAACAGTGCATACCCTAATGAAATACCGCATCATGCGGCATTTCATCTGGGTCTTCACTGTTTGTCATAGTACCCGTTTATGGTGTTCCAGTCCTCAAACGGTTAACGTAACTGATATATACAAACAAAACACATGAGGATCAATCTTTTTATTAAAACTAGAAAAATAAAAACACAGCAAACCAATGCTACATTAAAAGAAGAAACAGAAGGCATTGTGAGGAACGGGACCAATTGAGCATATACATGCATGCGTGGCTACTTATGATTATATATATATATATATATATATATATTAAACATGCATGCGCGACTACTCAGTAAAAGCTTCAGAATCTTTATCTACCTTCCATACCTTGTGCACGAGTTGCGAGGCTAGTCTTAGCCCTCACTGGATATATAATTGTAAAGGACTATGATCGCATAGGCTAGCGTATACATTACATAAATACGTTGTTCTAATAAAATAGGCCAATGTTAATTTCGAACAGCGAATTGACATACCATGCGAAAGAAAAAATTTCATTGATACAAAAAAATGAGAAATATAACGAATCTGTTTGGAGAAAAATAGATGCTTAAAATAAGGAGGAAACTTATTGTAAAACAATTTTAGTACATGTATATAAGGAAATAGAAAATTAAGTTATAATTTTACTTGAGCCTCGTCACGAGAGAATTTGATTTTGATGCATGGGAATTACAAAAGCGAGAGCACCTTACGCATCTACACAGTATGATCCGCACCTTCGATATTTGCCTTCTTGAAATCATAAAAGCAAAAATTGCTACTTGCTAAATTTCAATATTCTAGCTAGTCATGGTATATCAGCAGGCCAGGTTGAGTTTTCTTGGTCGCAAACCCAAATACAGGTTTTCTAACAACAAAGCCCACTAGTAATAGAAATCCTGTCCTTCCTCCACCTCATCCACCAAACTCATATTTATTCGTTATCCGAATTTACCAATTTAAGAAGATAACTAACTGTATAATTCACAGAGTTAGCTATTAATTTCTGAAGCTTTACGTATTTTTGAGGGTTTTTTTGATACTCGGTACTCAGCTTTCGATAGTGACAGACAAGGATAGCCCAGGTCAGTTCCTTCAATATCAGTTTACTTATCACGGCTCTCGATGTCAGCATATGCTCAAAAGGTTCTTACCTCCCAATATAGATAAGATATGGGCCACATGCAAGTATATAATCACGGGCCACTATAGGCCCACCAGCGTTGGTGGATCAAGTTTGGCCCACTTTTATATGCTAACTGGGTATGGTCAAACGATTCTTATCAATATATGGGCGCGCTCAAAATATACTTATCTCCCAATATAAAACAACAACATATGTTTGTCAAATGTACCATTCTGTCTTGTAGGTTTGGTTGAACTATTATTCATTGAACATGTTTCTTGTTGCTATGGCCATTACGAAGACAGACAGTGTTAAGTTGTGAGACGTTATGTGCATTATATTGACCTATGTCTACTTCAAGGAACGTTCAGACCCTTTTTATAAATACAATGTAGTCATCTAATATGTAAACCTCCAATAGACAGAATAATTCACTTAAGTGGCTGCAATTGACATTCACTGCTCAGATTTCGTCTAACATAATAATAGTGTTTTCAGAAAAATAGCAGAGGCTACCAGTGTGCAGTCTCGTCAAACATTTGTGACACACACACACACACACACACACACACACACACACATACACACGATGGGGTTTCAATATTTAATGCAACTGGCAGTGTGTTAATGTTTGGAAGACCTTAAAGTTCCATTCTTTGAAGTTTGGTTCCTGAAAAAAATACCAAGGTCTTTTGCATTTTTACATCAAACTCGCTCAAGAGAGAGAGAGAGAGAGAGAGAGAGAGAGAGAGACAGAGAGAGAGAGAGAGAGAGAGAGAGAGAGAGAGAGAGAGAGAGCTCCAGTTCGAAACTACTTCGTATGAACAGGTTATCTGTATGGTGTCTCTTGATCCAATACGTGTGACACCATGAAAACGTCAATGATTGACCAGTAATAATCCAACTGCGCCAGTGTTTTCTAAGCAGGTGAAAAAAGTTACACAATTTGTGATGAAAACATATATAAATTGGCTATCTATAATACAACGTAGATTCCTTATTCTGTGAAAATGCTTATTTGAGCTGCATTAAATATTGACTACCCACCATATAGGGAAACAACTAGACATCTTGATCCACTGTCTAGATATGTGTCAAGCTGGCTAACAATTTGTATACTGTAAATACGGATGCGGGTATTTTTGCAAACAGTAAAGACCCAGATGAAAAAGGTGACATTTCGACAGTGTATGCAATGTTTGCTTAATCATCAAGTGTTTGCACATTATGCATGCGCGGATCCTGAAAGTTTTGTCAGAGGGGGTCCAAGTTTGACGTGTTTATTTTTTAAGGTGATGAATGGAGAGAGGATCAAAATAGCCCTCATCATTGACCCGCAAGCAAAACGCCATTGGCGCTGGTGTGCCGATGATGGCCCAACATTAAATGCTGGCTTCATAGCTCTGTTGTTTTTAGGGGATCCGGACCAGTATTGCTAAGAAACCCTATATTTTGTGATTTTTCGATGTAGGGGGTAGGAGGAGTCCCGACCCCCTGCCACACCCTCTGGGTCCGCGCATGGTATAACATGTGACCCCTTGCTATGTGCAAGGAGCCATATAAAGTTTATTGAGCCTCGTCGTGAGACAACCTGTCTTCGGGGTTTTCGACAAAGTGAGATTCAAGCCAGCCTGCTCAGCTACAGAGACTCGCTAGAAAATTGAAATTTTGCTCTTAGCAAGTCTATATATGATACTTTGTAAGAAGCTAATAACAAAGTCGCTGATCAGACTGCGCGGATGCGCAGGCTGATCTGCGTCTGTGTTTTCGCAAACCCCCGAAGACAGGTTTTGTCACGACCAAATTGCATCAAACTGATAGAATAATATATTAACCCTTATCCTGCCAATATTTTGTCCTAAAATTGTCATCTGTTTAATACGTCTGCTGCATATATAGAATACTTTGCCATGGAAGTAAACACTATCAGTCCTGATCATACTATCCCAGGGGAGCTAGGAGCAGTCTGATCTTGTCCAATATTGCTTGCGATATAGGCTAACAAAGTGCATGCCCGGATGAGAGAGCAGACGGCAATTGTCGTGAATGGCGAGAAAAGGGTTAGCATACATCTAAATAACATTTCCAAGTATACTATCACTACTGCTTATAATAAAAGTAAAACTGAAAAATAATGATACTCTTAAGTCTTAACATCAAAATATATCAGGACGGATTAGAAAGTATAGATACAAAAATAAACTGTAACGCCATGTTAAAACCTATTTGAAAGACAGCAATCGACTACTCCAGTGCCAGCTGCTGAAATGTTGTTGATGATGTCGTCTGCTTAGGTATATTGCTTAAACAGCAGATTGTTTAAAACTTACATGCAAACAATCTAGACACGACCAGTCTGCTCCATGTGGAGGTATCTGATCATGGTCCACATACCTTGCTACGGAAGCTTAAAAACACCAGCTATGGCAAAGGCAACGGGAGTCTCCACCCGTAACAGATGGGGCAGCTCATTATTTGGATAGACCAGATAATTTGTTGCCTCCTCAGCATTGAATATTAATCTCGGCTAGTCCTCTTGGAACATATCTCAATTAAACAATCACCCAGCACCGAATGTCAGTCCAGGCTGGAACTAATGAAAAAGGGTCAATTAAGAAATCAACCAGCATTGTATATTAGACTAGGCTGGTACTTCTGGAAAAGTACCCAATTAAGATATCACTCAGTACTTAATATCAGCCTAGGCTGGAACTGATGGAAAAGTACCAATTAAGAAATCACCTCGCACTGAATATCAGCCTAGGCTGGAACTGATGGAAAAGTACCCAATTAAGAAATCACCTCGCACTGAATATCAGCCTAGGCTGGAACTGATGGAAAAGTACCAATTAAGACATCACCCAGCACTGAATATCAGTCTAGGCTGGAACTGATGGAAAAGTATCAATTAAGAAATCACCTCGCACTGAATATCAGCCTAGGCTGGAACTGATGGAAAAGTACCAATTAAGACATCACCCAGCACTGAATATCAGTCTAGGCTGGAACTGATGGAAAAGTACCCAATTAAGAAATCACCCAGCACTGAATATCAGCCTAGGCTGGAACTGATGGAAAAGTACTAATTAAGAAATCACCCAGCACTGAATATTAGACTAGGCTGGAACTGATGGAAAAGTACCAATTAAGAAATCACCCAGCACTGAATATCAGTCTAGGCTGGTGGAACTGATGGAAAAGTACCAATTAAGAAATCACCCAGCACTGAATATCAGTCTAGGCTGGTACTGCTTGAAAAGTACCCAATTAAGAAATCACCCAGCACTGAATATCAGACTAGGCTGGAACTGATGGAAAAGTACCAATTAAGAAATCACCCAGCACTAAATATCAGCCTAGGCTGGAACTGATGGAAAAGTATACATTAAGAAATCACCCAGCACTGAATATCAGCCTAGGCTGGTACTGCTTGAAAAAATATCCAAATAAAAATCACCCAGCACTGAATATTAGTCTAGGCTGGTACTGCTGGTAAAGCATCCAATTAAGAAATCACCCAGCACTGAATATTAGTCTAGGCTGGTACGGCTGGAAAGGTAACCATATGAAATTTCACCCAGCACTGATTGACATTTGGATATTTGAAGCCAGACTTTGAGATTATAAAACCTTTTTATGTACAACTCAAATAAACTTGGACTCCATTCTGCTCATAAAATGTGAAATGCCAACCAGCGTTGGTATTCTAACATTTACAATCAAGCTATTTACTACATATGCGTTTTAAAAGCAGGAAAACATCTTTAGCTTTCATTGTTTTGATTTTAATGAGCAGCTGAATCAACAAAAAGTTTTATATACTCGGGGCCTGACCTCCGCTACCCCATGTATAGGTATTACTCAGGTGCGTTATAGAGCTAGGACGACTAGGATATTCACATGGCGTTTCTGTTAGAAACTCAAAAACTAAATAAATCACTATTTACAAACTAAACTAATGTGAGCAAAACATCTAGAAAATAATGCTGAGTCAGAGATTTCTTTTCTCTTGCTAAAATAAAACTTCACCAGTCCGCTTTATGATTGGATACGCTTCAAATGTCCCAAATATGCCTTAAAAGTTATTTTTGAAATGCGGACTTGCGTTTCTGTAAACTCAAAACACAAAAATGCCATATTTTACAAAACAATGTGAGCTGTAACATCAATCTCTTATAATCCTAAACGCATGTTCCACACATTATATGAGCTGGACACAGTCAAAGTACAAGTTGGCATGGAAGCAGGGCGAAGGCTTTGATCAGCCGGAACATCCACTGAGTCTGATCAGAATCGTCACTGTCCGTATGAAGAATCATTGAGACCTTGACTACCCGTAGAGTGCCTAGCGAAGACTCTGATCAGACTGCGCAAGAGCACTGGCTGATCAGAGTCTTCGCTGGGCGCATATACCAAGTTGTACATTTTGCTGCGCCCCTGTTCATATGAAAAACTTGTGCCTGAGTTTGAAGATATTCAATCATGTTGTTAATATGCTTAAACATAAACATGTTCTAAATTATCTCTCTTATATTAAAATGTAGAAACATATATTACGTGTTGGAATTGCGTACTTCAGCAGGACATTAAAAACCTCTGTTAAACTCAGCTAAAATAGAAATGATATATGAAATAAAATGTGAGCTGCGGCATCATGCTAAAGGAAGCCCTAAACCCATTTGTGCATAAATTCAATTTGAGGCAGTACTTTCTAACCAAAAAAAAATAATTATTCAGTCCGTTTCATCAGTAGATCTGAATAAAAACTGAGGTTAAAATGTTCTAAATAATCTCGCTGCTCTTATTTAGGTAACTTTATTGGATTGACCAAGGATTTAGACCAAGATCAGACATGGTCCCTTGTGCACGATTCTAAAGTAATTCCACAAAGTCAGAAATACCATAGACTTCAATGTATTATCACGTGTGCAAGAACATAAATAACAGAGCGCTAACATGAGATTTCCAACAATGTAGTGTGTGCGACCAGGAAAGCCTCAGATCAGCCTGCGCATACGCGCAGTCTGATCAGAGCCTTTGCTAGTCGCTTGAATATTTAATGAGTGTTAATCTACTAACTAAAAATCATTTGGAGTTTCTCAGCTTCAAAGTAGGCTGCACAAGCTCATCTGAATCTATACTTGTCAAAATGCCACATTGTTGGAAATCACATGTCATGGCTCAACATATTATTATGCTCTTGGTGTCATTTGAAGGTTAAATACATGAGGCAATACTTTTTTATATCTTCATAAAATTTCATCGGTGTTTTTTTAAAGCTGCAGAGATTACAACAATTTTGACAATTTTGGACAACTTCACCATTGATTTTAATGGAACAGTTGCCTTTTTAAAATTTTGTAAAAGTTTAAACTGTTGTATTTGAAAAGTGGAAAGTCGAAACATCATCTAAATAGTACAGTACTTGCCTCTATTATTTGGCTTTACAGCAAATACAAGGTTCATGCCATTTAATCTTGATATCTCGCAATAAAGAGATTCTTGTAAACATGAAAATGCATTACAGTTTGGTGGAAATTATTTTGTGGAATTAATGTTGGTCCTTGTATGGCGGTGTTTTGTTATTTTTATCCACAGCTGTTGCTCTCATTCTTATTAACAGACTATTCATTAAATCAATATGCTTCTTGGCGCAAGTCAAAAGTTTGCGAATAAAATCTGAGCAGTTCAAGTGTTTCAAACATACGATAGAGTGGGTCGTTACCGTATATTGAGTTGATTTTGAATAAAGTTGCAAATCTAAAATGTGAGTAAAAATCTGAGATTTTTCAAACAAAATTCAGATCCTTAGATAAGAGACATAGAGCATAGCTTAAATTACTTTCTTATTTCTCAACCAAAACATATGAGCCTTGATACATGTATATGATTTCCAGCAATGTGGTATGTGCGACCAGCAAAGGCTCAGACCAGCCTGCGCATACGCGCAGGTTGGTCAGAGCCTTTGCTAGTCGCTTGAATATTCTGACTCTTAGGCTACTGACCGAACATCATTTGGAGTTTTAAGCTTAAATCGTGGTTGCAAAGACTCGTCTGAGTCTACACTTGTCAAAATGCCACATTGTCGGAAATCACATGTCGAGGCTCATTTATGTTTATACTGATTGATCAGATAATAATCGCAATCCCACGCCCAAACTGCCTATATACCTCTGATGTCAAATACTAGTCCTCAAATGAAATGTTCTCTGAGTATGGGGATATGCTTATAGGGCCCCTCATACACGGCGCTGCTCACAAATGACAATGTATGGCATATTCGCAGGAAGATAAGGTCTACATATCCAATACTGGATTTACTGTTAAAAGGTCCATAAATTCAACAGGGTATTTGCCCTCAAATTCAATACATAATACGCATATCATACAGAGGACAAAGAATTTAGAAATTTCATTTTCATCTGAAGTTGTTAATCCCAGGTCATAGCATGGACTGACCGGTGCACATTATGCATTCACTGAAAAAAGCGGGTAACTAAAAGCTAATTTTCTTATTTCTTAACAAAGTATGTTGTTGGTACTCAAATGAACTGCCCCAATGAGACAGTGTTATTGAATATCCAGAACATATGTCAATATAGATGGGTGAGAAAATATAGTTTTACCGTCAAACCATTCCTTATCTGGATCCATGAAATTACACCTGCTATATGCACAATAGCTGTATCTGTTAGGAGGTATCAAAATGCACCAGTCTTTGATCTTTATACTCAGACGCAATTAAAATGATACACTTTTTATTTCTGAAAACTGACTTAAGTCCATATGTTTCTGCCTTCAATTATGCTAATCGCCAAGTAAAACAGCTTCATGTTTTTAATTGAATAACAATGGAGTTATGGCCCTTTTTAAAATTCAAATGTCTACAAAATTTCTTTATAAAATTTTCGGTGAAAATCATGGTTTTTTGAATATCTTGTGAATTTTTATTTAACTTTAAAACTTTATGCAATGGCTGAAATCTCAATTTGAATTTCATTTTGTTCAAAATTACCTCCCTTGTCAAAAGTTTATAATAAATGCGCAGTTTTCTAAGATTACAGCTTACCTTAAGATTCTTTATACAAATTTAATCTCGAATGTGGACAAACTGCTTATTTCACTCTGCATTATCAAGAGTAAAAATGAGAATTGGTCCTTTACTTAAGAAGAAATTAAGTTATTTATCGAAATGTAAAGAAAGCATTAAGTTGTTGATGTTTTTGAAACGGAATGGGGTCAAAATTTAAGCGATAATTTATCTACTAATAATCAAGGAGATTCCATCAGTAGGGCCATAATATGTTTTGTTCTAAAACGTTATTAGCAGATCTTACAGTTATTGAACGCTATTACATTTTGGGGATTTACCTTACGTCACTGTCATAAACGATTTGCTGAATAATAGCTTCCATTTTTAGGTAGATTCAGGATAAATGAGCTTCGAGCTTCCACTTATGTCTATATGTATGCATCAAAACTATAAAATATTCAAATTACAAGGACGAAATGTCAAGACGTTTGACACGTCAGTAGCAGAACCGAGCATGTTTTTGTTTTACTTTGCCCATCCAATGATAACAGTTGTTTTCAAAGGGGGCTTAGATTTACAAGTGTTTATTTAATGCTTTCTTTACATTTCGATAAATAACCTTCTTCTTAAGTCAAGGACCAATTCTCATTTTGACTTTAGATAATGCAGAGTGAAATATTCAGCTATTGCCACAAAGAAGGAAAATTTCAGAGAGAAAAAGTTAAGTAGGTGTATCTTTTTGCCTCTGAGTATATTTGACAACTGTTACCACACATGATATAATTAACGCATACACATGGCGTGTACAGTGCTCTTTTACAGGCATTTTGTTCATCCCAAATGATCATTTTAACCACCACATATAGTAAAAGAATATTCTTAATTTGGATTTTGCAAAATGTTTGACACCTATTACATTTTAACAATATAAAACGTAGTGTTATTTTTGTCATTAAATGGATGTCCGAATTTTAGAACAATAAACATTCATTTTATGATATCAAACATGTCTTGGTTTATTTGTGGCAGAGAAAATTATCATTCGTGAACTACATAAATTGTATGAGCCGGGGCACAGAAAATGTATAATTTGGCATGTCCGCTGTATGAAGAATCCGGATCAGCCTGCGCAGCCCTTCAGTCTGAAACATGTAATAGTCTTCATTGCCCATATAAACGAGCCTTGGTAGATTGGCTACCCATGGAGCGCCGAGCAGACACTGATTTGACAGGGCGGATACAGAGCCTGATCTGAGCACAGGAGCTTGAAGTTCGGTCCTTATATCACCTATATAGCCTCAAAACCAAAAGCCCACGGTGTCATTACGTAATGACATTGTGAGCTTTTGGTTTTGAGGCTATAGGGGTGATTTAAGGATCGAACTTCAAGCTCCTGTGATCTGAGTTCTCTATGGAGGCACATACCAAGTTGTACCTTTAATTATGCCCCAGCTCCTAACCTTCGTTCAGCCTGACCACATTTGTTCCAAAACACAAATTTTGATACTTATCGCATATATGTGGAGACACTCTTAACCCATATACCGTAGATTCGGAATTTTATTTTCGCGAATAGCATTAAAATATATTTTAGTGATGTGAAAAATTCGCGACTAAGGCAAGATTTACCTATATCAATAAACGACAGAGTGATTTTGCCATTTCGCGAGGGTTTTATTTTCACGAAACTTCGCATATGCGAAGTTTCGTGAAAATAGAGTCCTCGCGAAAATTTCCGAATTTACAGTAACCACTATCTAACAAGTGAAGATAGATATACAGGTTATGGTCTTAGTCTTCATATGCTTCCTAACTTTGTGTATACGAGCTTCGAAGGCTATGCCTAGAATGTGAAGACTCTGGCGAGACGGCGAAGGCTGTTTATCAGCCTTACTGTCCTGCCAGCCAAGAGTGACAGTGACGTCATGTTTTGATACAAAGGTATCAGGGACTTAGAATCGATAGGTCACTTTTGTATTTATCCTATCCTCAGGATAGGATTAATACACAAGTGACCTATCGATTCGCGTTAGCTCAAGTGACGTGTACAAGTAATTGTTTTACTTAGCAATTGTTAACAAAATATGATGTCAGTAGCTGTCACTCTTAATTGGCAGACAGTTGTTGCTTACCAATGTGATAAGCACAGAAACTTTAAGTCCGGTCCTCAGATCACTTCTATACTCAAAACCAAAATCTAACGATGCTATTACTACGTAGTGAGGGCATCGTGAGCTTTTGACTTTGAAGCTTTACAGGTGATACGTATAAGGGTCAAACTTCAAACTCATGCGGTGATAAGTTGCAAATTCTCGTGTAAAGTCTTAACATTGTGTTCACAAACCTGATTCGTGGCCATGTGGTTGAGCAGGCAAATTGATACTGGGCTTAAACAACTTCGATGATATGTTACAAAGTCTTTTCCATATTCGTCATGCAACGCAAAGAGGTGTCTAAAACGGTAAGTTGACATAGGTATTTAAATCAACCTAGCTTGAGCTTTTAGTAGTTTGAGTTAAAAAGAGTTTCTCTGTTAATTATATGCAACGTTGCGTACATAATAACAAATTTATGACGTTTTACGTCAGAAATGAGACTTCAAAGTGATCTTAATGCCAAATGATAAATAAAATCTAACATTTGTGCTCTTGTATTATTTAATTTATTAAATTCGTTGCGGATTTCCAAAACTCGTTTAATAAATTCAATAAAACATGAGCACTCATGCAAGATCCTCTTTATCTAAGGTATGTTGGTACAGACATAAAAGAGACTCTGCTGAATGAGATATAAAATAAATCAACTGTAGCAATTATGTTCTTCGACTTTAAAAGTTTATACTTTGTCTTATCGGACTTAAGAGTTTCCAAACGTCAGTTGCATTTCGTTTTCGATGTCAGCTTGTTTGACAATGTTAATGTGTAAGCAATTTTTTTTGTTTTCTCTACATTCTAAGTCAATTTTCATGTTTATGTATTCTAAGTTTTTAGAAAAAATATGTTTCAAATATAACATTTCCGTAATACAACCAAATTGTGAAACAATATAGATCCTGATCAATCATGAATTTTGTCAGGCATGATCTGGGATGACTTTTATCGGGTATGATATAGGTCCAAACTGTTTGTGAATGTTAGAAGTGGATCACTCACGTCACCACTAGCTTGAAAAGCTACTATTCTAATATGTAGTAAGTTGTTTGTCAATTTTACACTAGGCAATACCACCATTGTAAGCAAATCTATTTTAGACCAGTCCAAATGTTAGGATGTTCGAAGTTTTCGCTAACTGGAAATTGATTTGAGAAACATTGGAATCAGTGGATAGAATACATTCATGATCTCGTTTATTGACTGTCTATAATGACATTGTTTTGGGTGCGTAAAATTTACATATTGATCTAAATAATTCCTGATAAAAATCATTTTTGAGGGTTATATATGTATGCGTATTCCTCCCTATAATTCTCACTACTGATAGATACGAAATAAAACCTCTAATCCCGAGAATTTCGAATTCATGATATTGGAATTTATACCACCTTTACCAACTTGAGCATTAAATATTTCGTGATGTGCAAGGTCTACACTGATGCAGGTGGTATAAATTAGTTATACCATGTTTGTCCACCTTGCGTAAGATAATCCACTCGCTAAAGCTCGTGGATTATCTCCATGTACAGGCGGACAACCCATGGTATAACTATTACTTAGCAGACAACAGCTCCACACCAACGGTTGAAATTGACCATTATTAGACACCTCTTTTTACATGACATGACAAAAATTAAATGTCCGAAATTTTCTTTCCACTTTTTGCCTGGGTATTGTAAAACATGAATTTAATGGAAACGATCGCAAAGTACCATCAGTACTACGAGGGCGGTCAAGATTCCAAGGCCGTTCCCAGTAATGGCACCAGCACCGCTACCATCGCAAGACGCTGAGCAAGATCCTATGCACGCAACGGCGTAATCTGTTCCTTCATTGTTAGTAGCATCCGTAGCTTTGACGCCTATAATTTTTGCGCAGTCTGTCAGAGTCACTCCTGTCTTCACGCTGATATCCGCACCAGATATCTCGACATGAGCATCACTGGTTGCTGAAACGAGACAAGGTAAGATTGTGGATTTCTAAAACTGGACCTGACAGTTGTTGATCGGGACCGATCAAACTAGTGTATATATAGCTCCCACTGGTAGAGGCTCTCTTGGGAGGAGTATCTGTTGACATCTAACTATAATTCCAAATAATATTGCTCCTAACATGGGGAGGGGGGTCTTAATACGTCAGTATGCCCCATTTTGACAGCAAGATTTCTCTATAGCCGATTAAAATATTTCAAGTACGAGGGATGATCAGCAAGTTCGCGGAAAATAGTTGCCATTTCTACATCGACATATGAAGTTGATAGGTTACAACATGCATGATATAAGTCGTCTACGTGCCTTACAGTTGTCGTCAAGGCGAACCGGCCCATTTTACGTTGCATTTTGACGTTTTACAACAGAACCAATTAAGTTTCAACGCTCTGTAAAAATGTTATGCTGTTATTGCCCATATTGTGTTCCATTCATGTTTGACGACATATTTACTACCCTTCTATGCAAATTTCAAAGATTTATATCTAAGGGATGGTGTTCTAAATCGAAACGAATAAAAGTTCTGTCAGAAGGCAAAGCACTCAACTTCTATGAACCCATTACCTGTTTTGCTATGTCAATTCGCTAAAATTAACTATTTACACACTTCAAAAAACACCTTTTTTCAAAACAGATGATCTAGTATTGATAGTATTTCCATTAAAATACTACATGTAATCAATTCAAACACAACTACGAGTTTTAACCGCAAAAAGCAAACCAGTGGTACATATGGGCCCGTTCCAGCGAAGTGACGTCTTAGTGGCGCCTCGTGTTCATACGCCTGACGTCACATTTTTTAAATATCAATTTCAGTCAACTTGCTATGAATAGTAGTTTATTTCTATGAATTTTCATTGCGATCGATAAAAGCAATGCGATATAATAGCACTTTCTGCGAACTTTCTGATCACTCCTCGTAATAGTGAAATATTACAACTAAGTTGTCAGCGAGTTTTTGAAGTATGATCAAGTACATCTGGACACTAGACATAATTTAGGCTGTGACGCGACAAAACCTGTCGTCGGGGGTACCGACAAAATGATATTCAAACCAGTCGCCTCAGCTATAGAGACTAGCTGGAAAATTGGAATTTTACTCGTAGCAAGTTTAAATTTAGTTTAATGTTCAATATTCGTATGAACCAGCCGTTAACTCGACTGTATCATAACGCGACGTTGCTGGTGACGTCACATGGTAGCATAAGCATCCTGTGTAATTTTGCAAATTCCAGCTGATGCTTTTGGATAATTTTTTATTTCCGCTGTAGCGTGTATGATACCAATACCACTACTCCACAGAAATTGATATCGTCAATATTTTGAAAATAAACGTCAAATCAAAGCATTATTGTACAGCTGATTTTGAAAAGCTAACCTCAATAAGTTACCTTTTGGTACACTCACAATTTTACATTGACTACTTACACTTGCAATCATATGGCGATTACGATTTAATGTAAAGCATGTCAGGAAATATTTTGTCACGTGATTGAGAACAATGCAGAAGAAACGCGATGTGCTGCGTAATTTAATCAGAATCTGTTATTTGTAAATGACCTTCGCCCCTGCAAACAAAACTGATCGAAAATAAATAAAACATTGAAAGACTCAAAGTATTGAATTTTATTGCTAGACTACAGTTATCAGAGTGGGTTGAGTATGGCGGAATCTTTAAGTGTGCACTTATTTGAGCATAATGTACTGTCATTACATTTATTTTGCATCGTTCGATAAAGAATGTGTAACCATCAATCAAGTATAGGACAGATATCTGTTGAGTCATGAAACAAAACTAAATAGAGTTAGTTTGTTGCTGAAGTTTTGTCCTTCAAAATAGCCTACCCCTGCTTTTTAAAATATGTTATTACAATACTTTTTTTTAGTTTTACAGCCATGAATTTCTTGGGCACACTAAAAAACTTGTCAGACTTTGGTATGCAATGGAATTTATCTCTCTGTCATCCTTAGTCGTTGAGCAATAAATGATTTAGTCTGGGTGATGCGCTTTCAAGGTCCTTAAATATTATACTTGACAGCAAAAGAAACGCATATTTTCAATATTCATTTCATACCAGAAACGCGGATCAAATTTTACCCTAAATGATATGAACATGTTTGATCGTACTCATGCGTTCGTTCCAGACCATTTTATTCGTCATTACACAGTTAATAATATTTTTGTAAATTAATGCAAAATACGCAAAATACAGCGCCGTACATTGGAAAAGGCAGGATTTGAATCCGATTGCATTACATGTCACCAGAACACACTGTAACAGATAAGAAAACAGCATAAAACTTTAAAATTCGCTGTTGTAGAAATAATACTGATAATCTGAATATATTCATTTTTTGCATTGGTATTGAAAACCAGCAAAACCTTGGGGTGTAAGAATATCTGATCCAGTATGATTGATGTCAAGTAATGTAGTGTCCACCAGAACCGCTTAAAACAACTGTTTGGACCCTTTCTTGTCTGTATTAAATACACTTCCGGTTAATTGTCCTATAATGTAACTGGGTCACAATAGTCCACAGTAAAGAATACCGGAAAATTTAAACTTCATAAGTAGTCTGTACGTCATGATTATCAGACAGAGTGATTTTTTTTCAAATCCGTTTAGTGGTTTTAGACATACACCATCTCGAAAGTCGCCTTTATTATGACTTATTTTATTATGCCCAGAGTTATGCCCCTTTATTATCATTATTCAAATGAGCCATCCGTTTGTGATGCATTTGATAATACACATGTTTAATACATCAATGATACCTTACATATCATTAGATCAGTATTTAAACCCCCATTTATACACTATACCAAATATGCAAACTATGCGATTCTTTTGCTGTTCAGTATATGTTAATGACACAATAACTTTGTCCGGACATCTGAAAGGAGTTTTCTGGATTCGCATATGATTTTATTTTAAATTCATAATTACCTATTAGCCCATAAGTCACAACAGCACTTTCTGGATCTGTGGCAGCTATTGTCAATAGTGTAGTACCTGGAAATAGAGGAGCACTCGTCAAGTTCATAGGGAAACACTCCAGAGAAATGTTTTTTGTTTCCAGAAATGTTAATAGAACTTAACACATAGTAAATGTTTAAAAGGCAAACCCCTTCTCTTACTATTATTAGTTTTGCTGTTTATTGAGGAGTGGGGAGCGCACTGGTCAGTGGTAGAGTGCTTGACTCGAGACCGAGGGGCTGCGGGTTAGAGCCTCACCAGCGTCACTGCGTTGTGGTCCTTGAGCAAGACACATTTATCCTAGCTTAGTACTGGTTCAACCAAGGAAGACCCGTCCCTGTTTAACTGAAAAATTGCTGATGGGACGTAAATAATAAAAAAAATATTGGGGAGTGAATGAGAAAGCACATGAAATTTTGATACTCATTGTTTTGTCGTGGAACGAATGCTCATGCGAGTCTGTGGAAATGTGCATATGTGCCAGGGCCTGAGAGAGCATACGTTTATTGTACTGCTTGCACTTATAACGTACATGTATAGTTGTGAATGAAGACTCAGACCAACATTGAGACATCTAAATAAATACGGGTGCAAAGATCAGGAGTCGATACAATCAAGTACCACACCCGACCCAGGATACCAATGGGAAAGTTACAAACTCACAGTTAGACACCACAAACGAGAGCCAAGAGGTCAGCCCTTTCCCAGCAGGTGACCACAAAGCACATATAGACAGACGCGCATAAAGACATAGCAAACATAAGGCAGAACAAAAACATAAAAGATCCACAAAAGAAGTACCGCCTTGGAACGGTCAGTAAAATATTTTACTGGAGGGCTTTAACCGGTTAAACGGCGCACCAACCTCACCCTTAATTCAGATGTGGATCAAGACACATAGATATTTGGTTTGCACGAAAGACCCCTAACTTATCAATGCATCATCTCCTAAAACATATAAATCAAGATATAACAAGGAGATAAAGCAAAGATGAGGACTCAACAGTAAATAAAACTGAATACCGGAGCAAAAGAAATCCAACAGGTAAACCCCGGTTGGCCTGACAAACAGCCAAAGCATCAGGCCCCAACCATCTCGTCAATAGATAAGTCTTTAAGTCGGAACCATCATAGAGTCTGAAGTCCGACCCACGGGCATCAAATGGTGACTACTGGATCAAAGCAATGGCTCACTTCATTTGCGCCCCTTTTCAAAATCAGAACTTCTCTTAAAGGAAAGAATTTACTCCTAGAGTATGGAACATCTCTTTTACCACATTAGGTGATCTCCCTTGAATATTGCTACTTTTATTACGCATGTGCGTAATTGCGTAATGAGAGCTACGCCAATGACATGATGTGACAATAGTTTTTATGAGTTATGTGCAATTTAGTTGAATGCATTATTATTACAAAAGTAGACATGTTGGTACTTGGCACGTAGATGTATAACATCTATAAAAAGAGAGGATAGGGGCATTCATTAATCCCAGACCAACTAAAGGCACCTCAAGGAAAAGACATACAGACAACTACACGACAGCATGGACAACATCAAAGTAAAAACCAACCACCATGAGAAAAGTCAAACTAGAAAGGACGCTTAAAACTAAATCACATAACAAGGACCAAATACAATACCCACTTAAAGAGCAACAATAAACAATAAACATTAAAAAATCCCCGCCTGAAAACGGGCAGCAGTGGAGTCCACCAAGGCGAGAGTGATGCTAAATATATTCTACTGGCTAAACATTTGCCCTAGACTTTGCTGTTGTTAAAGCCGCTAAACTTATCTAGTCCTGAAAGACGCTTCCTAATGTATGCGATGCATTATCACAATGAAATCATCAAATCACATTAAATGACTTGGATGAAACAAAGAAAAGGGTTATAACATTGATGTATTGCAACAGACTGCATGCTTGGTGGTCAATCCAATCATTGTTGGCAACTTTGTTTTCCTCCTTAATTGCACGCCGGTTGGTCGGACTTCAGACTCTATGACGGTCCCGACTTAAAGTGATAGTTCAGTCTTTTATTAATATACATTCATTATAGAGCTAACAGTAAAATGGGAACCATATGACCATTAATTTTGTTGAAACTGCTCCAATTAGACCATAGTCTAATTGCACTCACATGACACAGGGGATCGCCATTAATCACTTGAATTCTCCAAGAAGTATTCATCAGGCATCACTACAGAAGTGGCAGTTACCAGGTCAAATAGGTTAATTACAGTCGGTGTATAGTGTTGGGTCTGATCTATTTCTAAACTGTTTGGAAAGATTATCTAAGAATATCAACCAGATCATTCTCTTGATCAATTTTTTTGTAAAGCTTATCAGCAGCGGGCACAAACATGTTAAAAGTTAAATGGTATGAGCATCCAGCATCACATCTGCATTTGATTATAGTCTGATCATTGTTTTCACAGTAACATAATGGATAATGTAAGTATCCAAGCTGCGAAGACTTACTAGAATTGGCAGATGCATGAACAAATAGCCAAGACTCAGATCAGCCTGGATTTTGACACTGTTTGGTCAGAGTCTTTGCTGTCCGCATGGACGAATGTGCCGGCTAATCTGAGTCTGTTTGGCTTGCAAGCCATTTTATTGGTTTGTGCTTAGATTTATGATTTTTTTTTGATTTTTTTTTAAATGATAATAGCAATGATGAAAATTATGAAATTAATAATGCAAATGCTCTTTGCGAATACATGATTATTTTGAATGTTTTAATTGTCAGCCTTTTTCTTTAAGAAATCACGTTTTCAAAAAAATTTTCAGGAATGAGATCAGAGCACCAAACGGTTTGGATCCTGATCAGGTCCCTTATTTTGTCGGGCCTGATCTGGGTCAAAATGTTTGAAAAGCAGTAGATATAATGAGCTAAATGTTACAATTTCAATAAATGCTATTAACTTTTACTTACTTAGGGGCACTGAACCAGACTGCTTAATTCTGTAGCACAAAAATGTAACATGGGCTGTGTCTAAAACAATTCTCATTCTTATCACTTGAAGCCTTTATTACTCAATGAAATAATTGAATGGAATCTCAGCCTAATTACAAGCTCTCTTCACTGAGATGTGGTGCCATTAACTCACAGCTCAGGTGACTAGATGCTTGAAATCAAGCTAATTGGTAACCATGAGGGAAAAGATGTCAGCAGCCAGTTATCAGTTTTATTGGCAATAAACAGGCTTTTAATCACCTTAGCTGATGAAGAAGCAGAGTGGTAAAAATAAATTTGTAACTAATGAGGAATTTATATTTGATCAAGATAAATATTAACAGGGCCTGAATAATCCCTTTAAAGACTTCTCTTTTGATGAGATGGAAGGGGCCTGATGTTTATAGCTGTTGTCAAGCCCAACGGGGTTTACCTGTTGGATTTCTTTTGATCCAGTATTCAGTTTTATGTACTGTTGAGTCCTTATCTTTGCTTTATCTCATTTTTATATCTTTATCTTGATTTATATGTTCTAGGAGATGATGCATTGATATGTTAGGGGTCTTTTATGCAAACCAAACATCTATGTGTATTGGTCCACATCAGAACTAAGGGTTAGGTTGGCGCTGTGAAACCAGTTTCAGCCCTCCAGTAAAATATTTTATTGACCGTTCCAAGGCGGTACTTCTTTTGTGGATCATTTATGCTATTTCTGTCTTATCTTTGTCTTTCACGTCTGTTCATTGCTGCCTTGAGGTCACCTCCTGGGAAAGGGCTGACCTCTTGGCTCTCGTTTGTGATGATAAGTTGTGTTTTTGTCCTTTTCCCATATGGTATCCTGGGTCAGGTGTGGTACTTGATTGTATGGATTCCTGATTTTTGAACACTCTCTTACTTTCCTACCCACATACAACCAGATTAAACCTTAAGTTTATTTTCTTAGGTGCTGTAGCTGTTTTTAAAAATACTTTATTAGTATGAGTCGTGTTCACATTTTGTAAATTGTGATAATAATGCCTGAAATATGGTTTGTAGTTTCACGCAGATGTATGATAGCTGTCTTTTATGTTCTATTAACTCATGAAAAACCCATGAAACGTAATTTATTCTAAAATAAGGATGAGTTTGCCTTCCTCATCGTCATTCAAGTTTTAGTATGCCAGTGAATATCATTAAAGCGTATCTACTGTACCAGAAGTGATGAAACGCCGAATTAAAAGATTGCAGACCAACCCACGTTACTGCGAGGAAGAGACAGGGGTTGAACAAGGACAGTCACACCACAAATGATATAATGCAGCCAGATGTCTCTCTTTCTCAGCAGGTTGACAAAATCAACACCTTAAAACTGACAGAAGCATTAGCCACTCCAGTGGGGTTTGGGATTTGAATGCATTTGTCTGGCCTAATCGTCGTCTAGAGTTATTTTAGATTGCTACAGTTTTGTAGAGAGACTGATTTTAGAAGACTGAATGAATCGTTTGGCTACAGTATTTAGTGATTTCATGCCTTTGATTGTCAAACGTAATTATTGTCCTGTCGGATTAGTGTGTTAATGTTTGAACACAACTATAAATCGTTCGATTAAATAGCCACACGTGTATAGTTAAGTAAATAAGAACAACACACAGAATGCAGCCCAACCTACGGTACCTTTAAGAAGAAACGAAGAGCAAAGACAGTCACACCGCAAGAAAATATATAACAACATCCTGTCTCTCTTTCACATCAGGTTAACAGAATCAACGAGCTTAGAACAGACAGCAGCCTAAGCCATTACGGGATTGGGGGTAGGTGGGTATTGAATGCATTTGTTTTGCCAAATCGTCGTCTAGAGTTAGTTAAGATGGCTACAGTTGTGTAGGAAATCTGAATTTGGAACAATGAATGAATAGTTCAGCTCATGTGCTTAATGATTTCATGCCATTAATTGTCAAAAGTAATTGTTGTCACGTTGGATTGGTAGTAGACAGAAGTAGACAGTTCAGCCAAGAAGAGAAAAGATGGAAGGCTTGTGAAGACCGAGCCTCGACATCAAATTCAAGCTCATTTAATATTTCCAGGGATACCAGCATCAGCAGTCGGTTATATTGTTTAAAACAGCTTGCAAATGTGCTTGGCTCAAGAGGTTTTATAAGGTGTACTTGCATATTCACCAACAAACTGCTCTTTAGTTTAATTTAGGTCTGTGCCATATTTGATTAAGGTGCAAACTTGTAAATTAAGGTGAAAACTTGAGTTTCTGTTTCATTGCTTGTGTGAAAATATACTTACCAGCAGCAGCTGTAGCTAGTTTTACAGTGAGCGAAGAGAGTGTAAACACTGGTGCTTCATCTACGTTTGTGACTGACAGGGTAAAAGTCTGCGTTTGAGTAACAGGAGTTCCAGCAGAATCTGTAGCACTGAAATAGATATAGAATATTCTATCAGCTACAAGACAGGATTTATCTTGCATAATTACAACAAAAATATAAATCAGTCTTGTGTATTTCAGGCATAAAATAAAAAGGTCATTTTCCAATTATATGCGGCCAAGTCTAGGCTCATATTATAAGACCCATTCAGATTTTTTGGTTGTTTTCACAGGAAACAATACATGAAATAATAACCCATTTAAACCTAATGAAGTTCTCCACCCTATGAATTGGAACGAATCCATTCTGATTTTAAGGGCTGGATTAGTGCTTAAATGTCTATTCCCAAAATGTCTATTCCCATAATTTCTACTGTGCCAAAATGTCTATAGATAAAAAATGTGAAAGTTTTATTCATGGCCAGTTAATTATCTAATCAGACACCAATTAACCCCTAGCCCTCTAGCAGGAAAATACTGCCTTCTGCTGATTATCTTTGCAAACAGATAGGACTCAGATCAAGCCCTAAGGATGCCAGCCCTAAACTGGGCCCAAACCGTTGGACAAACTGATAGGATTCCTCAAATTATTTTTAAAAAAGTTAATTTTGATACAATATTGATAGATGACAAAAACACATTAAAAATTACCCAGAATGGAAGTTTACTGCAGTATAATCAAGGACTTTCCTTTTCTATCAAATTAGTGGAAAATGTCAAATTGATTTCAACCAGTATATTATTTGTGATCAGCTTAAATCACACTTTAAATACATGCAGTCTAATCATGGACTAATTTCTTAAATTACCACTTCAAAATAATCATATGTTAATTGTTTGTTTGGCTGCGTTTCTTTGACTTCGCCAGGCGTTATCCTGTTGTAGTGAATAACCGGCGGGACAGTCGATTCATTTGGAACACGTGGTGGCTCAGCCGATAGGCGCACTACCGGCGTAGGCCGATCTTTTTGAATTTCAACCAAAGCGTGGAAGCTGCGTGGCCTGTTTCGCCTCTTAACGGCTCCTAACACAAAGTCCTGTTGCGCCGTCTTTGCTCGATTGAAGCGGCTTACTACCCATCCCCGATCATGTGATCCGCGTAAGCCGGAGGCACAGGCGAGGTAGCGGCTAATGCCGTTTTGGTACTCAGGAAACACAGCCTTTGTCTGTTTTTAAATGCTTCAATAACTACCTCAAAATTACCATCTCAATCTTGGAATATTTAAAATGAACAAAATAAATAAATACATTTTTAAAAGAAATATATGTTGTTGATTAATTTATCTTTTTTTTTCTTTCATAAGCACAACAATTGAAATGAGGAAAAAAGTCCGAAATACAAAACATAGAATATTAAATGAATTGTCCTTGAAAGGCAATCAATGATTCTAGATCTATTTCCCAGTGAGTGCCTCAAGCAATGGACCAAGGACAGTGGCTAATCTAGCCGTTTGTGTCCACCTTTGATCTACAGCTGACAGTACACCGCAGGGGGGCAATACAATCATTATGAATACACCGTGCTACTACTGTTGCAGAATAAATGTCTTTAATCCTCTTCAGGCCAATTGAATTTTCCGTAAAGCTACGTACAATGACGCAAGGTTTGTTCATTGTATACATTGTGGAGTTATAATTTCCAAATGAAATGTATTTCTGTCTCTGAAGATTGCTTTGTCAAAGTAAACAGTGCATAACCTGATGAAATATAATGTGCATCTAGTCTGTAAGGTGAAATGAGAAAGGGGGCTAATTAAGTAGTTGGTGGCACCTACTAGGCGCCAAGGTTTCTATATATCATCTTAAAGCTGAAAGTATGCTGAATATGATTTTTTCAAACTGTAAACCTGCGTAGCTTTTTGTAAACATGCAAATAGAGAGGTATGCTAAGCGAAAAGGTTTTCACATGTGTGTACAGCAATTTTAGGTAACCTCATGTATTTTCTTTTAAAATTTGTTAAATACCATTATGATTGTAAATATATACACCAACTATTTAAAAACAATATCATACAATAGCTTTTTAGCAGCAGTTTTTTTTTTTTGAAATCATGATACCGTACCAAAATCTATGTACACATTTGTGTTAAAAGCTGGCAAAGAGACACTAAGAGGGCTAAATTCAATCAATAACGAAATTTCACCCCTTTAGGTTTAAGACGATTTGGAAATTATCAACTTGAATAGCATTTTCCCTTTTTTCTTGTTCTTAAACAAAACGAACATGTATTTACCATTTTCGGAGGAAAAAAAACATGTCTGACTCTAATTCATTGAGTCAGAAGGACAAGTAATACACCGTGAGCAAGTGAGAACGCCACCTCACTCTGAAAATTATTTTTCATGCTTCGTAATGGCCCAAAAAAAGCATGAATATACCTTAATTTACAAAGCTCCTGTTTCAAACATGATAAAATGCAGACACTGAGTCATATAAAGCAATCTTTCAAAAGAAAAGAAAACATTTCATCATTATCTCCCGACGAAATCGGAGGGATATAGTTTTGGGGTCGTCCGTCTGTCCACACTTTTTGCCCGTCCAGACCCATATCTCAGTACCTATTTGTCTGATTTAATCTATTATTGATATAAATGATAAGTATCATGGACTCTCATATTTCTATTAGTTACGACAAAATCAACCCCTTAACACTTGAGTCATTCCCCTTGTCTTAGTATAGGCAAGTTTAATGCACAACCTATATTCACACTAGTCAATGTAAACGCACCGGTGGTTGCTACAGCGAGCTGGTTTTGGCAATTTTCCGCACTGGTGCAGGCGTAAAAGGTAAAAACAATATACCTGTTGACTTTATGATTTATCTATAAGCTTGCATTTATTTTATTTGTGACGACGACTGGCGAACAGACCATCGGTATAATTGCAGTTTAGGGCTCTGCCAAGCAATTGATGATTTAATTCATGGTTTGAACTAAAAATCCAACACAGTTTTGGAGTTTTGCCGTGACAGGTGCTTTTTTCGAGAGTAACTGCCTAAACTTAGGGAAATCTGCATGTCTTAGCGCAGCTGTTGTCATATTCCCATAAAATAACATCCTAAAAACTATTACCACTTTGTTTTTTTTCTTGGTAAACTAGCAAATGTTATACTGAGGAATTTTATTACAACGCACTAGGTGCATTTTTAAAAGCATTGATGCAACGCACGGATTGTTGCACAGAAGTGCTGTGGTTGCTGTTGCAGACTCACCACAGCATTCGCTATTCACATAAACGTTACAAAATCGCCATTTGAACCAGCACATGATATTTCGATACTGTGATGAAGGCTCAGGCGAGCCTGTGCAAACATGCAGACTCCCAAATGCCTTCGCTGCCAGCACAAGAGATCTTGATACTTATCGCTTGCCTGCGCATATGTAAAGACTCACCAGAGTATTCGTTGCTGACGTGAATAGCACACAAATCGCCATTTTAGGCAGCACAAGAGATTTTGTACAGTGACGAAGGCTAAGGTAAGCATGTGCAAATGTCCAGACTCGCCAGAGCCTTGGCTGCTTACACAAACCGCCATTTGAGCCACCACATGAGAATTTTGAACTGTTATGAAGGCTCAGACTAGACCAAGCAAATGTGCAGCTACGCCAAAGCCATCGCTGTTTGTATGAATGCCACCCAATCACAAACTGCAGATAAACCCATGGCACCTAGAGGAATAGCCACACAACAATCACGAGACACCAGGAAGACAAACTAAGCAAAGCAACCACCTCCGTCTCTTCCCAATCAAGATGATCGCAAAACAACAATGGACATAAAGTAACAAGATATAGAACAATTACAGAATCATATAATGAGAGTAACAACTAACAACGAATCAACAACAACAGAATTACCGCCTTAGAACAGACAGCAGCCTAAGCCACTGGGGTGCTAAAATGCATTTTACTGGTACCAAATCTTCGCCCTAGATTCTGCTGTAACAGTTGTTGAAGCACAAAAAATGTTTAGTTCACATGGAGGCTTCTTAACTTTTGTAATGTATCATAACGGACAGACAATCTCATCAAATTAAAAGTTTTGGGGCCAATCTGAAAAATAGGCAGAAACACTATCAAAGTGCGAACAGGGCTAGCTCTGGAGCGTCTCTAGTGAGTCTGCAGATTTGCAGAGTCACGCTTGAGCCTTCATCAGTGTACAAAACCCACAAAATATAAACCTATTGACTGTATGATTGCTTTATAAGCTCACGCAATTTGCGATTTAATTCATGGTTTGACCCACAAATCCAACACAGTTGTGGAGTTTGACAGTGACAGGTGCTTTTTCTCTATTGTGACTTCCTAACTTGAGGGAATTCTGCATAACTAAGCACAACTGCAGCTATGTTATCATAGTCCCATGAAATAACATCCAAAAACAATTACTACTCTCTATTTTTTCTATGCAGTCTTCGTCACAGTATTGAAATATCATGTGCTGGCGATTTTTGTAACGTTTATGTGAATAGCGAATGCTGTGGTGAGGCTGCATCAGCAACCATGGCACAACTAGGCAACAATCAGTGCGTTGTATCAATGCGTCATAAAATGCTCCCAGTGCGTTGTAATAAAATTCCTCAATAAAACATTAGCTTGTTTACCAAGAAAAAATACAAAGTGGTTTTCTTTTTTTGGATGTTATTACATGTAAATATGATAACAGCTGTGCTTAGACATACATGTTCCCCTCAATTTTGGCAGTTACACTAGAAATAAGCACCAGTCATGGCAAAAATCCAGAATTGTGCTGGATTTGCCGTCCAAACCATGAATTAAATCACCAATTGCTTGGCAGAGCCATAAACTGCAATGTTACCGATGGTCTGTGCGCCAGGTGTCATCATAATTAAAATAAATGCAAGCTTGTGAATAAATCATAAAGTTTTTACCTTTAGGCCTGCGCCAGTGTGAAAATTGCCACCACCAGCTCGTTGTATCAGCAACCGGTGCTTTTACACTGACCAGTGTGATATTAGCTTTTGTGTGTAATGATCATCACATTTCCTCAAAGCTATTGTATTTCTCACTATAGACCATGATTGCCCAGTGCCAATAGATAAGCATGGCAGTGTCAAAATTTTACCCCACCCCCTGACCCCGCCTAAGGGGTCAATGGTCCAATATTTAAATTTCGCAATAACTAAGGCAGTTGTTTATTTTTCGCTGAAATTTTGCATGCAGACAGAGGCGCAATTGATATGAAACATATCAAACGGGATTTAAGTTTGAAGGCCTGTGTCCGATCCCCTGGGTGGACCTAGGGGTACGGTCCGAGGCAAAAATTAAACTTTTTCGGAATATGGTCATGTTGCATATCAAATTAAAGTTGACGACATATGCAATAACATGGTAGCAAATATGTTTGCCCACAGACACATCTTCGATCATCAGGGGTTGGGTCAAAAGGTCAAACCATATATTTTTTCTGTAAACAGTCATGTTGCATATCAAATTAAAGAGAATTGAGCACAGAGCACCATGAAAGCAAATATGCTGTCCTTACACGCACCCTCAATCCCTGGGATGGGGTCATAGTAGAGGACCAGGGTCCAGAAATGTAAAAAAATAAGCATTTTGGTATGCCCTCTTTTTAGCAGAATTTTCACTTGTTTTATCTGATAGACATAGCAGAGGCAGTATGAAACCGGATATTGCACTCAATATAAGTCTTGCAAACATACCTGCAACAGTGTGTTTATTACGTTACCCATCATTTTCTTGAAAACAAAAATATGTAATTAAGTCGTTTTAGGTAGTAGTTAAACTGCTTAAATGAACAAATCAGTTATTCAATCCGTAAAAACATGTTATCAGTCAGGGGCATAACCTGTTTAAGTTACAATATATATCACTCGAAGAAGTTAAAGTTGTGTCTTTTCAACAATGATTTCAAAGTGAGGCTATCAAAAGTAACTTAATTAGGTTATATCTGAAATTATTTACGCCAAGGTCAAATTTTAGTCCGTCAAAAATATAACTTATTTAAGTTAAAAAGTAGTTAATTTTCTGATTTTCAATGACCTCGCGTACACATTTCTAGACGATGCGTACACATATTTATTGCATAATCGTAAAGTTATGTAAAAGGTTTTTCAGATAAAATTACCCACATGGCAGTGAAAATTGCAGTAACTCCGGAATATGAAGATGAAAAAAGACAGTTTCGCTCAAACAGGTTACTTTTGATTTTGTTGCTAAAAAAATAACTGCTTTAAGTGATATATTATCTAACTTTTGGAAGTTATGCACCCGACTGGTTAATATCTACACATATTGACATTTGTTAAAGTTATTTTGGTCCATTATAATGTTAATTACTTTACATTTTCAACTATACCCTTATATCAATAATATTTTGTTAAATAGTTCCCGTTGATTATATTATTAACAAATATTTTCGTATATGTTAACATGTATTTAAAGGGCCATTTACTGACTATTTCAAAACCGCAAACAGATATATTCTAACATAAATACTTTGTCAGTTACAATTTGTTTAATTAGATGACCATTAGTAAACGTTATATAAGTTTAGAACCTTGAAATTCTAAAATTAAGCAATAAAATCTTTTTGCTAGCTTTTAGACACCTTCTGACTATTGTAGTTATATCACTCCACATTAGAGTAATACTTAACAACATTTCCGGTGTAAAATATCAGTTTGATGTCCAATTTCCAATAGGTCACGTATATAGCAAAGTTAAAGAAAACAAATTTGCTTGATTGCTTAAACTATACATCACTGGGTAGTTTCTAGGTAGATTTTACCATTCCTCTTATTAGATGTTTTACACTTTTTATAACATTTTTTAATCGCAGAAAGGCAAGAAGTCAAAAGTAGAAACAACTCACTATTAGTACATGAACTAGATTTGCAATAAAACAACTTATAGGGTCGTTTATGAATATTAGGTAACCAGCATAACGTAGGAAGCTTTCAATGATCCTCATCATCAAACGCATCTAACTTAGCCGCCATAAGTCACCTATGCCTATCAACGACATACCTCTCATCCAGAAATTAATGCCCATAGGTTTTAACAAATAAACGTTCTTGCTTAAGGGAGTTATTGTATCATATTTTCAAATGACCACAGCTTTTTAGTAGCCCTATTTACGTGTGCCAAAACGAACTTGCTATGGAATTCCTGGACCCTTTTCTTCAAATGTCTAGAAGTGATTTTAGGTTACGGTGGAAGAATATCTAAATTATTGCAATAAAATGAAATTTTACAATCAATAATTAAAAAAAATAGATTCAACATGTATTTGAAAGTTAGAATAAAGATAAAGCTCCAGGCCTAGTCGCTTTGAGTAGAGGATTGCGCGGCACCCAGGTGTGCACTATAATTACCCTGCCTCGTCCGTCCATTAGCAGTTAGCAAAAATACTCCTAACTCTCAAACCACATGGCATATTATAATTGAATTTCGCATACACATGCATGCAGCATTGTCACCGGCATGCAAAGTAAGAAAGAGGACAAAGATCGGGAGTCGATACAATCAAGCACCACACCTGCTGCTTGCTGAGCATCAGTCTGGTAGGTTGTGGTTATCTAGTGAAAATGCTCGTAACTCTGTAACCAAATGGTATATTTTGATCATTTCTTGTATGTTTATTTTTTTACTCAGTCCAGCCACTGCTTTTCAAAACGGTGGCGAGGATTTGCCAAGCATCATTTCAGCCAGTCAATGTGTTTTACTGAAAATGCTTTTGTACCTCGTGGTATGTTTTAATCAATTTTGCATCTGAAGATTGTGTAGATACTGGTATGCAAAATT
This sequence comes from Loripinus fragilis, assembly GCA_964019695.1. Taxonomy (NCBI): domain Eukaryota; kingdom Metazoa; phylum Mollusca; class Bivalvia; order Lucinida; family Lucinidae; genus Loripinus; species Loripinus fragilis. The sequence goes on from OZ026518.1 coordinate 100,742,682, forward strand.
GTGACAAAGCTTCGTGGTCAGTTAGTAAAAAAGCTTAAAACTCTTGAACCACATGGTACACGTATTTAGTGGTCAAATTTTGATCTATTTTTGGCTGCTTATTAATTTTATGCTTACATATACAGACTTATGGTGCATTTGTCAATATCAAATGCTATTGTTTCTACCAAAATTTATGATAAACGTGACGACTTTGATTTTGAAATTGTCAATTTCCCATTTTTAGATGGTTATGTTCCTCGTTCTACATCCTATGGAGTCTATATCTCTCAACTCATTCGTTTTGCTAGAGCATCTAGCTATGTTGCTGACTTCAACACTCGCATTAAATTGTTAACTCAGAAACTTCTTAAACAAGGCTATCGGTATCATAAACTTCGCAAAACATTTTCTAAATTTTATAGACGATACTATGATTTGATTTCTAAATTCCAAGTTGGACTTAAATCTCTCTTGCGCCAAGGACTTTCGGAACCTGATTTCTATGGTGACTTGGTATATAAATTGAAGAAGATTGTTGGCTCTAATAATTTTTCAGCGCAGTTCATTAAAATAATTTCTCATTATAAAAAGATTGGCTATAACATTAATGTATTGCAACAGACTGCATGCTTGGTAGTCAACCCAATCATGGTTGGCAACTTTGCTTTCCTCTTTAATTGCACGCCGGTGGGTCAGACTTCAGACTCTATGATGGTTCCGACTTAAAGACTTATCTATTGATGAGATGGTAGGGGCCTGATGCTTTGGCTGTTTGTCGGGCCCACCGGGGTTTACCTGTTGGATTTCTTTTGCTCCGGTATTCAGTTTAATTTACTGTTGAGTCCTTATCCTTGCTTTATCTCCTTGTTAAATCTTGATTTATATGTTTAAGGAGATGATGCATTGATAAGTTAGGGGTCTTTCATGCAAACCAAATATCTATGTGTCTTGATCCACATCTGAATTAAGGGTGAGGTTGGCGCCGTTAAACCGGTTTAAGCCCTCCAGTAAAATATTTTACTGACCGTTCCAAGGCGGTACTTCTTTTGTGGATCTTTTATGTTTTTGTTCTGTCTTGTGTTTGCTATGTCTGTGCGCGTATGTTTATATGTGCTTTGTGGTCACCTGTTGGGAAAGGGCTGACCTCTTGGCTCTCGTTTGTGGTGTCTTCAGTGAGTTTGTCACTTTCCCATCGGTATCCTGGGTCAGGTGTGGTACTTGATTGTATCGATTCCTGATCTTTGCACCTTTACTTACTTACATTTGTGTGGCGACCAGTATGAAAGAAATAACTAGTCACAGCCCCCGCTTCCCCCAAATTTGCACCTGCTCCCCCAAACAATTCTGGAACAGCGCTAACAATACAGATTGTTCAAGTATGCCCCTTTTATTACTTTCAACCGTGCCTGTAATGCTTATATTTTAACAATAAGGCACAACCCACAGGCGCACACTATAATTGCTGTGTGAATTCGTCTGTCTGTCCATGGTAAGTAAATGAAGATGCTCATATCTCTTGATCAACATTGGTCAACATTGCTTATTTTGATCCATTTATGTATAATTATGCAGGAAATTTTGCTTTCATCTTCTGGCACTGAATACTTATTTATCTACGTTCATCACGGATCGTGCACATTATGGTCAGTTGATTTTTATGTCATCCCTACATAGGCCTGTAAAAACATGTGACCCACTGGATGAACCTTTTTGGCCCCAGGATCATAATATCAACAAACGTGATAGATAACTACTAGGTGTTGCTGCATATCAACGCATTTAGTCTAATGTTTGTGGACAGGAATAATTTTTTGTATCTTTTATAAGTCTATGTAAAATGATATCCAGATTGTGGGCCATTTTGTCTGAACAAACTGACAAGAGGTCAACCAGCTGATGCTACATTACCAAATATTAAGGCTCTAGTTCTTAGTGGCTTAAGACCAGATGATATTTTACACTTTCCTTATACTCGTATAAGGCTATGTAAAACATTTGACCCCAGGGCAGAGGCATTATATGAACAATCTAGGAAGAGGTGCATTCGATGATGCTAAATACAATATCCCGTATAGCAATCTTCCTTCAGCGGAAGGATAGTTCTCGTTTGTTAGCTACATGTATATCCTAAAATAATTTCTGTTGTTGAGACGAAAAAAAAATATACTTATTTCATTTTTCAATTCCATTTCTTTAAAAGAAACTACCACCGACCGTGAATTATGAATACCTATAGACTTACGTGATGGTGATTGTTAAATCATACGAAGCCGACACTAGAGTTGCGTCTTCATAGTCGATGGTGGCTCCTGTTGCTATTCTCAATTTATCAGTGTTAGCGACGATCTCAACCCAGCTCGCAAGACCAGCGGGTGTTGTTGCAATGGTGTATGCATATGGAGCTGTTCCACCTGTAGCTACCACCTGTATTATTTCTGTTTCTGCTGCCGTGTTTTCAGCAACACTTGCTGTATTGGCAGACGAAAAAGTGATTTGAGCATCTGTGAAAAAAGAAAGCATCTGTTAGTCAAATGAATGAATATGGCAATAGCAATTTGTTGGCTATCGCATCCGGTAAATACGGTAATTACCATTTATCTAAGTTCCATCAATTTCAATGCCTCCTAATGACAATATCCATTGCGAACTTGCGGGGCGGTGAGTCAGGCTTCAGCATTAATTACGGCCCTGTTTGGCTCAACCCGAGTAAATAGTTCGGGGGGTGTGGGGGGTGGGGGGGGAGAAGGCTTACAATTCAGATGTGCAAGAACACAAGTCGGTGTCAGAGAAATGTTTGATTTCAGCTTTAAATGGGCATCTAAAGTTTAATTTAGTAGGACATTTTATCTTTCACTTTTGAGGTTTTCATAGTTACAGGTAGAGGGGTCATCTCAAGTTCCGCTAGTACGTGGCTCGTTCGTACGGCCTCATTAAAACAACCAATTGTCAGCTAGGAACAATCTGTTTTGCAAATTAGCAAGATTCGTTTGGTGTGAAGCTGAGGTCTACCCAGCACCAAAGAATATGTGGAAAGGACCATGAAAAAACCTGCTTTATACCTGTCAGTGTCGGATCCAGAGGGGGTTCTAGGGGGTTCGCTTGAACCTCCCCTCCCCGCCCTCCGTTTTTAGATATACTATGAAAATGAAATAATTTGGTCTCAGTGAGACCAAATTATTTCGTCTCAGGGAGACCAAATTATAAAATTTTCATTGGGCATTTAAGAAAAATGAGATAAAATCCGCAAAGCGAATCCCCACACTTTTATACATATGAACCCCCTTTCCGGAAATACTGGATCCACCACTGCCTGTGTGAGCAATAATGTGCTCATCTAGTGGCTGTCCGGTGCATAAATTGTATAACATCTGTATAATTTGTTCTAATTCTGGTTTCACACTGGTAAATGTATTCGTCGCTTTGCCGGTATTTCAGCGTATTGCCGGTACTTCATAGAGCGGATATGGTAGGTATTTTCATTTTGTCGGTGTTAATACTTTTTAGAAAAACATGCCATATGTCAAAGGGACTATATACTTAAATCATTTTTAAGTTTTCAGTAAGTGCATCGCGATTTTTGTAAGCAATTCGGAAAAGATTCGAGTACCGATCGCGATCGAATACCAATCATCCGGTACTCGAATCTATTCCTAAATGCTTACATAAAATGCCAAGTGCATGCCGACTTCTTAAAAATGATCGAATTCTATAGTCCCTGTGGCGTACGGCATGTTTTTCTACATAGTATTAACACCAATAGCTGCCACATCCTGTCTATGAAGTACCGGCAATACGCGTAAATAGCAGCAAATCGACGTTTACATTTACTAGTGTGGTTTTGGTTCTGTGTAATTCATCAGACAGATCCGACCAATGTGATTATAAACGTAACCCCAAAGACTGGTTTCCTCACGTCAAGGCTCGTGTAAATCTGGTCAGTATACAAACATACGACTAGCACCTTCTTCGCTCATTCAGGGACATGGGTGAACAGGAAAGTGGTAAGTTACTTGTATCTTCTTATTGACTAAACGTAATGTTTTTTTGTTTTTTTTTGTAAAACCACAGTTTATTTTCATTTATTCTCAGATCGTAATTGCTTTTACGTTCTAATTTCAAGTGATAAACATATGCCAGGTCACGTGTCTCAGTCTCATGTAAGTTCCACTGCAGATCAGGAGGACGTGGGTTCAAGCCATGGGTGCAGCACATATTTTCGCCAACCCCTTCACCTACCACTGATTCAACTATGACTGGTGTTTGGCGGAAAGATAAGTGATATGTACTGAGTATTCACTTTTTAAACTTTGGCTGAGAACGGAATCAGTTAACTCATCTAATCCTGGTGTCCTTTTTATGGGACATCGACAACCAGTGTAGAACCAGATCAGAACAGATTCTGATCAGGTTCTGCATTTTTACTTAAATTACTTTAAATGATACTGAAACTTACTATCTATCAACCCTTAAATTTGAATTGATCCAACCAATTTATATGGGTGGGAAATTCAATTGGGAATAAATGGGTTAAAAATTCTGCTGTTGAGTGAGTGAGTGATTGAGTTAGTGATATCTTATTATTGTTAGCTATAAGTACTTAATGGCGTCACCCTAGAAGAAAACTGAAGATTGTATTCAGCATTTTTGATGGATTGGTTTGCAGGCGAATTTGACTCTTTCAATTCAGTATCTATAACAGTTGGTTACATTTATTTATTTAAGAATTGAAAGTTATTTTATGCGTTTCACTTAGGTATGAAATGTCGGATAAATTACATCTTATTTGCATGAGCATATTAACGGATCTCAATAAATTTTATGACAGATGTAAGTATTTATTTATTCATAAATACAGAATCTAATAAGTACTATACCAACTTCTCCATGAATAAAAAACAAGCTTAATGTTTTTTTTGTTTTTTTTTTATAATTTTCAAACAACAGAATTTCAGCTCACAAAAATTCCTGGCCCGCGAAAAAATAGCCATACAAAACATAAACCATAATAGAGGCATTCAACTACTTTATTTTCTTATAGTAATTAAAACACGTTTTTGATTAAAGGCTGTAAGTTATCTTTTTTAGGCAAGTAGGGAAAATCTGAACTTTGGCCCCAGGGGGACTGAATGTTAAAGAAAGACTTTACTGCTGTTAGCATTCAGTGGTGCATGCCAGTCAATTTCTTGGGCGGTTCAATTATTTTTGACCCCCGGTTTACTCAGTACAAGGTCAAAGGTCATTAAGTACAAATTTGTAAAATTCTAACAAAATTATAGAGATTATGACAAGGAAAATTGATAAAAAATTAACTTGAACTTGGTAAAGGGGTTGATTTAAGGTCCAAAATATATCTTCATTTCATCTAGTGGTCCTAGAAAGAAAATTATCTAATTTGCATATTCATGAATATTAATGAAAAACTATTACCCCGTGGGGTAATAGACCTACATTGAACCCCTAGCAATTCTTATCGATATGAAATATTTAAAAAGACCACCTAAAGGCAAGAAATTATGTTCGTCCAATAATAAATTCATTTAGTTATGTGAAATTGCATGGTTTTCATAGCAACGCATTTTGCGATTTCAAAGAATGGAGGTGTTTCTACAAAATGCTTATATCTCAGCAGCAACTCTTCATAGAATACCATTTTATGGTAAGGACTTCATCCCCTTGACAATCATGCCATTTTTTATATTATATATGAAAAGTAAAACTACAACGGTATCCAAAAGGATTAGTTTGGTCACGGGGGGGGGGGGGGACACTTCAGTATTTTTTTTCTTATTCCTTTATGTTGAGTAGCAAAAATAGTGTTTTTCAATCCATATTTCTTATTGCTACTTGTCCAAAAAGAAAACACTTTTGCGGATAATTCGAGGGTTGAACCTACTATATTTTATCATAGAAAAAAATATCATTTTCGTTGAAACTTTTCTCTGGCCATTTTTATTGGCGATCCTTCTTTAAGACTGGCCGTGGTCCTTGCATCACTGACGATATAGAACATGCATTAATGGTGGTTAGGGGCTTAAATTAGTTATTCGTGTTGTTTTAATGATTTTCCGTATTATTTTTAAGGTTTTCACTAATATTCAGGAATATTGCATTTCCTGGCATGGAATGAAAGGGCACATGTCTAACCATTAATTAAAAAGACCTCTACCCCTATGACGTCATTTATGTAAACAAACACAGTGCGCAATGCGTTGTGGGACTATTTGGGGGAGAGCGTGTAACCATAATCGATTGTATTCTTTGATAATTTAGCAATTATTTCAATTAAACATAAGCTAAAATCAAATTGTTTTGTGTTTCTGTGCACAGCTTAGTCCCCTGGATATAAAGAATCCACCTCTTTGTTGTGAATTGTCTACACGCCATGTCCCTCGGATAGAAATAAATTTGTAAAAGTCCGTGTGAAGTTTAGTTTATATGTTTTTCACTTGTGCGATTGGCTTGAACTCTCCCAAAACAAACTATGAAAGCTAGAATAGTTTTTGACATAAAAAAGAAGATATAATTATATAAAAAAAAAACATGTTTTCGAAAAGGGTAGATTTTAAAATGACCGATTTCGCACTGTGCTTCTAAAGATCGGCAATACTTTTAAAATCTGCCCTCCATTATTTTTGACTATCCAAGCGTGTACTTAGCAATTTCCAATTTAAACAATGCGATAAAAAGTCTCATCACTGTAGTAAAATTACTGTGTGCCTCTGTGTACAGCTGATAGAGACACACAGTGCCTTTTTAATCAAGCTTTCTACACAACATGGCCGCCGATAGGACCAGGGTCAGAGACTCTGAGATTTGACCAAACACTGGTTTTATCATTTTGCTATAAGTTTTCGGCTGAAAAGATTATTTAGAGACATAGAACAGTTATTTTTGAAATATCAGAACTTTTGAAGAAATGGCGACTTATGTCCAATCTTTCACCGTGTAAGCGGCCATTTTGCCGCTATATGTTTTCACTATGCTCTGCAGCCCATTACCATTTAAAACTAAGATCTGATTTTAATTATTTTGTTTGATGAATAAAAGCATAAATATGCTGAAATGGTCAAGTAATTAAAAAGTATAAGTTACCAGGAGTGTCTGACATTACTACTGGTTCATCCTAACACTGGTACATTTAAAGTTTAGATCGGACCCGATACTGGATGCGGAATGGGGTTCCTTCTCGAAATAGTTTAAAGTAAAAAAGTTTAATTCAAATAAACATAGGCCTCAAATATTGAAGACTGAATTTGTAATAATGACATTGTCTCAAGATAATTCTTTTTCTTTATTTCATCACCGTCGGACCAGACGCGGCTGTAATGGGAGAAATAAAACAAAATAGAAAAGGGGAAAAACGTAATCCAGTGACTTTTTCGAATCTGTTCTGCCGCTGTGAACCATAGATATTTCATCCATTTCTCTAAATCCCAGGTTTTAATTTTATTTCTGCCACTGACAGGGATAAAGAGCTGCTTGAATCGTGTTCACGTAGTTGAGCAAGCGTGTAAACAATGCTTTCGTAAAGATAACTCGGTGTATTGCAATAAAACAAAGTATGCCGTCATTGGGTTTGAGGCCATTTAGTACCAAGTTATTTAGTCTGCGATATGTAACAGAATGTGATATGATTAAAGGGGACAGCAACCCTAATGATAAGTAAGTTTTATCAGAAAAAAACCCTCTATGAACCATGAATTTTGATACAAGTATCACAAAAATTGGTTAAAAATGGGCAAGTTATGGGTGTTTAAACAATTCAATATGGCCAACATTTAGCCGCCATTTTGAATATTTAATTAGTTTTCAGAATTTTTTCAACCGCATAATTTTAAGTTAACAATACTATCACATCATCTGTGTTTCAGCAGGTATGCTGCTTTATACATAAGGGAAATGTTTTATTAAAGCTGCATAGTCTGTAACTTTTGATCTTCTTATTTTAAAAATAATGTTTTTATTTTTCAAGAACACAGTTAAAATACTCAAATTCTGGTAAGCATTTTACCATTTTCGTAAATCTTAACAAGTTATCACTATCAAAACAACTGCATTTATGTTAAAATTCAACAGTTTAGAATTATTGGAGGGACGCAAATAATTACCAACAAGAGAAAAATACACCTATTTGATAAGATAATTCACTTTTCCATGCAGTTTTCAGCTGTACTGAACATTTTTATTGTGAAAACATTGCTTAATTCCACTTTTACAAATGATTAAAAAAGAAAATAAAATTTTTCGAGAAATGTTCATAGTTACAGAGTATGTAGCTTTAAAGATAATTGCAAGTAATCCATAGGGCTGTCTTTTATTTTGATTGCGCATATTTAATTAGGCTGTGTGACGTCACTTAGCCTACAATATGGCCACTTTCATTATAGTCCATTTGCAAATATTCAAACGCCCACAACTTCTACGTTTTTCTACCGATTTAGATGAAACTTGTATCAAAATTCATGGTTTATTAAGATCTCTCATATACAACATAGTTATCATCAGGTTTGCCGTCCCCTTTAATTTTGTAGGTACATACCCATCCTGGAGAATAGCGTTATGGGTTGCCATGGCAACCATGCATTTTTATATAGTCCAAACCGGTTTATTTAAGGAGATTTTTTTCGCATTTAAGGGGACCAAGGGACTATTTAGCATCCATTCAAAATTGTCCTTGGGGTGCAAGGTAGGTCAAATTAGATGCTGTTGTAGTTAGTGTAAGGCCAAAATCAGTTTACAGGAGGTGTTTTATGTTTATTTGAACAAATTTGAAAATACCGTTACTCATTTATTTCTCGTTATATTTGGTAATAATTGATTCCCATGGGTTAGTCTGATCTTCAGAGATACGCAGTCATCAAGAAAATAGTTCTTATTTTTTTAATTCCTGGTTTTAAACAGTCTATGAAGATGAGTAGTCAATTTTTAAGCGTATAAAATGCTGTCTGAAACGAAATGTTCTAAATCTTTCTCGAACCATTTATCTAAAAGATATGAAGTTTTTCTCTTGGAACCTTTTATATATTGTACATAAATGATTAAAGTGTGTTCCATTACATAATAAAGCATTCCAGTTGGATATTTCCTTTTTGTGAGCAACTTGAACATCAAATTTAAGGGTTTACAGTTTCCACAGCTACACTAAATTGTATGCAAAATACTCTAATTCAATATTTGGTAGTCAATTTTATCGGCTATAGATTCTTAAAATATCTTAGAAATAGAGCCGACTGTGAGTTTTGAGAATTTGTCTTTCAAAATTATTCCAAGACACATTTGATATATGAGGTACCCATTTGGGCACTTGTATTGAAGAACTTATTAAGCCCAGTTTCCAAGCAAAAACAGGCACACGTAGGCTGTTTCACATTTGAATGAGGGCCATTTCAAAAATAATGAGTCTGTTCTTTCAAACTGACCTGCACTAAAATTGAACAGGCTTGTTGATGGTAAGTTTATGCCTCAATATATGTTATAAAAATGTTGAAGTTGCTTCCGAATTTCATAAGAATAGGTGCAATAGAACTTTTTTATGTAAAGTAAGTAAGGGTGCAAAGACCCGAGTGGAACAAAAAAAAGCGTGACATTTGAAAAAATACTTAATTTTCTTTCGACTATCACGCAGAATATATATCTCTGTCAAGAAAATCTTATATTTCAGTGTAAGCTTCAATTATTGGACAATTCGTTTTTGAATACGGATAAAAAAAATTAAATATTTTGCTACTTTAGATCCCTATCAAAAGGAAGCACCCGTGAAAAAAATGTCAGCTCAAAAACACAATCCTTGGACAGAAGCCTGTTTCAATTTTTCATACAGTGGATCTATATGAGCTGCACAGACCCTAAATGATAAGTTTGATGTTACAACTCCCTAAAAATCATGGCTTTACTGTTGTATGTTGAGTTATGTTTAACAAGTACCATTTTATGTGTTTTAAGCCAGAAATGTCCAGAGTGTAACATTTTGTCTTTGAATGCACATATTATCTCCTAATAGAGCTTGAATTTGTAAACTGCTCTTTATTTCACGAAACCAAGTGCAATAAAGTTAACTCAGCCAAAGATTTCTATGCTGCAATACCTTTGTGTCGTTTAAAGACCTCAAAACGAATGTCCCGAGTGTAACACCTTATTTTCACTGAAACCTTTCGCATTATTTTGTTCTTCAAAAAGTAATCAAAAAAGCAACAATATGAAATACATAGCAAATTACAAGTAAGGTCTTTGTACTTTTTGTTGAAAGAGCACTGTGTTGGTGTAATATTTGTAAAAAATATTTGAGTTTATTTTTCTTTGCACATAAAAAACATGCGTTTTTGAAAATTAATGCTTTTACAGTATAGTCATGCCTTCATATATATTTTCAAAGACATGTATCATGAAAAAAAAAACATGAAACAAACATAAATGAAAGTGCCTATATTTTAAGAGCCATCTTTTTACAGTGGTAAACTGTAGAAAATGGTGTTATACTCGGACATAAATTATTCAAAATGAATTGTGGTATGAAATTTCTTGAATTTTACATCTAAATTGCTAAATTAATTATTACAGTTACTGAATTGAATATAGATTTAACGATAACAAACAGTCTAGACACTTATGATGTGCAGGTTTTTGATCTAGGCCTTCACTACATGATATTGTTCCATTTTTAAGATGCTTGGCCTATAAGGGTTATATAGTTTATATTGGATGGTTGATGACAATCTATCCACTCATTTATACCTAAAATGGCTTGTGATACACATTTCAAAGGTATTAATTCTAAGTGGCATCATGAGAAAACTGACATTGTGTTTGTTTGTTTTGTTGCTTTACGTCCCAGTCAACAGCTATGGTCATAGAGGGACAGTTAGTTCCCCTAATTACACTTTTTCCTGGGCAAGTTTGAACAAGCAGTTAACCAGTACTTCATGCACATACTTTCGTTTGTAACTGACAACAACCCTTCTTGAATGATTCAGCAGAAGGGAGGAGAATAACCGTAGAAAGTATTTCATGATTAATCTCCACAAAAGTATGGGCCGGGGCCGGGATTGAACTCACGACCCCTGGATCTGCAGTCAGAAACGCATATTTTTCATAATGACAAATCCAATATTTTATCAGAAAATATCAAGGCTTCTCTTTATTATCCAAAACGAGGAGATAATATGATAATTCTGACAGGTTTTCGATCTAAAGATAAAACCACTAATGGTTTAAAACCATAATCGATAAAACCACTAGTGAGTGTATCCACGTTAAACATCTAGAAATGTACTACAACTAGGGTTCCCACAAAAATTCAAAACATAATTCCATGATTTTTCAATGAAATTCCACGATCAACAATATAATTTTCATGACTAACTAATTCACGGCCTCCAACCTCCCATTTTAGCAGCATCTTCACCACACTGAGCATAAATGCGGAATGCAGCAACAAAAGCATGCTTTTAGACCATGCATGCATTTGGAAATAATTAAAACTTGAAACCACCAGTAGCCAGAAAACTGGCTGTCGGACACACAAGTGTTCGATACCAAGTTTTCTGCTACTGTTGGTTTTGTCGAAATATTTCACAAAATTCCATGATTTTTCCATGATTATTGAGGTTTTTTTTTCCAATTCCATGATTTCCCATGCATGAACCTTTTTTTTAGAGATTTTCCAAGTTTTCCATGATTTCCAGAGCTTGCTTTAACAACTGTTTAATGAGCAAGCTCACGAAACACATATAATCAAAGAAACATCTGATAGAGGCCTAAACTTTGCCCTGAATTACCCATCTACATCCATACTTTATGCAATACTTTTTATTTGAAGCTGCTTGCAGTCATACATGATAAGTACCAAAAGCATGTATGATGATACAAAAGTATGTCTGAATGTTCATTCTCAATTATTGTGCCTTTAATGATTATTCTTGGAGAAACATGACGATTTATTTGAGAACAACTATATAGCACAAATTAATCTGTACATGCGTGATATCTCCTTAGAGTGTTTTAGTGTTAATTCCTTGAGTGGACTAGTTTGTTAATTATTATAAATCAAGTTAGCTGATCAGTTTAGTTTGAGTATAGCCTTGTGACACTCAGTTATGCTCAGAGCGATGTTCTTGTTGATTGCACAACATTGCCACACAGCAAAACAATTTGAGCCCCCTCTCGCAATTTTGGTTTTAGGAACTACGTAGAGAAACATGGCTTTTTACAACTTAGTCATAGAATATACTATTGCTTTCAATGTCATTGGATCCGATATAAAAATGTTAAATCATCAAAGCTTGAAAGACATAATTTCAAAATGGAAATTTAGGGTTAAGGTTCTTCTAATGCTAATAAAAATAGAAATAAAAAAGATAAAATAAAATAAAAAAAGAAATGAATAAATTAATGAATTTCTTAGAAAGAAATATGCAGGTTTAAAAGCAAAACACACTTTACTCAAAGTTATGATGAACAAAGGATGAAATAATAAATATCTAATGACTGGTTGAATTAATTTAAGAAAGAACAAGAAGGAAAATAAATTATCAAGATTCTCCAAGTACAGCCAGATCTATGGTGAATGACAATGTTGATTCCTAAATCCTAAAGACACAGCTGATGAGTATGCATAGCGTCCAAAACATGACCTATATGCATGGAAGCACTTTCAGAAAAACGTTTTACCTTTACTGAAACCACTTTAACTTATCCCAGACAGAGGGCCCATACTTTTGAATTTTTAACTCAATATCTTACGATAATTTCAAAGCCAAGTTCTAAACTAACTAACAGTGTTTGTCCCAAGTGTAACATTTTAACAATGAATCAAGTCTTAAACAAGAAAAATTAGCCTCACTCTATGACGAGTCTGACAAAAGCTGTAATCGGTGGGTTGGTGCCTGATGCTTATCTGTCTCGTGATGGTTGAGCGGCTCTTCCTCACGGTACACCGGGGTTGTCTGTGATTGTGGAATTTTCTGATCATACTCACTTACTATTTTAGGGTAATAATGCAAACTTTGAATACTGAAATATGTAGGAGCAGTTCATTTCCTACTTTAATAAATATACTAAACACAGCAAAATAACAGCTCAATCTATTTATTGCTAGCGTGTTTACCAAGAAATTAGAAATATATATAGTTGTTTAATTTAATCATAATGCATGCTTGTTTGTTTGTTTGATTTGATTCTTTACGTCCCATCAACAATCTTTCAGTTAAACAGGGACGAGTCATCCTGGTTTGAATCAGTATTAAGCTAGGATGAATGTGTCTTGCTCAAGGACCACAACACAGTGACGCCGGTGAGGCTCGAACCCGCGGCCCCTCGGTCTCGAGTCGAGCACTCTCCCACTGAGCCACTGCGCTCCCTACATAATACATGTGTTTTCCTTAAAAAGATGTTTTAGTTTTTTTCCCCAAAAATCCACAAACAAGCCCAGTTTACATTATTTCACATAAAATGACTTGATTGAACATAGCTGAGTGTAAATACAATATGGATATAATGAAATGTGTTTGTATGTCCCAAGAGTAGCAATTCAGACTGAAGCCTTTTAAATTGCTGCATTTAAATATTAAACATATGACACAATATTAACTGTTTTAAAAAAGAAGATTCTCCATAAGTGCCCACAAAAAAGAGCACATTTAGAAAGTGTTTCTTATGCTGAATGACCAGGTTCTACATTTCAAAGATTAATAATATGTGTTCTCTAGATACATGTATTTTTGGTACAAATATGGTTTCAGGTTTGTAAAAGCTTGAATAATTTCAACAAAAAAGAGTTTTGATACAATAAAACATATAATAAATGCATCCTTTAAAAGAGACTTTGAATAAAAAGTAGAATTATCAGATTCTCAATAGTGTTCCAAGTGTAACAAATCAATGGCAACTGTAATATGTTTTTTCCAATAGGCTTGAAAGAAAATGGCACATTATATCCTGTTGAAATTTTGCATACATGCAGTAGGATACTTGGTGTTGCACTCAGTACATTTTGACTCGTTTATTACGCTTATTAAGGTTTTATAAAAACTTTCTGAGGTTAAAAATAAAATATAAGTGCTTAAAAGAGCCAACATTCTTAGCAAATAGCATAAATATGGCTGTTTTTATGCCAAATTTTCCCTTCATATATATTTTATCAATGCATATATGAAATTGTAAGGAAACGACTTGTTTTTGCAAAAATATTGGAAAAATCTTGTATTTAAACAAAAATTACATCTATGGATGAATTGAATCTAAATTTTCAAAAAAAGTCTTATGTCCTTTTCATTCCCCGTCTTCAATTTCATAAACCTGGACCAGTTCACTATATGTTTTAATAGACAGCATTGACTATAACTGATGTTTATTTTTGACCCCTTATGTCACACTTTTGACTCATTATTTTTGAACTGGCCCATAATAGACTGAATGTTCCTCTAAACTTAAAAGAAAATTTCACACTTAAATACGTATTTTCTTAGAAGATACAACCGTATCAGCTCTTAAAATCAGTTAAAGGGGGTTGGGATGTATTTAGGGCCGCCGTGTTGGGAATATGCTTTAAATTGCCATCTTGTCTAACTGGCAATACCAGGGGACACGTCCGTAATGCACGAAAAAGCAAAATGTGTTTGTTTTATTTATATGCAACCGCAAAAAAACGAAATTCAATTCTGTTCCAATAAACATGGAACAGATCTCGTATTATTTACGATGTTTGCTTACTTTTTCATCTTATTTATAAGGCTTTTATCAATATTCTTGAATATGCAAATGAAGTGATTTAGTATACCACCACTTTATGAAAAGAGCAATTTGGCATCCGTAAGAAACTGTCCTAGGTGTGCTAGAAAGGCCAAATTAGATGATGTAAGAAGTAAAGGGCATCTTTTAACAACATTTCGTAAAAGCTGCTTATTTTTCGTAGCCCTCAATTTAGACCCAAAAAGTGCTTTTAACTTAAAATAAAAAAATGCATCGGCCTAATCTTTTCAAGGGTAAGTATAAACTTGCTTTTTTGGACGGGTGCCTTTCATTAACACGTTCCCCCTTCGGTCATTTCTAGATGGCTTTTTTAATTTCGCACTTTTTTCTGTTTCCTATTGTAGAACCCCTTTAAAGAACACGATATTGTTAGTGACAATGAAATAATGGGCCTCGACGCAAGAAAACCTGACTTTATTGAATGCAAATAGCTTAGGTGCAGACCAGCCTGTGCATCCGCGTGGTCAGATCAGTGCTTTTGTTATTCGCTTATTGGCAAGTAAACTATTTAGAATTGCAGACTTGCTTAATGCAAGTATTCAATATCAGTTTCATTAAAAGAAAGTTTAGTCTCAGAGTCTTAGTAGCTGAGCCGTATCTTGTCAGAAACCCTGAAGACATGGTTTCTGCCTTCGAGGCCCATTTATCTGCTGGCCTATAGCTTCAAACAGAAACCATAGTTTTGAGTCTGTTTGTTTGTCGTTTTTTTTTTGAGACCCGATCAAATCGTCCCTAAACATTAATATGTCTCTATTATTGTAATCGGATAAATGAGAGTTACCGGCGGCACAAGTAGTTCCATTCGAAAGTTACACAATTTCAGGGCTATACACAGAATCATTTCATGGGAAATTGTGTCTTTGGCGGTCGAATCAAAATGCATTTTTATTATACAATCTGTTTTATTTATAATAAATTATATCTTCTTATTATTATTTAGATCTATCTATTTTTTATTTGTAATTACTTTAGGGTAAAGAAGACTTACACAAATAATTCTTATCTGGTGCCCTGTTGATAGGTAGATCTATGGGATGGAACCAGACTAAAATAATTCCTCTTAAACTTACACAAACTGTCAGTCTAACTGGCTCGAGAGAAGGTTCCTGGCTAAACGTCTAATATATCCACATATATTACATGTAACACTGAAAACTGACAATTGTCTATTTGGACACCGACGTCATAGTTTGGAAATCATATATGTCCTATTTTAAAATTCAATGCGAAATTCTTTTATTACATCCAATTTAATCAAAACACAGACAAGTTTTCCAGGTAAAGGTTACTGATAATGCGTATTCATTTGATATGGCGACCTAATTATGATGGCCGTTTTGCATGCAAAGTTAGTCTCTGATTTGAAGAACCCATTAAGTGATGTACTGTTACCTGATTAGTCAGGGATCATTTGCGGAAACATTAAATCTCAAATAATTATTAGATAATTATCCACTGCTGGCCAAATTCGTTTTTGTTAATTTTTTTTGAAGTACTGGGGTAATTTTACATAAAATGTTGGTTCCAACACAATTCAGGCCAGCATTCACCCTTTGCATGCTAGTGCTATCGCATCTAGTTTAGACCAATATAGTAAATGCACTACATCCTGCCTGATGTGAATTCAAATTGTTTGATACTAAAGCTGCTTCTGGAAGTATTTAAAAAGTTAATATAAGAAAAGAAATCGGCAGACGACACAATAGCAAAGTTTCCCAGCATGCAAATAGTTTAGGTACTGAAATTTCTTTTCTTTCACAAAAACTATGTAGTGAGAGTGAGGACTACTTTTCATGTTGCTTTATGTCTGCATTCAACTTTTTTTCAGTCATAATTTTGAGGGAAATTTTTTTAAAAAAAATCAGCAGACGACAAAAAGCATGCTTAATTACCAAGCATGCAAAAAGTATCACCTTGCTCCTTGGCACAAAACGCATTAGCCGTGACATGTGATTTCCTACGTGTCATTTTGACAAGGGTAGACTTAGACTCCGTTTAAGCTTAGAAACTCCAAATGCTGTTCAGTCAGTAGCTTAACTGTCATTGAATATTCAAGCCACTAGCAAATGCTCTAATAAGGGTGGGCAGATGCTCATACTCACCAGAGCCTTTGCTGGTCGGACATACCACATTTTTGGAAATCTCATTTCGTGGCTAATATTATCATTTAAACCAAAAAATGCCAGCAAAATGACTATGTTTATGATTAACATACATATAGAGGTAAACAGTGTAGGCCCAGATCAGACTGCTCCCACAGGTGCAGTCTGACCACAGGAGCAGTATGATCTTGATCTAATCTGTTGACGAGGCTTCAAAAACAGTTTCAACAGATGACAAAAGCAGATGATCTTTAAAATTGTTGTAGTTTTCAGTTTACGATTTTCATAAAATGCATGCACGTCTGCGCGGCTCAAACAACATATTAAACAGGTTAACTCCTGATATAATATTATCAGATCTCCCTTCTTGGGCAATGAAATAGTCGTATCACGCCCAGATATGAATATTAAAGTTGCCGCATATATGCAGTGACCAAGTAGCTTAATAATGGAAAAGTATGGGAAAGTCCGTTTTATATTGGCCACACATTGAAATTTCTAAGTTTTAATATAAATAGTGTTTGTCTCAGCAAATGGTGCAGACCCTGGTGAAGCGCTAGCTTTAGATGCCTATATTTTGTGAAGCATATGGCTCTCTCCACATACTCCACAACAAAGATAAGATAAGATAAGTTTATTGTATAGTCCAAAAGGCTATAAAGCCCATGAGGAAACATACCTAACATAATTAATGGCATATTGAACAGTGCAGTGACAAAGATACACATATGAGGAATGTTTTGATACATACATGCATTCACGCGTATAAGCGGAGAAGGTGTATCAAGAATATCAGATAGTTTCATAGGTCCAGATAAAGATCGTATGTCCACCTTAAAGTGCGTTTATTTCCCTACCCTTCAATTAAAACATGTGTTTTGGGTGCTCAAAAGAACCGTCTCATTGAGACAGTTCTTTTGAGTAATCACAACATGTGTTTTGGTTGAGAAATAAGAAAAAAATCAAATACGCACTCTTATCTGGAGGCCTAAACTGTTAAACTAAATATACTTAAGGACTTGGGAAACGCACCGCCTGCTAAAATGCTAATTTATTGTCAAAATGTAATATTTCAATTATGTGAAAACCAATTGACAAGTCCCTTCATTATGCTTGCATCCAATAAAAAAATCGAAACGCTGTGACTTATGGTTGCCTTGACGTCGCGATTATTCTGAGACATCCCAAGTTTTAAAAAGTCCCAGAGTTCCTATACCTTCCATCATTAGCAAAAAAAAGTTTTCGAACTGATGTTTGTTCTTGAAAGCACAAAGAAAGACAAAAGCAAATCATGTAGGTTTTGGGCCACTGCTAACGTTCATTTCGTCTAGGTGACGTCATTATTGTTTTTGACGTAATTGGCTGTTTATAGCCTAAGGATCAGGAATAATCAAAATGTTTTAGTGCTACAAGATACTCCGCAACCCGTTGCGTAGAAGTCAAAAGTATCGCGACGTGCGCGAACGTCATCCGCCTGTTATTGCTGTTTGAAAAATTAAGAATGACGTTAGAAAAGAAACGCTGCCACTGGGAGTGTAATTAAACGATTTTTTTCGATTATTTCCGAAACTTTTCTTGTTTTTAGGTTGGTTAAGACATCTGACTACCAGCTCAAAGTGTTTGCTTTTAAATTGAACTAATCTCACAGCTGTCAGACGACAATTATTGAAAAACACTTACGTCAGTGCTACGTCAGAATGAACCGCTTTAGCAAATCGAAACTATGGCAAATCATGGTCCATTGTGTAAGCGGATAAAAAAGTGATAAAGAAAACATCCTCAAATTAACCATGTGGAAGAGACAGTGAATATCTAACTGGTGCGTTTCTAAAGTCCTTCAGTATAGTTCAGTTAAGAAGCTTTAATAAACGCCTATTGCTAAAGTGCAGTCAACTTCAGCTAAATTACTATATGAGACGGTTGTCCACGAGAACCATGGTCGCCATTAAAAGCTGTCTATTTGTACCATATCCAATAGGAGAACGATATTACATTTTACATATGGTTAATTCGAAATCGAAAACGGACACATCCATGCTCGGCCACATATACTCGCATATCATGAGTCCGCATTCAATGACAGCAAATTGAATATATACACTTACATGAAAACTTAAGCTCCTTCAATATAACAGTATTTCAATAATACTTGTATTACTTTCGTAACATGTTCCCTCAAACCCTTATGTCAAGCGCTATCTTTGCTACAGTATATTTCCGAAGGAAGCTCTAATCTCGCCTATGGTTTAAGTGCCGTCAACGTCAAGCTCTATTGCCGCACAGAAGAAGGTTGATCACAGAAACCATAATTGCCATTAAAGCTGCCTAAATGTACTAAATTGCAAAAGGGGCATTATATTTTATATACATGTATTATATATGTAGCGAACACAGACACATCAATGTTTGTCCAAATGGAGGCACATATCATTTATCTATGTTTAAAGACAGTAAATTGAAAAAACAACAGCAACTGTATAAAATATGATAAGTTAAACTTAAACTTATTCCAGTTGTACAATTACAAAATATGTTCCCACAAAACCATAGTTCATCATTTCCCCTGCTAATTTGAATAAAAGATATTTCAGTAGAGGAGCTTTAATCTCGCCTGTGGATTAAGTGCCGTCAACGTCAAGCTCAATTGCCGCACAGAAGACGGTTGGTCACAGAAACCATAGTCGCTATTAAAGCTACCTAGATGTACTTAATCTCAAATGGGGTACTATATTGCATTTTATATAATATGTTTCAAATAGCAAACACAGACATATCCATGTATGTAACAAACATTGTCTGCTTTCTCATCTGCTAGCGTAATTTGACAATTGCATTGCAAACGCTCAGAAGATTAACTATTTTTGATGCATTATGTCATACATATTGAACAAGTATAGAATCACATATTTTTATGGAGCTGTCGGTCATAATTTCTATAAAATGAGGTCTATTTCTGTTTAGGTATCTAAGTAAACAATGCAGACCAGATTGAATTCCACAATATGCCTTTTCCTCAACGGCTCAATCACAGCTGAGCATTATTACTGGAGCAATGATTCTGGGCTGATGACATCAATTTGTCCATAAGCTGAATTCATGAATATACTACACGTACCTTTATTGATTGATTTGATTCTTTATGTCCAAGACAACATTTTTTCAGTTATGGCCAGACGTGTCGTCGTGGGTTGAACCAGTACTAAGCAATGATTGATGTGTCTTGCTCAAGGACACAATACAGTGACGCCGGTGATGCTCGAACTCGCAACCGCTTGAATTGGTCTCGGGTCAAACACTCTAATATTGAGCCACTGCGCTTCCATACTGAATTATGTTTTTTTTTTATTTCTTGGAACTGCATCAAGGCGATCGAATGAGAAACATAGATCACCGTTGCTTGTGCAGGATGATCAGAGCTCAAGGACTTTAACAGCCATGGTACCCGCAGGCATGTCAGACTTTTACTACTTCGGGATGGCGAGCAGGACAGATCATCATTCCTCTGCAAATTGTTCTTTAACACAATTTCTGATTTTGGCTGTCTGCTATCTAAATACTCCCAAACGCATTTTTTTCATCCATTTCAGTCTTGGGATAAAATGTTTATATGAACACAAGTTAAGTCATAAATTCTGATAATGGAGCTAGCGATTTTATATGGGCCATTAGCATGACAGCGGAACTAAAGGTCCCAGGAATTCCTGGGACCAGCTCTTCAGACTTTACCAGGCTCTGAGTTTGAGCAAAGAAGGGAGGTTATGGAGAGAAAATGTGTGTCCAGTAGCAGTAGTTTTCCTTGAACTCAGAGCCTAGGCCAGGCTAATCCTAAGTGGAATACTCTATGCATGCTGGTAATTTCGCAGTGCGGAAAAATGTGTGGTAATGAGTTAAACCTTGTCAACAGTTTTTCAGTTATGTTGGGATGGGCATTAAGTAAAAATTGGCTGTGTCTACTAGTGTTGTCTGCTGATAACCTTTGCAAACAGTTTGGATCCAGATCAGACCCTAACAAAACGTCGGACCTCTGTTTTCCACTCTGATGCCCGTTTGCAAGCCCGTTTTGTGCTTCTCCAATAATGCTTTTTGTTAACTTAAACGTTTATATGACGTGAAAAAGTTATCGCAATGACGCTGAGCGCGGGAATTTGGAGTTTTGTCTGTTCCAAAAACTCCGTTATGTCTGAAATAATTTAAAATAACCGGAAAACCAGCCATGTTTTGTAAAAATTGAAAATGGACACTTGACTGATAAATATAAAATATAAATACAGTCGAATCTCGTATTTTCGAAGTCAAAGGTACTGGAGATTTAATTTCAAATTATCGAAAATTCGAATTATAGGAAGCTTGTGACACTGTGACAACAGGGACACAATAATTACAATTGGTGTTAGCTTTTTTTTACGCTATTTCTTCAACAATCTAGGCATTCCCTTACACTTATATAGAAACTAGTATGGACATTTGTTGATGTAAAGTCAAATCAATTTCAATTTCCATCACTTCAATGAGGTCGGGTCTTTGATATGGCAGTTCACTGTCATATCTTTTCTTGTTTAGATAGTAAATACACAGTTAATAAAAGTTGTCTTGTTATGTGATCTTATCGTAGTGGGTATGTTCGACTGTATTGATCATTTGGCCATCGCATGATGATTTGTAAATTATCGTTATACGCAAAAAGTCACCCTTGACTAAAGTACGCGTTCAGTCTATTTATCCAGTGGGATAGATGACTAACATTTGATCGAGGCCATCACCTACACCCTTTCTTTGTCTATTCGAGCCTTTGCGATATTTGATAAATACCGTTTGCTAGCTGGTAACTGAAATTCTTTTTATTTCATTTTTTAATAACGGTCATTTTGTCAGAAAACAATTCTTTCTCAAAATATTAAGACTCAGAAATGCAAATATTCGGACCTACCTGTTTGATGGAAGATTCCTTGGAGAAACACGAAAACAAGGGTCAGAAATTTAGTAGACGCCATCCTCAAAAGAGACAAGCACGAAAGCCCAAGTCTGACTGAAAGCTCTTTGGCCGTGTATGGATTTTTAACAACACAAACAGCGCTTACCGATTGGCTAAAACGGCCATCGAATCATATTCATCACTTCCTGATAGAAAACAGCCAATCAGAGATGCGTTCGATAGCATGCAACGTGAATGCATAACAACTAGACAACCCTCTGACACTAGATAATCGCTTAAATTACAGTATTAACAACAGAGTATTGTCCATATGCATTCAC
Organism: Loripinus fragilis; assembly: GCA_964019695.1. NCBI lineage: Eukaryota > Metazoa > Mollusca > Bivalvia > Lucinida > Lucinidae > Loripinus > Loripinus fragilis. Next base: position 100,764,764 of record OZ026518.1, read on the forward strand.
CTTATGTTTTTCTGTAGTTTCTATGGGAGTAAACATGCATTGTTACCTGTGTGTTTGAAAGTAAAAGAGGAGGCAACGATCAAGAAACGATACAATCAAGTACCACACCTGATTCAGGATACCACATGGGAAAGTAACAAAATACAATAAACATCACCAACAAGAGCCGAGGGGTCAGCCCTTTCCCAGCAGGTGACCACAAAGCAGCAATGAATAGACGCAAAAGCATGAGAATCACAATACACAAAAACACGGATGATCCACAAAAGAAGTACCGCATTGGGATGGTCAGTAAAATATTTTACTTGGGGGCTATTTATACTGAACATTTTCTTCATCGTTTAGATCTTAGTGTTTTATTTCCTTTGCAAAATATTCACAGTAGTTTCATCATTAAATATCATATTATTCGTTGTATCATATGTTATTACTAAAGTGGCGAACAAGCAAACAGGGGTACCAACAGTCTTCAAAACATCAGTGTATCGGTATTAAGAGTCTTTTGTTAATTAACCGTTAAAGCATATACAATTGGTACTTAATGAAAGCTTCTTGAATTACTTGATATCTTTGCTTTTACTTGAACAACTCATACTTAAGTTTCATCGAAACGCGTCCGAGGTATTTCTAAATATCGAGAGGAACGTGTGTTCAGAATATGATTAAAATTGATTTGTTGTAACGCTATGATAAACTGAATAAAAAAGAAACTTTTCCGATAAAACTGTATATCCGGAGATTTTCGCGAGAGTTTTACTTTCACGAATAGCGATGGGCGTTAAAAATGTAACTAGGGCATGATGTACCTATATCAGTAAACGACAGTGACCTCGCCTTTTTGTGAGGGTTGTACGCGAGGGGTTTATTTTCACGAAACTCGGCAAAATTTCTAAATAATAATTTACAGAATTGCTTTGGAATCAAAATTAATTACCTCTCTGTTTAAAACAGTGCATATCTAGATTAGCTGGATTTGTCAAACCGCACACTATTTTTCATCAAATCCATATTAATATTTAGCGAACAAATATTATATTCAACATTTGTGAACTATGTTTCGTTCTTTCATTAGTATATGCACTTTATTCCTCCGTCGCAGTTCTTTGCAGAACTGTATGAAGGCAGAAGCTTGGCATCTCCATACGCTGTCTGTAAAACGAACCCCGGCAAGTTACTTTTCTGATTTCAGCGAGGAAGCATTTGTTGTGATGTTTTCATTAGACGCTCTTCCAATGAGTACCATACCTTGGAGAAAAAGACCAATGCATTAACAAGCAATCTTCAATACCTCCACCCGCTGCCCCCTCCCTTTTGTGGTGTTTCTCCATAAGATCCTGTCCTAATATAACATGCGGTTATTGTAGAAAGCAGACTGGCTTTTCAGCAGGTTCCAGGGGGCGCGAACAGGCATTTAATATCTGCACATTTTGAACAAGAAATATATTTAAAAAGATAATCGGCGGAGATATAATGAATGAATGTTTGGTACTGCAAAACATGATGAATAATTCGTCATTTTTAGATCTGGGGTATCATAATGTTAAGAGTGAAAGGTACTGGCTATTCATTTCAACAAAAATATAGCAGAGCCAAATAATGACGTAATCAAAATGGTAACCATCTTAAACTTGAATAAAAATCTACTTTGCCTTACAACAGAATTTAACACGTGATCATTTTTTTTATAAAAAAAGAAGCTTCAACATGTTTAAATTGATCAGTGCTATATTCATCTCTTAAAGTAAAGTAGAGCAAAAGTTTGACGTCATAAAAATGGCAGCCGTCTTGTATTAAGTGAAAATCTTCTTTGTCCTTTAACATTTTTACTGGGGAAATTTCGGAAATTTAGATATCAAAAAGTTTAGTATGATAGCCTTTTGTGTACACGCAAGCTCAATATACGCTGATATAGCCATTTTAAGATGGAAAAATATGTACATATATGTTTTATTTACCTACATGTATACCGTTGGCAAAAAATAAACATATCTGAATTTGCCTATAATTAATTAAGGTTTGACCGTGTTTTTATGCACCCAACTTTGAAAAGTTGAAGGAGCATATATTTTGGGCTAGGACTTTCGGAACCTGATTTCTATGGTGACTTGGTGTATAAGTTGAAGAAGATTGTTGGCTCTAATAATTTTTCAGCGCAGTTCATTAAAATAATTTCCCATTATAAAAAGATTGGCTATAACATTAATGTATTGCAACAGACTGCATGCTTGGTAGTCAACCCAATCACGGTTGGCAACTTTGCTTTCCTCTTTAATTGCACGCCGGTGGGTCGGACTTCAGACTCTATGATGGTTCCGACTTAAAGACTTATCTATTGATGAGATGGTAGGGGCCTGATGCTTTGGCTGTTTGTCGGGCCCACCGGGGTTTACCTGTTGGATTTCTTTTGCTCCGGTATTCAGTTTAATTTACTGTTGAGTCCTTATCCTTGCTTTATCTCCTTGTTATATCTTGATTTATATGTTTTAGGAGATGATGCATTGATAAGTTAGGGGTCTTTCATGCAAACCAAATATCTATGTGTCTTGATCCACATCTGAATTAAGGGTGAGGTTGGCGCCGTTAAACCGGTTTAAGCCCTCCAGTAAAATATTTTACTGACCGTTCCAAGGCGGTACTTCTTTTGTGGATCTTTTATGTTTTTGTTCTGTCTTGTGTTTGCTATGTTTTGTGCGCGTCTGTTTATATGTGCTTTGTGGTCACCTGCTGGGAAAGGGCTGACCTCTTGGCTCTCGTTTGTGGTGTCTTCTGTGAGTTTGTCACTTTCCCATTGGTATCCTGGGTCAGGTGTGGTACTTGATTGTATCGATTCCTGATCTTGCACCATTACTTACTTTTGTCCGTCCGTCTGTTCAAACAAAAATTAAGCAAGAAGCTTTAAATTTCATAGATAGATTCCTCATCCAAAAATAACTGACCCATATTTTTTTAGGTCTGTATTATCTACCTCTATGGAGTTATGCCCCTTACAAAGGGTCATATTGAAATTTTGTAATCGAGAAATCTCAAATATTATTACAGCTAGGAGCTTCGAACTTGGTCAGCTGACAGAGTATAATGAGTAGATAATCTAGTGAAAATGAAAAAAAAAATATTTATATTTTTATATTTTTCGAGTTATTGCCCTTTGCAAACTTTGGCATAGAAAACTTGTGATCAAGATATCTCAAAAACTTTTACAAGCAGTAGCTTCAAGCTTGGTCAGCTGATAGAAGATAATGAGTAGATAATCTGGTGAAAATAAAAAAAGTAATTTTATGTTTTCGAGTTATTGCCCTTTGTAAATTTTGGCATCGAAAACTTGTAATAAAGGTATCTCAAAAAGTGTTACAAGCAGCAGCTTCAAACTTAGTCATCTAATAGAGGACAATGAACAGATTACCTGGTGAAAATTAAAAAAAAAAAAATTCCTGAGTTGTTACCCTTTGCGAATTTGGGCATTGAAAACTTTTAATAAAGATATGTCAAAATTATTATAGCTAGCAGCTTTAAATTGGGTCTGTTGATAGAAGGCGATTAGTAGATTAGGTGGTGTTATATATTTTTTTTAAAACTTGTAATCAAGATATGTCAAAAATTATTATAGCTAGCAGCTTTAGATTGGGCCTGTTGATAGAAGGCGATTAGTAGATTATGTGGTATTATATTTATTATTTTTTTCGAGTTATTACCCTTTGTGTATTTCGGCATTGAAAACTTGCAATCAAGATATCTAAAAAATAATTACAGCAGTAGCTTCGAACTTGGTCAGCTGATAGAGGTTAAAGAGTAGATTACCTGAATTAAATTTAAAAAAAAATATTTTTTCGAGTTATTGCCCTTTGCGAATTTGGGCAATAAAAACTTGTAATCAAGATAGCTCGAAAATGATTATAGCTAGCCGCTTCAAACAAGGTCAGTTTGTAGAATATAATGAGTAAATTACCTGGTTTAAAATTTAAAAAAGTTAGTTTTTTAGTTATTGCCCTTTGTAAATTTTGGCATTGAAATCTTTATTAATAAAGATACATATATCTTGAAATATTTTATAGCTAGCAGTTTCAAACATTTTCAGCTGATTACTGGGTGATTTTTTTTGTATTTCAGTTCAAGTAAGTTCAGCTGATATAGGATGACGAGTTGTAGAGCTTGAAGCTTTACACTTAAGACGACTCTTGTGTTTTAAACCCTTCTTGACAAGCAAACGGTAGGGGGCATAGTGTTTCATAAACATCATTTCCTTTTCCCATAGCATAAACTATGACATTGCTTTGGTTGATTCCTGTATGTATAAAATCAGCTTTATCGAATACGACACAATAACACAGTGGCCTTGAAGCATGATAAATTCAAATAACCATCTCATACGTGGGTCATTTTTATGTTCGTAGAATTGGGCTGTATCTCTACAAATATAGAATTTACGGTACCATAAGTTATATATTTTGAAAGGTATAGCTTCTGTCTATCAACTGATATAAATTTTACATAATTAGCGCTTACTACTGCCAACATATATAGCTTTGAATAGGGCATAGTAAAGGACACTGGCCGAAATCCATGTCATTTTAACCACGCAGCCATTAGGAAATTAGGCGCTGTTAAGTTCCATTCGCTATGGTGATATAAGCATTTGTCAAGCCGATTTTTCTTTTGCACCTTCGAAATTCATTATTAAATGCTAACTGAAGACAAGTGTAGCAAAACTATAGACATGTTGTATGCTCTTCTATAACAATTTTAAAACACCCATCAATATACCAAAATGATCACAGCCATGTGCCAGTTATTTTATCTGTTAAAATAACGATTATGAACATTTATATACTTAATCATTCGTCAGCAGTTATATTGATGTATCGATTAAAGCGTGTACCTGGCAACATCTGGAACTGTCATACACCCATGTTATAAAAAGTGGGTGGGATAAATCAACCCAGCGTAGATAAAACAATAACAATAAAGTCTGCATAATTTTCTTATTTCAGTAATTTCAACACCTGTTAAGAGGCACAAACACAGTTTTAATGTATTTTCTAATTATGGTAAAGCTTCATGACGTCATTTATGTACAAAATATGGGAATTTTGCACTCCCTAGGCTATTCATTTTGCAGTTAATTTCTAATAAAACAAAAGTATTAACTTTGTATTGAGACGAAATCTACCATAACACTTCCATCTATCATATAAACCAGACAAATTATAATTATAGTACTTTACAGCTAACAAATTAAGCCACATTCAAAAGCCAGTATCCAACTTCCACTTGTTTCAACGTTTTACAATAAAAGTGTATAATTTGCTGAGGCTCAAAATACATCTTCTGTATCCAATAATTGTTGCGTATATGCTATAATGAAATATTGTAGCACTTAGTGTCCTTTATCTGCAGCCAAATTTTCAGAAGCTGTGTACAGCTATGGACTCATTTTCATGCAATTTTTACTAACGTTCAGTCGGAGACTAAGTCCATAAATGTCTAGTTTCTACCATATTTCCAATGTCTGATATATAGGCATATCTTTTCTTCTTGGAAGTCATAAAAGTAATGCATTTTGAAATAATTTTAGGTTGCATGTATAGTAAAAGCTCAATCTTTCCAAATATATGCATGATATACGCATTTACTTTCGCTGTTTTCATTAAATCTACCATTCTATGAACATAAAAAAAACGTCCCGCTTACTGTAAAGAGTTTGGGCAGTAAATGGTAAGAACATGAAAATTTGGTGCAGAAAGATGGCGAATTATCCAAATGGAAAAAAGTGGAGATCAAACAAAAGGGCATTCTAACGCAGATCAAAGTTGGTTACCAATGGTCATCTACGAGATTAGGTCGGACGTACGTACGTAAGTATTATGTGACAGGTGTAACTGGACAATAATTCAGAAAGCCAAAATTTGGTATTTGGGAAGTCAGCAATAAACACTTTTAAGATTTATTCTAACAGGCCTCGCCTATGTAGCCAATGGTTAAACTCAGTGATTTATTGGTTGATAAATCGGTGCACGGACTGAGCACAGACCAACATGACGTCATCAGTCGCCACTTTGATTTTCATAACGTCATCTATCACAATAGACGGCGAAACGTCGTTTTCACAACTACTTAACGTTCAAAATGTACGTAAAAATGCGCAATTTAGTCTGAACAAGAGTTGCGGGAAATTTTGACAGTCTGTTTAAGATGGTGGAATCGTTTTAGACTATAAAGGATTCGTTCATATTTTTAATCTTTTTGTGTGTTAGAATCGAAATAAATTCGCACTGACAGTGATTTGTAGTTTAATATATCACTGTCTGTGGGTCAGTCATAAGTGGATAAAACATTCCAGCTTTGTTCTCATGATTTATTCACTTTAATGACTGATCTCCAGGAAGTGATATATTGAGCAACAAATCACGGCCAGCCCAAATCTATTTCTTAAGCAAAAAATATTAAAAATAACAAAATTATAATTTACATAAGCAATGGCAAAATTTTATACAATCAAAGAAAGTCTAATTTACAGTAAATTATATGTACAAACTGTCCCTAGAATATTTTTCAACGCAAGTCTTTAAGCAGTTTCTGATCCCAAGATTTTGAAGTTAATTCCAAATGAACACTTAGTCTGAATCCAACACTGAACGTCACAAAGAAATCCAGACAGAATAAGTAAAACACAAATTAATCCAGATATAACAAGATAGAATTCCAGCACAAAAGGTTTTGACTTTTAAAGGTGAAATTACTCCAAAGATGCCCTTATGAAAATTTATTCTTTTATATACTCTTTAAGAAAGCTCCAGAACAATCACAAAACAACTATGCTATCATTTGCTAAATATAAGACAACATTATTTATTCTGGACTTTTTCACAAATTTCTCAGTTTTTATATAACTTGCTCAAAGCTTCTTTTGGCATGAAAAAAGAGAAAGTTCTAGATAATTCCGGATTTTTCCAGAAACTTCCATGACAGAATATTTTTAATTTCTAAATGATTAGCCATTTTTTCTGGAAAAGTCTAATGACCAAACAAACATCTTGTTTACAACAATTTGTTTGCTATCAATATCTCCAATATCTGGGTCAAAAGAAACTTAGTAAATCAAACAAATAAACATCATACATGTTACACTTCCCCTCTTTAAAGAAAAGAACGTTATATTAAATAAAGCTTTAATGAACAAATATATACAAAACAAAAAATGTTAAGTCAAATCAGATCAATTAACAGCAATAGCACAAGTTCGACATCAACAATACAGTGGCATCTAAGCCCTAGAGAGTGCATCTGGCATGTTATTATCTTTCTCCTTTATGTGTCAAATATCTAGATTGTGCTCTTGCAACATAAGACTCCATTGGAGTAAACGCTGGTTCTTGTTATTCAGTTTATAAATGAAAGTCAGTGGTTTGTGATCAGTGAAAATGACCATCTGTGCAACTGAAGAGGTTAGGTAAACTTGGATATGCTGATGAGGAAGTATCAGAGATAAGCATTCACTCTCTATAGTAGCGCAGTTTCGCTGATGTTTTTTAACTATTTTTGAATAGTAACCATCATCACTGGCAACTATGGACAACTTTAATTCTTTATCAAAGCTTGGTGCTAAGATAACTGGAGCACTTTTAAGCATGGCCTAAAGTTTTTAAAAGACTTCTGACAGTTATCAGTCCAAATAAACTTGAAACTTTTGCCAAGTACCTTTGTCAAAGACTCTGCAATGATAGAGAAGTTATAACATAATTTATTGTAATATCAATCCATACCAAGAAAGCAAATCAGTTGCCTTTTGCCAGAAGGTATAGGAAATCTGCGATAGCCTCAATTTTAGCTTCTGCAGGTTTCACCTGACCTTGTCCCACAATATGAAATAAAAAATGACAAATTTGCATGGCAAAATTCACTCTTTTTTGTTTAGCTTCACTTAGTCTATGGAAGAAATTTCTGATAGTGTAAGTGTTGTCCCCATTTTTCATTGAAGATAATAGCGTCATAGACTTAGGCTTTACAGCCATCCAGAGTATATATCAAGCTCTTCATCCGGAATGGCATAACTTTGTACTGATACAATTTGGCTGGTGTATTGACTGCTGAGATCTGCTTTGCTCTGTTCGTCAATGGTATTTGCCAAAATCCTTTAAGCAGATCGAATTTTGTAACATATTTGGCTTGTCCAATGTTATCAATGCAGTCATCAATTGGTGGGATGGGAAAAGTGTCTGTTTCAGTGATAGAATTTACTTGACGGTAATCTAGGTTTTGGTACAAGATTACAAGGCGAACTCCATTCACTGTGACTAGGTTCTATAAAATCATTATCCAGCAAATATTGAACTTCTTCTCTGAGAATTTGTTGTGTTACAGGGTTCATTCATTATGGATGTTGTTTCATAGCAGAATCTAGAGCAAAGATTTGGAATCAGTAAATGCATTTAAGCCCCCTGGTTGCTTAGGCTATTGTCTGTTCTAAGGCGGTGGTTCTGTTGTTCTTAACTTTGTATTTATTGTTACTCCCATTGTGGGATTCTGTAATTGTTCAATATTTTGTTGCGTTACTTTATGTCTATTCTAGCTCTACAATCATCTTGATGAGGAAAAGAGAGCTGGTTGCTTAACTTAGTTTGTCACCCTGGTGTCTTATGATGGTTGTGTGGCTCTTCCTTGCGGTGCCATGGGTTTGTCTGCGGTGTGTGATTGTGGTATTAACTGATCATACTCACTTACTATTTTTGAACCATCAATAAGTTAAACATCATGATAAATTTTGTTAGTTCTTGATGGAATGTCTGGAAATAAGTGTTCATACTCGAGAATTAACTGCTTCAGTTTAAGTCTCTTGTCTGAACTAAGATGACACAATTTCCAGTCAAGATCCATTAAGATATCAGAGTTGTTGATCCGATTTCACAAAATTCATGTCTTCAGAGTCCATTTGCTTCTGTTCAAGAGGGACATAATTAACTAGATTTACTGATGAAATAACAGAACTATCCCTATCAATGTTCGTTTTCAGAATGTTAATATGACATAATTGTTTTTGCTTAGGCCTCTCAGGAGTGATGACAATGTAATTAACAGCACTTAACTTTTTGTCAACAGTATAAGGAACAAATATCTAGCTTGCAATGGCTTACCAGGAATTGGCAAAAGAGCAAGTGTCTCTAGGTTCAAAATTTCTATCCTGAGCATTTTCATCTTAATGCACTTTCATTTTGCTTTGAGCTGATTTGAGGTTGGACCCAGCAGCTTCACAGGTTATTGATAGTCTGTTTCGGAAATACGATACATACTGAAGAAAGTTCAAAGCACTACCATCATCTGGGAGAATTTTTGCTTTCAGAAGTTTCAAGGGTTCACGCACAGTATGCTCAAATACCAGTTCAAATTTGGCTGAACCTAAGTGACTCTTGTACAGATTCCCTTACATCAAAAAGAGCAAATGTATACTTTCATCCCAATCCTTTTCTTTGTCAAAGCAGTACCATCTGATCATTTTTTTTACAAAGTTTGATGAAATCTTTCTAAGGCACCCTGACTTTCAGGATGATAAGCAGATGACTTATATTTGTTAATGCCAAGTTCATTCATGACTTGTTGAAAATCTCCTGACATAAAATTTGAACCTTGATCAGATTGTACAGACATTGGATTTTCCACAAAGATGAAATAATTCACAAGTGCCTTAACAATTGTATTAGTCTTGATATTTCTGGGTGATTTTGCTTCAGGAAAGCGTGTTGAAGCACAAATAACAGTCAAAATATATTGACAACCTGACTATGTTTTGGGAAGGGGACCTACACAGTCAATAATGATTCTGCTAAAAGGTTCATCAAATGCAGAAATGGGCTGTAAATAAGCATTTGGAATAAACTGATTGGGTTTTCCTACCATTTGACAAGTGTGACAGGATTTTCAGTGCTGAGAAACATCAGAGTTTCTTTCTGGCTAAAAGAAATGATTAAGAATCTTGTAATAGGTCTTATTTACACTTAAATGGCCTGACATGGGAGTTTTATGGGCCAAATACAAAATTTCAGGAGGATAAGCCCTAGGGACCACACAATCTGGTGGTTAAAGTCCATTCATCATCTGCTTAGACATCAGGAAGATGCCATTTTTCCTCAGAAATAGTAAGTGAGTATGATCAGGAAATATCATAATCACAAACGGCAGACAACCCCATCGCATCGCGAGGAACAGCCACTCAACCACCACGAGACACCAAGAAGACAAACCAAGCAAAGCAGCCGCACTCTCTTCTCCATCGAGATGATTGCAATACTAGAGTGGATATAAAGTAACGTACAACAAGACATAGAACAATTACAGACTCCAACAATCGGAGTAACAATGAACAAAATGTCAAAAACAACAGAACCACCACCTTAGAATGGACAGCAGCCTAAACCACCAGGGGGCTTAAATGCATTTTACTAGTACCAAATCTTCGCCCTAGAGTCTGCTGTTGTTGAAGTGCAAGAAATGTTAAGCTTGCATGGAAGCCTTCTAACTAATGCAATGTATCATTACAGAGAAACACTCTAATCAAATTAACACACCATGATAAAACCAAGAAAAGGGCTCATGACTCACAGATAGTCAGAGGTAAAGTAAACCTCAAGTTGAGCTATGGTGGGTCCAGCTACAGATAAGCATCAGGAACTAATCCACCCATTAAAAATTTACGTCAGAGCCGACAAAGAGTCTGAGGCCTGATGGTCATTTTTTACAGTATAGCAAACAGGGACTTGTGGCATTTCATCTTCATCTAAAGCTCAATCAAATAAAGACGATGTCTCAGGATCACTGTGTTGTTCTTTACAAAGCTGTGACCTTTAAGGCTGGTCATGACCTTGGTCATTTGAAAGTAAAGGTGAAAGGTCAATGTTTGACCCTGGAGTGTCAAAGTCTGTCTGAATGTCAGACTTGCTGGAAGAAAGAAAATTTGAAATCTCATCATTGAATGACAAACCTATCAAAGTGTCAATTAAGTCAATATCCTGCATTCCACGATTCTGATTGGCTTTCTTCGCATTGCCCTACTAACGGCACACAAAGAGTAAAAGTCAGGAATTTCCTGCTCAATAGGATCAGGCAGTTGATCAACACATGGTGTGCTGGTCAAAAGTGGGTCTACCATAACCTTATATCCAGCCAAATCATTGCCTAATAGCAAGTGAACACCTGTAAAAGGTAAAGAAGGTCTAAAACCTACAGCCACGAGACCAGTAACTTTGTCTGAGGACAAATACGTGTTATGTAGTGGTACATTGATAAATCCACTCTACACCCGTGATAAGGACACTTGTCCCAGAAGAAGTCTTCTCAGAAAAAGGCAGGGTATCTGCCAAGATAAGGGATAGAGAAGCACGAGTATCTTATAAGATTTAAATAGGGTAGACTGGGCAAAATCACTATTTAGTCACTCAGAACCGTCTGATACAAATGTTTCATAAATCTCCATAACAGCATCAGTCTCAGATGTTTTGGCTTAATTGGATTCTTACCCAAAATAGAAGAGTGTGGTTTTAACCTTTAAGAGGCGAGACCTGTGGGTTAAGGACTCTCCAGTTTTTATTTCTCTCTCTTTCTTTTCAAAACTATACAGTCTGAAAAAATATGACCAGATTGTTTACTTTGGCCTTTCTATTCACTAGAAAATTTAGGTTTTGGAGCAAATTAATGACTGAAATTATCATATGAGATTGGATTTTGGACTGACTGAAGGAAATATGGTTTTGACTGAGGGGAAAATGGTCCTGATTGAGATGTAAATTTTAATTGAGAGTTGAATGGTTTCTTAGGAAATGGTTTGTTAACAAAAGTAGCCTTATGAGTCAAAGAATAGTCGCCAGCTAGTCAAGCTGCTAAATCCAAATTTTCAACTTTTTTTTATTTAAGAAAGCCCTGACGTCAGAATTGATACACCATTTGAATGCTTCAACAAGCACGAGCTGTCTTAGTTTTGCATTATCAGAACCTACATATCAAAATTTAGAAATTTCGACCTGTGACTCCTTAATATATAAAATGGACAACTCAATGTCAATTGTATCAATATAAATGGAAAATAAAATATACCCAAAATGAAAATGGATACGGTTAAAGTGTAATGATTAATTTTACCTTTTCCTTTCCTCGCTAGCAGCCAATTTTGTTGTCTGCTGATAACATTGCTAAACAGTTTGGACCTGGATCAGGACTAACAGAACATCGGTCATGATCTGGATCTAAGCCCTTCGACATTCTTATGGATGAGAATATTTTTTTTAAAACGTCAGCAGATGACAATTGCAGCCTGAGAAAATACCTGATACACTGCAATTTCCAAAAAGTAACTCTTGGTGTAAGAATCACATTACGTATGCAAATAAAAAGCACAGGCAAGACTGCTCCAACATATCAAATTTCATAAAACTAATAATGGACATTTCTGGTATAATAATAATAATAATAATAATAATAATAATAATAATAATAATAATAATACAGTCTGCCAAAATTGACCTTAGACTGATTAATTTTCGCCAAAATCTTCGTGATATTCGTGCGTTTTCGTGGAGTACTCCAACCTTGGTCATGCTTTTACAGGGAATATGAAGATAATGTCAATTCGTAAATTAAAAAGGTCTGATAGCCTAGTGTTTAGTTGACTACTAACAGATTAAGCATACCTGGATCGAAACTTGGAAGGAACCTTTTGTATAATTGTCTAATTGCTTTCTTTCAGTTTAAGTTTATATTGTTCTTATATTTTACGTCATCTTGTGATGAGCTTTGTATCTTTCTTTTGTATTTAGCCGCTTTTTAGTCATTATTCCCTAAGTCTCCCACTCTTTCCTTGTCAGCTGATAATATTTGCAAATAGTTTGGAACCCCATCTACTATCAACAGAACGTCGGTTCTGATCTGGATACAGACCATTTGACACTCTGATATTGTTTCTGTAAGAGTTTTTGAAAAAAGTTGATTTTGATTAAAAGTCAGCAGATGATAACAAAAGTCTCAAAATATTCAGCGTACAAAGAGTTAATCAGATGTAGGCTTATTGAAATAATTCACGGTGCTGTATTTGTTACATAAACGCAAACCAGATTCAAATAAATATACCCAGTTTTGCACAAAATCAAGAGTGAAGACAAATCGAAAAGAAAAATGAAAAAAACAACAACAGATAAATGCAACCGGACTCGAACCCACATCTTTTGAGTGCTAAAACACTCGACTATCCACTGGGCTATTGGGGAATTGTGATTAAATTCATTCAGATTAGTAATTGTACAACAATCTAAAGCGCACTTTTTACGAAGATTCACGAGGACTGAGTGAAAGGTCATTGAATTCATATGTCTCGGGTCAATTTTGACAAACAATAATAGTATTAACATTATTATTATTATTATTATTATTATTATTATTATTATTTCATTAAATCTGTTTTAATCCAATTACACTTTTAAGCCCCAAACAGAGAGACTGTTCATCCTCTTAATTATCTTATCATTGTGTAGATATGACTGACCTTTGATGTGAGCTATGACTCTGGGGACTGTTCAATGCATGCCATCATTTTTTTTTGTGTGGGGGGGGACACTCCATATAAGACAAACACTCTCTCTTTAACTTAAAGCTTCCTAAACTTTAAGGAGATATTGTAATTTCAGGCTCAGATCAACACATTTATAACTCAGTACAACGCAGTTTGTTGCTTTTATATTTGCACTACAATCGTGTGCGCATTGTTTTATACACATCCACATTTTACTTACTGTAAAATGGGCTTGGGATCTGGGGCCATTGTAGACATTACAGGAGTGAAACACTTGGCTACCTCTCTCCATACATACTCAAACGGTCATGAGTTAGTAGGAATCACTTTGACAACAGTGTCATTATACAAGACTACACACTAAAAGTGTGCGTGTTTGATTGGCTAAATCATCTGCGCAGACATGGTTAAGAACATTTACAGAACGCGACGTTTAGTGGCAGATATTGGAGAAAATGAGAGCGCAGGAGCACGGCTCTGTCGTTACTACGGACTTCGTATCTTCGTAGCAACATAAAGCTCTAGAACACCAGTGAATTCTACTTTCACATCTAATGCTCTAGATGAGAATGGAGTATATTCGTGATATATATACCGCCATGGTTGGGTTCAGGGCATGAGTTAATGAACTGCTTACCGTGAATAAACATGTCATCGTTGTTAGAATCATGCTTGGATTTCTTATATGCTCAAGAAATATTATATCGTCTACCTGACGTGATCCAACAAAAATGTTAATAGTGTATGGTTGAGGCTTTGTTTCAACAAGACCATGCCTGTTTTCTTTTAACAAAAAGACAGCACCTGGACTTGCATTTCGAAGAAGTGCTGTAAACCACCAAAAGACCAGGTATTGTATTAAAGTGGAAACAGTTGACAGCTATCCTGCCAAATGTGACTTCAAAATACCTAGCATTCTACCAATTAAAACTCGCCAGCCTGGACTGGCGAGCCACGATGAAAACCGTGAACTGGAAGAACATGATGATAAACATGGCTATACAGCTCTCACGTTTAGAATGCTGCTAGTGTTAGTGAGTTTAACTGTCAACATGGAGCTATCTCAGCTGACCCAGCCCTGATGTATTTTGGTTTGTTGGCCACCCGCAAATGAATCCAAAGGAAATGTGAACAACACGCTCATTACATGCTTTTTTTGCCTTGTTCATTATTGTTTGGACCATTCAGTTTGTCTTTTACAATTTGACACATGACCATATGCCCAGCAGCACAGGTTCTAAAAAGTAGGTAAATTTATCCCTTATAAAGCAAATAACTAATGAAAGACCAACTCTGATTTTTTCCAGTAGATCTGATTGTGATAGATGGAAGTGTCTCTCGATGAGCGTAACCAATACGTAGATATTATACTGTTTTTCTTATTAACGGTCTAAAGATATCTTTTTTATTTCTTCTAATTTATGTTTTGCGCACAAAAGGTTCATAATATTGTGCTTATATAAACTGTTAAATTCTAACACATAAGGCATATATGTGATTGTCTAACACTAAACTGTGTTTTTTGGCTAAGTATACTTAACTACTAAAGAAACCTGACACAAACTGTATGTGTCGCGGAAATACCGGGATTTGAATTTAAACTTGTGTTTTGGTGCTCAAAATAATTGCTCATTGACACGGTTCTTTTGAGTATCCCAAATTAAATATATACGTTTTACCATGTACGCACATTGTGTTTTATTTCTTATTTCTTTGCACACTTTTTCTCATTTAATACATATTATAATATAGCAAGAAGTGAGCAAAGCTCACATACCCCCGGCGGTAGCCATCAGAGGTTTTAACACTTTCAGAGAAAAGACAAAATTGTCAAAGATTTCATAATCCTTAATCAAGTAGTTTCTGAGAAAACTTTGATGATATAATGTTCATATGTGTTATATAAGAGTAACAGAAGGAAAAATTGAACATTTGAAAATAGAAGGCAAATGAGGATTAGCACCTTAATTTTCATTTACACAATACACTTTGCCTACCTGAAAGTGTACACAAAATTTCACAATCCTAAATCAAGTTGTTGCTAGGAAAACTCTGATGAAAAATATGTTATGTGTTATATATGAGTGACAGAAGGAAAAATTGAAAAGAGACGAAATGAGCTTTAGCATCTTTATTTTCATTTGCACAATGCTATTAGCCTACCTGAAGGTGTACACAAAATTTGAAAACATTGGCTCCAATAGGAACCCGGAAATTTGCGACAGAAATTTTCATGGGAGAGAAAGAAAAATGAATAAATAGATGGACTGATAAGCAATATGTGACTGTTCTTTTGTTACACAATACAACTAATCACTATCAAGCTTTGTAACAAATTTCAGAATCCTAACTCAAGAAGTTGCTGAGAAATCTTTGACAGAAAAAATGTCTATATGTATTATATAAGAGTGAAAGAAGGAAAAAAATGAAAAATTGAAAAAAGAAGGCAAAATGAAGATTAGCATCTTAATTTCCATTTACACTGTACACTTTGCCTGCCTAAAGGTGTACACAAAATCTTTAAACACTGGCTCCAATAGGAGCTGAGAAATCTGTGACACAAATTTCCATTGGAGAGAAAGAAAAATGAACAAATAAAGGGAATGATATGCAATATGTGGCTGTTTTTTGTTACACAATACAACTCATCACTATCAAGCTTTGAACCAAATTTCAGAATCCTTACCCAAGTAGTTGCTGAGAAATCTTTGACGGAAAAAGTTTACAGACAAACAGACAGACAAACAGACAGACAGACAAACATTATTACAGAAAAGGCAAAAACTATATACCCCCTATATACTTCGTACCGGAGTATAAACATTATAGGGAACATTAGGGTCAGTTAATACCGGATGTAACGTCATCGCGACGTTACGTCGTTGTTAGGGACAGTTTTGACGTCGAGTTAGATCAGAGAACAGAAGTTCGATCTGCATTCAATACAATCGGCGAAACGACAGCTAAGTTTTCATTTTTATAGGATATTGTATTTATTTTTCTGTTAATCGTAAAACTTGAACAATATTTTAAAAGTGTTTCTTATTGCTTTAAATAAATAATAAATTAATGTGAAAAAACTGAACAGTTTTATGTGATTCACCACAGTATGTCAATTTTTTGGTAGTACGAGGGTCAGTGAAAAATAACTGAGAGTTGATACATATCTCCTACGTAGGCTAACGTACACTAGTCAAACTTGGCACATGCATGCAATGAACTATCCTGTGTCAAAATGTGCAAAATACAAGACCATGCAAAGTATAGATTGGTGTTGCTTAGCAACCGAAGAATATGAAATAACGTCATGCGTTCACGCTAGGATATAGCGTTGCCATGGAAACAGTGTACAAATTTTAAGTTACATTACCTTATGCATTTGTTGCAAATAAAGTGTTTGAATGTATTTTAATAAATGCAACAA
Organism: Loripinus fragilis; assembly: GCA_964019695.1. Lineage (NCBI taxonomy): Eukaryota > Metazoa > Mollusca > Bivalvia > Lucinida > Lucinidae > Loripinus > Loripinus fragilis. The sequence goes on from OZ026518.1 coordinate 100,781,731, forward strand.
CTGATATTGAGGCGTTGGAATTTTATTACATAAATAAAAGGAAAATTAACTAAATTTTCTGAAAATATCACCACAAAATATACCACACCCACCAGTAACGGCTCATTCTAGAGCAATATTATCAACTAAGTATCATATCGTATGGCCATTTCTTTGTATTTAGTAATTGGTTTTAATATCTGAATATATGACTTGAATATTTCCAGGAATAAAAGGTTGCCATAGCATCAAAATCTTAATCTTATTGTTAAAAATTGAATTTTCATCTATTTTGGTTGCTAGGCAACGAACAACGCATGTATTGCATTTACTTTCTATTTCACTTCTTTAAAACATAGCTAACATATTGTTTGATACAATTGGTCAGGTAAAAGGTCCGTTATTATACTGTGTTAGATTTGAAATGATTTTAAATTCATGGCTGCTTAGTCAGAAGTGTTGTAAGCGCGAACGCACATCGATGAGAGACGGTCTTCGGTTGCCTAGCAACAGCACATTGAAGATAAGAAGACGTCAACTTCTATATGCAATAAGGCCGGATGTTCATTCTATATGAGTAATAAGTTTTAGTCAAAAGTGCTTACCCAGTAAAAAGATTTTAATTAACTCTCAGTTTTTTTGACTGAACCACGTAAATGAATACGATGCACACTTGTATTTCCATTGCGTCAAGTTGAACAATAGTAGGCTAAGATGCACTGAGATTATTTGAAAAGCTGAACTAATTTCAGACGTCAGCTATCAAAACGTCACGTAACCGCTAAAATCAATTTTTGCAAGAACAGGGAAAAAATTCGCGCAAAATTCACAACAAAACCGCTTTAGTGTGATTCTTTGTTATTCCATTGACATCTTCTGTGCATTCAATTAAAGCATACTTCTATTGTTCAACCTAGAAGCATATTTTCATTTTCTCAACGTCAATTTTACGGTATCAGCGTTTTATGAGCTTTTAAGAAGGACTGCCACTTTATCAACTGTTTTCACTTTGTATCATGTTTGGAATGCATTTCGACAATCTTTCAGTCCTTTTGAACTCCGTAGCTGCCACCTACGTCCATTTAGCGACGTCAAGCGTTACAATTACATGCTGATATGTGCATACTGCAAAGCTTGAAACTCATACGCGATTAAATCGAAGTGTAGCCAATTGGCGCTATAACAAAGTAGACAGCACACACTAAACGGTGACATACGTTGACAAGGGAAAACGGTTATTAGGCAGAGTTTACATTGTTTCTTAATTGACGTTAAATTTGGTTAATTCCGCGTTTACCATCTAACGTGACGAATTGTTTGACTTCAAGTCATTTCAGTTCCTAGAAATTGCTTACAAAAAGGAAAACACACTACCGTTTTGACAACGTCGTAAGCACAACTTAAAACGCCCAATATCATACGTTACAGCTAGAAATTGCAATTCTTAAAAAATGCACTTTTGTCTGTACTGGTATTTACCTTGCATACATGAAAAAAAAATTCAAAAAAATGTCAAGACATACACTCACGAGGCAAAAGTGATAAAAACGGTATTTTGACGTCGTGACGTCATGTTCTATATTTGATAAATATATTTATTAGAAGAATACTTTCTAATGTCTTGCTTTTAAAATAAGCATATCGGCTTAGCTCTATACTTTGTTATTTACTAGTTTGAAAAAACTGAAAGTGTCAGGTTTCTTTAGTAGTTCAGTATATTTTTCACATACTTCAAGCTATGGTAAGCTTCTTTCATCAAGAGACACAAATTACAACTTGCTTCTTTCCATAGGGGAAAATAATAAATATGTCAATCATGTGGCATTATTTAGAACATTACTCGTATTTTGATGTTTTACTTATGGTAGTAGGTGTAGAAAAATAAAATAAAAGATTTTAGAAAGGGCTCTTAATGTGGTTCAAGAACTCCATTTTTCTTTTTCAAGATCAGGTGCTTAAATGACCTGTGTCTGTCATACAATGGACACATCTCCATGCGTGTTCAGTAAGATAACAAATAGCTCAACGCCCTCAGTAATATGTTTAAATAATATTGCGTATTTATATTTGAAGGCTGCTTAGCAACAGCAAATATTATATTTGGTATAATAGGATTGAAACTGTCACATTATTGCTTCAGGAAGTTTATCTTTTTCATTGTCGATACGTGTCGATGATTTGAACTCCAGATGTATATCCTGTATCTAAATTCATCTGTATATTTTGTCTTAGAAGATTTTGTTGATTAGACTCCATTCATTTAATGTCCACAAGTGTGAATTAAAACCTAAATTTTCAGTAAGCATATAAACATTATGTATCAGGTTCTGGATGTTAGGTTTCTTCAGGCCTTCATTAAAAAGGCATCTTAATGGCAGATGTTAACAGAGATGGAAAAACACTCAATGTGGAATCAAGTGATCTGAGACGCTTTTACTGGATAGAACGTTTTCTGCAACCAGATATACAGTGTATACAAAAAGAAACTCAATCTGTACACAATGTACGATAACTAGAGCCTTTTCAGAGGTAAGCATTTTAAACTCGCAGGATACTTAGATTGAACTATCACCTATCAATAGGATGAAGAACTTAGCTTTTCTGGTACTGTAACATTATCAATTCTGTCAATTTTTAAGGGTAACCATGAAAGAAAAAGTCGCAGAATCAGTATGTTATGTAAACCTCTAGTTTCATTTAATTGACAAACGCCCTATGCCCTCACATATTCAATATTTTATCATTTTTAAATTGTTCCTCTGATATCATAATATATTTTGGGAGCTTCGGTATTAAAAATCACCAAAAGCATCGCAGAGAATATAGGCTATGAATGGTATATCTGGCATACTGATATAAGTGTTGCCTTAAAACACACATTTTGTCACATGCCAGGGTGGCCATTCTTTGGCTATCTTTTTTTCAATGCACTTGGCGAACTTCAAAAATCAAACAGTGTGACTCGCAAAATGTATTTGGATATCAGAGGAGCAAGTGAAACATGACAAAATATCAAAGAAAGTTTGTCAATGGAATGAAATGG